>CM049380.1:691292-1291292 GCA_026937815.1 Etheostoma perlongum
CAATGTGTGTATTTCCACTGACTGCTGAACGGCTGCCAAACTTCTATTTTTGCCGGACGCTGGAGAGCTCCGCAGCAATTCAGCACATGGCAGGGGCGGGACAGGAAGTGGAGCACAGAAACAAAATAAAACATTAATTTTCAAAATAAAATAGTACATGCTCACGGCGGATCATATTTCCCTGCACTACACCTTGAAAACACAGCACAGAGTTGTTTCCTCTCTACTCCTCTGGATGGAAACAAACTGGTGTTGTTTTTGTGGTTCTATTCTACGTGAATTTACGAGATCTCATGGGTCCTTGAGACTTCAGCTGTCAGTCATGGCCAGAGCCGTTCCACAACAAATCCGGACCTGGTGGGTATTGACGGATGGCGGAGCAAGGAGCCGTCACACAGCGGAGACAATTCGCAGCCGTTGGAAATCAGGTGTTAGATCTCTGCAGGGTAAATCCAGACAGATAGCTAGATTATCTGAATTGGAGTTTTCTGCACAACAAAAACAACCTTCCCAAGGCTATTTTGCTGAGGCACCGTTTCTCCGTGCAGCACTTACCGCCGGCCAATATCGTTGTGATTGGTTTAAGGAAATGACAATAACCCAGAGCACGTTTATCTCCCATCATGGAATGCTGCTGAAAGATTTACCTGTTACTGAATTTCCCCTCTGGGGATCAATAAATGCTTATCTTAGTCTTACCACAGAGAAAAAAATGATCATGTCTGAAGCACTACTTACCTAAATTACATGGTGTCTGAGCATGTCAGATCACTGCAATGTTTTTACCAATAAACAAAAATCTAAGAATAATTGCTTAATGGCAGTTTGCATGTCAACAGCACACTTGCGTACTCTTGACATCTTGCATGACAACAATTCATCCAAACCGTTTCATCCATTTTTACCTGCGTGTAAATTGCACCAGTTTCAGTTGTGAAGGACATCGTGGTGGATGTTAGGCAATTATCCTTTTACATAGAATATACTGTACTATCATTGATTCTGACTCGTTAGGGTAATGTTGCTTTTTGGTAACCAACTGCTTGTCAAATTTTGGCTAGTAGAGCGTTTCACCCACAAATGGATAATTTACAAACTAATGAGAATGACGACCATAAATATGCATCAGCAGTTTGGTGAGTTGAAGCCAGATCCCTTAGCAGATAAAGACCATGACACGTGATTACAGTAAGACCTTATTACTTATACCCTATATTACCGATCTAAGTGCACGAAAGGAAGTGCCTGGTGCAGGTGCGTTTAGGGCGTGTCCAAATCCACATTTCCTAGTTTGACGGCGGAAAAAAGGGCCCTTGCACCAAGCACAAAGGTTGTATTTAGTGTCTTCATTAAATCATAGGTGTGTTTTGGACATAACATTGGGCATAACATGCAATAACCCAATCAGATAGTCCTCTCCCATTCCCTTTAACAGCCAGATGCATTTGTACCTTGGTGCAATGCTATCATGATGGATGATCTGCTGGGCAGAAAGGAGAGAAGAACCTGATCCGCTTTTGCGTGAAGTGACGTGAAAGTGCGCAAGCAGATCATGTCATAATACAATTTCATATTGTAATATTTGTATGTTTTTAATCTTTTGCATGTTTTTGTGCTGCTGCACTTCCCTGTGCGTGCGTAACAACCATAGTGTGCGCACTGTGCACGAGCCTTGGTGCATTTTACTAAGGCGCTGTCAAAATAACAATGAAGTGCCACTTTAGACCAGGTTGTTGTTGGTCAGTGGCGCAATCACTTTCCACTGCCTCAAGATAGCAATACGCCAAGAATGCACCTGAACACACCTCCCTGTAAGACCAGCACGCCCATGGGCGCAGGTGCATTTGCTATTTAAACGGCATGGATGCTGAACAGGAAATTGACAACTGTGTCGGTCTTAAACTAGCCGGGTGAGAGGTATGGCCCCGTAAGTTAACATTATTTTGTCTTAATACTATTCCCAAGCTCAAGAATGAACTTCATGGCTAAATGGATATTTATTAGGAATCTTATAAAAAATATGTGTGAAAAGAATCTGTATTAACATAAAAAATTTACAAAGTGAGATAATACTTATCTTACATAATGTTAACGTAGATGTCATTGTCAAAAAATCCTGTGGTGAAGTCATGCCACTGTCTGCCTAGAACGCAGGAAATTATTATGCTTGGCCCTTGTGCCAAGCTGCTGTTTTATGTCAGTCTGAGCGATCAAATGGCTTTTTTTCCCCTCTTGGCAGCTCAGGTGAATTTGTGCATGTGTGTGTGTGTGTGTGTGTGTGTGTCTGTGTGACTGCATGTGCCTCTTTGTGTACAGTGTGCGCATTCATGTGTGTATGTTTCCAGGGAGTTCTACCTCTGTCTGTCGGCTGTCAGAGTGAGTTTCTGTCTTCTATACAAGCAAAGGTTACCTCTCCCAGGAACAGCCCACTGCGAAACTGGCCTTTACACACACACACACACACACACACACACGCAGCCTTGAGACATAATACACACCAATCCACCCATCCACACATACTGTATACACCCTCACAGGTGTATCCAAGAAGCTTTGTCTGACAGATATAAAAAAAAACACTGAACTGAAATTATGAGATACATATGTCAAATTAGTTTTTGTTTGTATCTGATAATTCACCTCAACTTTTTCTATCTCTTCTTTTTCTCTTTCTTACCATCCATTCCTATTTCCTTTGTTTTTTTCTTTCTGATCTTCCACACTAATAGCAGTATATAACCTCCTCTTCTTTCTCTTTCTTTTCTTTTCATTTTCTTTTTTTCTCCATTTTGTAATGAAGCTTTGGTTTTTAGCCTTCACTTCATCACCATGACAACTAAAGTAGTAAGGGGAAGTGGGGGTGGGGTTGTGTGCGTGCCCTCTATCTAGCTGGCCTGGCCTTGGGAAGACAAATAGCTCCCCTGCCCTTTGCTTCAATGCTCTGTGCTCTTCAGGACATGTTAGCTAATTGGCTAACACCATTACCGTTTTCTACAGTCACTTTGCTACTAATTTCAGAACCTTTAAGTCATTTTTCAAAACTCTAGAAACTCAAAACGGTCATCACTTGTAACACAGGCTGTCCAATGTTCAAAACATTGCATTGTGCATTCATATCTTTAAATAAATCTTGCACTTGCACAGTCATTGGTTAAAAAAACTAATTTATTATGAAATACCACTGAAACGTTACTTTAGATCACCCACACATAAGCTACCCATAGTTTCACTGTGTCATTGTTTGGATCCAAGCAATTGAAACAAGTTTTGTGCATTTTGATCATTGGTTGTACGTCAAGGTTCACAAATAAGTGCTAAAGGTAAAAAACTCTAAGACTGCTAATTACCATTAGCCTTTTTAGGTAGCCAATATCTACACACAAAACACACACACACACACACACACACGCACAGCATGTGTTTACATGTTTGCATGATAGCCTGCACACGTTTAATTGATCACGTCTTAGTCTTCCTTGTGGTCTCGCGACACTGCCTATTTTTTCTTTATCCCAGCAATCTACATCTATTTAGCAAGACTAAGCACATGTTAGCATGTATATTTACCACCCCCTTACACACACACACACACACACACACACACACACACACACACACACATTGTCCTGTACATGGAATATCTGCCAATAATGAGCTACAGAATTATTGCTGGAAACAAGTCAAACATGTCACCTCTGTTATTACTTGGTCATCAATATGGACTTAGGCAAAGGACAGAGTGTGTGTGTGTGCGTGTGCGTGCGTGCGTGAGCGAAACAGAGAAGAAGAAAGAGGCAAAGAGAAAGGGAGAGAGGGTGGTGATGCAATTGATCGGCAACATAATTGAATGGCTTTCTCAGATGTAACAGTAAGACTGAACGTCCAAAGCCCTGCTAGCGGCCCCTTACAGCCTTCAGTGTTCATTACAGCCAACACACATGTTGGACGGAACAAAGAAACATACTGACGTTAGGGTTTTTTTGAAGCTTTAGTTGTAACACTGGCGTTGATGGAACAGCTACAATCAAAAGAGTTTATCAAGAAGGGACCATTAATCTGATCAGCAAATGTTATGGGAGTATTATAGAGTTATTTTGCATGCATGGGGGGCGTATATAATGCTGTGTAAAGTTGATGGCAAGCTTGAGCAATTTCTTTTATTCAAAAGACTTTGTAATGGTGATACTGTCACCGAAACTATGAAAGTGAAGGTGAAACCCCAAGCTTTTCAATTGAAAGCATCTGGGACGGATGTCCTTATTTATGCTTTTTCTTTGTGTTGGCATCCTCAGTCAATTTATGAGGACTATAGTTAACTGCTCCTCAGATCTCTGCAGGGTAAATCCAGACAGATAGATTATCTGTCCAATCTGAGTTCTCTCTTTCACAATTTAAAAAGGTTCAAGTTCCACCAAAACAAGTTCCTTCCCGAGGCTATTTTGCTCAGCGCCACCCGTGACGACTATGATTGGTTTAAAGATATGCCAATAAACCAGAGCAGGTTTTTCTCCCATCCCGGAATGCTGTATGGACCAGCAATGCAAAACTATCTTCAAGCTAACTTCGTCTTACGCCATGTCATTTACCAACGTCACAAGAGTTCGTACATGTTCCCAATGGCCACATTCAAAGTAGGGGTGTCATCACAGATTGTTGTCTAACCCTCCAAGGTCACAATGGCTGGCAACTGTATATATATTTAAAAAAAAAGTCTTTAGAAAAAAAAACGTCAAACCTTGCCTGCTTTTTCAACATCACGCAACTGAACAATTGCAGAGTAACGTGAGAATTTTTGTTGTTGTCAGACAGACAAACATTCCTAGATCAAAACAGAGGTTACAGTTAAGCAACTCAAGGGAGCAAGTCATCAAATCACTGATCAAGTGTCCTAATTTGTTTCAATCTCTATGATTATATTTTTACTTGTTCTGGCAATTGTATTTCTATTGTTGCTTAACACACTTTTCCTTCCATTCTATCCTACTCCAGTCAAGAGTGATTTTAATAAGATGTCTTGTTATCTGTATTGTTTGCACTAAATTTGCGTTGGCAAATGATCAGCTTTCTTTTTCACGTGGAAAAAAAGGGATTTGAATTATATTGAATTTAATTAAAGTTAAAGAAAGATTGAGTACAGAACATCTTATCAGTGTGAGAAAAGGAACAAAATGAGATAAGAAATTAAAAAGATTTCCTCAAGGGTTGTGATCCAATTGGAGACAAAGAAGGACTTTCCTCATATTTCTCAACAATGCTCTTTTCCCCCAGGGCAGTCCTTTTTCACTTAGCGATTAGACTATTGTGTCCATCAATACTGTGTGGCGCAGAGAGAAATAGACAATGTCTCCCTGGTTCACAATGATTCTCTTCCTTTGTTCAACCCAGGACCATTTGGGGAAGAAATATGTTTGTTTTCAGCATGTAATCAATACAAACTAGTTTGACTGAAAATCGCCTATACTTAGGATATAGTGAACGCAACAGAAAGAGTGACATCCACAGCTTACCACTAATACATACATAAACAGACACACACACACACACACAGACAGACACAAGACAGGGGAGCCAATTTTTGTTGCTTTTTTACATTTTTTGCAGGTTTTGACGTTTTTGACACTTTTCATTTTCACACCCGACATTTTTGGCATATTCAATTTTTTTAATTAAATCAAAGCATGTCAATAAACTAAATGCACATGTATGGCCCTTATTGTGATTGTCGTTTTCCAATGTGGCCCTTAGAGAAGTTGAGTTTAACACTCAGAGGTAGATTAGAGGTATGATTCTTTCTTTGGGTTAGGGAGGTCCCGGGTTTGAAAAAACATTGTAAAAAAAAAAAACCTGTGTAAAAAGTGTGTAAAACAAGAGAGGTCAAGAGACCTACCTGTCTACAGGGCTCCTCTGTGGGGGGACTTCTGGAGCAGGCACGCTCTCAAGTCAGCTCCATTGTCATTTACAACCATAAATACATTAGAAATACATATAGTTTTTAGAAGATAATAAAACAAAGACGGTTAGCTCCATGGTATAACACTGAAACTCGCAAATTAAAGCAAATATCGCGGAAACTTGAGAAGATTTGGCGTTCCACTAAATTGGAAAATTCTCGTTTAATTTGGCAAGATAGTCTTCAAACTTATAGGAAGGCCCTCCGTAATGCCAGAACTGCGTACTACTCGTCATTAATAGAGGAAAATAGGAACAACCCCAGGTTTCTTTTCAGTACTGTAGCCAGGCTAGCGGAAGGTCACAGCTCTACTGAGCCAAGTATTCCCATAGCTCTTAGTAGTAACAACTTCATGAGATTCTTCAATGATAAAATTATAACTATTAGAAGCTAAATCCACCAAGACCTGCCTTTAACTGGCACTGACTTATCTCTAAACTCAGGAACCTTAGAAACAGTTGTAAAACCAGATATATGTTTAGACTGCTTTGCTTCACTTGATCTTTATCAATTTAATTCAATTATTTCTTCAGCTAAACCATCAACCTGCCTCTTAGACCCCATCCCGACTAGGCTACTTAAAGAGGTTTTACCCTTAGTCAACACTTCTCTACTAGATATAACCAATCTGTCTTTATTAACAGGCTATGTACCACAGCACTTTAAAGTAGCTGTTATTAAACCTCTTCTGAAAAAGCCCAACCTTGATCCAGAAGTTCTAGCCAACTATAGACCTATATCCAATCTTCCATTTCTCTCTAAGATTCTTGAGAAAGCAGTTGCTAAACAGCTATGTGATTTTCTGCATAGCAACAGCTTATTTGAGGATTTTCAGTCAGGATTTAGAGCTCATCATAGCACAGAGACAGCACTTGTGAAAATTACTAATGACCTCCTGATTGCATCAGACAAAGGACTGATCTCTGTACTGGTGTTATTAGATCTTAGTGCTGCATTTGATACCATTGACCATCATATCTTATTACAGAGATTGGAACATTTCATTGGTATTAAAGGGACTGCTCTGAGCTGGTTTAAGTCTTATTTATCAGATCGATCTCAGTTTGTTCATGTTAACGATGAATCCTCTGTGCACGCCAAAGTTAGTTATGGAGTCCCACAAGGATCTGTTCTAGGTCCAATCCTGTTCACTTTATATATGCTTCCTTTAGGCAATATTATCAGGAAGCACTCCATAAATTTTCACTGTTATGCGGATGATACTCAATTATATCTATCAATTAAACCGGATGAAACTAATCAGTTAGCTAAACTTCAAATGTGCCTTCAGGATATTAAAACCTGGATGAGCTGTAATTTTCTAATGTTAAACTCAGATAAAACTGAAGTTATTGTTCTGGGGTCCAAGCACCTCCGTGACGCACTATCCAAAGAGATAGTTACTCTGGATGGCATCTCCCTGGCCTCCAGCACCACTGTGAGGAATCTTGAGTTATCTTTGATCAGTACATGTCCTTTAATTTCCACATAAAGCAAATTTCAAGGATCTCCTTTTTTTCACCTACGTATTGCAAAAAATCAGGAATATCCTGTCTAAAAATGATGCAGAAAAACTAGTCCATGCATTTGTTACTTCTAGGCTGGATTACTGCAATTCTTTATTATCAGGCTGCTCAAAAAAGTCCATAAAGACTCTTCAGCTGATCCAGAATGCTGCAGCGCGTGTTCTGACAGGAACCAAGAAAAGAGATCACATCTCTCCTGTTTTAGCTTCTCTGCATTGGCTTCCTGTAAAATCCAGAATAGAGTTTAAAATCCTTCTTCTCACCTACAAAGCTCTTTATGGTCAGGCACCATCTTATCTTAAAGAGCTCATAGTACCTTACAACCCTACAAGAGCACTACGCTCCCAGAATGCAGGATTACTTGAGGTTCCTAGAGTCTCTAAAAGTAGAATAGGAGCCAGGGCGTTCAGCTATCAGGCTCCTCTCCTGTGGAACCAGGTTCCAGTCTGGGTTCGGGAGGCAGACACCGTCTCCACATTTAAGAGTAGGCTTAAGACTTTCCTTTTTGATAAAGCTTATAGTTAGGGCATATATAATAATATGCCCTACCAGGGTTTGTATCTCACCCCCCCTCTCTGACCTTCCTGACTCTAACCCCCATTTTCTCTCCCCCTACCCTAACCAGGGTTTGTATCCCATCCCCCACTTTGACCGTCTTGATCTTAACTCTATCTTTCTCTCCCCTACCCTAACCCGGGTCTGTATCCTTCCCCTACTTTGACCTTCCTGCCCTTAGCCCTGACCCTCATGACCTTGGCCCTGGGTGCCTCCCCCCCCTACCCTAGCCAGGGGAGGGTTTGGGAGAGTTGTGGCCTGGCCAGGCTCCTCTCTTTACACTGTCTCTCCTGGTTATGCTGTAATAGTGGTTTTAGACAGCTGGGACTTCCTGTGACACACCTAGTTCCTCTCTCCTCTATTTTTCTATCTTTCCAATTATGTGCATCCATGTCCCAGAAATGCTTGTTACTAACCTAGCTCTGGGGAGTCATTCCCCGGAGTCCTTATGTTCTTTTCCCCCAGCATGTTTCCTCGGATCAGGGAGGCTCCAGAATCGAGGTTGCAGCTGTCGCCATGGTCCCGCTACACGCTCTGCGATGCCATGTTCCTCCTGCTACACTCTGCTATGCCGACTACAAAGGACTACTAACAACTACTATTTTTTTGGGATTGTAACTGCCACTTTTCATTCTAACCCCAACCGGCCCGTCAGACACCGCCTACCGAGAGCCTGGGTCTGACCGAGGTTTCTGCCTAAAAGGAAGTTTTTCCTCGCCACTGTCGCACTGTTGCTTGCTCTGGAGGACACTGTTGGGTCCTTATGAATTCTGGAGTGTGGTCTAGACCTACTCTATCTGTAAAGTGTCTTGAGATAACTCTTGTTGTGAATTGATACTATAAATAAATTGAAATTGAAATTGAATATAGTTTAGAAATGACATAAAATACAATTTGAAATACTGCACAGACAACAGTAAACATTTATAATGAGAGA
Source organism: Etheostoma perlongum (assembly GCA_026937815.1). Classification (NCBI taxonomy): domain Eukaryota; kingdom Metazoa; phylum Chordata; class Actinopteri; order Perciformes; family Percidae; genus Etheostoma; species Etheostoma perlongum. The sequence goes on from CM049380.1 coordinate 700,261, forward strand.
AGTGGACAGGTTTAAAGAAAAAGGCTCAAGGAATGGCAATTCAGTGTGCTTTCAACCCTGTGTTGAACAAAGAGTGCCTTTTGGGGGGCTCAGAAAATAAAGAAAATGGTTAAGCTTTATTTGGCCAGCACTACTTCTTTGTTGCATTAACACCATCAAGCCTCTTACCAACTGCTCATTACAAAAGCTATGAAAAGCCATGTATCTCTGACTTTAAAAGCTTCACTTCTATTCTGCAGCTTTTCTTTGCACTTTAAAATGCAGGCAGAATATTGACTCCATCACATTATTCATGAGCCTCTAAGCAAGACACATAACAACCTAGATAGAAAAGCCTATACAGTATGCAGAAATTTAACATGGCGATTCGTTTTGTTTAGAGGGCAAATTCCTTTTTTTCCTCCACCTATGCCACTCTCTCTTTCTCTCATTACTGCCTTGCTTCCTATCTGCATGAAAATTGCATATCAATAGCTCACAAAGGCAGCGTAGTAGCTTCCTATGAGGCCCACAGCATATTCAGGTAGCCTGAAGAAAGTCGTTTTAATGTGAGAATGACAGATATTTTCAGGGAGAAAGAGTGAGAGGAGACAGTGAGAGGGTAAAAAGAGAAAGAGAAAAGAGAAAGATTCATGGAGAGGGAAAGAGAATAAGGACTTAAAATATGTACTGAGATGAAGAGATAGAGGGACTGAAAACAAGATGGTAGTGACTGTCCTCCCCCTCTCACCAATAAGCAGCAAACATGTCACCTTGTTATGACTTGCAGACAGGTATAGTGCTTGTCACATCAGTTTTGAACAGACTGAAACATAGTGGAGAGAAGAATTTTGTATCCAATGAAAAGATAAATAACTGAAGACGCAAACCAATCCTAATTGTAACAATGAAAATAAGCTGAACGTCTTGTTATAAACTAGTGCTGTCAGTTAATGTCGTTAACACAAACCCATTGTAACGGGGTCAGTTTTTTAATTGCCAGATTAACGTTCTTTTTGGCCTAGCAAACTTTGTAGTTTCTTTCACATGCTGTAGTTGCATGTAGAAAGTAGTAGAAAAACTACAACACCCACCAAATCTAGCTAGACCAGAAACAAAACAACAGGCACGCTACACTCACTTGTTTGGGCTAGTGAGCCGGCCAAATAGTAATAACGTTACGTTGTGAATGGATGGTGAGTGCAAGACGCCAAAATGGATGCCAATAAGATTCTGAATGGAAAACTTTTTAAAAGTTGCCAAATGTTCCATTGACAAGACCAAAGTGATCTGTGTGTTCTGTCGTGGTGAACTGAGCTATCATCGCAGCACGTCCAGTCGGAAATACCACTTGATGGCCAAGCACACAGCTGATGCCAATCCCCCCCCCCCCCCGTCAAACTATTTTTTTCCCTCTTTTATTGATGGACAGTGTTACATTGTGTGAGAGATTATTTGCTCTAATTGAGAAAGTTACGTGTGACATTAAACACCACAGTAGGCTATATGCCAATGTTGTTTTCAAGAATAGATAAAATTGTGATTAATTGTGAGTTAACAATGACATGAATGTGATTAATCGTGATTAAATGTTTTAAATTGTTTGACAGCACTATTATAAACAGTACACCTGCTAAATTCAGATCTGCAGATTCATTTGATCAGCTCAGATTGTTTACTGCTATTTAAATGAACAAATCTTCAAGTTCACTAAAGTATTTTCACTTTGACACATAGACTACCCATATCTTGACAGAATGGTATCACAGAGACGGAGCGCTGAAACTCTAATCTTATATTTTACACAGGCTTGGGCTTGAAGGTTCATTATTGACCTGGGGAATGTATATTGATTTACATCAAAAATTACCAGTTAGCGGACCTTGTAATACATATTCTTTGTCAAACAGCATACATATGTCCATATTTTGGTAGGCCAACCCAGAAATGCCAAGATTGTGTTTCTTGGACAAAATAATAGAGTTGATTGGCTCCTGTTGCTTACACTGACTAGGAGCCAATCACCAGCATGAGCTGTGCGCTGTTGGCATGACAAATTTTCCTAAATTGCCAAAAACAAATTTTAAAAAGGCAAGTGTTGGATCTGCATGTGCAAGACTGCAGAGGCACGAAGAGCATATAAGTGGCCTTAGAATGAAATATACATAAAGTACAAACAAATGGCAATATCCTGCTAGTGCACTGCCAACTCATGCAGAACAAACAAACACATTAACTTAGAGGTTAATTTACTGGATCAACATGACAAAAGTCAACTGGGCGATACAGACTTGTCAAACAGCAGCCATGACGGGGAAAAACTGATCAAAAACTGAAGTAAACAAAAAGACTGTTTCATCCCATTGACCCTTATTGCAACGCTCAAACCCTCATGTAAGGGCTGTCTCATGTTTTGCAGTTTTCAGATCACACATTTTCTAGTCTCGCGTTGCCAAACCTATCTCTACAGCATTATGTACAGCGGTGGAGTATGGTCTGGCTGAACAACTTATCTATTCTGGGATAAGAGAACAAATCATGACTGTCCTGGGCGGCGTTAAGATCCAGATACAGAATTGGACCTCTTGGACCTCGCGAAATACTGTAGATAGTGAAGAGGGATGTCAGGGTTTATCCCAGCAATGTACATAAGTTGAGCTAGACTGCACATTCTCAAACGCAACAATCTAAGAAATCGATTTTTTGCCAAGAGATTGAATGGTAAACAGTAAGTAAATCTGATATTACTGATGTAAAACTGCTCTGGTTTAGATGCTGCATCACTTCCTGTGAATCCCTTGTGCATAGGGAGGTAATTTGAATCCAGTGGACAGGAATCCAGTAACAGGGTCTGATTGCATGGGTATCTTTATGACTTTAAAGTGCAGCAGCCATTTATCAAGTGGCATCCTAGTCTATTGGAGTGCTGCCAGAAATTCCGCCGAATGTCCCTCATTTCGTTAACTCCCATTACCTTCCACTTTCTTGGTGTTGGCATTCTAAACTCCGGTGGATTTCTGAGGACTATGGTTAACTGCTCCTCAAATCTCTGCAGGGTAAATCTAGACAGATAGCTAGACTATCTGTTCAATCTGAGTTTTCTGTTGCACGACTAAAACTACTTTTGAACGTACACGTTCCACCAACACGAGTAACGTCCCGAGGCTATGTAGCAGCGGCACCGTTGCTCCATAGGGTGCTTAGTGCCGACCAAGACAATTGTGATTGGTTTAAAGAAATGCCAATAAACCAGAGCATGTTTTTCTCCCATCCAGGAATGCTAAGTGGACTAGCCAGACCTGGTCAAAACGACAAGTAGTGTATTATATGAGGACAACAGGGTCTATAAGAGAAGCATAAATTTGTGCGTTTCTGACAGTTTTCTTTTTTAACTAATACTCAGGGTCTGCTAACTTCCAGGCTATTACAATATTCAAATTCCAGAAAGTGGAATAAATGCCTTTGGTCACAGTTACAGTAAAAACTGATCTATTAAATACAGAATACAAAGACAACAACTATACTGTCTTCGTTGTGGAAAGATAATTTGATCAAAAAAGTATTTTTCTTTAACAACAGCATGACTTGATCCATTACTTTTTGTCATCTTTTCATTTTCAAGAGAGACAGAACACTTGGGAGGAAAATGTATGAAGTAGAATACATTAAGTGGAAGAGTAATGCTCACCTGTAACAAAGAAAACACACTGTGAGGATTGTCTGTTTAAATACAATCATTCTTCCTTTGTCGTGCTTTGTTTAAAATAGATCCACATGAAGGAGAAAGACGGAAGTCTAGATGGAAAATGTGAAGAAAAAGGGAGAGAGATTAGGGGGGACTTCAAGAAAAAAGAACATGAAGGAAAAGGGTAAGAATATTGAGGAGAGAAGGGAATGTGAGGCAAACAATGTAAGAAAAGGGAATTACAGAATGAAGATAAAGTGTAGGAATGAGTGATAAAGAGAAAAGAGGAATAGACAGAGAATGGAGGTAAGTAAATCCACTTCTTCTTGGATATGACAACGCTCTACATCCCAATACTATTTCAAGGTAATCACAAGAGAGGAGGACGTGACAGATGGAAGCAGAGGTACAGAGACAGAGCGAGAGAGAGTTTGAAGTTTTTTGTTGTTGTTGCTTTCTTATATGTGCACATCAACAGCTCCACTGGCTCCCTGTCCAGTTCCGTATCCAATTCAAAGTCCTCCTGTTCGCATTCAAGGCCATCCACAACCTCGTCCCCCCATATTTGTCTGATCTCCTCCAGCGTCCCCCTCCCTCCCGCTCCCTCTGATCCTCTTTCTCCATAAACCTCTCAGTCCCCTCCGCCCGTCTCACCACCATGGGGAGCAGGGCATTAATGAATAATGAATTCCCCATCTCTGGAATTCATTACCACCCCAACTTAGAAACATTGATTCCCCCCCCCCCCATTTCAAATCACAACACAAAACATCTGTTTAAAACTGGCTATTCCACTTTAATGTATATTGCTCTGCCTTTTCTGTTGTTATTGTTGAACAGTATTATTTTGCTGTTTTTAAAATGACCTATGTATGTATACCCTGTACGGTGTCCTTGAGTGCCAAGAAAGGCGCTTTTAAATAAATATTATTATTAAGTGTAACAGAGAGTCACTCGTGATCTGTCCAGACAAAAACATTAGACTCGCTCACTCAGATTACTCATGTGATACTGGCATATAATTTGCTTTTTGTTTTTCAGATGTTATAGTACATCAGACGTTAAACCTCTGAGAAAAAAAGACGCACCGACGAGTCCAAGCGATGTTTGACAACACTCCTACTCTAAAAGCAACATTACAAAATTTTATTTTAAACAATTGTTTACTATTCTATTCATACAGTATATAACGCTACTAAAGACTTTTGGAAAGGGTTTTCAAGCACCAAAACAACTGAGTGTATGTTTTCACAAGAGATTTGATAAATATTCCGCTCACTTTATTCACTACACAAAGCTGACTTTGATATGAAACACATGGGGATCAGGTTATATGCAAATACCCTTAAAAGTATAATTCAAAAAGATATCTGATAATGACAAAACATTCTGAGTATTTTGTTGAACAGATGGGATATTCTCCAGATTTTTCTCTTTGTTTTTGGCAAACAACAATGCCCACTTATGCTGCTAGTGCAATGGTTCCCAACTGGTTTTCCCTTATCATCAAAATGTTAGCTTGGACAGTAAGTCAATAAAGTTAAACTGGGGCTTACAACTCAATAATTTGCAATCTGCAATCTTGAGCATCCAAATAACATTAAAAGAACATGTAAAGCCATTATTGGTATATACATTTAGTAACCCACCAGAGGGGAACCCAATTAACATGGAATGGTCTATTTTATGAATGCAGAGTTGATGCGTTATTATGGAACCCATGTAACTTCTAGGAAAGGCCCGCCCTACAAAGCAGCTTGATTGGTTGGGGTAAGGCATTGACCTCGAGTGATTAAGGGTAGGACAGCCAATTTATGGGGTGCGGTGGGGTGGCTTGTGGCCTGGAATGGTTGACCCCACAACCGCAAGCTTGATGGATCAATCCCAGGTCATTAGCCATGTGTCAAAGTGTAGAATGTATGTGTTTCCATGTCGTAATTCACCTGTCAAGTTTCTTTTGGCTGGCGGGCTGGGGTAGGTGTGGCCTACCTTTGTCAGAGTGTCTGCAAAAGCGCAAGTAAAGCAAACTGGAAGGACGCTGCATTGGAACAGCTCAGTGAGAGACGGCTGAGGAGGATTGGGTTTTCTGACTTGTAGTATTGTTTCCCCAGATAGTTTGTGTTAATCTAATGTTTTTTAAAGTAAAACAAAATAAACTGTGAACTGAGTGTCAATGCTGTTTGACACTGCCTGCCAACGCTAATGCTGAGCCAAAGGACGCCAGGTAGACCTCCAACCCTTAGTAGTTTTGTAGTTTTCAAATGCACAAGTAAAACCAAGTTCTGTTATGATCTTAGACATCACAAGAGTAATCAAGTTTCCCCACTGTTGGTTATGTCATGACAGTAGGTTGCACTGAATAGAGTATATAAAGTGCAGCATGAGTAGCAGCTGACAGGGTTGCAAAAATGATAAGGTGATTTTCCACACTGAAATCCAACCTTGTGTTATGTATATGGAGGATATTAGACCACATACTTCAGGATCAAATCCCCATCGCTGCGATCAATGGACAACCTGCTCTACCTGCTGAGCTTGTGTCCTCTTATGTCTGGTCTCCTCTCCCCCTACTCTCTATCTTTATAGCTTTCACTATATTGAGCAAGGTTATACCAATTCATTGAAAATGACACTGTGTCATTTTCAGTCAATAAAAAAACAGATCCCTTGTTTCATTTCGAGCCATGATGCAATCTGTCTTTTCCAGAAAGCAATCAAGTACACACACAGAGATTTGGGAGTGACAAAAACAGACCTGGTGGTGAGAACCACCAAATTTCCAACCCTGTTAATGAGGGCTTCAGTTGCTTACAGATATTGTAATATAATAAAGTGATTATTTGATCATGTTAAAACACTTCATATGCATATACTTATCTCATAGTATAGCTTAAGTATACAGCTAATCGACCAGTTCAATTAAAGTTCACTGAGGATTTGTAGATTAATCAGTTTCAGGCTGTATGCAAACACCATAATTTGACCTTCTTTCCAAAATTAAGAGCTTTGGTTGTGCATCACTATATTGTATATTGACATATACGCATGTTAGGGCTTCATGGGTTCTGGCTCTCAAAGTCTTCCCAACATTGAAAAAGGGTGTCTGCTCCTGCATTCAAACCAACTTATCTTTCCCATTAAGGGCTTAGGCTATTATAATACCCTGATGTGCATTAATATACTTACCCAATGATTCTGATTGATAAATGTGATTTCTGTTGTTTGAACATTGAAAAGTCCTTCTGTTCATTTTCAGATGCCCAGAGAGGCCAATCCGTCCTGATGGAGGAGACAGTTTGTGGGTTGTTAATGTCTGAATGACTATTTTCAATGAAGTTGTACAGAAAATCCAGTTGTGGTCTGCACACTCACAATGTTTAAGAAGCAGGAGCAAGCTTCAAGTACAAGCACAGACCTCAAGATGCCCAATCACAGATGGCAGAAAAGTTTGGTATAATGACGACCAGGAACAAACCAAAACCATTCCCCCTGTCAAATCGGACATGATTTGATTTCATGCTTCCCACAAAGAGAAAGAACTCAAAAAGGTCAACCATGTTTGCAACCACGAGAAGGCATTTCCATAGAAATTCCAGCACTCTGTGAAACCCTTTCAACTACATAGGTTAAAGCAAAAATATGAGTTATTTTACCAGAGGCTATGCATAATAAAAAACTCTCTTGTTGTGCAATGTAATAATTTTTCCACTGGCAAGACTGCCACACTGTCTTGTTATACACACACGTAGAAGTAACCTGTTTCTCATTAGCTTACTTGGAAATGCCACGGTTGAGCTTTGCTGATATATTTGCTCTCTCTTTAGTTGAAAGCCTCGGGCTAGGAGCGTGATGGCAGCAAGACTCCAGCTAAATTTGAAAATATGTTATGTTGGATAAACAATAATGATGAACATGATACTTTGTGAGGGCTCACTTCTACACAAAAGACACAATTGCTTTGATTTGAAACTAGTCAACTTGAAGTGTATGGTACAAAAAGTACATTTTCCTCTGATTATGTCTTCCAAAGTTTAATGAAACCTACAGTATACCGTCCTGTTGATGAGAGTAGTCCAGTCAAATTCCCTAGCTGTTGCTATACTCGCCAGCCAATGCAGAAAAAGTATTTACTGGCCCAATCCGAAGCATACCCGATCCTGCTTCATTTGTTTTCCATTACAGTAAAGCAATATTTCTCTGCCGGTTTATACTCACAAATTATGTTATACTGATACAGTATGATAGTATTGATGTCTTAGATCTTTGAAGTCAAACTGCAAATCTCCACTAATGGGATTAGCCCAGTTTTCATCATTGTGAATGTGATGGCTTTCTTTTTTTCATTAAAGGTAAATTAATTATTTAAACATTTCTTTTATTCAGCAAAAGATCTGCTGAGTGTGTATGCTCTTTCCCAGCAGTGCCTCACACATTCATACAGCTGTAAACGGTTGCCCCGCGAGAAAACAATTACTATCCTCTACTGTCAACACCACAGGGACATTTCAAAGTTCAGATAAATCTTTTTGTGGTGGGCACATTATTATAATTTAAACACTAGTATCAACCAATGTCCTGTCCACTTAATCCCACCTCCCTAGACACCTGCATAGGGTTAGAACTGAGACCCGAACCTTTCAGAGCTAACCCAACAAAACATGCCTGGTAATGCCACATTTGAAACACAAACCCAACCTGTGTGAGGCTATATTTTAATTTCCTCTGAAAGACAAACTCAAAAGATCTTTCTGAGTTGACAAAAGTTCAAATAGTCATAATCCCAACACATGACCCGATGCTGGGCAGGTTGCTGAACTCTACTCCCTACCCCCACATATCCTGTGTCGTGAGGAAATGCTTCTGTACTCTTTTTTTCTATTGAAACTACTTCCTGTGAGTATTTTATTGAATTAATTGAATTTGTCTCATTATATACTAATTTCGCTCACTTTAAATTGCCTCTCTTTTTTGTTGTATAGAGCTTGATAGATATAGATAGATAGATAGATAGATAGATATACTGTATTGATCCCAAACTGGGACATTTTGTTGTTAATATGGTGTAAAGTCAGTCTTGTTTTTTGATCTATTCTCTTTTATCAAATCTTTTAATATATGTATAATTTTCTCATCCATGCATTGTGTTATAATCACACGCGGAAAATGTATCTAATTAGAAACATTACATGTGAGCTAGGACCACAATGGCATTACAAACACTTGCAGTTTTACAGTAAAGGTATTCCAGTACTTTCACTTTAAAATGCACATTTTGGAGCACATTCAGGAAGTACCAATTTAGCATTAGTTGTAGCTACACATATCAAAATCAAAGCAGAAAAGTATCTGCACTGTGGATCTGTCACATCACATCAGATCTACTTAATAAGGTTAGTATTGGTGCTGATGCTGATCAAATGGATGATTGATGCGTCCCTAATAGTAAACAAGCCTGTATTTCAGTTAGATGTTTGATATACTTTATCAGTGGTAAAACTGAAAGTAATCAGATCCAAAATGTTGCTAACAATTACGAAGGCAGTAGGTCAAAGTTTAACTCTGATGGATCTTTACAATGTATAGTTTAAGTAATCATTTTACAGTTCTTCTTTGTTTTCTCTACCAAATGAGTATTGTTGTCTGACTCTTTATGTTTAGTCCCCAATTAGACTTGTTTTGTGCGATGCCGTTATGCTCCCAGATCTCATCAATTACATGGTCAATGTAATGTCCATTTTACCGGTGGGAATGATGGCCAGACTATAAAAATAAGGTTGTAATACACTTAAAGCCCATGTTGCAAGTTAACCACTACTGTTGATTATTGGGTACAAAAAACACTCAAGATATGTATATCCTTTTTAAAAATGTCTCCAAATAGTGTTAAAAGTTAGTTTTTGGTCATTTCTGGTGTTCGCGGGTTTATGAAGTCAATTCGGCAATGACGTCACGTAGGGGAGTTAAGTCTCAGCCTGGCACTAGAACTACGGTGACTGACTGGGATGAGGAAAGGAGGAAAGGCCAGCAGCCGAATAATTACCAACCTGCCAGACGTGAGAGGGCAAATGAGGAATTGTCAAGATTGTGGGGAAGTCTCCTTCATTTATCTCCTTCATTTAACTCTTTCATTTATCTCCTTTATTTTAGCAACGCAGCAGTGCATACAATGACTTTACTTTTTACTGTCAGTGAATAGCACCGAGTGAACGTCAACGTATTCTTTCGATCAGATAAGTACTGGTACACTTATCTAGATATAGTAATAGAAGGCATCCCCGAGTGTTATTTCTAAGTGTTTACCTCTTCCTCCGGTGAAAACGTGTCGCTGTGTTTGGCCGGTGCTTGTGTGTATGGCGGCAAAGCTGCGGTGGAGAGCGGGTGCTGTAGGGGAGCGACCCTCCGGTCGGGAAGCGAGCCTGCCTCCGGTCGGGAAGCGAGCTTGCCTCCGGTCGGGAAGCGAGCCTGCCGCCGGTCGGGAAGCGAGCCTCGCGATCAGCTGATCTGAAGTTGCCTAAATCCGTTTGTGACATTTCAGGCAGGATCATGGTCCTCCCCAACCAGCACGCACCAGTATTGTAATTGTTTATATTTCAAACATCACTGCAGGTTGATTGTGGGCGACAACGCGGTCGTGTTAGCTTACCGAAACTCTACTGCCAAAGTTGCTGGCTGGCTACGCGACGTTAGCTATATCCGCTAGCATCCGTACAGGCTAACTATAGCCAGTTAGCTTTGTGTGTAACGTAACAAACCCCCCATCTCGTAGGAGCGAAGCTTACTATTTCATTCAATACAATTATGGTACAAAAGGTGCACTAATGCCACATGTATGATGTTGACAACATGGACGCATATAGGCAACACCAAAGGCAGTCGTAATATTTACCTAGCAGGCTAGGCTAACACTGTTGTGCTAACAACCGGCAGCGCAACATTAGCTAGCAGTCTAAACTTGTGAAAAGCCGAATAACATCCCCATCTAAGCTGTGTTTCACTTTCCCTCCAATATCATTATAAATATAATAAAGTCACATGGACTCGATCGAGACCATAGACTGTTAATATTAAAAGACCAGGCTGCTCTGTTATCTCCCTAATGTGACGTCATGCAATGCATTGTGGGGGGAAAATTAAACACTGTAAAATTGTGCCCAATTTTCGTAATATATTAAATTTTACGATATCCAACACCATCAAATACAATGGATAACAGTTCAAATATTTACTACCAACAAGCAAATTGCACAAATTTGTTGCAAAATTAAACCTGCAACATGGACTTTAACTTATCTTTTAGAAGAGATGCATAGTTTTGAGGAGACAAACATTGCAACCCAGTTATTACAAAAATCATGGCCTGAGGCTACAGAACCCTGCTGACATTTAAAATGACCTTTTGACTGAGTATCACCGGCGGAACATTGCCTGTGGTGATTTATAGTGTTGAATGGTATGACTTTACACGATTATGATGTCTTTTCACATTCTTCACGTACACTGGCCTGCACTTAGGGAGAATACTGTGAAAATTAGGTAAAATTGTCAAAAGTGATAGAGCTGAAATGAGGGCTACTTTCCATAGCGCTGACAGAAAGCAGATTGTGACTAAGAGTTTCAAGTCTTGTGGAATTAGCCCACTTGAATCACACTGCAGTGAACAATAACATTTATTAATTGAATTATTAAATAAGGTAGTCTTTCCGAAATCTTAGTGCAATTATAACTTGTCTCCTGCTAGTTGTACCACAACAAAATAAGTTAAATTAATCCATATTTTTGTTGTATCTCTTTTTGGTGTTGTAATTTGCAGACGTCCCTAAGCACTCGTCTTACTGCCAATAGAAGTAGCAGCAGAGAGCAGAAGCCACTGTACTGTAGATGCTTGGTATCATTTCAGGCATTATTATTCACGAGATACACAGTTGGTTCCATTAGCACCTGCACTAAGCTAACCAGCTGATAACGCTTACTCGCCCAATGTTGGACCCAGGTGAAAAAAGCTTCTGGGGGTGGTTTGGCTCGAGGTCGTGGTGCAAAGGACCCTTGGGTGAAATTACTCCGAACCATCACTTTAACAGCAGGAAAACCCTACACAGTCTTTTCAGTAGAGTGTATTAATTTTACATTCATGCCAGTGTATTTTGACATTTCCAAAGGGACTGTGAATGGATGTAAGTGTTTTTGAGTCCCAATATAACATTTTATTTTAACATGAGAAAAACTGACATTAGGGACACATGAAATAGCCACTTCAAGTCAACTTGCTATTCAAGACTTTTGATATTTACCCGTGGGATATTAACCAGACCATTAAGTAAAACAGTTGCAATTACTGGACAACTCTGTAGTTCCTTCTCTGAAAATATGAAAAACATCAAGTTTTCTCCTTCTGCCAAACGAGAATCAAAGGGCCATTTGACTCTCCACAGTGCTGGGATTAACCCACTTTCCATCTTGCAGTGAAGTACCAGGGATTTGACAGTTATACCCGCCAGACTCTCTACTGGAATGTGATCTGTTCTGACCTCTTTACTTTAAAATGTCTGCCTTTTAGGAACCAAAGGAAAACTGACAATGTGTTGTATGCAATTTGATTTTTTTCTAGAGTCTTTTGAGACCTTGTGTTATGTTTATGACAATTTTTTGTGTTGGCTCCTTGCATGCAAAGTGAAAATTTGCCCCTAAGTGTTCATTTCTTTTTTCCCCTTTAGGTCTTTAGGTCTGATACAAATAAATATATATACATGGATGCATGATCTACCAGGTGAGATACCCAAGCAAGTCATAATTTCTAAAAACAACCTTCAAAGGTCCCATAGCATGAACATCTCACTTCATAATGTTTTTTAACATTAATATTAGTTCCCCCAGCCAGTCTAAATTGTATAAAGCTTTACTTGGCATTATATATGGACAATTTTGTTACCACATACTGCTCCACCTGGTAACATCTTAATGATTTTAGTGTTGCAGTGCATGTGTAAAAGGGGCTTAAGTCACAGACCACGAACAATCAATAAAATTGAAAAAGAAGTTTACAGCTAAGATAACAGCTCTTTGAAGCCATATGTGGGTACAGCAGGGCTTTTAGTAAAAGCTAGCATGTTAAGAAGCTCACAATGGCAATGCTAACATGCTGATGCTTGCATGCAATTAACCATGTTCCCTTACATCTTAGTTTAATCAATAGCACTGAACACAAAGTACAGTTAAGGCTGATGGGGATGTTTTGCAGATATGTGTTTATATACCATAGTATTGGGCAAATTTTGATTAATTAACAGCGCAAGATAAAAAGAAAATACATGATGTCACAAAAGCTGATACATTATCTAGGAGCAGTACATATTTACATATTTATATACATATTTGTATAAAATGTCCCAATCCATCTAGTAGATATTTCACCAAGTGAACAAGTGAAAACATTGACCTGGTAGTGCTATATGTAATGTCTGGGGATCACCAAAGTCACTGAGATACACCGGCTGGGGACCTTGAATGTATGTTGAGCTAAATGGGAATGTTTAAATTAAAATTCAAGTGAAAGTCTGCAGTGCTTTAATGCCTTTGTTAGCGTTGTTATGTATTAGCCGCAAAGGCCAGCTGGGTAAGAAATGAAAATTGCAGCTCTTACGATGACAGCAGAACAGTTGATATCTGCATGCAGAAAAAAGTCCCTTGTCAAGACAACAAAATCATAAGCCATGCTAAGCATTTGAACAAAAAACTAAAGCTTTTATTTTTGTGGTGAGTCTCAATGTTCCTGAGTATGTCTGTAATATCACAGGGGATCTAGCTCTTATAATCCTTGTTGAATTTGTTCTAACCACATGACACTGCCAACTGTCACTGTCAAATTTAAAATGAATGAGTGACTTTAACAAGAGTGTGATCTGGCACTGAGTGACTGAATGGGTGATATACAGTCTCTTCTGCATTGTGTGGTGTGTATTTACCAGTTTCATTACCTGTTGATCCACTGAAGCACCGTTTGAGAAATGTTGTAACTGTACTGAAAAATGACTGTACTGAAAAAGTATTGACTAATAAAGGCAAAATTAAAAGCTCACCCGTTCAACCGTGAGGACACCGTGATACACATTACTGCTTTTGATTAATTTACAAACTGTACAAGTTCTAATTTGCAAAAAAAAACAAAAAACCTTACATTGCAGATTTTACACACTTCTTGCAGCTTTGGTCAGAAGCAAAAACAACAAAAAAACGCTCTGGCTGATGTGTACCACTTAACACCTCTTACAGCGTTGGGATTAACCCACTTTCCTTAAGTATGCAGTCAGGACGACAGGGAAGTAACAAGCAATATTCCCCTGTAGCTCTCTACATGGGAACACAAAAATTAGCAAGAAACCACCATAAAATGCCTTCTCCTCTCAGTGTTGTGGTCTACGTGATACGCTGGTATACACAATATAGAAAGCTCCAGGATTTCCATTTACCCATTAACTGACCAATAACATGTGACATACTTTCTATTATATTTTTGATATATTTTGAATTGTCATCTGTGTTTTTCTTCTTCGCATAGGCTAAATAAAAGTATTTCCACCGTAAATTGGTGCATAAATATGGAGGACCATGTCTTTCATATTTAAAAATAAATACAGAAATAAATAAATGCTCAATAAATAAATAAGCACACAATTAATTGCCCCAAAAAATACAATGAAGAAATAAATGTAGGTAGAAATTAAATTATACAGTGAGACATAAATGTATATATCTCTTTTAATTAGCTTCTTTATTTATTCACCTTTGTAATAATTACCTTATTTATTTATTGTCCGTTATAATCTTCAACTTTATTTATTCCTTACTTATTTTTTTAAATGTATTTATTTCTGTGTGTGTTTAATTTTTTTTGTCTGTTTTATTCTTCCGTTGCATTTTCTACCCTATTTATTTTCACCCCTGGTATTTATTTCTGCCTGTCACTTTTACATTTCTGCCTGTCACTTTTACATTTCTACATGCATTTCTGCCTCATTATGCAAATGAGGAGGGGCTGGTCTTAAGGGGTTAACTTCTGCCCATTGGTTGGTTAGCATTTTACTCCCTCGGTCAATCTACATGCCACCCTGTCATCATGGGTGTTATTTGTGTGTTTAATAGGTCCCAAACCACAGACACAACACAGATGGCTAGCTACAGTGAAGTTGTCAGTGAGCTCAGGCATTTAGCAACTGTTTTTGAAAACAATGCTAACGTTATAAGTATTGACTTTATAATTTTTCGTTTAGACGCTCTGACAGAGCGTGTGTTTCAGTCAGCGGTGTCGTGCCAATGTACTCGTGTATCCCCTGGCCGCGGGAGGCAGCGCATGCACACAGAGCGGAGCTTCTGCTGCCCTTCAAATTGTTTAACTGCTGCACTTTGAATTAAACGGAACAAACAGCGACGTGGAAGACTCGGCAGGGTTACCATAGTAACAGGGGTCTCAGTTAACTACATAAATACGTGTATTTGTCTGTTACATTAAGGCGACGTGTCAAATGTTTATAGCGTGGTTTAATATCGAGTGATAGGCGTATCCTCCCTGTCCCTGTCTACCATATGAGTTACATAGGAGGTACTCAAATATCAGGCCGTTTTTTCACCTGAAGAGAACACACTATTAGAGGAAGAGACACCTTTTGGATGTGAGATACAAAAACAGTTTTTTCTTCACGTCTATCTGTCTCCCCCCTTTGCCTCAACAGCTTCTCTAATCACTCTTTCCCTCTCTTTTTTGTCCCCTTTTTTCCTTTTCTTCAGATGCTTCGTTGAGAGCAATAGAGCAGCGCTTCTCGGTTCGTGCAGGTTTTCAGATTTTTCCTGGAGTCCCTTTTGATATGGAAATTAAACGACTCAACTCAATGCCAGAATAGCTGACACACAATCGCAGTGTTAGTGGTTTCAGCTCTTTCAGCCTTTTTATTTATTTTTTTTTTTTTAAAAAGCTCCTTTGCTTTGGCAAAAACATTGTCAAAAGAGAGGAAGAGAGAAGACACAATGACAGTGAGATGATTAGAGCTGGCTATTTTGCTGAGCATTATTGAATTTGATATGTCCACCCGCACAAAGGAAAACATTTTTTTTTTTAAATAAACGCCTTGGGGAGCAGATTCCAATAAACGCCGGTTGTGTCTCAAAGTCGCTTTGCTGTGGTTTCCCCAGAGTAAATTCAGCTCACTCACCTAAAAAGTGACACGCTTTAAACAGAAATCCCACAGTTCTAATGAGCGCATCTCAACTGAAGCAGTCAAAGCACGTCCGGTGTCAGCATGTTAGCAATTCAGAGCTAAAGCCTCGCTCAACGACAGTGACAACAGATCAAACAATAAAACCCTTTTTGAACCTATTCCTCAGAAAGAAACTCACCTACACTAAGGTGACTAGTATCTACACTATGCTTTCATTTCAATGTTATACATTTTCATTTCATTTGCTTTTATTTCAATGTTATACATTTTCAATAAATAGATATTATACTTCCTGCTTTGTGTGTTTTCTTCCTTAATTATTTAAAAATCACATAAATAAGCACTTATGAATTAGAAAAAATATTTCACCGTCAGTATCATCAGCCAATGAACTATGTGGACAAAAAAAAGCAAGTCCCAAAAAATTAAATCATCGTTCATTTATTGTTATCGAGGTAAAATGTGCAATTAATCGTGATTTAGATTTTAGGTCATAGCGTGCAGCCCTATTGCAGCATACTGAGAACCTCACAGCTGGATACAAATTAACAGCCATTGTGGCAAGTCTCAGCTGATGAAACGTATGTGACCTCTGGGCATGCCTCGTTGAGGTAATGAAATTCTAAAATAAAGCCAGGCCATTGGGGAATCGCCTTAATTTCCCTGTTCACTGTAAGGTCTTAACTTTAACCTTCCCCACTGTTCTATTTTTATTACCGAACACATTATAACTCTGCGATATGATGAAACAGATGAGTGGAGTCCTGGAACTACATGGGAGTCAATTTAAGAAACCTGACGTCTGAAGCAATGTTTCATTTTTAGTGCAGCTCAAGAATTTATGACCCAGGCTGGATTACCGACTGGGAAAAGTGGACAACTGTCCCCACAGCCCATGAAGTCCAGGCATCAAAACATTTAAAAGTTTACTGTGTGTTTAAATTTAATTGAATTCTTTTGGATGTATATGCAGCACTAAAGCACTTATTCAATACTTAAAATTGACACAGTGTATTGAACAAGGTCCCTGTATTAAAATGTAGAAGGGCTGGGTATCGCCACTAATGAATTCGATACAGACTCACAAGGTCCCGATCCGATTAGATTTTATATCCGATTCTATTTGATCCATCAGGGATATTTCAGTTACAATACCAATTTTTATTGCTATGATCTCACATAACTAAACTACTACTGTACCGTACTGTACATAAAATGTGTAGTTTGCCAGAATGAAGAGCTACTTGTGGTTCCTAGAGTATCTAAAAGTAGAATGGGAGCCTTCAGCTATCAGGCTTCTCTCTTGTGGAACCAACTTCCGGTCTGGGTTCAGGGGGCAGACACCGTCACCACATTTAAGAGCAAACTAAAACTCTCCTCTTTGATAAAGCTTACAGTCAGGGAGTGAGTAATTGTGCCAGAAACTCTTATGTGTTGTTTTTTTTCGCCTTGGATTAGGGTGGAACCAACGTCATGATTGCAGCCGTCGGTGTGGTCCTGCTGCTATGCAGTGACCTGCCAAAACCTGCTGCGTCCTGCTATGCTCTGCTGTGCCATTCTGTATCCTGTGGCACCCTGCGGTGCTCTGCTGTGCCATGAACGACTACGACTACTATTTATAGTCATTGTTCCATTATGTTTTATTGTGACTGTTATTGCCGCTCTTCATTTCAACCCCAACCGGCCCGTCAGACACTGCCTACCAAGAGCCTGGGTCTGTCCCAGGTTTCTTCCTAAAAGGAGTTTTTCCACACCACTGTCACACTACTTGCTTGTTCTTTGGGGGAATTACTAGAATTGTTGGGTTTTTGTATATTAGAGTGTGGTCTAGACCTACTCTATCTGTAAAGTGTCTTGAGATAACTGATGGTATGATTTGATACTATAAATAAAATGTAATTTAACTAAATAAAACACAGTTCTATAACCCCAGTTTCTACCCTGCCACAGTCAGACTGATGGCACAAACAAAACTAAACACTCAACATTTCCCAGTGATTTAAATGTGCAATATCCTCACTACTTCACTCTACTGTGAAATACTACTGTACAATATTTATGCACATTATTTATGCCATATCCCCCATAGTTGTATCCTCCACTTACAGTATTCATAATTGATTATATTTTTTGAAATCTTTTTTTTTTGTCTTTTTTTTTGTCTTTGTGTTTTTGTGTTTTAATTTATTAGGGGGGAAATGACATGTTGCCAAGGGACACACGTCGGAATTGAACCTGCAGCCGCTGCGGTGAGGAGAAAATGTCTATATTGTATATGGGTGCGCGCTCTAGAAGGTGTGCTACCCAGGCACCCTTTGGAGTTGTTCTTAGCATGACATGGATTCCTTAGATCGTCTAGTTTCATATGATACCAATAGCTTTACAGAGCCTCTTAAAAGATCTATTTCTGGATTTTGTGAATCTATATCGGATCATACAAATTAGGTTTGATTTAAATCAGAAAATTAATTTTCTCTCTTTTTTTTAAACCCAGTCACAAAATGTAGACCCTTATTGTTTCAGTGGATATCTCTAAATCAATGTGAAGTAAGTACGTAATGTCTAAGTTACCACACATCAGCAGTTACACAGATACCGTGTGCGGACGGCAAGAACTGTGATGGGTAAGCGTTGGCTGATTGAGTTTTCTCCTAGGGGGTTTTAATGTTGTGTTAAACAGCATCTTCTCCTTTTCAATAGCACACATCAAGAAAAGCCATTTCCACGGCAACCCTTCTGATAACCTTGATCGCCACTTTCTATCCCAGAGTTAAAACAAGATATATAAGCCGATTACACAGGAGTAATCACGACCCAACAGTAGTATCATAAGGTAAATGGAAGAGTGTAAACACAGTTGCTGCAGGGAATATGATTAAAGGATGATACTGCCTGATCACGTATGATCCATTCACCAAGTGTTGCCACGGTGCAATCAGCGGTTAAAATCCAACACTGAACTATAAATCAAAATCTACCCAGTGTGTATCTACAGCAGGGCTACTGTTAACCTCCTGCATCAACAATAAATCTGGATTTAATAGAGGCCCAGCCGCTAAGGTGAACGCTATACCCTACATTTATATACATTTAAGTCAATATATCATATAAGAAAGTAATTGGCTAGCCATCATGATCACGGTATTATAAATGCCTATATTGTTAATGCATTAACACTACTTTCTTTCTTTATGGAGACGTGCTAATTTAGACATGCACACCTTTTTTAACATGTTGGGCTCATGTCTGAATGAACACCCTGGTCAACATGGCACAAATCTGAATTGGTTCATGTGCAATAAAGGCTGCAGCAAAAGGTAAAACATGCAAAGAGAGAGAGAGATAAATGTGCATCTTGTTCTGTCATCTAACATCACTGTAATAAATTAATCATTGCAAACGCCATCTTTTAAGTACAAAATAATTTTAATAATCTGTTACACACTGTGAAAGAGCACATTTTAACTTGCTAAGGAGATTCTTCTCATATCAGGATCAGGACGGATATAAACACCACCACTTTTTCCACTATATTTCCTAATGTTTGTTTCAGCTTCATGCATGAAAAAAATGAATAAAAAGTAAAAGGCTTTACATACAGCATGTGAAGAAATATTGAACGAGTCCCAATTTAATGTTTTGACCCTCAAGGCTTGTACTACTTTAAATGCTGACATAGACTTAATAGTCACAGATGTCTAAATGACAAAATGCCACTTCCACCGATTGATATGTCCAGAAAAGGGCTTGAGATCAATACAATTGAATTTGCGTCTTTATTTCACATTATCTTTGATTCACGGTAATTTTAGCATCTTTTTAAAGGTCCCATATTGTAAAAAGCGTGATTTCCATTTCTTGTTGGATATAATGCAGGTGGAGGTGCTATATAAATACTGTGAAAGTATAAATGCTTAATCTACAGAGAAATGCACACAGCCTGTATTCAGAAACTGCTGTTAGAGGAATGCAATGGCGGTACAGAGACGCTGAGAACGGAGATGCAGAAAACCCAGAAACGCTGACCAATCAGAGCAGACTGGGCTTTTTTTGGAAAGGGACTTAAAGAGACAGAGCATTTCAGTATGCGTAGACATTTAATATATATATGTATATATATATATATATATATATATATATATATACACATACAGTATATATATACACACACACACACACACACACACACAATTATATACAGACAGACACTGTGCAAAAATGTTTTTTAAATATTAAAACATGCAACATGTTCTAGTAGAAACCAGCATAATGTGTGACCTTTAACAGAATATGAACGGAAAAATCTAAATATAGATTTTTTTGCATTAATGTTTTGACATAACTTCAACCCCAAGGTAATGTTATCATGTCTCTTTTCAGGCAGCATATGGCCTAAACGACCTCCCCCAATTAAGTAGGGCAGACTGTAGTCTGAGAAGTGAAAGCATAAACCCATTTAACAAGCTAGCCTGGTCCTACCAGAGTCTAGCCTCTCTCCATTGACAAGTGTTAACTTCCTTGAAGGCAGGTACTCTGATGAAGTTTAAAACTTCGTTGCCACAACGGACCGAATCTTTGCTCGCATCTTTCTTTGCCGGCATTACGGAACTACAACTCAAACTAGTGCGCGACCTCATCGTCAACGTTCTCAGCCACTCCCTCTGTTCGCTGATTGGACCGGTAAAGAGATTGGCCAGATACACCCGCAAATATACCGCAAACCCAGAAGTAGTACTAAAAATTTTTTAAATTGAAAAAAAAACACAATTATGTGTAACTAAAATTACAAAATAAATAAAGAATGAACAAAACATCAGAAACCAATTTAGGAAATGTAAGAAACAACTGTGCACAAAACAGTTACATTTAAATACTGGTTTAGTGACTGTGTGCATGTTAAGGTGGTTTGTTAAGGTCGAAGGTCTTTGTGAGGGTGTGAGGCTGGCTTCATATTTGTAAAGTCTTTATTCTGAATAATTTTATTTGAGTAGGTCAGAACAGGATTTTTCTTTTTTATCTTTGCATCTGGGTGTGTGTATGCATGTGCGTGCGTGTGTTTTTAGGTGTTTTTGTACCTTGATGTCATATCAAATAGATTTAACTGGAAAATTTTAGTTTGTGTAAGTACTACTTAAGTGGAGATTTCTGGCTCAGAATATGGATGAATGAGTCAGTGAAGCTTTATAAAGGTTCATAAACCATTTTCTTTATTTTCTGAGCCCACTGAGATGGCGCTCTGCGTTCAACAAAAGGTTAAACGGGCACTGGATTGTCTTAAAAACAAAAGCACTATTACACTCAGAAAATTAATATCTAATTAATATAGCTTCATAAAGCTTCAATTGGCCTTCATTGGCTATATTTGTATTTTAGTTTTCTTTCCACTAGTCTGAAAAAAACCATTTTATGGAAATAACAAGAAATGTCTACCAATGTCACTGTAATTCAAAAGATTTATTTACAATTGTGAGCCTACCAAGTGGCTACTGTATATTGCCTGAACTCATTACTGACAGCAACAAACATAGTGCCACTTACTGTATGTGGTATTCTGTGAAATTGATGTGCTCAGGTACTAAAGACACACTCAAAAACATGAATTATGGACGTTTTTGTCAGAGTCATTAAAACAGTAGGTAATTGGGTCAAATTAAAATACTGATCAGCGCATGCAAATGTGAAAATCACCTGACCTCCCCTAGAGACATTTTAACTGATTAGAGTTTATGAAACATTAACACTTTACTTGCTCATTTATTATATTTAGGACATTTTATAGAAATTTCCTCTCAAACATTTCCTCTATCAACCTCTTTCTTTCATTATGTAAGTATACTTATGTAGAACATATTACAGTAACAAGTAGCTAATTCAACATAGAGCTTTAATAGAAATGTGTCCCAAGGTGGGAATTCAGCGACATCTGTAATACAGTTAGGGTTATACCTCCTTAAAGATGTAAATGTGCATTCTCTGGAAGACAGCTTTCTATTTCATGTGCATAAAGGGACATTTAATGAAATATTCAAGACAAAAAAGTAAGAGGTCATACTTTTGAGCCTTATGTCAAAAAGACACTTGCATGAAGACAAGTTGGCAGAATTTCTGGAGCTGTTTTGCATTAGCGTGTGTGTGTGTGTGTGTGTGTGTGTGTGTGCGTGTCTGTTTGTGTGTATGTCACTGCTGGGGTGACAGAATGGGGGCAGATGGCAAATTGCTGGGGTTCTTTATGGCACATACACAGATAACCAGAGAACCTGTACACAAACAGAGCTACATGTATGCACACCAACGCATCTGACATTCAGTTCTTCCTCCCACACATGCAAATACACAGATAGAGTACATGGTTAATATACAGATACAATGCATGGTTAAGTGCATAATTGAACGTGGTAAAAATAAGAAGGATATAATTTATTAATAACATTACAGTAAGAGACAAACAAAGCAAATAAATCCTTCATTCCACACAAAAGAATGGGGATGCGGTCAAAAAACTATTTTCCAAGTCTCTCTCTGTCTGTCTGTCTCTCTCTCTCTCACCCCCAACCGTTCGAGGCAGATGACCGCCCACTCTGAACCATGGTTCTGCTCGAGGTTTCTGCCTCTTAAAGGAAGTTTTTGGTGGGAACTGAATAACATCACAGAGTCCGGTCTAGACCTGCTCATTTATGAAAAGCGCAAAGAGATAGTTTCTGTTGCCCCCATGAGGAATTCCAAGTAATGCCACAGATCTGTCGGTGCAATACAAGCCTTCCGTGATCGCACACAGCCCCCACCCCTCCTTCATGCAGTTGCTCGTAGCCAAAACATGATGGACTCTTCACTCGCTGGACGAAACAATCTTAATTAGCTTTGGCAATGGCTTGGATGTAACAGACATTTATTAATATCAAACAGTTACACACTAAAGCTTCAAAGACAAATGAATGACAATTCAGTGTACTTTCAACCCTTTGTTGAATAGAGAATGCATCTAGTGGGCTCAGAAAACAAAGATAATGGTTTATGAAGTTTCATGAAGCTTTATTTGGCCATCACTATATTTTAGGTAACCCCATTAGGAATTGATTCAACTAGTTAAAGCAAATTAATGATGGAAATTGGCAATATACATGGACAAATACATCATCTGATAACATAAAGACAGGTCTATATACACATAGAAACAACCACAACGACACCGGATCTATACAAAGTTACTGTTGCTTTAATCTCTCCACAACATTGTGTCAGCAATGGAGTATGGTCTGGCTACATCAGAAATACATTGTGGGATATTAGAAAAATCATTCTGGGTCATTTGCATTTGTTTTGCAATAAACTCCGAGATCCTCTCGGATGACTGAGCTTCTCACCCGATCTCTAAGGGAGACGCCAGCCCCCCTCCTGAGAAAACCCATATAAGCGTCCGAAACAGAAAAGTAAAAAAGAAAATGCCACATAAAATCTTGAATGTTAACTGTTCACACAATGCTGTAACGTGAGCTATTTGAATTAGCCGGATACATGGTTAAATGTATAACTTACTTTGTCCACAGCAATTTCCACCAATGGGTACCAATTGTTAGCCTTTGTCCTGCTTATCAATCATTCTTCCATGATAACGGTGGTAGACACTACTTAAAATTTATAGTAACTTTTTTAAAATGAGTCCAAAGAAGTGTGGAATTACAAGTGGCACAGAACCAAGTTTTGCAAATATACTGTAAGTTAGTTAGTAATTTTCTATTATTTCATATTTGCTTGTTTAGCAATTTGACTGAGTTTTGGTTCCTTCAGAAGCTCTTCTTCTCTTTCTTGTCCCCTCCCAGCTCTTTTCATTTACTCGCTTTCCTCCTTATATACCTTTTCCTACTCCTTTTCTGACCGCCTCCTCTCTCTCTCCCCCCTCATAGTTTCCTCTTTATCTTTATCGCTCTACCTCATCAATTTCATTTTCCGCTACACTACCACCACTGTTATTCTCCATTCATTCCCCTCTTCAACATGTAATCAGTCTCATTCACGTTATTATCGCCCTCCTTATCTGAGGTACTGACATTACCGTCCATCAAGTCAAATGGGAGCCATGCTGAGAATATATGCTGTTAAATTATTCAAAAAATAATATGCTCCCCGTTACACTTAGTCATTTTCCCAACCTCCCCCACTTTTATCTACTCTCACACACCCCGATCTCTCTTCCTACTAATATTTAATATAGAAAATGGCAGGCAGTTTCAAAAATGACTTGGCAGGTGATTGGATTAAACACCTGTCTATCAAACGCTTGCCAAAGCCAGTCAGGAACAGTGTGAATCACATTTTCTGTTGATCAAAGCTTTCAGTGCCATTCTTCTAAAATTTCCTTTTGGGATAAATTAAGTATCTATCTATGTCTATCTTCAAACTTATTTTAATGAAGAAATACTCTCCATTTCTAATACAACATATGCTATTTCAGCATCTATGCTAACCTCTTTAGGAGCCGCCATTGTTGTTTTGAACGTAAAGGCGCCTCTCCTTGTTGTCACACACACCTTAACCATCCCCGTAGCTGCCAGTAGCTCCTCTACAGATGCTCATTGCATTACTTGAAGCCTGACAAGATGCATTTGTGATCTTGTGATATGCAAATCCAGGTGCCTTGCAAGGTAAAGCTTCAACCACCTCAGAATTCAAACCAGTCAAAACACGGACTATTGCTGCATTCACACAATGTTGGTCAAAAGGAAAGAACATTTGTGAGATGGTTACTGCTAGCCTGACACCATAAATATGGCTTAAATGAGCTACAGGTTCATAATTGTTTTTAGAGGTTGTACAAAAATAGGTTGTGGTTTAATTTTCAGAAAACGCCATATATACAATATATGTACTGCACATTGCTGCAGCTCCTCTTTTTACCCTGTGTGTTGAGCTCTCTGTTTTAGCTACAGAGTAAGGCATCTCACTGCTTTTCTATATTTGATGGGAGTCACACATTCACATTAAGTACTGCTAGCTAGTCAGTTGCAGAGCGAGAGGGAGTGCCAGGCGAGCATTATAACGTGTTACAAAGTGGATGCGAAGGCTGGACTACAGTAGAGCTGTTTGGAGCAGTTTGTGAACAATTGGAAACGTCTGGAAGATGGTAAGTCCCTGGGGGGGGGGGGGGGGGACTTTAGGCTTTTTCACTTTGTAAACCTATAACGTGCACAAAAAAGACACAAGGAAGTAAAGGGGAAAAGCCAAAAAGCATAATATGAGCACTTAAACGAGTGAAACCAGTTACAATCAAACTTTTCATTGCTAAATTTGCTGTATTTACTGTGTTAATATTGGATTGTGGCTGTGTTTAAACTGGATACAGCCAACTATGTTGGCCCTTTGACACTTTTTACCAAGTGGGAGATTTATTAAATTTAAATCTCTTACTTGTAATGTTGAAGGTCCCATATTATGCTCATTTACAAGTTCATATTTGGATTTTGGGTTGCTACTATGACATGTTTATATGCTATAATGTCTATGCTTTCCCATTTTATTGGGATCAATATCTATCTATCTATCTATCTATCTATCTGAATGTATCGAAATGAACGGCACTGCATCGTCACTTCCTACTTATATTTAGTATAGTTATGACATGACAATGGTATGGAAGCCGTGACAGCTTGTTTTCAATGCACAGTTTCTGAATACAGGCTGTGTTTTTATGCTTTTACAGTATTTATATATAGCACCTCCACCTGCTTTATAATAATAATTAAAAACAAAAATCCCACTTGACTGCTTGTTGAGCTGAACGATATGACATATGTTCTGTTAAGAGAAGACTGTCACTTTTGCTGTGATTAGGCCTTTGCTATTGCCCTACACAAAAAACAAACAGCTGGATGCAATGCAACAAGTAGTAAGGTTAAGTGTCTTCAGAAATATATAAATTATTGATTAGGTAGACATGCAAGGCAGGTTAACAGAGTGAACAAAATGGAAAGGTAAATTACAGCGTGTCATAATGAATCCAGAACCCTTGGAAGAAAAACAACATAGTAGATTGGCAATGTAAGATCATCCATGGGTGTCGTTTTCCATTAACTATTTTTATGCTAAGCGGAATGGCTTCTGAGGCAGTACTTCACATACATAATAGGACAACAATAATTCAGGTTAAGGGCCCTACAGTATGGATGAATTTTAGAAGGGAAAATGTAATATATTAATCTCTTTCATTTCCATCAAATTAGTGGTGGATCCTCACTTTTGAGTTAAGTGTACCAGCTATAAGCCCCTTGCCTCATCTTTGGTCATCTCTTTTTTTTGAAAACGCTTATAGCATCATCAGTTTTCTTGGCTCTGATTTTCTTTTCATCATTTTCAATCTCTCCTTCTCTTGTCATAGCATCCTTACTCTGTCCTGTTCATCTAATTCATCTGTCCATCATCTTTCCTCCTTCCTTCTGTCTCTCATCTTCTATCATCACTACTTCCATCATTACTTCCTCTGAGCTACTTTGCACTCCTCTTGTACCGCCAAGCTTTTAAAATATAAATCAGGTTTCATTACCAACCTGCTTTTCTCTCTCGACGCTAAAAAAACAACCCCTACCTTTTCGTCCTCTCATTCTCACTCTAACGTTCCCTTTCATCCACCTGCCTGCCTTGTTTGTAATATTTCCACATTGTTGTCCTACTGAACCAAAGAAGGCCACGTTAAGCTGGAGTTCCCCACTTCAGCATCACCGCTTCATCCATCTGTCTCTCTATCGCTCATTATCTCCTCGGTAACAGTCCCCATGGTGATAATGTAGCTGCAAATCCAGGACATCCTTAAGAAGAGGTGATACCATTTTCAGACGACAAGAAAGGGAGACTGTGATAGATAAGAGCAAGGAAGGGGATGGAATGAGAGAGGAGAGAAGAAGAGACAGAAATAGAGGCGGAAGAAGTACTTTTCGGAGCAGGTTAAACAGAGAAGAAAAACGGACAGGAGGACAAGAAGATGGCATAAGGAAAAGAGAGTTAAAGTAAGGGAAAGAGATAATGACTTCAAATGATAAGCTAAAATTATGGAAATACAAAAAATAAAAGATAATAGATAATAATTGACCATAACTCTTGACATTGCAGTAATATTAAATAATACTATACTAAACATAATGATTTATTGTGTTAAACTCTAGTTCTAATCTAGTACAGAGATAGGTATGTGTAAAGCCTAGCTTGGTATACAGTCTGGAAACAGGGATACACTGCTAGCTCTGCCAAAAGTAAAAAAGGTTAAAGTGACATGCCAAGGCTAATTTGTATTTAAGCTAGCACGGCAATGGCCAATACACCCTGAAGTCAACTGGATTTTGTTCATGGCAGTGTTATGGTGTGTCAAATGGCCTCTTGTGAGAAAAAGATTTTTGAGATTTTAGGCAAATAGAATTTTGAACACCATCTGCCATGAAAGAAGTTAACAGATACACTAGAGTGACCAGATTTCCCAGGACACTTTGCACGTGACTGTAGTGCTTGTGCACGCGCACATTTTTTTACGTGAACATGTGCCGGCCCAGGGCCGACATAGGCACAGACAGATTAGACACAATTTTGCCAACAGCACACTTAGGCCTACTATTCACAAAATAAGGGGGTATGTGAGTTAAGATTCATGAATGTTATTGGTATGTAGCCTATACATCTAAGAAATAATATTAAAAGACATTGAGTGAGTTTTATGTGGGACCAACATTTTTTTTCAGAATTAAAGCATTCTTTTGGAAAATGCACCCACTGAACCTTTTGAGTAATTTCAACAATTCATGTGCTTGCATTTCAACAACTCATGTGCTTGCATGAAATTATATAGAGTCGCCGACTTGAGTTAGTTGTTTGCAATATAGCCTAAATGTTAAAACGAGACAGATATGAAGAAGCATTGGTTACAATTATACATTGTAACGCTGGCTGCACAGATTATGCAGACGCAGACCGCTACGATTGACTGACACACACACACACACACACACACACACATTGTTAAGCCATATGCTGAACGCATTATTAGGCCTTCTACATGGTTTTAGTTAATTATCGGACTATAATAAGCTATTTAAATGCTGACAACCAGGACATTTCCATAGTGGTTGGTGTAAACCGGCAGGCTTTTTTTGGGATTTATACTCCACGCAAACAGCTGATGAATTCATGTGAAACTTCAGAAGAAAAGGACGTCCCATCCCTATTTTTGATCATTTGATCGTTGCCTCTCCTCCCATGATTTCCTCACGTGCCGTGCCTCCTTGGTGGGAGGGACTAAGACCCTAGGAAAGGAGGCAAGTGGAGGACCAGAGGAGGCAATTTAATGGCTATAAGATGCTACGATTATCTATAAAACCCTTCTTATGAAGATCCACAAAAACATGTTTGCGGAAGCACTGTTGAATTGAATCAGAATGAACCAAACAAGTATGTGGGGTGTAAGCCTACAACCAAAACAACGAGCTAATAGAGACAAAAAGGTTTAGTATTAATTTTCCATTATATGGACATTTTGAGCAGCTTTTCAGATTTGATTCCATTTAATACAGAAATTCGGATTAATGCAGGCTTCTTGAAAAACACATGAAGATATCCTGTAAAATGGTCACCTTTCATCACATTTTCAACCCAGATAAAAGGTAACATTTATTTCTGTCAGTGACAGTAATAACACTTACTTTTTCTTCTTCTTCCAGGAGGAGGAAGATGACTTCTGTTGGCAGACTAAGAGCAGAGGGAGATGAGGAGAAGAGTCAGCATAAAAAAAAGTAAAGAACAGACTTAAAGAAAGAAGGGGAAACAACACTGGGAAAGGAAGAGACAAGGAGAGCAAGGAACTGGAAAAAGAAAAGACAGCTATTCAAGACAAGAGGAGGTAGGAGGAGACACACACGCGCGCACACACACACACACACACCAACCATCTGAGCCCTCCTGTACTAAGCTCCTATTCTCTCAAGAGTTAGATAGACAGAGTGTGTGTGTTGGCACAAATCCCAGGTATAGTGGGAGGGATTTGTGTATTTCTCTTCCTCTTAATGTCAAAATGCCATCTCTTTCTTTGTTTGGAAGAACGATCTGCATGAGTGTGTGTGTGGGGCCAAGCTTTTTAATTTTCGAAGAATGTATCTATGTGGATTAATGTATGTGGTCTGTGCAATATGTCTGTAATTTAAATTATACTTTATATATTTTGGATACTGTAACTGGAACATTGGGTTACTTTTAAATCTACTATAACCACAGAATAGCCTTTTCTATCCACTATGCTTCTGTAAATGTTTGATCAGTTTTGTTGTGGTAAAGCTCCCAGTGCTAATTTCCCCCTATTCTGTATATCCAACTGAAATGAAACAGCTTTTTTTTGTCTGATAAAACATACCTAAATGCTCTGTAAACCACATGTCCTGTAGGGCTGTTGGAACAAATACCAAAAGTTGAATATAATACAAACAGTAAAAGAATCAAAACTATTATAATGCTGAAATTACTATTTGAATGTTACTTTTTATAAATATGTTGGCTAACATTAGCTAACCTCCCTCTTCTCACCGTGGCCTACACATGATGTGTCATTAATGTCACGTTTTATGAACAGTAATCTAGCGGGATTGAGAAACTCAGGCATTGTTATAAGCTAACGTTACGTACCGAGTAACATAAGTACGGGGGAGGATGCGGCTGGAAATCAGAAGGACGGTAAATAGCCAAAGTGCTTATATAAACATTAGTTAACTTGTTATTTTGTGAGTTATAGTAACATTAGCTTAGCTGGGAACTTCATGGAGTAAGCTAAAGTTCATGTTAGCTGCCCAGAGTTAGCTTCAACTTCATAATAGCTGTATTCTCAGTAGCCTAACGTGACAATCTGGAAGAAACATGTTGCTTTTAAATCATTAAAACAGTAGTGACAGCACCGTTTGGCATAGTTATCAATGCCGTTAGCATCTTTTGTTACTTAGTTTATGACAAATTGTTTTGGCTGTACCTACTTTATAACATGATGTCTTTGTGCTAACTGAGCCCAGTTAGCCTTTACAACACAGCTGCTTCACTACACTTGTTAGATAATGTTTTCATTACGTTCTCTGTTGATTAGTGTTTGTCGCTGTGTGCTCGTGGTGGAAAATGAATGTAAACCAAGTTGCAATGCGCCATGACGTAGGTCCTCTTCAAGGCCAGGCTAATGTTAGAAGTCCCTACAGTGGATAGAGTGTGTAAAAACAAGTTATATGTAAAGTTAATAAAATAGAGGAGGGTTTATTTTTTCAAAAGATGAGCTGCTTTGGTAAGTTTAATGGATTTTTTTGCATTTTAGTAAAATTGTTTTGCTTGCTACTACTGCTTGATTAAGATGGTTGCTGTTGGTGTTAAAGGTTGGAGCAGTGTCATTGGCTGATGCTGCTGTGTGTGTGTGTGTGTGTGTGTGTGTGTGTGTGGTGGAATGTGTGTTGAGCCCCAGCAGCTTGGCTGGAATTTATGGGTAAGCCTGTTGATTGCTAATTGTGTAATTTATGTTTTTGATTGCTTTGTGGTTGTCACAATGAGTAAATGTGACCAGTTGTTGTGGGTTTGTTTTTGTTTCTTTGGTAATTACATTAATTTGGACTATATGTGATGCAGCACCCTGCCATACTGCATTAAAGTGATGGCTTCAGTCACCGTATTGCAGTATTGCAGAGACATGTATTCATGCCTCTGCAATACTCTCAAGGTGTTGAGCATTCAAATCACTTTATTCCACATATTGGCATAGTAGTGCACATTTGATCAGACGTGGTGAAACACAAACTAAAAGGTGGGATTTACACTACTAAGGGATTAAGGAAGCAAAAGCTAGCTAGTTATCTATTAGGGATGCTCAATTATGGAAAATAAAATAAAAATGATTTTGGTAAATTTTTATTTTATTTTATTTACACGATTATTCATTGACTTTTAGAATGATGGTGCATTTATTGAAATGAAAACACACTGACAATGGAATTTCCTCTGCCATTCTTGCTCACAAAACTCTGCTTCTCTCCCACCTCCATCTTCACTCGTGCTAATATTTAAATGCCACCAGATCCTACAAACAAGACTTTGCTTACTGGCTGAGAGAGTTTAGCCTTTGCCTTTCTCATCTTAAAATAAAACATTTGCAATGTTTGCATAAAAATGTGTTTAGTTCATATCAACCTCATCAAAAAGAGAGAATATGTGAGAAAACATGAGGGGATGAAAGTGAAACAGTGTTAGCATCAATGATGTATGATGTTAAGCATCGCCAGTGGATTTTAGCATTCAGTGAATGGGCAAGAACATGGGCAAGAACATTTGGCAGTGCCGCAGAGCTTGATGAGTTCAGGAGTGTGAAGAGTGCGCTGGAACATTTGTGCATCTCATTCATGCTCACTCTTGCTGTTCCTAAATTAACTTGACACTTCTTTCCTTGCTTCTCCTTAATCTACATTTTTTTGTTACCTCTCCCTCTATTGTGGACCTAGGAGAAATGGGGAAATGAATGGGGGGGGGCACCAAAGAGAAAAAAGAATGAAGATGAGACATCTGGTAAATCATTTAACAGACAAGAACAGGTGGCTCTTTTATCCCCCCACGTCATCCATACTTTTACAGGGTAAAATATTTATTGGGCTGCCACAAAATGAGACACTTATAATTTGGTTTCCGCGCATGGTGGCACTCAGGCTCATTACAAGTAAATATTACGTGCCATATGCTTTCATTTTTACTGACTAATGTCCTACAAAGTAATGTGTTATTACCAAGGGAGGATAGGAGATGAGAGGGGAGGGTTGGCTTTGTCAAGACAAAGAAAGAGAGACCAGAAGGAAGGAATAACAGAAGAAAATGGCACTGTTAGTAATCTGTCATCTTGCCAAGTTGTAGATTTGTAGTCCAAACCAATCTGATTCCAGACAATGTCATGGTTGTACGTTTCTGTATGTTTCTAATTCCTGTTTTTATTTTGGTAGTCTGGTCTTGTTTTACTTCCTGTCTGTTGTTTTTCCCGCCTAATTGATTGTCTGATTTCTTTCACCTTTTTGTATCACCTATTACCTCTTGTATTTAGTCCTGTGTGTTTCCCCTGTCTTTGTCGGATCTTTGTGTTCTGTTGGATGCGGTCTCTGTGCTGTCATGGATTCTGTTTTTGTTCTTGCCTTTTTTGGATTCCTTTTTTTTCGCTTGTGCCTGCCTGGCTACCCTCCTGAGGACACATATCTTGTAAGACCGTTTTCTTGTTTATCAAATAACCTCTAAACTGCATTTGGGACCAAGCATTGCTTTTCCTGACAAATCATGACAGAAAAGAGCCGACCATGACGGACCCAGCAGAATATTTAGAGGATGAACTTTATGATTTGAGCTACACTCTGTGTGTTTTTGGAGCGTACCCCCGACCACCAGCAGTCCCAAGAAGGTACCCGCCTGGCTATCTTTTCTGGGAGCCGTGGTCATAAGAGGGGACATGGGCAACATGGTCCCCGATGACATGCACAACCTCTCCTTACACCTGCTCCTTTGCTGGCAGGCTGTCCGGAGCCGGTGCTGTGCAGCGGGCTGGAGCCCTCCGAGTTGTACAGCCCTTGGTGGTGTCCAGTGGACCGCAGTGTGTGCTGTCCAGCGGACCGGAGCGTGTGCTGTACAACGGACGGGAGCGTGTGCTGTCCAGCGGACCCAAGCTGTGCAGCAGTTCCGAGCCCGAGCTGAGCAGCGGTCCAGAACCTACGTTGACGTGCAGCCTTCCAGAACCTCTGCTGATGTCCAGCCATCCAGACTTGGATGACCGCTCTTCCAAAGTCTGCGTTGACCAACCTTCCAGAGTCTACATTGACCGTTCTCCCAGAGTCTACGCTGACCTTTCTCCCAGAGTCTACCCCGACCGTTCTCCCAGTATCTACGCTGACTAGTCACCTAGTGTCTCAGCCTACCAGTCTCTCATTAACCGTTTTCCCAGAGACTGTGCTATTGTCCGGCACTGCAGAAACTGTGCCGTTGACCAGTTATCCTGTCAGTGGTTTGGCCTGGATCCCGTTCAACGGACTCGTTGCCTGTCTCCAGTTCAGCTGACCCTTCGCCTGGCTCCAGTCCAGCCTTTGCTGACCTGCTCTGTCCCCGGAGGGGTTTAGGCTTTTCCACCGGCCGCCTCTGAGCCCTTGGCGTCCTGCTCGGCCAACTGAGGGGTTTTGTTTTCGCCAACGGCCTCCAGTGGGGATTCGCCTTCGCAGACAGTCTCCTTAGAGTCCTCATCATCCTGCTCAGCTGCTTGAGGGACTCTACCTTTGCAGTCCTGTTTGGCCACCGGTCAGTTTTAGCAGTTCTCTCGGCCCTCCAGAAAGTCTTCGCTGTCCAGCTCGGCTTCCAGAAGGGCTTTTGTTCCATGGTCCTCAGTTCCCAAGCCCTGCTGTAGTCTGACTATTTCTGTTCTCCCTTGAACCCTCCTGAGTTTGTTTTTGACTTTGTTTTCACAGCAATAATGCTGTGAAAACGACAGAATCTTATAACAGTGTAGGTTGCCGTAGCTCCTTAAGTATGGGCTTGCTTTCGACTGCCTCTAAAATGATAAGCCTGTATCTCTATGCTCATCTTGCATGCATAGTTCTCCGGGAAATCAATGTCAAGAACCGCTTCAGAGTCAGTGAGATTTTGTTTTATGTTTGATCAATTGAACTGATGTATGGCTAAAGCTTCTAGTTTTTTTTTTTTTTTTTTGGAACAGCTCATTCAATTCCTGTATATCCTATATGTGTGCGCTTTACATCATTTTGAAATGGTTTTCTCTCCGTTTCTTTAAGTTACCCCCTCCCATTGTTATTACGTTTCCAAGAGAATGTAATACCATCTGTTTCAGGAAAGTCAACCTTGTCAAAGCAGCACTAAGGACAAACGTGATCCATACATACTTTATATTTGGGGTCACATATAATGATTCCCACCAACTCTGAGATTGTCTTCAGCAGCCCTCTCTTTGCAAGTCTGTTCACCAACAGATGGATGTTTTCCTGTTCTGAACATGCACAGGTATTTCGGATCCTAGACTTGGGCTCTGTGATGTAAAATGGCCACCTTCGGACAAATTGTCGGTAAGACATGGACAGATGCTGTTCGACCTCTGTCTGATACTGCATGTGGAGCTCAGTGAGGGTCTCTGTTAGAACTCTTCTTTGTAACTTCTGTTTATTATTGGTGATAGTGTATTTTTTCCCCGTTAAAAGAAAGCATTCATCTCTGGACAAAAACTTGATGTCTGTTTTCTCTGTGCTGAATTCTTGTCTCTCCTTTGCTTGAATGTTTTCACTTAGGCCTTGACTTTGTCTTGCCATCAATCTCCTCTCTCTCCTTCTACATTCATCCTTTAGTTTTCTGCTTTTCTAGTGCTCCCTTCTCCTCCTGCAGTTTTTTGCTACGTTTCTCAGCTGAAGTATCCTTCCTCTTAACTTTTTCTGGCTTGGACTCGACTGGTGGATTAAAATCCTAATTAAAAGGTTCTGTGTCTAAAATAGATTGACCTGCATTTTCTAAAGGCTCTGGATGGCCATAGATGGCGATGTGAGGTCTAATACAGAATCCGCCATCTTTCTCCTATCCCTATAGGAACCAGATGCAGCCCTCCATATCTGCTGCTTTTTCTCTCTACCAGGCAGCTCACTTGATTTAACATAGTGAATCTTTCCCTGATGTTGTCTTCTCTGGTAGCTGCAACAAATATAATGTCACGTCATAAATCTATGCCGTAGTGTTTTCTTTTAGACAAATGACAGTAGATGAATATTTGAATGAAAAAAATGCTTGTCCTCCACACATGAGCAAAATGTAGTTCATGTTGCTTTTGAATTTATTGTCTTCATTTTCTTCATTTTACAACAAACCTTTCTTTTCTCCTGGTAAGGTACTCTGCTCTTGCTGCAGGGTAGGAAGAGACACATCCTCTGTCTTTACTTTACTACTGATAAAATGGTTTAAAATAATATATTATTATCATTATTACTATTATTAATAAAATGTTATTTTTATGTATTTTACTCAATATATTGTACAAATACTAATCATAAATGGTTGTCTCTGAAATACATGAAAAAAATTCTTAATTAATTTCTATTTGTATATAAACCATCAAAAGAATAGAGCACAAAAATATAAATATAGGATTTATCTCAGTCTTGGAAGGCTTGATTCAATCGTCGCACCACATGATTTTTTTTTTTGTTATTCAGTCAAAATGTACAGCAGAACGTTGTCCACCTAAATAAAACTTGTGAAAGGGCACTATGACATTTTATCAAAATATCAATTTGTAAATATATATTAACATTTATTGTCTTTTTGAGGTCATATCTCATGACATTCAAAAGTGGAAACTACATACCAGCTATTCAAAAATGTATTTTCTATAAAATATCATAGTTATCTTTCCCGTCCAGATCCAATGCTACCACATAATTACTATTAGTATTAGTCCTTTTGGTGCCTTATCCTCGTTTTGGCTGGTAAATTTAGCTTACTGTAAAGACAGCTAAAAGCGAAGGTGGGGTAACGCTAACAGAGGTGTAACGTTACGAATGGCCTCTGTTCTGACACGAGTGGCTGGGTCTGTTTCCCGACGGTTCAGTAAACTGCCGTTAGTGTCCTTAGCACAGGAGTTAAGTGCTGACTGGGCTGGCTGCTAGCTGGCTGGGGGCTGACTGTGGATGTGTCCCCGGGCCGGGACTGTCATCCCGACTGAAGCCTTGCAGCCGGCACACAGACAGTGTTAGCCAGTGCTAGCTGGCTAAATTACCATTAGATTAGTCGTCTGTCAATACAGTTAACGTTACAGATGAATTTGTGGTAGCTCAGAGTTGTTAACCGTGGTCAAAACAGTCATACTAAAAATAACTGTTGATAGATGTTGTAATCTTATGTTACCCACCAAGAATTAGCTAAAGGTTTAGACCTAGCATTAGCTACTTGCTTGTCAACCAGCACCTTTACAGTAGGCCCCAAAGCACTTTTCCTCCTCGGCCCACCCTACAGGTTAGAAGCGGAATTGCCCATAACTGTTACCATTACCATGATTCTTATGTCTGAGTTGAACTGGTTAATGAACCACTGAAACAATTATATAAATATAATTTTTTAATATTATTTTTTGGGCATTTTTTAGGCCTTTATTTTGACAGCGCAGATTAAGACATGAATGGGGACATGCAGCACAGGTCTGCAGGTTGGAGTCCAACCCGGGCCCGCGCTACCAACTGAGCTATCCAGGTGCCCGGAAACATTATTTTATGGTCAAAAAGAATCTTTAGGGTTGGATTGATCGACATTGAAATCAATCAATATCAATAAATAAGGTCTTTGTTGTATTACTGTGTTGCAAAGTGATGTAAGGATTGTAAGCAATGACAAAACAATGCCACGTGATAGAAAAAAAGTTGTATTATGTTTACTAAGTATAACCCCCTGAGTATAAGATTCATAGTCATTGGCTATGTTGTTCATTCACTTTTTTTCTAAGCTAAGAATTTACATCACTGTTCAAATGCACATCAGTACCCCATATAAATGTGTAATTGTCACACCGTTCATTATGCTGTGATGTCTTCAGTTCAATAGCAAGTTCAGTACAAAACAAGGTCTATACAAGGGCTGTTTATGAGGTTGATCGCTCAACAACCTCCTATTTGCAACGGAGTTATGATTAAGCAGCCTTTCAATAAGCTTGTACTGTAGAATACAGCCTAGCGCACAAAGCTTTTTTGTCTCACATATTCCAAATATGCTTTGTAGGAAAGGATCCTATGAAAGAATGGGGAGCAGCAGAGCAGAAATCTACTGTGTCCACGCTTTTGATTCTGAAGGGCATTTGGGCTCGAGGTGTTGGACTAAAGTGAATATGCAAGCTAATTGACTCACTTTACATTCAATGCAGACACTGTACATCCTAATTAATATACTGATACTGCTCTGCTGAGCCTCTTAGCCAGTGGACAATGGGCGATTTAATGGCTCCCAGTGTATAGATGCCAAAAGGAACTACAACTGTTTCTCAATGCGGAGAAATTACTTCTCTTCACTGGTATGTCGTCTGGGGAAAATGGACACTCCAATTGTCACACTCCCTTAATACATCTCGACAAGGCCAGAGAAGCTTCAGAACAAAAAGATGACAATTACATTTATTGCTCTGAGATTTTTGGTCTTATGGCTGCAACTGAATTGTCTCCAGACTGTCTGCCGTGGAGCATTTATGACCAATCTAAAATTACTTTTAAGAGGCAATATGGAAGGTGTGCAAAAATTACATAAAGTGGTACTTCAAGGAAAATAGATCACCAAGTGGATGGATTGGTTTGTCAGTCAAAGTCAGGTCAGTTGCTTAATCAGACAAAGTATCAAAGTTGTGACGAGCTCCACATAAAAACACAAAAACATGTTGGGACCCTTGACACATTTAAAATATCTGAGTTGTTAGCAGTTCCACCTAAAAGACATTTCCCCTCTAACCTCATCAGACTTTTAAAGGTCCAAACAGGTGAAATTATCCAGTTCACCCTCCAAAAAACACATTATAGATAAGTCCCCAAAAAAAGGGTTAACAGCACACTGAAGTGCCATCTCGTTGGGTCAACAAATACAACTAATAGTTAATGAATCTTCATTTGGACATCACTGCCTGTGACCCTTTGGAGGTGGGCCAAATATAGGTTGGGAACCACTGGACTGAACTACTGTACTAATTGCAGGACAAGTACTTTTTATATTACATTACATGTCATTTAACTGACGCCTTTATCCAAAGCGACTTACAATTGCTATATATGTCAGAGGTCTCATGCCTCTAGCAACTAGGGGTTAAGTGTCTTGCTCAGGGACACATTGATTGATGTATTGCAATGGGATGTATCACAGTGGAATTTTATTTTTGATATTTTAAGTATATTTCAAGGATAATACCTCTGTACTATTAGAATCGCAATACTTCCATTACCCATACTTAAAATCTTCAGGTATTCATACCTAGTAGTATTAGGTAAATCCATGTAACTTGTATGTATGTTTGCACTAAATACTCATTATTGTTATCTGTCCCTCAAGTCCGGACTGAATTAGGAAAAGGGGCATTTAAATATGCGGCCCCCTATGCTTGGAATCAGCTGCAAATTGTCCTGAATCTCCAAGAGATGGTTTCACTGGCTGCTTTTAAAGTACTTTTAACTGACATGGAGGCTGAACACACTGGCTGTAGTTGTTATGATTGATTATTCTAACGATCCTTGTTGTTATTCACTATTGTTGAAATTTAGATATTTTATGACCTTGTTATTCACTATGTATTAACAGTATAAAGTGTTTTATGTTTTATGTTCATGATATATGTTATTTGTTATATGTCTGCAACCTTGTTGTTTGTGCTGCTGTTTATCTTGGCCAGGACGCTCTTGGAAAAGAGATTTTTAATCTCAATGAGTTTTCTTTCTGGTTAAATAAAGGTAAATAAATAAAATACAGTACAGAGTAGATTTGAGTGATTTTTAGTAAAGACCAAATTCAGCTTCAAGAAGTTTTGTGAACCATTTTATTTATTTGCCCACTAGATGTCCTTCTTAGCTCAAAGAATGACAATTCAGTGTGCTTTCAACCCTTTGTTAAACAGAGAGTGCCATCTAGTGAGCTCATAACACAGAGAAAATGCTTTATGAAGCTTCATTTAGCCATCACTTGCGATGAATGCTTTCCTTGCTTTGTAGGACTTTTGTTCCTGCTATGTAAAATTTGTTTCATATTAATTGTCAGTTTTCTCAGTTGTTTGTAATTATAGGGCTGAATAGTAAAGATAAGTCTGTATTTGGAGCTGACTAAGATCAGTTTCAAGATGCATTGCCTATATACCAGTTGTGGTAATCTAGGACTATTTCTACTGTGAGAAGCATGCCAAGGTTTTGTGATCTAAAAGAGAAAATCCACTTTTAATCAGAATGCACACATTCCATTTCTTTGATCTTAGTCAGTTAGTATGAACAACCAACCCTTCCACAAAGGCTATAATTCACAGAAATGTGTTTAATCTATGATAAAAATGGAAAAATATATTTTCAATACATTATGAAGATGCTCTGCTATTAAAGAAAATAATCTGTGTTATGTAGGAGGTATGAAGTGATCAATGGCTGAAAATAATGGCTGTTTAATATGAGGTCAAACAAAGTGAACAATGAATATGATGATATGATGAGTGTATACGAGTAAATGAAAAACAAAAAGCAGATATTTCTTTGCATCACAAAATACTTTTTTATAAGTGGGAATTCTTATCTAATGCAGGCTATACTCCTACACTAGAGGATGGATACCCGACCCGAGCCCGACGGGTCGCGCCGGGTTCGGACAGATTTTTAGAAAGGATGCTCGGGTTCGGGTCGGGCTCGGTCACGTCAGCACGATAAGGCATTGAACATTTTGAATTTAAAACAGCTTAAAATAAATGTCAAATATTACCCTAACATCCGTCTTCCTGTGTGCTGTGACAACGAAAGACGTGCGTATTAAGCTACATGTGGCAGCGCAACGATGGAAGATGTTAAAAAGAAGTTGGCCGCAGGAGATTTTAAAACTATTGAAAACGAAGGAAAGTCAGCTGTGCATTGATGCGCTCATCTGTTGACATTTCCGAATGCCTTCCTACAATTGCTTAATAAAAGCGGCTTTCCACACAAACAAACGTACATGTGTCATTAGTATGAGAAACAAATGCGATTTTAACTGTGTCGGGCTCGGGTCGGGCTCGGACAGAAATATCTTAATGCCTGTCGGGCTCGGGTCGGGTTCGGTTACTGCTCTGTCGGACGCGGGCCGGGCTCGGACAGAAAAATCCGTCCCGTTCCGCACTCTATCCTACACTATATATATATATATATATGTTATCCATTAGTTTGAGAAACAAACTGTATTTTTGACTATTAGTTATAAACCTCTCTAAACAGTAACTAATGTCTAATGTCATCAAGGGTTACTGAGCTTTAACTCAAGACTGGACGGAGCAATGGTGCCTCTGCAAAATAGCCTCGGAAAGGAACTTGTTTTGGTGGAACGTGTACATTCAAAGGTTGTTGCATATTAACCGGGCAGGGCCAGTCTGGGGAAATACACTATTGGTTGCATTATGGGAAATGTAGGATCCCATGTTTTTCAAGCTTGACCCATATGAGAGATTTCAATTCTGGATATTTCTGCTTTTTTGCAACAATTGTGGCCATTCTTTTTTTAATCTGTCTTTCACAAATCCCCCAACTTTTTAGGAGTTTAGTACACCATTTCTGGATTTACCCTTTAGGGTTGGTAATAATTCCGTTGCAAAACAAACCTAGGGTAATAACCTGTGTTATTAACCTAGGGGTTCATAACACATGGGTACTGAGTTGACCGTTCTCTGGGATATTGTGGTAGGTTGGCCAGAGTGGCTAGGATGGTGGTAGTTAGGCAGACTCAAACATTGCACATTTTCAAAGGTGATTAGTTTATTTTCATGGTCTGCAGTACACGGATAATTAAATAATCAAAACTTAAAACAATTACACATTAAACTAGTAGCAGCGCTAACAACAGTCATGTGTTCCTAGAAGCACAGCCTCACCTCCCTGTTTCCTTGGGAGCACAAATCCTACTATTTATATAGGGTTGTCAATTCACACCCCACTGCTTCAGTCCATCCCATCTTAAAGCTGGTTGATCTACTCCATAACATTAATACCTAGCAATCTCTTAACCTATGGAACTTGGTTACCAGTTCCCTCCTATCTTACTGAGTACAAAACAGGTCAGGGTTATTCATACCTTTTTTATACAATAACCAAAAACAACCAAAATAAACATTCCTATACACAAGAAACCCCTCTATTTGGTTTGGCCTGGTGATGTCATCCCTGACCACCATTTTCCTATAAAACAGGAAATGCTTAGGCCGGCCCCTCCCCAAACAATTGTCCTGCATGGTGGAACTAAACGAAAGGAACAAACAATTGTAAGTATCAACACAGGGAAAACTTTAAACTATGTTTAAAATGGCAACCTAATAAAATGGAACCAAACTAACGATAACTGTGTGTCTACTTACTATAACTAATGTCCTGTATGGGACAAGTGGTGAGCAAACCCACTTCGTCACAGATATGTTTTCATGCTAATTGAATGTGACCAATTTTAGAAAATTACTCTATGCCCTGAAAGCTAGTCTTAGCAGCTAGCAACCGGTTTGCGGTAGATTATTTCAAGCTAGAGACACAATCGATTAGCATGAAACCCAATCCCAGAGAACGATCGACTCATTACACATATTTAATTAACCCCTGAATTAATTTTGCGCCGGAATCGTCCTTTAAAGACTTGGTCATTCATGTCTAGCAAATCATTGCCTTTTTTTGTGGTAACAGAAAAAAAGTTTTGTTTTTGAAGTTAGCAGTGAGAGTGGCTGAGAGGAATTCATCATGGATATTGTTAATTATACTAGCTGCGGTCTGAGTCATCCATCCATGTGTGAGTTCATAAACATTAGTAGACTGGTATAAATATGTATAGATATATATTTGGGTTTGTTAAGTTTATATTAACGTTTATATGTTCTAAGATGTTTAGTTACATTAGCAAAAAAAGTCCGCTAGCCACATGCTAACGCTCACAACAGTTTTATTGTGATCACGTGTTTTCATATAATACAGTATTATTATTATTATTGGAGTGCTTACAGTGGCTTTGTTAAGTGGACATGTCTTTGAGTTACTGTCTAAGATTATTATTATTATTATTATTATTGTTTATCTAATTAAGTTGACGTTAGTGTTTACTATTAGCATGTCCGAGCTTTACTATTCCCTGGTCCCTTTTAAGAAATATATATATTTATTTTAAGGGAGGCAATGTTTTTTTTATAGAATTGGTTTATTTAAGAGAGAATTAAGAGAATTCCGGCCAATTGTTATGTTAATCTTGATTGCTATAAATATGCGTGTACTTCCGATTGAAAACCCCCCGACCTGAATTGGTGCAGGCAACATGGAGTATCTGCAGCTACGTACGAACTTCCACTGAGCTAAAACGGCAGTTGTTAAGGAAATTGTTAAGTTTTAGAGTGCCTTTGTGCCTCTTAACAGACACAAAGTGATAATAAAATGTCTGTGCCACGTGAACAGGCCCTTACGTGACAACAATATGCATTTTCAACTCAGACATTGTTTAAATTTACCTACCCTGTGTCTATCTGGTGGTAGCTAGCTCACCCTGTTAGCTGTTAGCTGCCGTCCGTGATGTTCAGCCAGGCTTCTGTGATAATCATCATGCAGCAGTTCCGTGTGTATTTGTAGCTCATCCATTTTGTGTGTGATCAATCTAGTATTGGTAAGTAGGAGGCTTGGCAGTGTCTATTTAGTTCCCTTAGCCGTGTTAGTAGAATCCTTGCTTCTCGGAGCAATCTGCACACTGACCTTTTCCTGCTACACCCGGGTCTTCAGCAAGAGACTACAGCTAGCCTTCTCTAACGCTAGCACTGTGCAAGCCACAGACATCATATGGCCCATTTCCATGAACTTACATAGTCACTGATATGGTCATAAACACTACAGTGGTCAGTTACCTATTTTTTGGGGGAATAAAGTTTTCATCACGAAGGCATGACCTGTCCTCTGGAAGACATAGCCAGACCACCGGGCGCTCACTGGATTGTTTTTGGGAGTGGGAGGCGAAAAAGGTGGGGCGAAATCAGAAGCAAGGATGCCGTTCAGGCCTGCTAGCGCGGCTAAGGGAACTACCTTATAAATCAACACTGCCAAGCCTCCCTTTCACCAACACCAGATAGGTCACACACAAAGGGATGAGCTAGAAATACACACGGAACTGCTATATGATGATTATCACAAAAGCCTGACTTAACATCAGTTGCAGTTGGTCAAGGCCAAACCCCCACCCTCCACCTTGCCTCCCCTCAAAAGCTACAGACTCAGAAATGGCACATGCTAAGGAAAGCTCATACTGAGACTGGCTCTAGTGGCTGTAATTCTTCACTACGGCTGAATTTTGGGAAAGGGACTGAGATACAGTATTAGGGGATCACTAAGGTCTATATAAAAGAGACTTCAGATACAGTATTAGAGGACCACTAATGTCTACAGCATCCAAAGAGCATAATGTCATGGGACCTTGAAACAATTTCTGAGTTGAAAACGCATATTATTGTCATCTAAGGGCCTCGTTCATGTTGCACAGACATTTTAATTGCATTTTAAGAGGCACAAAGGCACTCTAAAACTTGCCCCAACAACTGCTGTTTTAGCTCAATGGAAGCTCATACATATAGCTACAGATTTCCTGTGTTGCCTGAACTGATTCAGGACGGGGGGGGGTTTAATCAAAAGCACATGCACATATTCATAGCGATCTAGATTAATGTAACAACTGGCCATGTTGGTTTACTGGTGA
The DNA here is from genome assembly GCA_026937815.1 of Etheostoma perlongum. Taxonomy (NCBI): domain Eukaryota; kingdom Metazoa; phylum Chordata; class Actinopteri; order Perciformes; family Percidae; genus Etheostoma; species Etheostoma perlongum. Next base: position 743,578 of record CM049380.1, read on the forward strand.
AGCAGGCGCACATGTACTTTGAGGTTTATGCCTCAACGCAGAGGTCCAGGGTTCAGAATTTGACCTGTGACAATTTCCTCCATGTCTTCCCCTTTTCTTACCTAACTATCCTTTCAAAAATGAAAAGCTCAAAAAATAATCTTTAAAAAAAAAAGATTAATGTAACAATCTGGCCGGAATTGTCCTTTAAAATGTATCGGCTCTGAACCGTATCGTAGCCCATGTATATGTATCAGATAATTTTATAAGGGAGAGATGAACACCCTCACTAACTCTAGCTTTTGAAAGAGTGATGCCATCAATCTCTGACTCCATCGCAGAAACCCTCATACTTGCTTTTATAACCTCGTTTGGACTACTGCCATGTAGTCCTGTCTGGGGTCCCCAGCTAAACCCTAGTCAGGCTCCCCGTCTGTCCAAAACTCTGCCGCTATGGTCCTCACCTGCACTAAAACCTGGCAGCACTTCACCACAACCATCGTCCAACCGCTCTCAATTAAGTCCTGCATCACATATAAAATCTTCCATCACACCTCCAGGCTGAATAACTGATCAGGCGGGGCGGATTTGTGGTCGGCATGAAGCTGGACTCACTGGTGACGGTGGCAGAGAGGAGGACACTGGACAAACAGCTGGACATAATTGACAATGCCAGCCACCCCTTGCACATCAGCAGCCAGAGGAGCCTGTTTAGTGGAAGGCTGCTCCTTCCCAAGTGTAGGACCAACAGACTCAAGAAATCCTTTGTCCCTCATGCCATCAGACTCTACAACTCTCCTAACTTGGGAGGAGGAGGAAATAGGGTAACGATGACTGTAAAGAACAGGAAGGAAGAGAGGGAGTGGTTGCCACTCTTTCACTGTGCAATTAAGTAGTTAATAATCTACTTAAACCTGGGCACTCTAACTGCTCTTAACTGATCATTTATGCTGAAGGTCTTTTTACAGCCAAAGGTTTGTTATTGTTATTGTCATTATTCTTATTATTCTTATTTTTATACTGTTTTTTCTCTCTGCACTGTATTTTTATACTTTTTAGCTGCTGAAAACTGCTGCTGGAAATTTCAATTTCCTTGCGCGAGTCATCCGAAAAGGATCAATAAAAATGTCTAAGTCTACAAATCCCTCCGTGCCCCGGGCCCCACGGTACCTCCCCGACCTCCTCCATCCATGCACCCCAACCCCAAAACACTGCCCTGCTCTCCATTCCCCCCCACCAGACTCTGTACCTTCAGAGACAGACATGTTGTTAACTCATTCTGTATTATTTACACCAGGAAGCTGCCCAACCCAATCTGTCCTCAGCTAGTCACCATCATTGTGCTACTGCCCCTTAATCACGCAAGGGTTAAGTGCTGGAGCAGGAGAAATATAGTCCCCTTACTGCGCTGCATTTGATTTACTGGAAGTACACTTGATTTATACTCCCTTCAAGGTTTATACTTCCCTCAAGTGAGAGCAGTACTTGCAATAAAGAACAAATAAGATTTTAAACAGATCACAGTAAGTTGCAAAGAGCCCATCCCAAGAGCAGATACAAAGCATAATGACTATTAACAAAGGATGAATTACTATACACTTTTCTGAAGAGGTAAAAGCAATCACTTCACTGAGATCATTTGACTTACTTCTAAGACGCCTGGGTTGTTTGACGAGTTGTTTAATGTGACAGTATTCGTGTTCTGTGTTGCTTTAAGAAAACTCTCGAGAGTCTATTAAAAGTGAAACATTTGATTTTCAGCACTGGTGTACAGGAGGAAGTATCTCTCTCTATACTGACTGCTCTTTCGTGGCGGCTGTTTGATTTTCTGGAGCCGCAGTCTACATTTATCATGTCAAGCCTTAAAACATTTCCCAAATGTAGACGGTGTTTGAAAGATAAATAAAAAACTGCCCTAGCACAGATCAGGAAGTCTTGCTGGCAGCAAACTTCTCCCCAAACTCCTGCAAATGGCTGCTGTCTGAGTTTAAGTGTACATCTGAACACCTGTTTTTAATTATGTCCATTGTGCTGAATTCTGTAAAGACTACAGTGGAAGCAGCAGTCTCTTCTTGCATTGAGAAAAGACACTACAAAATGTGTTTCACTGTGGTATAAAATCATTTTCTGTATCCTCTTCAACTAAGGCCGATGCTGAATTGCTGTTAAAGTCTCCTACCATTTGGTTCGCTGAAACATAAGTCAAACCCTGAAATTTCAAGGGCAGGGATGGCTTAGAGGGGAATGTGCAAATATCTAAAGTACAAGTGAAAGATGACATCACAAGAGTTATAAAGAATGTCAGATTAGATTTTATTGTTTTTGGCACACCTCGAAGTAAGAGTCAAAAAAGATAGAATCACTAAATTTACTTTGTAGTGCCCTAGGAAGGATGTGCGCCAATGTCTGTAAGTTAAATATCCTGTGAAGCAATTTCAAAGATGATAATGCAGAGTTGTGTATTAGTTGAGTACAGAGTTTATATGGTAGATAATTATTACTACAGAGATACGAGACTGTACTATCTACCACACTAGGCTCCAGGTGTTGCTAATTTGTAGTGATGGCAATATGAAGCTTCATAAACCGTTATCTTTATTTTCTGAGCCCACTGGATGGCACTCTTGGTTTAAGGATAAAGGCACAAGGAATGGCAATTCAGTGTGCTTTCAATCCTTTGTTGAACAAATAGTGCCATCTAGTGGGCTCAATAAATAAAGAAAATGGTTTACAAAGCTTCATGAAGCTTCATTAGGCCATTCCTACTGAATTTCCATGATAACCATGTTTCTGTTAGATATAGAAAAAGTAAATGTATTGTATTAGGGGCGGCTGTGGTTCAGCGGTAGAGCGGTTGCCTGCCAATTGGAAGGTTGGTGGTTCAATCCCTGGCCCATGTCGAAGTGTCCTTGGGCAAGACACTGAACCCTGAGTTTGCCCCCGATGCATCGGAGTATAAATGTGTGTGCATGTTTATCTGATGAGCAGGTGGCACCTTGTACGGCAGCCTCGGCCACAGTTTATGAATGTGTGTGAATGGTGAATGTATCCTGTATGATGTAAAAGCGCTTTGAGTAGGTGTAAAGACTAGAAAAGCGCTATATAAATACAGCACATTTACATTTATTATTTAACCAAGACTACGACCTTCCCCTAACCTTAACCAAGTATTTGACTACGGAAATCGAATGAAATAGGTTGAGTGTCTGCAGTCGTCTCCAGGTGTGTACATACAATATAGTGATGGCCACATTAAGCTTTATGAAAATTTCTTTATTTTAAGCCCACTAGATTGCGCTCTGTGTTCAACAAAAGGTTGAAAGCACACTGAATAAGCATTTTCTTTAAGCCAAGATTGACTAGTTGGCTCAGAAAATAAAGACAATGGTTTATAAAGTGGTAGGTTTGTAATGCAGAATTTACACTGCAGTGACATGTAGAGGATTTAGCGATGAACCATGTCCTGTATTCTCGAGGATAACTTTATGATGGGATTTTAATCCCCTAACTACGCCACCTTTGGGTCTGGAGTCTTTCCAGTGCCAGCGCCCCAGGCACACAAGCCTGCGGTAATGGAGTCAGCAGGCTGTTCCTCATCCTCTGGACTGACTTGTTGGTGATTCAGGGGTCATTATGGCAAAGTGAGAGCTTGACATTTACACAGAGACCAGAAGCTACTCTGTCTCCTCCAAACACTGTTCGGATTGAATTTAACGCTCCCTTGTCTGTCTTTCTCTTTCCTCTCTCTATATTCACTTAAACCCCCCTAGACACACTCATTTTTACATTTTTGCTCTTAGTCTTGGTGCTTTGGACCATGGATAAGCAACAGTACACTGTGGCTTATTTTTAAAGTAGTGTTTTATAATTAAGGTAATTTCAAATTCTCTGTGTATGTCTCTTGTTTCTGTCTGCCTTTTTCTGTTTCTGTCTTTTCTGGTCATGCACCGACCCAATCCTCACCCTGCACTTACAACCCACCCGCCTGTCTCGCAATCCAAAACACCTCCTTAGTCCATCCTTCTCCCGGGGCCTAATTAATTTACTGAAATCTCAATCAGCCTTACACCCCATTACCATAACCCTGTATCCTGCTTGATACTCTCTGCTCTTTGCTTGGGGGCATTAGGATGATTACGCTCAAGAACTGATATGTCTCGTCTGCCGCGATGGTGTCGTACAGTTCCTCTAATATAATGATATCATGATGGCGTTCACGCCCCTCGCTCAGGTCAGAACAAATTGAATCTTAACAGCAAAGTTCTGAGGCTTCAGAGTTCAATCAGAGAAAACTGTGGGTGGTGAGTCTCTTGGGGAGGCAATGAACTCATCTGAAGTCAGGAGGGAGAGATAGTAAAGGGGAGATAGGGGAGAGAGATAAGGAGACAGAGGAACAGGAAAAAATGGAAAGAGAAAGCAAAAGAAAGTCAAAGAGAGAGAGAGCAAAGTGTTGAGAGACAGGCAAGATCATAAGAGAGAAACAGATATACCAAAAAACAAACATGCAAGACTTCTAGGACAAATGCGTCATGGTTTAGACATGTAGGCATGTTTTCCTACATGCTTTCAGCTGTCATTTGTATAATAAGCTGAGGAGAAAGTCAAGACAACTGTACGAAAAAACCATAGAAATGAGAGGAAAGGAGGTGAATGACAACGAGAGGAAAACAAACAGAGTTTGGAAGAGGAGACAGGAGAGTAACAGCCATGCTAGCAGCCCTGTAAGGCTGTTCTGTAGCACAGCGTGCTTTGAATGAAATGCTAACATCAGCATGCTAACCTTAGGATTGGGTACCGAACTCGGTACTGTTTATGGTACCGACGTTGGTGCTGCCGAGGACAGATTCACCTTAAATCAATTTTGGTACCTGATAGTGTGTAAGCGCATGCTTCTCGGTCCTCTCTGCATGTTTCACAGAGTGCCAGGCTCAGCTCTGACACACATGCAGCGACAGATGGAGCAAAACTATGTCACCTCCGCAGCTTGTTCAACAGTCAATGATGACAGTGTCGATAAAGCGGTCGCAAGTGTGATTACAGTTTTCAAAACTCCATGAAGTAATGTAAACGTAATCTTCATCTTCAGCTCCTTCTATACTAATTCATGTGAAACATATTTCTCCATGTATGCGGTTCACAAACAGAGGTTACAGAGGTTTGTGTGGTGTTAAATTTAAAATATTGGTTAGGTTTCTAAAATAGTTTTGGAAATGATGTTACATGTTTTGAAAGGACAGTGCTCCAGCTGTTTCCTAGGACCTATTTACACATGACAAAGTCTTTATTACAACCTGAAACATTAAATGGTACAACCCAATTTCGTATATCGATACGATATATAGTTTGAACCTAGCATAAAGTTGCTAGGAACTTAGGAAAGACTTTACACTCAAACTTGGATGGATGGATTACAAATAGACTAAGAATGTGTTCATTAAAAGGCAATCCTTCCTATAAATATTAAGATATTTCAGTTTGGACCAAAGTGGTGGATTGATATGGGGCGGCTGTGGCTCAGTGGTAGAGCGGTTGCCTGCCAATTGGTGGCTCAATCCCTGGCCCTGCAGTCCCATGTCGAAGTGTCTTTGGGCAAGACGCTGAACCCCGAGTTGCGAGAGTGTAAATATGTGTGAGTGTTTATCTGATGGCACCTTGTACGGCAGCCTCGACCACAGTGTATGAATGTGTGTGGATGGTAAATGGTTCCTGTATGATGTAAAAGCGCTTTGAGTAGTGTTAAGACTAGAAAAGCGCTATATAAATGCAGTACATTTACATGACCGGCTGAGAAAACAGATGAACGCCTAATTTGGCAACCTGAATGTAACTTTTGATTTTAGTTAGTTATGACACTTTGAACATTGCACATGTATGAAAAATCCCTGGGGGGATCCTGAAAAATAATCCAAACTATGAAGCCATGCGTTGCCCATCCATCCATCCATCCATCTTCATCCGCTTATCCGGGAGTCGGGTCGCGGGGGCAGCAGCTCCAGTAGGGGACCCCAAACTTCCCTTTCCCGAGCCACATCAACCAGCTCCGACTGGGGGATCCCGAGGCGTTCCCAGGCCAGGTTGGAGATATAATCTATAAACCGAACCACCTCAACTGGCTCCTTTCGACGCGAAGGAGCAGCGGCTCTACTCCGAGCTCCTCTCGGATGACTGAGCTTCTCACCCTATCTCTAAGGGAGACGCCAGCCACCCTCCTGAGGAAACCCATTTCGGCCTCTTGTACCCTGGATCTCGTTCTTTCGGTCATGACCCAGCCTTCATGACCATAGGTGAGGGTAGGAACGAAAATTGCCCGGTAGATTGAGAGCTTTGCCTTCTGGCTCAGCTCCCTTTTCGTCACAACGGTGCGATAAACAGAATGTAATACCGCACCAGCTGCTCCGATTCTCCGACCAATTTCACGCTCCATGGTCCCCTCACTCGCGAAAAAGACCCCAAGGTACTTAAACTCCTTCACTTGGGGTAAGGACTCACTCCCCACCTGAAGAAAGCACTCCATCGGTTTCCTGCTGAGAACCATGGCCTCAGATTTAGAGGTGCTGATCCTCATCCCAGCCGCTTCACACTCGGCGGCGAACCGATCCAGTGAGTGCTGAAGGTCACAGACCGATGACCCTATCAGGACCACATCATCTGCAAAAAGCAGCGATGAGATCTTGAGCCCACCGAACTGCAACCCTTCCCCGCCCCGACTACGCCTCGATATCCTGTCCATAAATATTACAAACAGGATTGGTGACAAAGCACAGCCCTGGCGAAGGCCAACCCTCACCTGGAACGAGTCCGACTTACTGCCGAGAACCCGGACACAGCTCTCGCTTTGGTCATACAGAGATTAGATGGTCCTGAGAAGGGACCCCCTCACCCCATACTCCCGCAGCACATCCCACAATTTCTCCCAGGGGACCCGGTCATACGCCTTCTCCAGATCCACAAAACACATGCAGACTGGTTGGGCATACTCCCAGGCCCATGACTAGCACAGAAGTCCAACAACAAACAACCACTCTGGTTCAGATCAGGGAGGCCGTTCCTCCCAATCACGCCTCTCCAAGTATCTCCATCATTGCCCACGTGTGCGTTGAAGTCCCCTAGCAGAACTATGGAGTCCCCTACTGGAGCCCCATACAGGACTCCATTCAAGGTCTCCAAGAAGGCCGAATACTCCGAACTCCTGTTTGGTGCATATGCACAAACAACAGTCAGAGTTTTCTCCCCCATCACCCGCAGGCGTAGGGAGGCGACCCTCTCGTCCACCGGGGTAAACTCCAACGCAGCGGCGCTCAGCCGGGGGCTTGTGAGTATCCCCACACCCGCCCGGCGCCTCACACCCTGGGCAACTCCAGAGTAGGACAGAGTCCAAACCCTATCCAGGAGTACGGTTCCAGAACCGAGACTGTGCGTAGAGGTAAACCCCACCAGATCTAACTGGTAGCGCTCCACCTCCCGCACAAGTTCCGGCTCCTTCCCCCACAGAGAGGTGACGTTCCACGTCCCCAGAGCCAGCCTCTGCCGCCCGGGTCTGGTCCGTCGAGGTCCCCAACCTTCGCCGCCACCCATGTGGCTGCGCACCCGACGCCAGCGGTTCCTCCCACAGGTGGTGGGCCCATGGGATGGAGATTGGGGGGCCACGTAGCTTCTTCGGGCTCTGCCCGACCGGGCTCCGTGGCAAACCCGGCCACCAGGCGCTCGCTGACGAGCCCTCCGTCCGGGCCTGGCTCCAGACGGGGGCCCCGGGCCTCCTCCGGGCAGGGTCACTCCCTCTCTTCCTCGATTTTACATAGGGTTTTCAAACCATTCTTTGTCTGGCCCCTCACCTGAGACCACTTTGCCATGGGAGACCCTACCAGGAGCACACAGCTCCAGACAACACAGCCCTCAGGTTCATAGGGACCTCTCCACCACGATAAGGTGATGGTTCCCGGAGAGGTGAGGCCATGCGTTGCATCAGTGTAAATTAGCAATTGAGTAACATTTGATCTGCGCTATAATTTAATATTAGCATGCAATATAGGGGCAGCAACTGCCTGTATTACTTAGCAATTTTGTGCAGGAACAGTATTTAATATTGAAAGGGTAAAAGGCACCCATTGTAAGTAGTGATGCATTAGTAGAATCTTCATGAAGCTTTCTATACAATTTTCTTCTGAGCCCACTAGGTAGTGTTCTCTGTTCAACAAAGATGGGAAAGCACGTTGAAATGACATTCTTTGGCCTTTTTCTTGAAACAAACAGCGCCATCTGGATTCAGAAAATAAAGAAAATGGTTCACAAAGCTTCTTTGGCCATCACTAAGCGGACCAATAAGATCGAATCAGAAACGTTGGCATCAGTGTCTGTGTTGCCAAAGGTCTCTGTTTGCAGCTGTTGAGACTACAACACAACTCTATATATTCAAAAACAAACGGACAAAAGTGTTTTCAAATTTTTCCGGTTTAGGGGCTCTGAAATGCCACAGCAGTATGAATGAATAGTGCCATCTAGTGGGCTCAACAAATAAAGAAAATGGTTTACAAAGCTTCATGAAGCTGTGGCTCAGCGGTAGAGCAGTTGCCTGCCAATTGGAAGGTTGGTGGTTCAATCCCTGGCCCTGCAGTCCCATGTCGAAGTGTACTTGGGCAAGACACTGAATGAATTGGTTTTTAACCAAAACGTAGCAATGTATATGTAACCTAATTCAATGTGCTTCACATTCTGACTGTAAACAAAGGTGCACACGTGGCTGGCATCCCTGATGCTAATTCACCCTCTATATTAGCTCTTGGTCTGAGTCATGCTGAAAAACAATATCAATTTTATTCCTCAATATATTTGAGGCAGTTTATGAGAATTAACAAATGTGCCACCCATCAAAGTTAACTTTACTGTTGTGTTTATGTGCTTCCATCACGCTTAATGCAATGTGAATGTGTTGTAGGAGGGGAGCAGCTTTCATTGGTTTAAAGTAGATATTCCCATTCTACCTGAAGCCCACTGGAGGTGGTGAAACTTTGGGGGCAAAGGTGAAATTGCTGCAGGGTTTGAAAGAAGTGTTCTAAACTAACATGGTGTAAAGGCCCTATCAACCAGCTGCTACTCCATCCCTCCAGGCCACATTCCAGTCTGACCCGCCAGCCTGGACCATGGCTGCTGCTACTCCTAGCCACATGTACACTGATTCTATTGGTATTACTCCTCAATTTCACTCATTGTTGACTCCGTAAGCTTCCAGCGAAAGACTAGACTGTAGGATTGGGTATTGGTACTCAATACCTTTAAGGTATTGATTGAAATAACCCATTACCAAACAGTATAGAAACTTCTTCAGTCAAACAAAACAAAGTTTTTGTACCCAGTACTAGAAAAATGTGTATGATTTTGCAGTCAATCACCGCAAACATTTTTTGATTAAATGCTGTGTGAGATTGGTCCACTATCGCAGCAGCTATAATCCATACAGTCTGTGGTGTGGTGAAGCAGGCGAGGTGTATTTCATCAAGTTGGCAGTTTTCGAGTGATGACCAAATGAATCATGAGGCTTTGTGAAGCATTTTCTTTACTTTCTTTGTCCTATAGATAGCATTGTCTGTTCAACAAAGGGTTAAAAAGCACACTGAATTGCAGGTCCTTGAGCCTTTTTCTATAAACCAAGACCGCCATCTAGTGGGCTCAGAAAATAAACAAAATGCTTTACAAAGCTTAATGAAACTTAACTTGGCCATCATTACAGTTCACCAAAACATTCTAAAGTTAGTTGAACACTTTCAAAATATATTTGTGTGAAAATCATTTGGATGGGGAGGAGGGGTGATAACATTTTACACAGCTGAATGCTTCCATTTAAAATGATGGGGATCAAGTGAAGTTGGGGAAAAAAAAAGATATAAAATAAAAGACTCTATTGGTATTAGTACCACTTTAAAGGTACTGTTATCAGTACTGGTATTGTAATTTTTTAAATGATACCCGGCCCTTATCCTTTGTCTGTTAATCTCTACTGTGTATATTAAATCTCTTCAGAAAACGCAAAATTCTACAACCACCAGTATAAATAATAACTGATATAACTTGTAATGAAATTATGCATACTAACAATTGTCTTAAAAGATTTATGGAGAGTGAAGTGATGGGACTGGGCTCTAGAGAAAGTGGCGATGAAGGCTTATTCAAACCCACCCACATTCTACCTGCTAGTACTGATGCAATTCCAATTAAAATGTATTCATTTTGCTTTGGTTTTGGGTGTATCTTTTGCAGAATTTACTGAAAATTAGAGAATTTTACTCACCTCTTATTTCCATCTTAATGTGAACTGTTATACCACCTGAAAATATATTCAGGTTTTATGCCACGGATAATTAGTGGTTGTAGAGTGCTTGTTAGAAATCGTCCAGTGTCAACATTTTGTCTGGCAGTAAGGTTGGACTTGCCTGGGTCCTGGGACCTTTGAATCCGCCCACTCCAGCGAGTTGACAAATCCGCGGTTAAAAACGCAATAAACGCCACAGGCACCACAGGTGTTGTTAAGCTACACGGCATGTCTTCTTAAACATCGTAGTTTGTTTTTATTTACTACGCTCCACTCCACTTTAAATCCCCTGCAAAACAAGTTTGTTGGCATGACTACGCACTTCAAAATGACTTTATATTCCGGCCAATACATACAATAGGTAGAAAAGGGAAAACAAAAAAGAGGGCATGATGACATAAGACAAGAGATACCAGTCAAAGAGAGACATAACATAGAAACACAAACACAAAATAGACACTCAGGGGGAGGGACACAACAAGAGGCAAAGAAGATGTTAGAGAAAGAGAGGATGACATTGAAGCAAAACATGAAACCCTGTGTGACACGTCTCTCAGCTTAAAATGATAAATAACACCAATGGCTATTTAGATTTACTAATTGCTTGTGTATCAAAGGCGTGTGCGTGTGAATTACTTTCTCATTAAGAAGATCATAAATGGCTACTTAATAAGTAATATTTTACTGACAGTCTGCCCTCTGCTTTAGTTAAACAGTACCTGTTCAAGCAATATACTGAAAATGAATCAAACGATATGTAGCAGAAAGTCATTCAGTATTTTCACCACCTGTTTGGTCTGTTCCCTGACTTTTCTTCTTTTTAAAGATGCAACAGTGGTGTTTGGCAGCCATTACAAAAGGGAAAGGGGAGGAGGTGATTACCACAAGAAACTAGAACAAGCATGGTTACAAGGGTTACATCATCTTCTAGTGGCAAGATATCATGTTGTGGGGGTGTAAGAAAAAAGGCCCCAATAACTTTTAGGTCACTGCTTATTTGGTATTCTGCCAAATGATCTTACAGAAGAGAAGTTGTCATTAACACACACACACAAAGTTTTTCACTTGCGTATGAGTCAACAGTACAGATAGGATTAGTTTCTTTAAAGTTTAAGTAGATACTTTGAGATACAATTTAGTAAAATGTTATTCTTGAATTACTAGTCTAACTAGTAAGAATACAATTTCATCCAGATGAAATGCTATTATGGATGTCTAAAATGTAATTACAGATGGGAATGTGGCTTGATTAAATGTTAAAACTGCTTGCCATACTGCACAAGCTGCATGGGAAAGAAGCACATGAAGAAATTATATTTCACAAGATAAAAACATCACCTTTTGGAACTTTGGATGCTCCTGTAGTCTGAAAAATGTAATGAAAATGCAAGAGAAGTTTTGAAAATAACACAGTTGTCCCTTTGCAACTAAAATGACTTCATTAAATGTAATGATTTACTTCCCGGTGTCTTCAAATTGTACTGCAGGCCTACACATGTACAATCCTAAGGAATTGGCAAGGAGTAACACGCTGACCTGGGATCATGGGAATTTGAGTTCTGAGGTTTATTAGATGTATTTTCCTGCGGTTTTCAAATGGTTAGGGGACTGAGGGAATCCACTGACTGACTTGTATACAGAAACAACCCAGTACTGGGGAACTGCAATCAGTGTACATAGCTACCATTAGTTTACTCAGAGCTGTGGACTGATAATTATCGCTGATTTTCATTGGCTACTCCAACAGAATCAAACAAATGTATCAACTCCATTTGCTTCTACTCTCAGGCATTTGAATAAAACATGAAAATACAAATCCATGCTTCTATCATGAATGAGTTAACTTTTTTGTTCTTACCCACAGAAATAGGCTGAGAGTGGCAGTGTGCTGGGCGCTCATGGGAGTTGGGGTTCTGAGTGGAGAGGTTTTGAGCTTAACTCTGCTACAGATCTAACCCAACACCCTTGAGAAATCAAAAGCTTGCAATGTTGTGAAAATGTGAAGTTAGTTTGGTTTGACAAGAGAAACGTTAAAGCTGCAGGGATCCAAACTGTCTACTAAACAGCATTCATCAAGTTTCTTGTTCAGTAGTCTCCACATTGCCAGACCTATCTCCATAACACTGTGGATTCTGGCTTAACTACACATACATTCCAGGATAGGAAAAAACAACACTCTGGGTTGTTTACATTTCTTTAAATCACAATCGTCTTGGGCGGTGCTAAACTCTGGTTACAGAGACCGTGGATAAGCAAAATGGTCTCGGGAAGGAACTTGTTCCAGTAACGTAACATTAGCTATATAAATTAGCTGGATCATGGTCCCAAAACATCCCATTAGATAGTAAATGCTGTAAACATATTCTTCATAAATCTTTGCAATCATTCCCTGAAAACCAGCCTTGTTGCACGATCCAAATTTTCTTTAAAACTTTCCATTTTTAGCGTGTAGCTTGCTAGCTCGACGTTTGTTGCTTCCCAAAGAGAACTGAGTTACAGCTGGAACACACCACACGTATAAGCTTTGCATATAGCAGCATGACTTCTCACAGCAAGACACGCAATCAGGCGCACGGAGATAGAGGCTGACAGACAGACAGAGGGAGACACACACACATCACACTGTCTCTTTCTATCAGAGATAGAGAAAAAGAGAGAGAGCCGTGACGGGCGCGTAGAAATACGCGTCCGGTGTGAGTGGCCGGGGGCACAATCAGGCAAAAATATGCATCACTGACACTGGTATACATGGTTACTGTTTGCACATACTGGCGTCACATTAAATTATTTTCATTAAAATTATATTGAGGTTGATATTTTTAAGCAGTTATCTGCTGTCACTGTAGTGAGCTGTTACTAACTAAAAAATGAATGTGTCTCAAGTGTAAACTGAAAAGTCTCAAATGGGTGCACTCCTTTGGATTCTGCAGTGACAGGAAGATTTAATCTTTTTAACCGCTGGTAGGACAGGCTTTCACTTGTTGATGGACCTCACAATCTCCCCCCAGAGAGTCTCTCATAATGGCTTCATCACATTAGGGTGGTAAACACCAGCGGTCTCCACAACGCAAAGCAATCTGATGAGTGGACATAATGCACATTGAAGACTCAGTATTTCTTGACGTAGACAGGGGGGAGGCACATTTTGTTGGTATCTTCTTCTATTCTTTTTCACTTAAATGTAAATTATATACAGTATATATTTGAAAGAAGTATTAAATACATTTGTTTCGTCCCAGTATGTGGGCAGATATGGGGAATATTTTATGTTTACTTTTATCCTTTACCTTTAGCAAAGACACCATCATTTAAGTGATGATCTGTTAGCTTTTTAACATTAATGGTTTATTTAATGTATAATACATGGATATGTTGTGATGTCAACATTGCCACAAGAACCAACTATCACTAAAGTCACAGAAGAGAGGTCCGAATAAAACAAGTGAGACTGTTGCATTCAGTTCATGTGGAAGTTAGCTTCCAATACTGGTGACATCAACATCCAAGCCACAATTAAGACTGGGAATTTGTCTGAAAGTGCAAATATGTGCAACTTACTGTATATAAGTGTCTGAAAGAGCAAACAGACATTGATGCTTCTTGCACAGTTGGTAGTTCAAGGTAATTAAATGCTACTTTTATGGGTAAGGTGTGTGGCTTTACCATCAGTTGCACCATTAACCGGTCGTTTTGAAGGTTACCTATTTTAGTTCTTTTGTTTAACATCAGAATACAAGACACACAGACACTTTTTAAGCCCCACTTTATTTTTTTAGTGATTAAGTAGTGATTTTTTAGTGAATAAGTTGAATTATTGTGTTAATGTAGTCTCACATTTCCAGACCGATGGGCATAAAAGCTAATTTAGGGGGAAGTAAAGGTTGGAGAAAAGAGAACAAAACCTTCTGGTTTAAACCCTATATACACTTCCTTACTCCAAAATGAAGATGGAAAGCAGAGAACACACAAAGTGTAGCACTACACAAACTAAAAATCACCATGGAACCCAACAGTGAATAAGGTTTCAGTTAACACGTGTCTTTGAAAAATGTGAGGACAAACCAGCACTGTTTATTCTGTTTTTAAGATAAAAGCAATATCAATATAACCAGCAAGACAAGTAGTTAGGGTAAACAGTCATATACTACATCACAAACAATCATATACTTTTTAGCAAATATTGCCAAGATGAATAATTGACTTTTTATGTGTGAGTGAGTTTCCAATTGGCATTGCACTTCATATTGACATTTCAAACAAACTAACCAAAGTACATGATAGTGTGTGTGTGTGTGTGTGTGTGTGTGTGTGTGTGTGTGTGTGTGTGTGCGTTCGTGCATGTGTGTGTATGTGTTTGCAGCATTGCCATGAAGTGAGAGGATAACAAAAAACAGCAGAAGTCAATCATTGGGATTAAGAAATAATATGAAACTTTGCTTAATGATTACCTTCTCTCTTTTCTGTCTCTATTCCTTCTTTTCTCTCTTCTTTATCCCTTTGTTTCTTTTCCTCTTCACGCATGTTTTTACTCTCTACCTTGTCTTTCTTTATCTTCTCCTCCTCCTTTTTCTGTTCTTCTCCTGCTATTCTTTATGAAACAACATGATGTCCTCTGTTTGTTTGACGCTATGGACGTTGTTTCCTATCTGTATCCCCAACAGTAACAGTACAAAAGTTTGTCATCTTTGGCAGCGTTGCGAAATACTTATCGCCATCTTTTTTCTTTTTTCTTTTATTTGAGCCGCTTGGGTAACTTTGTCTCGCTTTGTCTCTGTTTGTGTACTTCCCAGTTCTCCCGTCACTGTGTGTTTATCTTTTGCGCCTTGCACCTTTACGGACTATTCCATAACAACTATGAACTGCTACTGCTACTGCAACGTTTCAACGTATTTCTGAAGAAAATTAATACACCATGCTTTTTGAAGTGTTCATGATGAACATGATGAAAGGCTTTTTATTTTATTTTTATTTTTTTCTTGAGGTTGGTTGGGGGTCCCTCTACTACAACAACTGGAAGGGGGGCCCAGCAACTGCCTACCTTAGCCTCTATGTTAAGACTGCCACTGCATGATGGTAGAAAAACACACCGAGTTGTTTGCATTTCTTTAAACCAATCACAATCGTCCAGTTGCAACAAAAATGGTCTTGGGAAGGAACTTGTTTTGGTGGAATATTTGCAACCTGTAAAAATAACACCACATTCAATAATAAATGAAACTGTTTGCAGAACATGAGCTATTTACAGTGGGTACGGAAAGTATTCAGACCCCTTTAAATTTTTCACTCTTTGTTTCATTGCAGCCTTTTTCCAAAAATCAAAAAAGTTCATTTTATTTCACTCAGCAACCCATCTTGACAGAAAAAAACAGAAATTTAGAAATTTTTGCATATTTATTAAAAAACAAAAACTGAAATATCACATGGTCATAAGTATTCAGACCCTTTGCCGTGACCCTCATATGTAACTCAGGTGCTGTCTATTTCTTCTGATCATCCTTGAGATGGTTCTACACCTTCATTGGAGTCCAGCTGTGTTTGATTATACTGATTGGACTTGATTAGGAAAGCCACACACCTGTCTATATAAGACCTTACAGCTCACAGTGCATGTCAGAGCAAATGACAATCATGAGGTCAAAGGAACTGCCTGAAGAGCTCAGAGACAGAATTGTGGCAAGGCACAGATCTGGTCAAGGTTACAAAAAAATTTCTGCTGCACTTAAGGTTCCTAAGAGCACAGTGGCCTCCATAATCCTCAAATGGAAGACGTTTGGGACGACTAGAACCCTTCCTAGAGCTGGCCGTCCGGCCAAACTGAGCTATCGGGGGAGAAGAGCCTTGGTGAGAGAGGCAAAGAAGAACCCAATGGTCACTGTGGCTAAGCTCCAGAGATGCAGTCGGGAGATGGGAGAAAGTTGTAGTAAGTCAACCATCACTGCAGCAATCCACCAGTCGGGGCTTTATGGCAGAGTGGCCCGAAGGAAGCCTCTCCTCAGTGCAAGACACATGAAAGCCCGCATGGAGTTTGCTAAAAAACACCTGAAGGACTCCAAGATGGTGATAAATAAAATCCTCTGGTCTGATGAGACCAAGATAGAACTTTTGGCCTTAATTCTAAGCGGTATGTGTGGAGAAAACCTGGCACTGCTCATCACCTGTCCAATACAGTCTCAACAGTGAAGCATGGTGGTGGCAGCATCATGCTGTGGGGGTGTTTTTCAGCTGCAGGGACAGGACGACTGGTTGCAATCGAGGGAAAGATGAATGCGGCCAAGTACAGGGATATCCTGGACGAAAACCTTTTCCAGAGTGCTCTGGACCTCAGACTGGGCCGAAGGTTTACCTTCCAACAAGACAATGACCCTAAGCACACCGCTAAAATAACGAAGGAGTGGCTTCACAACAACTCTGTGGCTGTTCTTGAATGGTCCAGCCAGAGCCCTGACTTAAACCCAATTGAGCATCTCTGGAGAGACCTGAAAATGACTGTCCACCAACGTTTACCATCCAACCTGACAGAACTGGAGAGGATCTGCAAGGAGGAATGGCAGAGGATACCCAAATCCAGATGTGAGAAACTTGTTGCATCTTTCCCAAAACGACTCATGGCTGTATTAGATCAAAAGGGTGCTTCTACTAAATACTGAACAAAGGGTCTGAATACTTATGACCATGTGATATTTCAGTTTTTGTTTTTTAATAAATATGCAAAAATTTCTAAATTTCTGTTTTTTTCTGTCAAGATGGGTTGCTGAGTGTACATTACTGAGAAATAAAATGAACTTTTTTGATTTTTGGAAAAAGGCTGCAATGAAACAAAGAGTGAAAAATTTAAAGGGGTCTGAATACTTTCCGTACCCACTGTATATAAGCTGGATACATGGTAAAAGGTAATTTGCTCTGATTCAGACTTGTGTTAATTTAATGTGCTAATAACTTTTCTAAACACCAGTCTAAAGTGATGGGGCTGGAAAATGGGACTGTGCCATAGTGTTCCTGGGAACCGCTCCGTCTTTGCCACACCTTTTTAGGAGAAGGAATGTCTTCCCTCCCTTGCAATTTACCCTGTACTGACCAGCATAGAACATTTAATCCTGCAGTTAGGGGATGAAGGCAGTGTCTCTTGGTCAGAGAAACACTCACTATTAGGGGTGGGAATATTTTGTTATCACAAGGCGATTCCAATTTGTGAGGTCACAATTTGATTCAAAATCTTAAATCATTACGTATGGGTGTTAATTTTAACATGAACTCCAGTCAAGGCAGTGTGGTAATCATGACAGAGTTAAGTGTATATTACACACACACACACACATTTACCATGTTTTTGTTGAAAACACATCAAAAACGTCGGCCTTTACACTCAGTGCTTTAGCTGTTCCCTTTACCTCGCACTGCAGCTGTATCCTCGATCACAAGATCACGTGCAAATCCATCTTATCAGGCTTCAAGTAAAGTGTTGATAAAATAGTTGCTAAAAGCTCACGGTCTATTCACAACACAGCTTTCCAACAGAGCAGGAACACTAACTTTCATTTTTATCAGCCCTACACGCTGTGTTCACTTCCTTTTTTCTTTTCACATCTTTTTACATTTACAGAAATGCACAACATTGTACTTTGTATCCCACACAGCATGCAAGTCATTTTATATACTCCCTGTTGCTCATTTTCCCATCTACCGTAAAATGAAAGATCGACCTGATAGTACAACTGTGGTGGAGAGGTGCTAATCAGCAACACATCCTGCTAGCCAGCCAACATTACCTGGCTCTGCTCCGGCTATCAACCACCCACTTTGTTGTTTGGAGCAGGATATGTTCCTATGGTGACAGAAATGTGTCCAAATGGTGGGATGTTGCTAAAGCTTGTGGGTATAAATCAGATTAGCTAATGGCTTGTGGAAAAACATTGATAGTAACTTTCTATTCCAATAGCTGTGGGTAAGCCTGTATTTCACTGGTAAAATGTTAACATGGGAAAACATGCAAATGTACTCCTGGAACTGTTATGAATGAGAAAGCCAAGTTATTGTTTTCTAGGTTTAGTTGGTTTAGATATTAGACAACTAAAATGTGAGTGTGAAAAAGTTGCTCGAAGTGACAAACTTGCAAAGAATTATCTCCAGACACTGCAGAGCTTTTCCCATTGTTTTAGTTACGAGCCCCAATTTGACTCCACCATTAGCATCTCGCTAGTGAACATATTGAAGCATTCAGCAGTTAAAGTCAGAAGTTAGGGGAGATCAAAACAGAGCTAAAAGGAAAAAAATTAGTTTGCGTGAGTTTGATCGAGGGATCATATTCTTGTATATTGTAGTTCCTCATGCTGATGCAAAGCTGTAAGCAACAATGTTTCTTTCCGTTATCAACCATGGCCAAAATAACCACTAATGCTGCTTGTGCCTGTCATGTCAAACCGTGTCATGCATGGATTCATAACATCATCCGGAGGAGCACACAGCTCTGTGAATTTAACTTCCTTCTCCAGGAAGTAAGGTTATGTCTCCATGCCTTGACATACACATTTTGCAAGACATGGATCAAAGGTCTGAATTCATGTTTTGTCGTGGATTGATCAGAGCTGTGATGATTGTCACTACTATGGCCATATAAACCAAAATGAACAGATTTTGCTGTGACATAACTGCAATAAATCCATCCGATCCAAAGTATGCCAAAAATAACTACATCATGATAGGTAACAAGTCTAAATTGGTGCTTTGTCAGGTTTGTCCGCAAGACTACAAGCAAATAACTTTTTAAAGTTCGGATCTATTAGTGCTATGTTATGCAGGCATGTTAAAACAACTTTCTCATTTGAGTTGAAATATTTAACTTGGGTCATTCACATCTATTTGCATCTATTTGCGGCTTTGCATTGACTTTGTGTGTAATCACACTGTGCAATTTGCAAGAAACATGGCCAATGTGGACACACCATGAGGGTCTAAGGCAGGGGTCGGCAACCTTTTTAATATTAAGTGCTATTTAAATGTTCTTGTTAATCAGTGTGCCATATTATATTAAGTGTTTATTTTTTTAAACACTTCCTATGCATAACATCTTAAAGTGTGGAATAATATTGCCCATTGTAATGGATACAACATGGTAAAATCAGTGTGGATTATTAAATGGAGATATCACATTGTGATTATCAAAATAACTGCAACAGTACTGCTGTTTTAATTGATTGATGACCTCTGATTTCTCTGCAAGGCAGTTTACAACTGCTCCCTGCTTTTAGTCTTGTTTTCTATTTTCCTTTGAAAACAGAAAAGAACGATTCCCTCAATACATTAAGAAGCCAAGAGCAAGTGTGATTTGGTCAACCTCTCTTTGAGGAGACTGAATCTCTGAAAACTATTCTTTATCAAATGTAAATGAAAATACCAAGCAAACGACTTGGGAGTATGTCTTAAAGAGGACCTACTTTGTTTCAAATGTGCATCTTTGACCTAAATGTCATGCAAATGAAGGCGAGTAAGATATAAGTTAAGCAATATGTTGACTTTTGATCATCTTTGAATAAATTTGTGGCCTGTGGGCAACATTTACTTGTTTTGTTATTGACCCCCATCTTATGTAGAAGGTTTTATTTGCTATTTTCAATCAATAACTGGAGCTGCAGACTTTTTGTGCTTGCAGAAAGTGAGCTGCTACTCTGAAGAGATTGGCAGCCACTGCACTGGGCCATGACCCTGTACCCCCCAACGGATATTAGAGGAACATCTGGGAAATAAAGAAATATGGAACTAAAAGTAGTCAGCAGGCCAAGCCTTTCACCTTGTTGTCCTTCTTGGCCGAGCGCCGAGCCAAAACACTAAGGGGCAAACACTGAGGAAATGAGTTTCACCCTGATATAACACTCTTAAAGCAGATTGTGCTTTTTTTAAACACTTTTATTTGGTTGGGAATGTTTACTGAGCATGTGGTGCCCTTCAGTTTCACACCTGGGAGTCGCCCAGTATAACCAGTCCAAAGCAGAAAGGTTTGACAATCATACAACTTACTTAAAGGTGCCCTTAAAGTATTTCATTACTTTGTGGTAATGTCAGAAGTTCTTCCATGGACTTTGTAACTATAATTTTTTGTGGAAAAATTCTGTGGTTACCTTGTTTCAAGTCATTGTAGTGTGGTATAGAAAGCCTTCAGGAAGACTTGATTTAGGCCAGTTCTCATTAACATTCAACGAGCTAAGCTGCTTGACTCTGTCTGCTGAACAGCTAGCCAATGAGAGCCGTGAATTTTTCCAGTATGATGTAAAAGCGCTTTGAGTAGTTGTTAAGACTATAAAAGCGCTATATAAATACAGCACATTTACTAGTAAACTGCAAAATTACCTCCAAATTAAATTTAGACTAAAACATTCATTTAGCAGTTATTTTTCCATTGCTTGTTTTTCTGTGGTTTCCATTTTAATAACCATCTGAAAAAATAATTTGAAAACAGTAATGGGCATGATTCTGAACTTCCAAATGTTGTCTCTGCTTTTTTTTAATTCCATCCCAACATTCTAATTATAATTCTTGTTGATACAGCTTTTCAGTTTAATAATACACCATACATGTAAATGTGCTTTATTCATAAACAGGGCTGAAACCCTTAACACCCTTTAAAACATCACAAATAAAACTCAACAAATAACTGCACATAAATGGGCTTTATTAACCCACACCCCAGTCTGCTTGCTGGGCTCTGCAGTGCAGTGCAGTGCTGGCTGTGTGGAAGTATGCAGCCTGCCCTCTCTCTGACTTGTCTCTATTAAATGGATGGTGCTTTTGGCAGCAGAGCCTGTGTGGTTTGTTTGCCCTGGGTATTAATGATGTCTGGTCTCCCCAGCAGGTTCCAGACACTGCAGAGTGCTCATTAATGGAGAAAATCTACCCCACCACAAAAATGTGACATGTTGGCTGATTCTATGATCCATGAAGAGTAGGTTCTTCCTTAAACAGGAGCCTCATATACTGGAGTTGTATATAATGGAGATGAAAGATGGACAGCATCTCAGTCAGTTTGGAGGGTGATTTGTAAATGTGGACACGCTTTTGTATGGCTTTAGAACTGAAACTAGGAGTGGCCAGACACTAAGCCATCCTGTTGTGGTGTTAAATGTCTCTGGACCTTTTGTGTATTTTGACTTCTTGACTTATGTCTTGCACATAGATAGCATTGTATATACATGGATATACTTACATATTCTCCTGAGGACTCCTCAGAATTTAACAGATTATACCTTTAGCCTTCTATGGACCTCACACCAATGCAAATGACTAGAATGGCACACGATGGACGCTACAAAGATTTTTAAACAACACATTGATAGCTGTTTCCAGTACTTGTCTGACAACAGATCAGGTGAGTTATATGACTGGTAACTCAGAAAGTGAAAATTGAATCTGACAATCCACCAAGTGATTTGGATCTGCTCTAAAATTTAATTTCTTCTTCCTTGGCCGCATTTACTCTCTTCCACCAAGTTTCATAACAATCCAGTAGTTTTTCTGTAATCCTGCCGACAGATAAACCGAGCCAACAGGTGTCACTTGAACTGAAATACTTAGCAAAATGGGTCGTTCCAGACAATGCTCTGTGGAACAGCCGAAAAGTTGATTGGAGAGGGGAAAACATATAAAGAAGTCCTGAAAATGAAAGGCTGCTCAGCCAAAATTATTTCAAATGCATTGAAATGGCATCCAAAGCCTGAATGACGTGGGAAAAAAACCTATTTATCGCATACCAGGGATAATGGATCAGTTTAAATACATCAAAATACTTGAAGAGGTCATGTTGCCTAATGCTGAAGAGGAAATGCCTTTGAAATGGGTCTTTCAACAAGACAATGACCCTGTCTTGACTTCTCACAGCGAGACACGCAATCAGGCACATGGAGAGAGAGACCTACGGACTTGACACACACACACACACACACACACACAGAACCACATATAGGCTTCAATTACCGTTTTCCTCACTCATCCTGTCTCTTTCTATCGGAGATGATAGAGAGAGAGAGAGAGCGAGAGAGGAGAAGCATTGCTTTGTGACCAGCGCATTGAAATACGCGTCCAGTATGAATGGTCAGGCGTGGGATCTGGCTCGTATTTTCGCTATGAGGGCTGCACAGTGTGTTTTTGCTGTTAGTTTTAATCAAGGTCTGGAAGTGGCCTGAACCCCGACTAAAGCTGGGAACAGACTGTAAGATAGACTGGTTACAGTCACACTGGTAGGCAACCTCTCAAAATCCTTTAGTTGGACTCAGTTTGCATGGCTAATATATGATGACATTTGTAAAGAAAAGACAAAGAAACTACAGATACATAAAAGAGTGGCGCTGGAGGATTCTGTTTGTCCCTGTCTCCATCTTGCTGTTAAATTGGGTTGCCGAAGTCATCGATGAACAGTCAGTGGATGGCTGGAAAGAGATCAAGGGGGCCATTATTATCTGACCCCAGAGATTATCTCTAAATCTTAAAAGAGAATGAGTGGCCATGACTTCATCAGATAGATAGATTAGAATTAGTAAATACCACATTGCCATTTTTGTTTTTCCCTGACTAACTCACTCTGCCTGTGATGGAATTCATCCAAGGCGTTCTGGTCAGTCTTGGTGCTCATATTATACTTATCAGATCATCATTCTGAATGTATGTCACCATCAAAAGTGGTCTTGAGTGCCACCCTGCATCACTATTCTGCTTCCCTGTTGCTGTACAATTAGCCTTCTTTTATACCTGGTCCTTTTGCTAATTTACTAAAATGTAATGCCTCACAGTGTGACAATTGACTGATGCTTAATACAAAAAATGAAAGAGAGGATCTAATCAACTTCTGCTGAGATGCTCTCTGTGAAATTAGTACTTTAAACCAAGACGAAGAGCCGATAGATGTAAGTTGAGCTCTGCGGTGGTTTTGCAGCGATAACAGAAATGCTTTGAGCTCTGCTGAGCCCCATTTGCATCCCTCAATGCCTCCTTGAGCCTGAAAGAGAATGAAGTGCTCTATTGTTGCTGGAGGAGGAAATTCACCCTGCCTGTCTCTTTTCCTGTTTCAGACAGTAATCAAGTAGGGGATGCTTCACCATGGCAAGAGTCCTGCAATGCTCAATGGTGTTTTATTCCTCCAACATCGCCTTCCAGGCAGCTTACCCTAACCTTAACCCTAAACATAACCATTGTCGCACTGCTTGGAAGGAGACGTTGGGGGCAAAAACACAAAACTCCTCCTTCAATACTCTATATGGTTAATATTTCCATCAGAGTGTCTTGAAAAAGAACATGTCAAGGTTGAAAAAGTCCAGACTAGACTGTTCTATTTGCAGATTTGTTTGTCAAATGTGTTTTTTCGGGGAGATTTTTCAAAAGCAGGCCCACCCATTCTCCCCTTCCCACTCTAAAAGATACTCACTAAAATGAAAAGAAGGCTACTTTTGGTAATTTACTGTTCTTGGTCATAAAACAATGCCTGGTTGGCCGGCATAGGGAGCAGAAAGAAGGTTGGGAGGGGGGGTTAACAGATGCAAAGTGACTGAAATAATACTAAAATATTGGCTTGGGCGGCTCATATAAATGCTGAGATGTTGGCTGGCAAGGTTAATATGATTGCTTAAATATTGGCATGGTTGGCTAATATGAATGGCGCTGAGATATTGGCACTGAAATACGACCACAGCTTTGGCTGATGCGATTATTACAGGAAACACTAGCCAGGCCATGTCTTCTCTTAGGTTGTATGTGAGGATTCTATCTTCATTTTAATCACACGAGTTGATGGATGGATGGACAGTTGAGGAGACAGCTGGATGGGACAGAGATGTGGCAGACACTCTGAGAGACATGCAGCGACAAAGTCAAACCTCGTTTACTTTTTACAGAGCTGTTTAATTTTTAATAGTAAAACCTGACATATGTTGGATCTTTGTCTGCTTTTTTCAACACAAGTAAAGCAACAGAAGCAGCTGTGTATCCATGCATACATAGGAAGCTGTGTGGTCCAAATAAACAAGTTAGATCAACCCCATCACAAACCTTGTCTTCCTCTCCCTCGTGCAGGAATTTTTCTTACATTCTTTGTGTTCATCTTTACTGTACTGTTCCTTTTCCACACAAAATCAGCCCAAATACGTCCTCTTTTACTGTATGTACTACTGTAACATATCAGAATCAAAATCAGCTTTGGCCAGGTTTGCGTAAACAAACAAGGAACTGTTACTGGAATCCATGCTGTCAAAGTACAATACTCACTTACTGTAACATATAAAGAATACTGTAAAAACAGATGCGATTGAAAGAACCTCAACACGTAGACTGGAAGCAGCTGTGATTAATCTATTTGCATATCTTCAATCAGCTGTTTTTCGCATTTACAGTAACAGTGGAATACATGTAAAATGCAGCTTATGGATTTTTGTTTCAATTTACAATATGAACAGTTGTTCACTTTGACTGAATGCATTTCATGTCAAAGTAACAAGAAATGTGTTATTTGTACAGCATACACAGACAGATGTTGTGCTAACTGTGTTAAGAGTTTAGGAAAGTTGTTAAAAATACTGAAAACTTGTCATAGCTACTGTAAAAAAGATTGAAGTTATGCTAATAGATCAATCACAGCTGATTCCCATCTAGGAAACACACTCTGGTGTTGAGGTTCTTTTAATCACATGATTACATGGTTGTACATACAGTAAAACAATATTATATAATTTTTGAACAATATAGATGAACACAGAAAATAAGAAAAATGCCTTCATGAGGGAGAGGAGTACCAGGACAATTCTGTCTCTGTCTTCTTTTTTCATAAACCATAAATTCTATAAAGCTACTCTGAGATGGCTCAATAATTTTTTGTATTGAATTTCTGCAGCAAAAGAAACACAATGCAGCATTTACCACTGTAAACCCAACAAAACACAAATGTTGAGAGGCTTCAGGAGAAACTGCAGTGTAAAACACAATCTATGGTCAATACAATATACTATTATCTATTGTATAAAGGCAGACCTGACACATAAAATAATGCAGTTTCTGTAATTCTACCTAATATTAGTGTTTTGTATGGTATTGTTCTAGGAATGACTAAAGGTTCCTTTTGGAAGAATTATGTGATTTTGTGTGATGTTTGCAGGGTTTTGGTAGACTTTGTTAATTGTATTTTGAAAATTAGAGTTGGAGTTTAGTTCACAATGTGTGATTTGGAGCATGAAATTAACTGTTTTGTCAATTGTGTGTTGTAGGTGTGTTAGGAACGTTATTAATAGTATTGAAGAAATTGTCATACCAATTGTAAAGAACTGGTAATGGGCAGTGTGAACATGAGGAATGAGTACAGCAAGCAATAATACAGAGGAGTGTATAATGTTGATTTGAATGATGTTTCGTTATATTTGCATCAAGGCCATCTAATAATAAATCAGATACATTTTTTGTATTCAATATTTAATACCTTCATATTTGTGTACTGTGACAGTTTGAGGCCATCTTGACATACATAAGATTACATTATGTACAGAGATAGCCAGTGTGTATGTGTGTGTGTGTGTGTGTGTGTGTGTGTGTGTGTGTGTGTGTGTGTGTGTCAATATAAAGATAGAGAGAGTTTTCTGTTTGACTTGATGATGGAATTCTTGTCCACCTAGCTGAACATTCACCAGGTCACGACCTTTTTTTTTTTTTTTTTTTTTTTAACTCACTAGCTTTTACCATGTTCAAATCAAAAGGTCAGGGAAGCCTAGCAGAGAAGCACAAATGTTTCTTCTGCCAAAGTACATAAGATGAGATTGGAATAAAAGTCAGAAAAGAAGGGTAGAACATATCTCATATTTAGATTCCAAGCTGGAAAAAAATTAACATTTTTTCACGAGGAGGGACAAAACTATTTAACTATACCAGGTGGCCTTTACATGACATTTAAAGTTTTTACTCACCCACAATTTGAAGAGTTTATGGAGCCTTTTTCTGTCTCTGAGTACAGTCTAAGGGCGTGCTAAATGTTGAATTTAGCCCATAGTTTATCACAAGTACTAAATATGAGATCAAGAGCTTATTTGTCTGTGCCATAGAGCTCGATTGTTCTCCAAAATATATTAAAAACACATCAATGAGCCACACTGTTGCACTGTGTGACATGTTCCTTTCATTACCATGAACACACACA
The DNA here is from genome assembly GCA_026937815.1 of Etheostoma perlongum. Classification (NCBI taxonomy): domain Eukaryota; kingdom Metazoa; phylum Chordata; class Actinopteri; order Perciformes; family Percidae; genus Etheostoma; species Etheostoma perlongum. Next base: position 770,013 of record CM049380.1, read on the forward strand.
CACTGTGGTTTACTTTGACTCAATCCCACACACACACTGTCCTTCTGGCTTAAATACTCACTAGAGCACCAAATGTGGATTCATCTTCCTGTTAGAGTAAGGTTGGCTGTAAACTACAATGCCCAGCAGTTTGAGGAAATAAGTGAGCCTTTAAACCTTATGTGATGTTTGGGTCTGTGTGACCCGTTTTCAATGTTTGCTAAAAGAAATTCTAACTCAAAGTAATTGGCCTTGGCTCATTTTCTGTGAAGGACATTAAAAAATAACTTATTTTCAATGACTGCACACAGTACACCCCCCACATAACTATTACATATGAGGTGTTCGGGTCTACTGGACCCAAGTGTATTTAATTGTAGGTGCTATGAAACTATGATGTCTTTCTGCACCTGCTATTCCCACACAAAGTTACAAAATTGTTACATTTCGATCACTTTCACCTGTTCTGATTAAGTCCTAAGAAATGACATAATGATGAAAAATCTTGATTATATTTTCTTAACCTTTATTATAATTGAATTTCCTTGTTTTGTCACAAGAAAACGTGATCATATGATCATACATTAGTATTTCTACATAACTTGTTATGGCTGTATTGATTCAAAAGCCTAAGAACGAATATTCCTACCACCACAGCTATAATGACATGTAAACATGAAGTGGACTCCATATTTATTTTTTAGAAAAATACTCACTCAAAATACATACAAGTTTTTTTGTTGTTGTTGGAAGAGTCTTGCTGTAAAGCAATAGATTTATTTGATAGATATTGTAAATGTTGTGTTTTATGGTGTGTGCTGGAACTATTTCTTGGCCAGGTCAGTAAACTTCTAGAGTCTTGTCACCAGGCAACCAGTTAAAACTGCATGAAGTCAAATGTTTGTATAGAGGCAGGATCTGAAGTCGCTATTTAAAAATTCAGCCTTGGTGCAGAATTACAGCCACTAGAGCCAGTCCCACAATGAGCTTTCCTTAGTATGTGCCATTTCTGAGTCTGTGGCTTGACCAACTGCCACTTGCTCGTTTGAAAGCCATGATGTCTCTCTCTCTCTCATGGGTGGGCCAAATTCTCTGGGTGGGCAAAGCAGAGAAAGGGGAGGTAACCTTGCCCTGATTCCAGATCAGCCCATCTGAGCTTTAATTTTCTCAAAGCCAGAGCAGGATACCCAGGGCTCGATCTACACCTATCGCCATTTCTAGCCACTGGGGGACAATAGGCAGGCTGGGGGAATGGATATTACAGTAATGTTAAAAAACCTCATAAAGGGAAATTTTCATGCCATGGGACCTTTAACTCTCAATAGCTCCACCCTGTATTCACTGTACATTTGGAAGGAAAAGTTTCCAGTTTTTATTTGATTGAAAATGTGCTTTCGTTCAGTTTATATAGTTTTTAAATTAGATTAAATTAGATTTTTTGACAGCAAATTCACAACACTAAATCAACTTACTTCATATTTTTTTAAGCTTTTGACCACATCTCACAGTGTAATGACAACTTATCCATCTCCATGACAACAGAGGAACTCCATCTGCTGAAAAAGACACAATGTTGTTTCATTAAGCTAATGATACACATCTGATTGGAAGACAATATAAAATAAGCATGACTCACCCGGATAGAGAGTCTTCCATTGTGCACGATGCCCCAACTGCTTCTGTCACCTTTCTACAACAAACACAGATGGGGTGATGGGGGGGGGAGCAAGACAGATGAAGACAAAGACAGTGACAAACTGGCAGTGTATGAGCCTTCAGCGCTGTGCTCAATGCTAACTGCTTGACTTGGTTCCCTGCCAGAGGCTTATTCAGGTCCAAGGACAGCTCCCCTGCTCTCTAAACCCTCTCACTGGGGAGGGACACATTTAGATAAAGTCTCTCTCCCTCGCTTTTCATCGCTCCCATTTTCTTTTCTCTCAGACTCGTTCCGTCTCATCGGGGAGCCCACATTTAACCATGCTCTCTTTCTTTGTCGCTCTCTCTACTCAAACTCTCCTAGGAATATCAAATTTATAGTCATGCATCACCCTCTTTTCCTCTCCGTCCCTCCCTCCTTTTCTGTGTCTCTGAGCTCCATTTCCCATTGGTTCCATACCAGCGAGGCCACATTTAGAGCTTGCACTATAGGGAAACACCATGGCCTTTACCTCCTATTCAATTAAGCTCTGCCTTGAACACACACACACACACACACACACACACACACACACACAAATATATAGACATAAACACACAATTACAGCCTACTGGTGTCTGGAGACTGATGGAACAGAGATATGACCTCAGAGAAATAGGCATGGGCACACAAGCGCGTACATATGCAAACATATGCAATGGACACTTATACTGAAGAATGAGTGAATTCGACACACACACAAAAGACAACAACACTTAGCAATTACCAGTCAGTAAATCTCTATGGTAATTTTCAGAAGGCAAATCTCTGTGGTAATTTTGGACCGACTTCAATTTGAGTTATTTTTTTCTGCTTTGAGAGCCCCTCCCCCCCTCCCCCAATGGGCCTTGAGTATTTAGTTAAACACACACAGATTTCACACTTTGTTCTTCTGTTTCAGGGCTATACTCATCAAGAGACATATCTGGCACAAGCCAATTGTCAGGAGAAGATTAAAATGACACATCCACAAAGGTGCATGGGTGTAATTCTTTATAACTAATTTGACAAGAAAGGGTTATAGAAGATAATAAAATTGTAAATCATTTGTCAGATACAAAGCAACAATGCAGATGGTGCAAGAATAGAATCACTTTCATTTGGCGTGTCACACAAGCAATGGAACCTCAGTAATGAAGTTGGTGATGACAAACTGTAGGGTAAAACACTATGTCAGAATACATTTGAAGACACCCCTGTCCACATACTTTTGGTCACCCTTGTGTTGTCAGGTCCTCAGTTTTCAGTTTTTATATCAAAAATTAACTAAATTACCCATAAATAACATGGATATTTCCACAGACAATTCCTCTGATCTGAACTATCAGCGATTTACTTTATGTATTGCAAAACAGACCGGGTCCATTTTGACCAGACCTGGGCATTGTACGACCCCCGGGCCACATCTAGCCCTTTGGGCGGCCCTAAGCTAGCAGTCATTCGTAAATAAGAATACATACTGCATGGAATACAACTGCATTACTTTTATTTTGAAGGCAACTGTTTAAAAAAAATGGACTTTATGTATTTATTTACTGAAAAAAGCATTGTGCTTCGTTTGCGGAGAACAGATCGCTGTTAAAGGGTTATAATTTGAATTGGCTCTATACTAAACATGCAGAGATATACAACTTGATTGAGGCAGAGCAGGAACGGACATCTGAAGCTTTGCTAGTTAAACTGCAAAAGCAACAAGGCTTTTTTTACTGAGCGTTGCACATCCAGGGATGCAGCAGTCAAGACCAGTTTTGGGATATTCCACAAGATTGTGTTCACACTGCCCATTACCAGTTCTTTACAATTGCTATGACAATTTCTTCAATACTATTAATAACGTTCCTAACACACCTACAACACACAATTGACAAAACAGTTAATTTCATGCTCCAAATCACACATTGTGAACTAAACTCCAACACTAATTTACCAGTCTACCAAAACCCTGCAAACATCACACAAAATCATAATTCTTCCAAAAGGAACCTTTAGTCATTCCTAGAACAATACCATACAAAACACTAATATTAGGTAGAATTACAGAAACTGCATTATTTTATATGTGTCAAGTCTGCCTTTATACAATAGATAATAGTATATTGTATTGACCATAGATTGTGTTTTACACTGCAGTTTCTCCTGAAGCCTCTCTACATTTGTGTAGTAACAGTAAGCCATTTTCTGAATGGGAATTTATTAAAGAGTGTTTGGTGGACTCTGCTGCAATAGAGGATTTTCACGACGCGTCATCAGACCGGAAGTCGCCATAATGGAGTTACGCCACATCACAACAAAGCACAGGAACTTACATGCCAAACATCATAAAAAAAATATTGCTGTGTCAGACTGAGAAAACCATTTGAAATATTATCAACTTCCAAAAGTTATTAAAAACCAGGGAGAGGAGTACCAGAAGTTATCAGAGGAAAGGAAAAGCTTGTGGTTGGCGCAAACTGGGGCTCTTTTAAATGAAAAAAAAACGATTGAGTGTCACATGGCTACACCTTGAGTATTGCAATTATGTCATACAGTTAAGGTTAAGTTGATTAAAGATGTTATTGCATTACTTACTTTAGCCTTCACAACACAACGGTCGTTAATGACTTGGTACTGCGTCTCCATCACTCATCCACACACCGTCTCGTTAGAGGCCTCCTAACCTTTGTAGGATTTAAAGTCTGCAGCTGTGTATGGGCTTGGTGAGAAAAGCAGGTAGTTGACTATATTGGGATATGCAACTGAAGGAAGAATCACGGGGTCGCCATGGATGGAAGAAGAAAGAGCCGACTCGTAGGGATCTGCACCGCCAACAAACTGTAATTTCTCTTGAAATATCGCGCCTTTTCTTGTGGTCAAAGTCCTTAGACAGTGTTGCAGCTTCCTCAAGACCCATCGTCCATACCTCACCCACCTGTTCCTCCTTTGTGTTTTGTTGGATTAAACCTTTTTCTTTACCGTCATTTTCCGAGTCTGTGTCGTTTCTGTGTCTGGGTCCAACCAACCCCTCACACACACCCAAGGTTACACACTGAGTCCTTATCTACCTCTAACTAACTAACCCTAACCCAAGTAAGACCTTAAAACCTGGAGATTTTTTTCAGTTTAGTCTTTTTCCCAAACAGTATGGCTTTTGTTTTCCCTAAGTGAAGCAATAGCCCATTTTCTGTCATCTACCTGCTGACATTCAGTTTTTCTACACTGTCCTTATCTTAATGAGAAACCAATAATGCAGAATTATCTGCATATAAAAAAGTTCACATGAACATACAGACTTATGGTTATTTATATATAGAAGGAAAAAAGTGGAACCAAGGCACTCCCTTGAGGGACCCCACAGTCTATGCCTTGTGGTTGAGACATTGTTCCTCACCCAAGAACTCACCCATCTGACTGCTAAGTCATTAAAACCAGTTGCTTTTAATTTGCATACCAAATTGCCATGGTCAATGGTATCAAAGGACTTCTGTAAGTCTAGCATGACCATACCAAAATAATTACCTTTATCTATTGGGGTTGGCATTTCTCTACCTCCCAATGTGTGGTTCTTTTGTGCTGATGTGGGTTTATTTTTGCCTAAAATAAGTAAAGTTGTGCCTTCTGGACCCCAGCAGAGAGATGACTCAGAGGCTGGATACATGCAAAAGTCTTTCTGCATAAAGCTCAGCAGGAGATGTGGTGGAAAAACAAAAAAAAGCCTACTGCCAACAGGAAAGTAACTAAAGTTAGTGTGTAATCCACAGAGAAAAAACAAACAGGTGCAGGCAATGACAAGCATATTCTGGATCTTTCTTTTGGTCATCAGCTCAGGTGCTAAACAGACTGCCACACTACCAGCTGTGGGATCAGGGTGGGATAACCCTAACCATCTCCTATTTTAATATTAAAATGAGTAATGTAGGCATTACAATGCACATTTCAGTGCAGGATGTTCTTTAGAGTGTGATTAGTAAAAAGCCTCTTTATTTATCATCTTCCAATTTGTTTTCTTTTACTGATTGGCATTTGCACTTTGCACAGTAAGTCAATAATACACTCTCTCTCATGCACACACAGAAAAGTCTTTCAGATACCTCTAGCTGGGGGAGATTGGTTCCGGCATCAATACACACCAGGGAAACACTGACCTTTGTGTGTGTGTGTGTGTTAGTGCATGCATCTTCAGCACAATCCTCTATGTGGGGGTCTAAATGTATGCATGTGTTGCAGTGTGTGTGTGTGACCTTTTCACCAACTGCTCTCTCTGTGTGTTCCAGTCATCAGGATGGTATTTTCCCTGACCGGTGGCTCTTTACATCACCAACATATGAAACAGGAGAGATCTCTCTCTTTTCTCCCATTTACAAGACAATGTGTCTTGGTGTGTTTCTGTTCAACTGGAAAGTTAATTGTTATATTTTTTAAATGTCACAAGAAAATCAAATGTGAATTAGGTGTTGTTTCATTGGTTTGTTTGGAAAAAGCAACAACAACCAACATTGCACAGGAGTGTTATCCTTGCTCACTTGGTTAAGTTCAGAAAAAAATCAGACGCTGCTTCACTTCCGGTTACTCACACGACGCTGAACGTGAGGGTCATCAATTTAAAGTGCGTAGTTTCTGTGGAAACATGAAGAATTCTATGTAATAACAACAACACTGTTGGCGCGTCCACATGACACAAGCCTTCCGTCATGGCGCTTCACCCTCACCCACTCCTCCACACAGTTGCTATGTAGCCAAGGAGGATACACAGAGGATTTATAAAACATGATGAACTTTACAGAATAGGCAATTCTTTTTTTCTGTGCACAAAAGTCGCCAGACACTATTTGCTGCCATGCTGAGAAATACAGAGAGAGTCGTGTGGAGCCGATGGAGTCTTAATTAGCTTAATATCAACTCATTTGGCAATTAAATGGCTTAAATGTAACGGGCGTTCATTTTTATAAAAGGTTACACACTAAAGATTAATTTTTTTTGTCACTTTGTCACCTTATTTCCTGCTTTGCTCCTGTCATAACTACTACGGCCACTAGAGGGCACTGTCACTATAAACATGAATATAGTCATAATTGCTGTGTGAACAAACAACCTATGGGATCGTTTTTTGGGGGAGGATGGTGTTGAATGAACAGGTGTTATGAATCATGACAACATCATACAAAAATCTAAGTGCTCATAGAATATCACAAATTGATTCATTCTGGACACATTTTACTCAAGACAAGCATCTTAGCTCATGATGAAGAAAAAAAAACATATTCTCATACACTAGCTAATGATAAATAGGTAGGAGTCGTATTGTGTCACTACCAATGGGTAATTCCTGTCCTTCTCCTACTCTCTCTTGTTCTGTGTGTCACATGTTTAGCTATTCCTCTGCCTCCTTTAGTGATGACGGTACATGTAATAAATGAAGTATTCACTGCCCTGGAGGTGAGGCCTAGTGTTTTGTGGCACGGCTTTGTACCATGGAATCAAAATCATATGCATCCGTAGCTAGCCAGCCCCGTAGCTGGTGCGGACCAACATACTGCAGCTTATGTTAGCAGCCCCCCAGCAGACCCCGAGCAGCCGGGCGAGTTTGTCTGAGGGAAGTGTAACGCTAGTTTTAAACCAGGGAGTGCACATGACGGCGGTTGCTCTAAAGCAAAGCATCTTTGCCTTTCTAACAGTTTCTTCACTCTCAGTGATACACCGGCTGAGAAGCCAACTCTGGTTATTGGGAGCTCTAAACTGCGATCTGTAAGGCTGGCAGCTCCAGCGGCCACAGTCCTATGTGTCCCTGGGGCCAGAGCGGGCGAGATAGAATCCCATCTAAAGCTACTGGCTAAAAAGAACCATAAATACAGTAAGATCATACTTCATGTAGGTGGTACTGATAATCTGACCTGAGTCTATTATCGGCCATAAACCATGACAACCCAAGTCTGATAGTAATCAAAGGTGCATGGCGCTCCTCTGTGCTTCCACTGGGTCAGTTGCCCACTTATAGTCTAATAACCATGGTGTCTGTCCCCAAACTCAGATGGGTTAAATCAAAAGTAAACAAAAAAGATCCTGGTTTTGGGTTAAAACAGGAGCTATAGTTAAGAACCTAATTGTAATTAAAACTACCACTGCAATGACTAAACAGAAAAGGGAAATTAGATGTGGACTATTAAATCTCTGTCTTCTAAAGCAATATTTGTAAATGATCTGATATCAGATAATCAAATGTATCTTTTCTGTCTTACCAAAACATGGCTGTTTGACCAGTCAGCTAGCTAAACTTCAAGCATGCATTAAATTTATAAAATTTCTAGACCTACAATTTTCTGATGTTAAACTCAAGTTATTGTGCTGGGCCCTAAACACCTCCGAACTTCATTATTTAACAATATAGCTACCCTGGATTGTATTGCGTGTGGTCTAGACCTACTCTATCTGTGTGTCTCCAGATAACTTTTGTTATGATTTGATACTATAAATAAAATTGAATTGAATTGAAATAGCATATGTACTGAAGCAATCTAATCTTCCTCTTTTACATACATGTAACATTGGACTAGAAAACACAATTATGTTAATATTCATTCAATAAATGCGTTCCCATACCAATAGGCCTTTTCACCACAGGCATACAAGTGAATTACTTTAATTGAAATTGCCAATTTCATCCACTCTCTTCAATATAATACATAATCATTTACATTCCTTTTTTAGCATTTTTTAACTCCACTGCAAGAAAGCAGGAAAACAGTAGGCATCTTCAACCATTGCCACAGAGATGGTTGTGTTTGTACAGTTGTTAGTGTTTCGAGAGATAACTGACTATGTAGCAGTCAGAATAATAGGCCGTCTGACCTATGGCATTGCAGCTCAGCTGCATGTCACTTTAGATTCTTTCTAAAGCTTTAGAAAGAATAGTGTCTGACTTACCATGCTGGGCTTGACCATTCGGTGCTGTTGATGTAATTTGGAGCCAGAGTCTGCACATTAATAATAATAAAAGTAACAGTAGTGGGTTGGAGCTGTTGGAACCCATACACTTCAAGTGCAAGTCAATCACAGCTGTCAATAATAAAAAAAAGAGGCACTAAAGCGACTTGGTTAGAGTGAGGAAAGATCCTGGTTTGGGTTAAAATAGGTACATGGTTAAGGTCAGGGAACATTCATGGTCATGGTTAAAAGAAAGCAAATTTGACTGTCTGTTAAAAATGGCCAAACAAAGCTTCATGAAGCTTCTTTTAGCTATTAATACTGCCTGTAGAAAACAGGAAGTAAACAGTCCGTTGTCACAGTGTGTAATTTCTGGGCATTTACTAAAATGCTGTTACTCCATGTTTGTTCAGTGATAAATGTGTCTGGTGCTGTGCTTTTGTAGGTGGGATTAACAATGGAGACACTATCTTCCTATGTAACATGCATGCATTCTGGAAATAACTTTGACATTTCTTTGATTGACATGACAAACGTAAATTACTGTTCCTAGCAACCACTTCCGCTAACTACTTATATGTCCATTGAAAATGTTTTTTTTTTTGGAACGGATACATCAGTCTGATTGTTTAAGGCAATCACTTTCCATAGTGAAAACGACTAACATAGACACGTCAGACTGATTAATAGCCTTAAAACAAAAAGGGCAATTCTGTCTGATTATTGAAATCAATCAAAAACGAGCACTGAATGGTTTGCCACAAACTAAAATGACTGGCTTTTCTCCTGTATAACCAAGAGTTACACCGTTACTTATTCCATATGTATGGTGGAGAGAGTCTCTTCACTCAGAGAACATAACTAAATGTTTTCTGGCAGTAGTTGAGACCAGTTGGTTTGTACTTTAATTTGTCACTGTACAGTAGACAGAGAGAAATAAATCTTATTTTACTATTGTTTCACAGTGATTACGTTCTAAAGCACAAAAAACTACCATCAAACTGCTCTTTTCTCCTCTTGCATTTTATTCATTTCAACAGTAAACAAGGAAGTAGGCTACTCTAGTAACGATTTATGACCATTATAGGACGAACAGACATTTCTCTTTATTTAATATCATTAAAAGTAAAGTTAGGTTCTGCTGTCCGCCTTCCAACTCATTTTAACAGAGAAAGAGAGTGGCCTGCGCAAGACAGCGCCACAATGAACTGCACACTGCAGACGTGTGTGTGCTTCGGCCATGAGAGCGAGAGAGGGAGAGCGCAACAGTACTCTTTAACGTTCTAATTCTAAAATTTACAGGCAGCTTTTTTCTTCCGCTATAGAGGGGTTTCACGATGCGTCATCAGACCGGAGGTTGCTATATTGGAGATACTCTGCAACAAACAACAAAGCACAGGCACCGAAGTAGATCCCGAACGTCGTCAAGAAAAATGGTTAATTATTGCCGTGTTTTAGGTTGTACAAATATCAGACCAATAAAAAAAAACATTTGGAATATTAATTGACTTCCAAAAGTTATTCAAAACCAGGGAGAGGAGTACCAGAAGTTATCAGAGGAACTCACTCAGATAGTGTACAGTGTTGATAGCAAACTGGGGCTCTTTTAAAAGGAAAAAAAAACGATTGAGTATTGCAATGATGTCATACAGTTTAAGTTAGTTTGATTAAACACGTTATTGCATTACTTACTTTGGCCTTCACAACACAACGGTCGTTAATGACTTGGTACTGCGTCTCCCTCACTCATCCACACACCATCTGGTTAGAGGCCTCCTAACCTTCGTAGGATTTAAAGTCTGCAGCTGTGTATGGGCTCGGCGGGAAAAGCAGGTAGTTGACTATATCGGGATATGCAACTGAAGGGTGTAATGGATCTAAAAAGAGAGAGCCGACTCGTAGGGATCTACACTGTCAATAAATTGTAATTTCTCGAAATATCTAACCCTAACACTAACCCTATATGCCTTTGCATCTTGGATGCTTTTCTGTTGTTTAGCATAGCTACATTAATTTAAAGTATCCAAATCTTGAACAACATCTCGTCACACCTCTATAATGATATTATATTGCAAAAACGTAGTGATGCGATTGATGTTGAGAACTTGCACGTAAATCAAAGTTGACTTGGTTTCCCCCTGCTCCACATCAGGTGACATTAAACACTATGTTGTGACAACCAGGTCCCAACAGTCAACACTGTATTTTGACAGCCAATTAAATCCAGCCAGGAGCTAGAAACATTGTAATGCAGGTGGATATAGAGTACATGCATTTCAAGATTAAGAGGATGCCGCTTGTATGCGTTATTCAAAGGTTACCAGGGGTTCAGGGAATATGCCTTTCTCCAGTGACCGGCCTTCCAAGGTTCATAGGCTAATTCATTTTATGCCATTAATACAATCTAGCTGCTGGCCCCATGACAAGCTAAAGGGAATAAAGCTCTTTCACTCTAACGCTCTATGCACACAATACACACATTCACGTACACACGTTTCTTTCAGTCAAATGGCGTTTGTGTCTCCAGAAAGGCTCCCTATTAAATAAAGTGGCATCAAAGTGCTTTAGAGCAACAGCGCGCTGATGTAGAGGTAGAGAGAGCAAATGCCAGAAGAGAGAGAGATAGAGAAGATGAAGAGGAGTTAGAGGATGTATAGAGAGGCAAAATCCCTCCCCATCTGGTGAACCACATGGTAAAATATGTATTAGTCGCCAATGACGGACCTATTTCCACAGTGATGCGGAGGAGGGTCTGGCTAGTCCACACAGCATTCCAGGATTGGAGAAAAACGTGCTCTGGTGTACTGCCATTTCTTTTAACCAATCACAATCGTCTTTTGCAAGAGAAGAAAGTTTGTTTGTCGTAGTATCACTGAGTTTGTGTGAAATCGCTCAGTTAACTTCTTGCTAGCTAACTTTGCTATGTTCCACAACACATGTAATGTTCTCTTACCTGATGTCTTTTATCCAGCGTCTTTTTTTTAGCCAGGAAGCAAAAGATCTGTTACCCGGTAAAGAAACATGCAGGCATTGTAGCTTCAGCGAGACGTCACACATGCGATTTTCTAATTATTTTATTTTATTTTAACAGTTTTATGTAAATGTGCTGTATTTATATAGCGCTTTTCTAGTCTTAACGACTACTCAAAGCGCTTTTACATCATACAGGATACATTCACCATTCACACACATTCATACACTGTGGCTGGGGCTGCCATACAAGGTGCCACCTGCTCATCAGATAAACATGCACACACATTCACACTCTGATGCGCAGCATCGGGGGCAACTCGGGGTTCAGTGTCTTGCCCAAGGACACTTTAACATGGGACTGCAGGGCCAGGGATTGAACCACCAACCTTCCAATTGGCAGGCAACCGCTCTAGCTCTACCGCTGAAACTTTTTTGACTTGCAAAATTATCATTTATGTTGATAAACATCATGCCAAATTCATGGTTCAGTTCACACGGGACCAACATTTTGTTGGTCTTTCCCCAAGGTTCACTGCTGTACATATTTTTTCTGAAAAATAAGTTCCTGTGGCATGATATATGCATCTCCTAGTGAGTGTATGTCTTTTCAACTCTTACTCTGACTCGTACACTTCATTATTCAGTCTTTTAGCACTGTGATGCTGATCACTTCACACACACAGAGAAAACATTTCACATACAAACCCATAACCATGCAGTATATTAACCAAACACAGACACATTTATGCAGGTGCTAACTCACAGCGTGCCGTTAGCGGTGTGATTTGTTCACACACAGCCAGGGTGGATGTGGGTACAAACACACTGACGCACACTTTCACAAACTCGCAAAATGTACAGAGGGAGAGACTTAACAGTACAGTAAATGTTCCCTAAATCCCTAACTCTAAACTTCCTCTGTGTCTGAATGTGTACGTCTTTGTGTTCGGAATGTGTCTTCCGTGTGCTGTAAATAAAATAGCTACATGCCTGCATACCAGTGATGGGAATAACGGCGTTATAAAGGAATATTTCTTCAGATTTGGAGAGTTGTAATATAGTCTGCTGTGCATGTTATTGCTCCGCTGATATGGTAGTATCTCACTCAGACCGTCTGACAGACACAGAGGCCCATTTGGGTCTCTGGTCTCTGACAGAGTTTAGAGGTGGCTGTACGCTGCTCTTCATCGGAGGTCTACACAGATGCAACGCATCACTGTCCACAGCAGAGCGAGTCCACTAAAATGAACTGAAGTTGCTACGCTTCCCAGCCGCTCTGCTCACCTCTGTTGTTACAGAGAGAGTGGACACGAAGCGACGGACGGGTCTGTAATGCTCAGAGCACATACCTGAAGCCGGGTAAGTGCACCTGGGATGGCTCGTGAAAAAAATGTTTTCAGTTTGCGACAATTCGGAAATTCCACAGACAGGGAGCGCTCTTGAACCACCTCACAGTCTCTGAAAGCACAACTAGTCGATCATAAGTGGCTCAACAGGTAGATCTATAGATAAACTCATCTTTCGGGTTGACACTTCAGCGTGAGAAATTGGGGGTGTGGCGTGTGAGTGTGTGAAACCAGTCAAATGCGTGTGTCTCATGGCCAATGCATGAGAGTTAGCAGCCCTGGTCTTAATACACGCCAAAGTGAAGTGTTACAATGGATATTGTTGTTGACGGTTGATGGCAATGACTGCATGCTAACCTTAGTAGCTAGCTAGTGTCTAGCTAGTATCATGACATGAACACATCTCCTTGGTTGTCTAAATACATTCATTGTTTATTTTGATACGCATGTAAATGATCAGGAAACAATGATAACACAATGTTTAAAGTTAGTGAACAGTTTATACAATGAAACAGCGATTTTATGAGTTCGCCACATAGCTAGCTAGCTATACCATGGCTGTATTAAGAGAACAAACTAGCTAGCTATACTTAAGAGACACGAGAAAGAAGCTCATGAACGAGCATGTTGCTACGATAACACAAATTAGCGCTACTGACAGTGTCAATACATTACGACAATGTTTATCATTATACTTCATTTTGGCATGTATTTATTTGTAATGCTTATCAAAATAAACGATGGATATATTTAGACAACCAAGGTGATGTAGTCAGGTTGTGATGCTAGATAGCTAGGTTAGCCGTATTGTTTGTTTTAGAACTTCCTGAGGAGGATGCAATTGTATGATAGAATCTATTGGCTAAATGGCCGGTATCTGCCTGCAGCAAATGTGTCTCATGTAATAATGCAGGGCTGCCAACTCTCACGCATTGGCCGTGAGACACACGCATTTGACTGGTTGCACACGCTCACACGCCACACCCCCGATTTTTTACGCTAAAGTGTCAACCCGGTCAGTCAATTTCTGAAAGATGACTTTATCTATAGATCTACCTGTTGAGCCACTTATGATCGACTAGTTATGCTTTCAGAGACTGTGAGGGGGTTCAAGAGCGCTCCCTGTCTGTGGAATTTTCTAATTGTTACCAACTGAAAACATTTTTCATGAGCCATCCCAGGTGCATTTCCCCGGCTTCAGGTGTGCTCTGAGTATCACAGACCCGTCCGCAGCGCGGCTGCTGTGTAGCAACTTCAGTTCATTTTAGTGGACTCGCTCTGCTGTGGACAGTGACGCGTTGCATCCGTGCGTAGACCTCCGATAATGAGCAGCGTACAGACGGTCTGAATGAGATCCACGATATCAGCGGAGCAATGCCATGCACAGCCGACTATATTACAACTCTCCAAATCTGAAGGAATATTTCCTTTCCAACAGAGATGGGAGTAGTTATATTTAGAATGTGCACCTGGTTTTAAACATGAGCAGAAATCTGATGAAACACATCTGAGCTATACTATACTATATATACGATACTGCAATGTTGGGCCACTATTGTGCTTCTCTAACCTCTGTGCATCTCTAAATGTAACTGTAAATAATTCATTCAATGTTTCATAAAATGAACAAATAGTCTTTATTTTCCCCAAAAAAATAAATACAGTATAGTGGGGCACAGAGGATGCGGGCCAAACATTACTGAGCTTTGGCACAGTAAGGATTAGAATTTATGCAAATCAGTGGTTTTCATTCTTTAGAATTTCAGTAGTCTTAGTTGATCCCTCAACATTAATTTAACTTTGGGTCCCTGGTCCCTACACCAGGGACCCCTGGACCTGTTCACCCCAGACCCAAATCCTCTCAGCTGTTGCTGACATATGCTACTGTCTTCACGTGGCTCATTATGTTTGGCACATTGTCTGGGTCACTTCTTATATCATAATAAGTTAATAAATATGGGTTGGCCCCCCCAAATATCACTCCAAGGTTTATGGAAAAGTTGGCAGCTCTGATCAACATTTCTCTTTCTTAGTAAGCCTAGGGTGCTGGCTCGTTTATGAGGAGCATTCAATCCTCCACAATTCCAAACTAAATATGAAAGATCACCCATTATCAAAAAAGCTGCATTCTAAATGAAAGTATATGTGGTTATTGCTACTGCCTTTCATTTTGTTAAATCCTAACAATAGTGCATCCAAAGTCAAGTCCCTCAATACACAAAACATGTAAAACGCAGAATGAGAACATACAAGAAAGTGACACAAAAGGGAAAGTGAGAGAACGAGGGGAAACACGCCTGTCTGTGATCATGACTGGATATAGGGCAACGAAAAGGAACATTTGTCCATAATTACCTGGTTGCAACAGCAACTGGTTCCACCCTAAATTAACATCAAAATAAATATATTTCTCATCAACAAAAACAAGAAACAAAAGCAAGAAGATAGCAAACACATTGGAAGGGAAACTCTAGCCTAGCAGTGTCCCAGCTAACCTATGGAGAGTAGGCCATATTAAACTAGGTCGACATAGCATTCAGAAACACAGTTTATCATATTAAGATAACAGTAAAGCCAGGACACATTACGTAAGCAAGACAAACCAATGGTTCATGTTCATCAGGCAGTTGTTTCAGTCCTGATCCTGCACACCTTTCCTGATCTTCAGGGTTGCCGGATAAAGCAGGACAAAATCCAGACCCTTGTCTCGTGCTGAATCCATATTTTAATAGAAAATCAGATGTCGCTTAACCGTGTAGTAGCAATTTTTCCAGCCCTCAATGACGAACCCAACAATGCAGATGTTGCATCTTCGGTTTCTGTCCTCCATGTCTGCTAGCTTCACCACCATCTCTTGAAAAGCGTGGTCATGGCTGTCAAGAATACTTGTGTTGCTTTCCACGTTGGTTTTTAGGTTGTTCACATCCAATCTGATAGAGCCAAGGCTTGCAGTCAAAGAGTTGCGCATGGATGGCAGTTAACTTCTCGTTGTTGATGATCCCCACCTGTTAAATCTGAGACTGAATCTGAGAAAAACGTGGTTCAAAGTAGCTTTTCTGTTTCTCCATTAATACCTCTGCTATGGCACCAGTATCTCTGTGTTGGATCCTTCTCTTGTTTGCCATTCTGCTTGTAACTCTAACGAGCACAAAGTAGAAGAATATTGATGTTGGAACCATATAAAACAACTATTTGACAAAGTTGGGCCAGGAGCAACATCTCTGTCGATCATATAACTCTTTTATAATATTAATTGAGTTAAAGTAAGTATCTGATATGTAAGTCAAGTATCAAAAGTAATTTTCTGATATTAAATGTACTTAAGTATTAAGCCCCCAAAAATAACCTTGTGAAAGACTTACACCCAATTTCCACAGGATTAACGGCTGCAGATCTGCTCTGGAACGGCGGAGTCATTAGGTTTCCAGTAAAGTCAATGTGTGTATTTCGACAGACTGCGCAACGGCTGCGTCCCGACTCCGTCTCAGCTCCGGCGATCTGCAGCCCTCCGGAGCAGATACACAGAGCTTCTATTTTTGCCGGACGCAGGAGAGCTCCACAGCAATTCAGCACACGGCAGATAGAGCGGGACCATATTTCCCTGCACTACACCTTGAGTCACCCACAGAGTTGTTTCCTCTCTATTCCTCTGGATGGAAACAAACTGTTGTTGTTTTTCTGGTTCTCTTCTACGTGAATGAATGGTCCTCGAGACTTCAGCGGTCAGTCAGCAGCTCCACAACAAATCCTCCTAAATGTGCGGTGAGTTCCCTTTTTGCTTTCTTCTTGGTTTTTTGTACCAATCTTGCCACTCACCTATTTCCTATTGACCTGTTTACCTGGGGAAGGTTCAGGGTTTTGTTTGAGCAGTCTTTTGTTGCCACTGTGCCAGCTTTTTTGAACCCCCCCCCCCCCCAAAAAAAACAATACCGTTTATCAATTTAAACATTGCATATCTTGTCTTTGTAGTGTAATTGAGTATAGTTTGAAAAGGATTAGCAAAACATTGTATTCTGTTTTTATTTACGTATTACGCAATGTCCCAACTTCATTGGAATCGGGGTTTGTAAATGAACCAACGTACGGTTAGGTTACGTAACAATGTTACGTAACATATGTACTTATTTTAACCCAAACAATGTTCTTTTTCTAAACCTTTCTAAAACTAAATATCTTTTGTTTCAGTTCACTGTTAATCACGTCTTTAAAACGTTGACTGTTTCACAATGTGCATCAGTTGCTGGAAAATATGTTTCCCTGGAAACATACTTGAGAGTTTTCTTGTATGGGATTTTTTTTAGGAGACAGGGTTGGCTTGAGGTAGATACAGGAACATGAGATTGGGGATGTGAAAGCAGACTAATAATCAGATTCCATATACATGGGGCAAAAGGAGTAAATTAGGATTACTGATTGGATGATTCAAACTAAGAGGAAAATGCCAATAATGAAACATAAGGTTTTATGAAGAAGTCTTCCTGATTCAACATTTGCTCCAAGCTTCATTTTTTCTGATATCCCAGTAGAATTTGAGATAAATAAAGCATCATGGAAGCTTTGTGAACCAAACACTACGGCTGTTTAGGTCAACGCATAAAAAAAGCATATTATATTAAATAGTAATATAGTCTCAAGAGAGGCCATTCTACACGTTGCAGATAATAATTCTTTACTTTTACCTAAGTAAGAGGTTGATGCCTTTCTCTTTCAAGAAACAACGTCCCAGTTTTTAAGTAAAAAACCCATTTGGACCCATTTTCCACCATAGAAATACTCAACAAACCAAAAGAGAATTTAAGCGAATGTCTCTTTGAACTTCTGAGCGCAGATGTACCCTCGCTGTACTTTGAGAGGCGCCGCAACTCTTGAGGTGAGAAAACGAGATTTGAGCTGGCATTACTACCCTAACCTCTGCACTGGTGGAGGTGGCCAGTATTCTCAGTGTGATAACGGCTGGCCTCTAGGCCTGCAGCCACACTGTTCGTTGCTAGACTGGAGATGACACATCACAAGCAATAAGAATCCCCTGCTGCAACACTTCTCTTCTTTTATTTTCCCCTTTCTTCTATCTGTTTTTTCTGCTCCTGACGTGTTTTTTTACACCATCATTGTCTGTATTCGCTTGTATTCTCTTCTTATACAAGTCCCTTCCTCTCAATAAAGAGGTTTGCAAACTTCAAACATCATCTCTCTCCTATAAATACCCCGTGGAACACTTTATTTGATACCACATTATTTGGTGTAAATTTAAGAAATAAAACAGGGTGGTACATGTCATGACCTAGTCCTAGTTTTGTAGTTTTGGTTCAGCTTAGTACAAATCTATCTGCTGTGTACACAGAGAGAAAGGAGTGGTCTTGTAATAAGTAAAACTACAGTGTCTATACTGAGTCTAAAGACCCAGGATGGTTTAACCCTTGTGTTGTTCTCAGGTCAAATTTGACCCATTTATTAAGATGTTTTATATCAGAACTAGGGGTTTCTTTCAACCAAAGTGCCCAAAAATAAGTTTGACGCATTGTTGAATGTTGTATGGAAGCCTTACAAAGGACAACAAGTTCATGGCCGACGAGGTGACAACACAAGTCTTAACTGTGAAAAAGAAAACAGGTCATAATCCTCATGGGGGGCCACAAGGCATCATTTTAAAGAAAGGAGGTTGTGCGTGCGATGGGCAAAGAGGGAAACAAAGCTATTGAGAAAAAAAGGCCTTTATGCATGCACTTTTTTTGACTACTGTCAAATTTCCATGGTGGCAATATCACATCATAAGATAAAATAACACCTGTGTGGCTTGGGGGTTGAGATAATGAATTCCAATGAGCGTTTCTTTCTCTCTCTGGCTGCCAGTGATTTCTGTGTCGTCATCTAAAAAGTCATAAAATACCACAAACATTTAGGGAAAATCAAGCCAAATGACTGGCATGTTTTTAGCCTCCAGTCTTATTTGTTTACATTTCACCACATCTGCATCATGGAGAGTCATGCTGCCATGGCAACTAGCAGTTCCTGTTCATTTCCTGACTGTACAGACAACAATCATCTGCATTGTTGTTGACACTGAAGAAAAGGTTATGGATGTTTAGTCTGGCTAGTCCACACAGCATTGTGGGATGGGAGAAAAGTGTGCTCTGGTTTATTTGCATTTTTTTAAACCAATCACAATTGTTTTTGGGCGGTGCAAAGCTCTGCATGGAGCCACTTGTTTTGGTGGAACATGTGTACGTTCAATTGTTGATTTATTCGTGCAACAGAAAACTCAGATTGCACTGTTAGTCTAGCTAGCTGTCTCAATTTACCCTGCAAAGATTTGAGGAGAAGTTAACCATAGTCCTCATAAATTTGACCGGAGTTTAAAATTTCAACAGAAAGAAAGAAGAAGGAAACAGACAACAGCGGAAAGGTATGCATCCGGCGGAATTTCCTGCAGCACCAGAGCAATCCCAAAAGTGGAACGTCGAGGAAATAGACTAATGGACGCCTATCCTTTCACTTGTCACATGTTAAAAACAATTATTTAAAAAATAATAAATAACGTGTACATTTCAGCACAATCTGAATAAATAAATAAATAAATAAATAATAAATAATTCAAATAAGGCTGTAGGAAGAATAAAAACAACCAATAAAAAAAAAAAACTTTTTCTATTTTGATACTGTTGTTAAATACAGAACAATTTGATGCTTTACTTATGTATATACGTATACAGTACATACACATACATGTACCGTACCTACCTACACGCACATGCACATAGACACACATGTACACATACATGCATACACACATACAAATACTTTTTCTAAATACTTCAATTAAAAACAAAGTTTTACCGCCTGTAGAGGGAGTTAGCCGTGTGTGCATGATGTGTGTGTTGTTTTTTTCGACTAAGTTATGTCTCTGAATAAGTAATGTCTATATACATAAATACATATAGCCCATAACAAATTGCCCCCAGCCTCCCTAGCAGGTGGGGCACAACAAGAACCCTTTGATGTATCCACACCACTAGTAGGAAACAGAGGATGAATTTATATGAATGTAAATGTATTCAACAATGATGAGAAAAAACACATTCAAATAAGAATAAACAGGTAAAGGATATTAGACCATTGAAAGAGATAATAAAAGCCCTTTCAAGTATTTTATAGTGTGAAGAAAGATCAATCAGCATGTATTGAGCTGTCATATAAGTCTCAAAGTAATCCCACATATCGCCTCTCTCAGATCTTTAATGAGCCACCATTTGTCTCCAATCATCTTTTTTTTCCTCCTCTTTTTAATTTAAACTTATTTTACCTTTACATGGAACTTCAAAAGAGAAACACAAACTCCAGCTAATTGGAGGTAGATTTGCCGTGCTAGTAATATTTTGTTTTCACTAATTTCCTCCTGCACACAGGTGTATAGAGTGGAGGGAGGACAGGAGGTGGATTGTATAGGTAGCAAAACAACAACAAGATAATAGAGAGGAAACAGGAGAAATTAAGAGATTAGTACAGGTAAAAATAGTTAATTTCCTCTCTTTTGCACAGGTGAGGGAGAGGCAAACATGGAGGTGGGGGGTTGTGTCTGTAAATGGGGAATTAGTTAAAGTAAAAATAGGGAAGGGATTGTGAATTAAAGAAGAAGCACATGATCTCTAAATATAACAAGAAAAGGCAGAAAGCTATAAAGAGAATAATCAACATGGGAACCAGTAACAAGGCACCTGAGAGGAAAAAAGCACACACTATTTATTTAAAGGCAGCAATTACGTTCTTTTTTGCACCTATTTTGGGGGTTAATGGTTAATGGCATAAAAAAGCAAGGTGATGGTAAAACATTGTAAAAGGTCAGGTGGATAGTAGCAAAAATAGGCCTAATTATCACTTCTTGTGTTCTGTTTTTTAAGTGTTCATTGCATAATTATACCTTATTGTCTTGAAAAATAAAAGGCTAAACAGCTCTGCAGGGAGTTTGCCGTGTTTCTGTTTATCAAGTTAAAACATTCGCCCACTTAAAAACTCAGGGTTGCCTAGGTAGCTCACCTGGTAGATAGAGCGTGTGCCACATACAGAGGGTTTACTCCTCAATGTCAGGGATTCGACTCTGACCTGCAGCCCTTTGCTACATGTCATTTCCCCTCTCTGTCCAAATAAAAAGGCCTAAAATGACCACACACCAAAAATAATTTTTTGGGTTGATCTCTAGCTCACCCAGTAGAGCATGTGCTCCATGTAGCTGTCCTGTCAATTAAAGTCAATAAAAAGCCCCCCAAAAATCTTACAAAAAAATAAGACTCAGGGTCAACGCGGCTAGCATTTAACAGGCCTGAATAAGTGGGCTGAGAGGAACGATGACACGTTTCCAGCGCTGCAGAAAGCTCATATGTGAAATGAGACAATCAGAGGGCCTGCTGCTTTTTGACAAATTACAGATGAAGTAGTACTAATGTAACCAGACAGTCTCGTGCTTGGAAAGATGAGTTCATCAACAAAGAAAGGAACTGTCATTTATTTGATTTGAATATATTTTTACAGACATTTTACTTTGATGTTTTTAAAGAGGAAGGTCACTTCTTGTGAGCCAAATCACAGGGTTATACATGAATAAACAAATGTTTTTGTTGAACATGCTGCCTCTAGGTAGCTACTCTGTTCTCATCCAAACTCTCTCTGTCAGTCCTAATTGCAAGAGGGGAGTCTGGCGTGCAGGAGTAAGGTATCCGTCCAGCTGCCACAATCAGCCTCTGCTTCATACACCCGGTCTCTCCTCCACTCTGTGTTACAGCGTAGACAAAACTGCTGCAGTTAGTCTCGGACCAGACTAAACCATCACCTGCTAGTATACTTGTATGTTTGCCAATCTGGATCCTGGTTCTTGTGCCTCCAACATGCTTCCTGCTACCCAACCAGAACCGCTCCTTCTCAGAATTCCCCTGACCTGCTTCCCCCTTGGAAACCTGGACTTTCCACTTCAGTACTTTTCAATTAACCCTGTTTCATTCACACTCATGGCTCTGCGTCTGTCTGCATTTAGGTTCAGATTATTATTCACATCTAAAAAAAAATTGAAACTTTCCCTAAAACATTAGTGCGTAACATTTTGATATTAACGAACGCCTGTTACATTCAAGCCATTGCCAAATGAGTTGCTACAAAGCTAATTAAGACTTGGCTTATAAAGACACAGTTAGGTTAATCAGCAACACGGCTCAAGTTAATGGTTGTTTGACATTAGTTTATTGGGCTCAGTCACTCCAGTTCTGTACTTTAAAGTGAAAAAAAACCCACTGCGTTAGAGATAGGGTAATTCATCTGTATGTGTGACTGTACACTACACTCTGCAAAGTTGCAACAAAATGCTAACTTTCAAACTAAATTTTGGGGGCACTCAAGTTCATCTTTTCAAAATAACATTTCAAAGAGCTTCAACAAGATTCATAAATTCAGTAGCATACTAAACCGTTGACCAGTGAGCAGTTTCGGCAGAGCAGGGTTCATTTAAAATCCCCTTGACAGTTTTAAAGGAAGCAGGGCAGCATTATTCACAAACTATCCCTCCCCACACTTTTCCTGTTGCCCTGAGCATTTAAATTGGGTTTTAAATGTCATTTAAGCAAGTGCACGCAGCTTACAACTGAATCAGATCAGTGACTCACACCCTGACTCATGACTGAACTTCACAAACTAGATTCAGACCAGCAATAACTGAGGAACATGAATAAACACTACGTGGGGATCAAGTGGCT
This sequence comes from Etheostoma perlongum, assembly GCA_026937815.1. Taxonomy (NCBI): domain Eukaryota; kingdom Metazoa; phylum Chordata; class Actinopteri; order Perciformes; family Percidae; genus Etheostoma; species Etheostoma perlongum. Next base: position 792,638 of record CM049380.1, read on the forward strand.
GTGTGACAACAAAAATATGGTGTTTTTTGAAACTCAAACCATGTAAACCTATTCTGATATAACCTCTAAATACAATCATGAACCTAAAAATTAGCATAATATGAGCACTTTAAGAGCGGATTTTGAACATCGAACCCATCTGTATCTGTAAATTAGTATCTTGACAGTCTCTTTTGTGGCCCTTTAATAGACTAAACAACCTGTTTACTTGATGAATACTTGCTTAATATAAAACCATTGACATCCTTAAGTCAGTATATCTCATTTAAATCTGAAAAAAAGTTTGTGTAGTCTGTTGCTGAGGTTTTAAATTTTGCTCGGCCTTAATGTCAACTGACTATTACCCCGGCTTCATTTGCTGAATTTAGAGTTACAAGTAGGCTCCTACCTCCTGTAATCAGACATACAGGTACATGTACAATGGCTTACTGTCCAGCAATGACCATGTCTAATATCTCCAGAGATCCATGCTGTGTGCTAACGACCATTCTGTTCAGCTGACAGGAAGCCCACTCTGGGGTCCTGTGATGATGAATGTCTCAGCCAAATGTCAACTAAAGGAGAAGACACTTTCACAAAGCTGAAAAGGTCCAGAGAAAGGGCAGTAGCACTGAAGCGGTTTTCCAGTGGGCACTGAAGCGGTTTTCCAGTTGACAAGGAAGTAGAATGCGTAAAATCCAAAAGAAAATATCTATGGTTCTCCTGTATTAATTTTGATTCTACTGTTTAAACTGACCATGTGTCTGACAATGACAACTTGTAGACACTTAAGTGTAAACAAAGTTAATTTCTTGTACGCAAAAACTTTCTTTAAAAAGATGAAGATATACAGTATTTATTTCCTACCTGGTAGATTAAACATGTTTCAAGAAGCTTAAACGTGCAATATGTAGATTTCTGCCAGTAGGGGTCTCTTAATCAAAACAATGAAAATGAACAAACTTTTGATGATGTTGTAAAATTGCGTGGAATTCTGGGAGTTGTAGTTGTCATTGTTAAACACCATCACTCACTAAAATGCATCTGGTCACGGACAAGTTTACCCATTTAAGTTTATTCATGTCATTCTAATAAAATAGCTGCAGTTTCCCCAACATAATTAAGTTTTTTGTTATTAAATTTGTATTGTTAGCTAGTGAGCAACATTAGCCATCAGCTGAAACCACACCATCACAATATATTTCACATGTCAATGTCACCTTTTGGATGTTTGAACACCGGGACAGACAGGGTTGGTTTCTCAATGCTGCTGAGAGACGTGTGCGTGTTGGGATGGCTGTGGGAATCTCCGGGGTGGTGAGGACGTCCAATGGCCAATGTTGTGCAGTAGCAGATTTTCCAGCTGCCCGGAATTATCTCCCCTTTCACTTTTTTGTAATCTTAATTTAGGGTGACCAGATCTCCCGGTTTGACTGGGACAGTCCCAATTTTTGAGTTGCGTCTCTTGAGTCCCGACAAGTGCCTCTTGGGATGCTAAAATGTCCCGGTTTACACCAACCACTATGAAATTATCCCGGTTGTCAGCGATTTCATAGCCAGCGTGGTCTTATTATAGCCCAATCCTTAACTAAACCCATGTAGAAAGACTAATAAAGCATCCAGCATGTGATTTTAACAATATGTGTGTGTGTGTGTGTATGTGTGTGTCAGTCAATCGTAGCGGCCTCCCTCCTGGAGTTGAGTTAAGGGTTTGGCTTGCTGTAATGATAGTGGCTGCTAGCTGGCTGGCGGCTAACATTGACTATATTTTTCCTGGGGCTGTTGTCAGGTCTCATCCCATAGTCTCGTAGCGCCGCCACAGTGAGGCAGACAGACCGGGGTGTGCTAGGTGGCTAAATTAGAATTAGATTAATTGTCTATTGATACAGCTAACGTTACTGGTGAATTTATTTGTGGATTAGCCCAGTGCTGTTAACCATGGTCAAAACAATCATACTAAAAATAACTATATGAGCGTGTAACCGTAACCAAGCATTTGCTACTTGTCAACCAGCACATTTTAGTAACTACACTGGACCGATCGAAATTTAAATGTATCAATAAATATGGTCTCTGCTGTATTATTGTGTTGCAAAGTGGCAAAATAATGCCGTTTGGCAGAAAAAAGTAATATTACGGTTTGACTCTTTCTGTGACATTGTATGATTTACAGTTACTCTCAAACGTATCATTAGTAACTAGATTGATGCCACTGACTAAACAAACGTCCCGTGTCAGAAATAAAATTATAGGTTTCTCTGGGTTTGAAATTTGTTGGAAACATTAGGGATGTTGTAAATACACAAAAAATATATATAACATAGGTATATTAATTTCTACACATTTTAATGCAGAAATGTTGCATATTGTACATTTAAATACTTGATTTGGAGCACAACAATACTTTATTTTAGAATGGTTTGACACATATTTTGCCTTTATATAAATATTGCGCCCCCCTGCAATATGAATATTGCACTAGTTCATATTGTGATTTCGATAAAATTGTGATTAATTGTGCAGCCCTAGCACGCACACACACACACACACACACACACACACACACACACACACACACACAAACACTCACTCACTCACACACACACACTCACATTCACTCACACACACAGACACTGACAAACATGCTTGAAACAAGGACATTGCAAAGAGAATACACACAAGCTCATACATTAAGACCACACACACACACACACACACACACACACACACACAAAACAATAAAACAAGCCTCCAGAAACAAGGAATTTACAACTACACACACAGATAACCCCCATCTCTCTCCCCCTTTCATGTCCATCCACTGCCACTTTAATAAAGGGAAAAGCCCCCCAAAAAATCAACAAAAAAACAACAACTACACACAGATATTTTGACCACACATGCATTCAAACAAACTGCTACATCCGTCTGCACACCTATCCATCAGCCTTCACATAAAAATCCCCAAAACACACCCGCAGATCCATCTCATCAACAAGCCTCCTTTCTCCTCTCTCTCTCTCTCTCTCTCTCTCTCTCTCTCTCTCTCTCTCTCTCTCTCACACACACACACACTCACCATCTTCAACATCTTCTGCTAACAAACGTGGGCAGCCATTACGAAATTACCCTGCTTGTTTTCTCTCCTTAAAGAGCTCCAATCAGCTAACGAGCCACTTTGAAGTGGCGACAGACTTCAATAATTAGACAACACTGAGGAAAAAATGACGAAAAGACAGGAAGCAGGTAAAGAACAAAGTGGAGAAAGATGGACAAAAACAAATTAAAAAAAAATAAAGGAGAGAAAAAGCACTATAGGCCGGTGGGTAATGTGTTTTTTGTCTATATTTTCCTGCTTCTTTTTGGCCAATTTTGCCACAGGGGAAAGGTACTATAGAAGAGTGGTGGCGATGAGCGCAGGGAGCAAGGATTATTTTAATTGTTTTCCATTCTGTATTTTCACCTTTATTGCCTCCAGGGAAAGAGAAAAAAGGGTGAGGACAGGAGAAAGTAAAGCTCAGGAATGACAGCAAGGGAGGAAAAAATGGTGGATGTGCGCAGAAGAGGTGGAAGGAGAGAGGAAGGACAATGCCAAAACAGCTTCTGATAAACACACAGGGCTTGCGGCACACACAGAAACAAATACAGCAAAAGGCAGAAACAAACACAGTAACGTCCTGCACACACACAGTCACACACACAACCACACACACACACACACACACATTTACAAAATTGCAGAAAAGTGCAGACATCAGGAGGCCGCACGCACAAAAGGGTTTGCATGTAAATGTGGGTGGATGAAAGGGAAAGCAAATGAGAAACATAGAGTAGCAGATCTAGAAAAGCAGATCTTCGTCTTGCACGTCATACTTGGTCTTATCAGCCGAGACAAATTGAGAAAACAGTTTTATCTTCGCTGCTATTTTTATATATTTGAAACGCTCCAATGTTTTCATTCTTTAAAAATGTGAATGTTTTGATATGAATCACCACCCAGCTAATAGCATTTATGATGGGGGTTTATGGATCAGATATGTCTGATAACATGTACTCTATATGTTTTTTCATCTTCTTTAAGGGGAGTTCCGAGGTCATGGTCAGATACAGAGCATAAGGAATGGCGCTGGCAGCTTTATTGACTTGCTCAACGACACTTCAGCGCACTCAAATTGCCAAGCTAAAGGTTTTTTCTTTGTATTTACGAACCAGTAGGTTTCAACATGCAAGACCGCTCCTGTTTCCTACTAACAATCCCTTTTTATTTGTTATTTTTGGGTTGTGGCTAAAATGGGTTACAGGTATGGAAGATCCGCTAAATTTTGCAAAATCTAAATTTGATATAGTCATATAGTTTGAATACTTTTAGCCAGGAAGTACTGCCATGTTTGTTCCGCGGGACTATTTTAAACCTGTGACGGTCCAGAGCCTGTTGTCTTGTGCATGTATATTGTTGTTTGTCTTGTGAACTTGCAGGTCCGTGGCTGACTCCTAATTTCCACCAGTTGTGGAACAGCTGCGGATCCACTCCGTAACGGCGTTGGAGTCATTAGGTTTCTATCAAAGGTTCAGTAGGTAACTTTTGTAAAAATGTATTTTTTACATATTTGTTAAAACTGTCACTATGTCCTGACAGTAGAATATGAGACAGATAATCTGTGAAAAAATCAAGCTCTATGGCTCCTCCCTGTGCTCCTACTGCCACTGGCAGAAATACACCGCTCCCGGTCAGAAACAGCCAATCAGAGCCAGGAGGACTGTCTTAGCAGTGTCAATCACTCTTGTGTACGCGCTGCTCATAACCCTCCCCCTCCCCCCGCACAGCGCGTACCGTGTTCAAGCTCAAGATTACCCGTGTGCTGCAGCTGTGCTAATCGCGGAGAAACAACTTTTCAGGAAAACTGCCAATTTCTCGAGTGACACCTGCTCAGAAAACAAAGACGGGCAAACAGAAGAAGACCGATGACGAAAAGCGAGCTAAAAGAAAGAATTAAATCGAGCCGAAATAAAACGAGGGTCAACATCGGAGCGGCTTTTCAGAGGTGGAGGGAGCTACGCCTCCTGAAAGGATTCAACACGGATTCAGAGCTAGCCACATTTCTGCTTGACATGTAAGTATCCCTGCTTGATTTGTTTCATTCATTAATAACTAGCTACACAACTAAGCTAGCGATGGTTACAGTATCACTGGCGATAGCGCTAATCTCATTTTACTCTGTAGCTTGTTGCTAGCTAAGTCTAACAGTTAGCTTGTTAGCTTGTAGCACGGCAGGAATGTTGTAGCTAACTCGTTCACCCTCAGTGTAAGCAATATTGTTCGATACCTACATTTAGTAAGCCTAAATTTGTGTTTTAGTCAATCACAATTAAATGCAGCTATGGTGAAAATACTTTAATTGTGCGCTGTCCCTGCCCCTGTTTCTTCCCCCTCAGGATGTAATTTGTAAATCAAATGTCTGACACAAGTTCTTTATGCTCCTTCAACAGGTCAGACACGTGAAGGAATTGTCTTTCAGTCCAAATCAAGATGTTCAGTATTTCCTTGTGTGTACTTTGCAAAAAAAGCTGATTTATTTTACCCATATGCAAAATAAAACCTAAGACATATTTCTAAGATGTTGTTATTCCTTGGCTTAGTGAGCTTCCTCAGGGATTCATCATTCCTACTGAAAGTTTAGTGTTTTAAATTGATCCAAAAGGTAATTCAGTAATGTACAGTGTAAAGTGCTGCTTTTGTTCTCACAAATGAGCGATTACATAAACATTTTTAATCCCTTTTTTATTGAAAAATATTTCCAAAACTTTTAATAGAAATATTTTAAATAAGCAATTTTTTTACATAAAGTTTTAAAAGCACAGCACACAACAGCTAAACCCTCCTCAGAATAAAGCCCCTGTATTGTGTGGAAAGCATGGGTGGCCCTGCTTACTAGCTTGCGTGTTCACGGCAGGCTCGAGGAGCTGTGAAGGGGGGGCTGTAGCGCAGCAGAGAGCAAGGGGGAGGAGCCTGTAAGGTGTGCTTGTTAAAATTTTTAGGCTAAGTCCACGCTTCCTCAAAACTCCCTACTGCAGCTTTAAAGTCAATGTGTGTATTAGCCTAAACCGTTTTATACATGGTGTACATGGTGGGGGGTTGCCATTTTCAGGACTGGTCCAAAACATTGCACTCTCAGCGGAGACATAAATGGATACACTTCTGCCACTAGAACGCATTTGGCCCTATAGCTCCCAAACCTTACATTACACATTCAAAGCCCATATACCCCTGTGTTCTCTGGATCCAACTGAATCGCCTAATATAGGCCACGCCCATTTCCGCCTAGACTTATATGCGTGAAAAATCGTGATTTATAACAAAAGCTACTTTTTCGATAGTCTCCTAGACTGTGTGACTGATCTGCCCAAAAATTGTCAGGTAGCATCTCCAGATCAAACTGAACCTGACAAAAATTTATCAAAATTTTATAAGATAAAAATATATAATATAACGCACAAACAAATAGCTTTCATTGTTAGCGTAGCATCCAACTACAATGGTCTGTACCAAATGGGGCAAAGATTGGCCATTAGGGGACGATATAATCTACAATTATGTTTTTTTGCCAATAACATAATGCATGAAAATGGGACATTTGCTATTGCAATATCTCTATCAACACAATATCTTCTATCAACACAAACATGCAATTAATCCATACTGTCACGTCCAAGATTAATACACTGTATGTAAGAAATGGAAATAGTTTGTCCTCTATATGAGTTAAAATGTTCAATATGTTTATTTATGCACTGGATGACTCCAAATACAAGCTTTTATAGAAAATGAAACCAGACTGACCAGAGATTGTAAAAAATCCTTTAGGGCTCTGGGATATTTGCAACGGCAATGTACTGAAGGCTCACACCTCTTGATATTACCTGTAGTTTGCCTCCCCACGTTACGCTTTGGGTTTTGCTTTTGCGCGCTCTCCGGGTCACGGTGGTCGACTTCGCGTCGGGGCAACTGCCGCGATGAGGCTAGGACCCTCATAACGTATAACTGCTTGCAGTTCTAGTTAGATTTGTAGCAACTCATTTGGAAATGGCTTGAATGTAACCGATGTTCATTAATTTCAAAAATGTACACAATAAAGCTTTCAGTTGGCTGTGAATCTCCTTTTGTTGTGGCCTCTGAGCTGGTCATAACAATACAAACCTCAATGTTTTTTCATTTCATTTGTTTTGGTGCCTAAACTTAAAGGTGCCCTGCCACACAAAACCGTTTTTACTTGCATTTTTTAAAATATGTCAAGTCCGTAACTGTTTGTGTCATTTTGTGAATGTAGAAATTCTGAAAAACTGCTACCTACTGTCAGCTCTAGCCACTAAAAAGAGAGAAGGAGAAATCAGGCCAATCACAACAGCTGGTCAGTCTGATTTCATGTTGCCTGAGCTCATTACTATTCATGAGCTCGCCCAGTTGCGTTTTTGTAAAAGATGCTGATAGCTAGGCTCTCATTGGCTAGCCAATCAGAGTAAAGCAGCTTAGCTCATTGAATGTTAATGAGAACTGGCACAATTTGAGTCTTCCTGCTGGCTTTCTATACCACACTAGCATGGCTGGAAACAAGGTAACCAAGGCATTGTTAACCACAAAAAATTAAAACATTAGACATTACCACAAAATAATGAAATACATGTGGCAGGGCACCGTAGCTGTATCCCTTCTAGCCTTAACCTTGTTTTCTGAGCTTTCTGGCAGAGTGCAGTACAGTATCCCACAGGACGGCAGGACATGATGATTTATTTCAATACCTTAGGTTTTTATTTGTTTATATTTCTAGAATTTCTAAAATAACTGCATATAAAAACAGGTGAATGGAAACTAGTGATTATTTATTGTCCAACCCTGTCTTATATAAATTACTTTTCCAGGCCTGTCTTCTATAAATTACATACCCATACAACTAAACTGCATTATCATTCGTTTTTGGCGTATCAGAAATAAGATTGTATTAAAAGTGTGCGTAGGGAGGAGGTCGACAAATTCAGGACCTTCACCCAGGAGACCGCTGTTTGTATGACTTAACCCTTGTGTTGTCTTCCCGTCAAAAGTGAAAATCAGCACTTTTGTTGATGCTTTCTATCAATGTTTTTAAGTTTTTCTCCCTTTTTCAACACTTGTGACTTTTTTTTCAATGTTTGTGACTTTTTTGACATTTAACACTATGTAACACTAACTTATTAACTTTAGTTTTACAGTTATTTTTGGAATTTATAGTCAATAGACCTCATTTTTAGGAAATTATACGTAATGTACACATTGCCTCTCTGGGAACCATCACCTTATCGTGGTGGAGAGGTTTGTGTGTCCCTATGAACCTGAGGGTTGTGTTGTCTGGAGCTGTGTGCTCCTGGTAGGGTCTCCCATGGCAAAGTGGTCTCAGGTGAGGGGCCAGACAAAGAATGGTTCAAAGACCCTATGAGGTAAAAGGCCTGGAGCCAGGAGAGGGAGTGACCCTGCCCGGGGGCACCCCAAAGAAGTCTGGATGGGCCAGGAACCCTGGGGTCGGGTGCGGCCACATGGGTGGGGCGAAGGTCAGGGACCTCGACGGACCAGACCCCCAGAGGCTGGCTCTGGGGGACGTGGAACGTCACCTCTCTGTGGGGGAAGGAGCCTGAACTTGTGCAGGAGGTTACCAGTTAGATCTAGTGGGGCTTACCCCGCAAAGTCTCGGGGAACCGTACTCCTAGATAGGGGGGACTCTGTCCTACTCCGGAGTTGCCCAGGGTGTGAGGCGCCCGGGTGTGGGGATACCACAAGCCCCAGGCTGAGCGCTGCTGCTTTGGGGGGAAAGGGTCGCCTCCCTGACGGGTGATGGGGGGGAAACTCTGACTGTTGTTTGTGCATATGCACCAAATAAGAGTTCGGAGTATTCGGCCTTCTTGGAGACCTCGAATGGAGTCCTGTATGGGGCTCCAGTAGTGGACTCCATAGTTCTGCTGGGGGACTTCAACGCACACGTGGGCAATGATGGAGATACTTGGAGAGGCGAGATTGGGAGGAACGGCCTCCCTGATCTGAACCAGAGTGGTTGTTTGTTGTTGGACTTCTGTGCTAGTCATGGATTGTCCATAACAAACACCATGTTCGAACATAGGGATGCTCATAAGTGTACTTGGTACCAGAGCACCCTAGGCCAAAGATCAATGATCGATTTTATAATTGTCTCATCTGATCTGAGGCCGTATGTTTTGGACACTCGGGTGAAGAGAGGGGCAGAGCTGTCAACTGATCACCATCTGGTGGTTAGCTGGGTCAGGGGATGGGGGAGGACTCTGGACAGACCTTGTAAGCCCAAACGAGTAGTGCGGGTAAATTGGGAACGTCTGGAGGAGGCCCTGTCCGACGGACTTTCAACTCACACCTCCGGCGGAGCTTTTGGTCCGACTGAAGAAGGAGTCCTTCCGAGATATGTTATCCCGGAGGACTCCGGAGGCAGTTGCAAGGTACCGACGGGCCCGAAGGGCTGCAGCCTCTGCCGTGACAGAGGCAAAGCAGCGGGTGTGGGAGAAGTTCGGAGAAGACATGGAGAAGGACTTTCGGTCGGCACCAAGGTGCTTCTGGAAAACCGTTCGCCACCTCAGGAGGGGGAAGCGAGGAATCATCCAAGCTGTTTACAGTAAGGATGGGACGTTGTTGACCTCAACTGGGGAGGTAATAGAGCGGTGGAAGGAGCACTTTGAGGAACTCCTAAATCCAGCTGGCATGCCATTTGTGGTAGGGGCAGAGCTGGAGGATGATGGAGGATTGTCGTCAATTTCCCCGGTGGAAGTCGCTGAGGTAGTCAAACAACTCCACAGCGGCAGCCCCAGGGATTGATGAGATCCGTCCAGAAATGCTGAAAGCTCTGGGTGTGGAGGGGATTTCTTGGTTGACACGCCTCTTCAACATTGCGTGGAAGTCTGGGACGGTGCCTAAGGAGTGGCAGACCGGGGTGGTGGTTCCCCCTCTTCAAAAAAGGGGGACCAGAGGGTGTGTGCCAATTACCGGGTATCACACTTCTCAGCCTCCCTGGTAAAGTCTACTCCAAGGTACTGGAAAGGAGAGTTTGGCCGATAGTCGAACCTCGGATTGAAGAGGAACAATGCAGATTCCGTCCTGGCCGTGGAACAACGGATCAGATCTTCACTCTCGCAAGGATCTTAGAGGGGGTCTGGGAGTATGCCCAACCAGTCTGCATGTGTTTTGTGGATCTGGAGAAGGCGTATTACCGGGTCCCCCGGGAGAAATTGTGGGAGGTGCTGCGGGAGTATGGGGTGAGGGGGTCCCTTCTCAGGGCCATCAATCTCTGTATGACCAAAGCGAGAGCTGTGTCGGGTTCTCGGCAGTAAGTCGGACTCGTTCCAGGTGAGGGTTGGCCTCCGCCAGGGCTGCGCTTTGTCACCAATCCTGTTTGTAATATTTATGGACAGGATATCGAGGCGTAGTCGGGGCGGGGAAGGGTTGCAGTTCGGTGGGCTCGGGATCTCATCGCTGCTTTTTGCAGATGATGTGGTCCTGATGGCGTCATCGGTCTGTGACCTTCAGCACTCACTGGATCGGTTCGCCGCCGAGTGTGAAGCGGCTGGGATGAGGATCAGCACCTCTAAATCTGAGGCCATGGTTCTCAGCAGGAAACCGATGGAGTGCTTCCTTCAGGTAGGGAGTGAGTCCTTACCCCAAGTGAAGGAGTTTAAGTACCTTGGGGTCTTGTTCGCGAGTGAGGGGACCATGGAGCGTGAGATTGGGCAGAGAATCGGAGCAGCTGGTGCGGTATTACATTCTATATATCGCACAGTTGTTGAAAAGGGAGCTTAGCCAGAAGGCAAAGCTCTCGATCTACCGGGCAATTTTCGTTCCTACCCTCACCTATGGTCATGAAGGCTGGGTCATGACCGAAAGAACAAGATCCAGGATACAAGCGGCCGAAATGGGTTTCCTCAGGAGGGTGGCTGGCGTCTCCCTTAGAGATAGGGTGAGAAGCTCAGTCATCCGAGAGGAGCTCGGTGTAGAGCCGCTGCTCCTTCAGCGTCGAAAGGAGCCAGTTGAGGTGCTTTGGGCATCTGGTAAGGATACCTCCTGGGCGCCTCCCTAGGGAGGTGTTCCAGGCGCGTCCAGCTGGGAGGAGGCCTCGGGGAAGACCCAGGACTAGGTGGAGAGATTATATCTCCAACCTGTTCTGGGAACGCCTTGGGATCCCCCAGTTGGAGCTTGTTGATGTGGCTCGGGAAAGGGAAGTTTGGGGTCCCCTACTGAAGCTGCTGCCCCCGCGACCCGACTCCGGCTAAGCGGATGAAGATGGATGGATGGATGGATATACGTAATGTTTGAGTTAGAAAAGCAGAATATAGGAATTATTTAGACTAAAATTAAAGGAATGTATGTTGATGGATAATCACAGACTGGAATATGTCAATCATGTCTTTTACTCAATACTATTTAAAAACCACTTCAATTTGTTTTTAAATGCTTAAAAATTGAATAAGACACCCCAAAATTAATGAAAGTAGAGATTTGTACTTGGCAAAGAACGTTGCGTGGAATCAATCATGTTATTTTGGGTAGTTAAAAAGAACATTGATACAGGAAAATAGGTCAATTTGACCGGAGGACAACATGAGGGTTAAATTACGTTAACAAACATACTAATTTAAAACCATCATCTTTTCTAAAAAGTTTTTTTTTTTTTTTTTTACAAATTCAAAACATTAACCTTATGTCTAAAACTTTCCAGTTTACCTGGGTACGTAATTGAGAAAGCAGTTTGGTTGTATGGTAACAGACATTTAATGAGAAGTTTGGCAAGGGTGAGATGAGAAGGAAATCTTTTTAAAAGATCATTACTTATATGTAAACAATACCACTTTGCTTTCTGGTGATGTGTGAGCGAACATTCTATTTGGTGTGAATCTAACACCAGCAGCTTCTGTGCAGTATGTGTTTTACATTCAGTACAAAGAAACCATAGGCCAAATTTTCTCAGAAAACGCTTTTACTCAAATGTTCACTTTGGTTTTCGTTGAGTTTGAAGCTGCAATCTCTGTGTATTCAGCCCCTTATTAACCAACAATAGCAGCTCATTAACAGAGGTGGGATTTTGATGAAATTACCAGGCTCACCTGGCATGTATCTAATAAGTAGAACATTAGAAGGCAATAACACGTTTATGGGTAACATAAATCAGATGATTTAAAGTATAATGAATCTAAGAGACAAAACCACTCCACCACTCCGGTGAGTGGAAAGGGGGAGGGAGAGATAAACAGATAGCAGGTGAAGGTATTGGAGTGGTGGAGTGTTAATGTGGATCTAATTCTGACATTTGTTGTGATGGATTGAAATAATACCCTATGGTCCCAGTCTTGGAACAAATTAAAATCTGTGTTCCAGTGAAACCTGCTACGTTTTCCTACACTTGAAGTTTGGCTTCTGTCTTCACTACAAACTTGTCACATAGGTTGCCAACTGATCTGCACTGGCACATTAGAAACCTGGTAGCTTTTTTTGAAAGCGATGGCTGCAAATCAGCTCTTAAACGTTGACGGGAGATTTCCGTGGAGGTCTTCAGCCTCAGGATTATCACCTAAAGGCCCAGTGCTGCATAAAATAAGTTGCAAAAAATAATGGGCATACTTCACTGGGGAGCATTTAACCTAAGAAAATGCAGGAGTGCATGACCAAAGAGAGCAGTGGAACTTTGCGGCCCTGCATCTCAGTCTGACCCCTGATTCTCCACTGGGCGCGTCTGTGCTGCGTTACGGTTTTGTTCCATCCTCTGCCACACGCCATGCAACACCGGGAGCGTGTCCGAAGCGGGAGAGTCCTGCCCGGCCGACGTGCAGATCGTATTGTCTCTACTTTGTACTTTACACAACAATCGTGTGTTTATTACGCTAGTGTTTGCCTTCCACTCCAGGCAGTCCCACAGTTCAACTCCATGCCTTATCTTTTCTGATATTGTCCTGATTAAAAAGATCTGTGAATATGTTTTTCCATCCCTCGTTGTTTGTGGTGCCATGGGGTTTCTTTTGGTAAATTGACTGGATGCTCTCACTGTTTCACTTCCTGTCTGGAACGCGTGGCAAAGTCTATTAACTTTAGTGGACACGCACAAAGTCTATTAACCTTTTAATCATTTTGATTAAATATTCCGCCTGCAACTAAACTTATCATTGCATTTTCCTCAAAATTAACATCCACATCAACACTCTACCTCCACCTGCTAAGTCGGTTTATCTCTTCCTCTCCCTCCCCCTTTCCCCTTTCCATTCCTTCCATTCCTGTGTACCTGTGTTTTGTGTCTTAGATTCATTATACTTTAAATCATCTCATTTTTGTTACCCATAAACGTGTTATTGCCTTCTAATGTGTTATTAATTAGATACATGCCAGGTGAGCCTGGTAATTTCATCAAAATCCCACCTCTGAACTGTATCTTCATCTGAGTGCTTATGAAGACAGTACTGACTGTTTAATGAGCTGCTGTCATTGGTTAATAACGGGCTGAATACACACAGATCGACCCCTCAAACTCAATGAAAACCAAAGTCATCAATTTGAGCAACGGCATTTTCTGAGGAAATCTGGCCTACAGTTTCTTTCTACTGAATGTAAAACACACACAGAAGTAATGTGTTTCTGCAGACGCTACATGTGTTAGCTATACACCGAATGGAATGTTCCACATTTGGCAGGACTTTCTTTCACCTGATGAAACAAACATCACACTACTTCTTTTCAGAGTAATAAACACGTCAAATCACACAGAAATTACACTCTACTACAGTCAGGAAAATTGGCTCCAATGCTGCACAGCTGTTGCTTTTACCTCGTGATCCCATATCGAATGTAAGCAAGCTGAAGTAATGGATCGTCTTAAAAGTTTATGCAGAATGGTCAAAAGAGCTTTTCAATTTTTTTTCATAGCTTTTTTCATCGCTCCACTAATGGAAGCACACAATCTCCTTTTAAAAACGTATCTGATTTTCATTTCAATTCAACTTTACATATAGTATCAAATCATAAGAAGAATTATCTCAAGACTTTACAGATAGAGTAGGTCTAGACCACACTCATATATACTTTACAAAGACCCAACAATTCCAGTAATTTCACCAAGAGCATGCATTAAGGCTGAATCTTTCCGGTGTTTCTAACCATCTTGATGATGCTCGGTCACCGGTCAACCTAAGCACAGTTAGATGTTTCTTTCCCTTTCATTTGGTGTGGTTCAAATACAGACCATTCTTTATTATTTAGATGGTTGTGTTATTTTGTGAGAATGGATACAGTATATGAGGAGCATAAGTGGCAGTGGAAAACAAGAGGTCATTTTCTTGGAAGACATTTTGACATGTTAGTGGGGAAAGAAGGTAATAAAAAAGAATGCTGCTTCGGTTTAAGGTTCCTGTATTGGGCTTGCTGTGTCACTGTCACACTGTCTGATTTACTGGGAGACTTAATTAGAAAAAAATTTATTGTAACACCTGTGCTTTTCCTAAGACAAGTCAAAATGAAAATTAACATATACAGTGAGGGAAAGAAGTATTTGAACACCCTGCTATTTTGCAAGTTCTCCCACTTAGAAATCATGTAGGGGTCTGAAATTGTCGTAATAGGTACATGTCCACTGTGAGAGACATAATCTAAAAAAAATATATCCAGAAATCACAATGTATGATTTTTTAACTTTTTATTTGTATGATACAGCTGCAAATAAGTATTTGAACACACTTTCTACAGCCACAATTCTGACCCTCAAAGACCTGTTAGTCTGCCTTCAAAATGTCCACCTCCACTCCATTTATTATCCTAAATTAGATGCACCTCTTTGAGGTCGTTAGCTGCATAAAGACACCTGTCCACCCAATACAAACAGTAAGAATTCAACTACTAACATGGCCAAGACCAAAGAGCTGTCCAAAGACACTAGAGAATAAATTGTACACCTCCATAAGGCTGGAAAGGGCTACGGGGAAATTGCCAAGCAGCTTGGTGAAAAAAGGTTCACTGTTGGAGCAATCATTAGAAAATGGAAGAAGCTAAAATGACTGTCAATCTCCCTCGGACTGGGGCTCCATGCAAGATCTCACCTCGTGGGGTCTCAATGATCCTAAGAAAGGTGAGAAATCAGCACAGAACTACACGGGAGGAGCTGGTCAATGACCTGAAATGAGCTGGGACCACAGTTTCCAAGGTTACTGTTTGTAATACACTAAGACGTCTTGGTTTGAAATCATGCATGGCACGGACGGTTCCCCTGCTTAAACCAGCACATGTCAAGGCCCGTCTTAAGTTTGCCAATGACCATTTGGATGATCCAGGAGTCATGGGAGAAAGTCATGTGGTCAGATGAGACCAAAATAGAACTTTTTGGTCATAATTCCACTAACCGTGTTTGGAGGAAGAAGAATGATGAGTACCATCCCAAGATCACCATCCCTACTGTGAAGCATGGGGGTGGTAGCATTATGCTTTGCGGGTGTTTTTCTGCACATGGGACAGGGCAACTGCACTGTATTAAGGAGAGGATGACCGGGGCCATGTATTGCGAGATTTTGGGGAACAATCTCCTTCCCTCAGTTATAGCATTGAAGATGGGTCCAGGCTGGGTCTTCCAACATGACAATGACCTGAAGCACACAACCAAGGAGTGGCTCTGTAAGAAGCATATCAAGGTTCTGGCGTGGCCTAGCCAGTCTCCAGACCTGAACCCAATAGAGAATCTTTGGAGGGAGCTCAGCAACAGCCCAGAATTTTTTTTTTAGATTATGTCTCTCACAGTGGAGATGCACCTACTGTACAATTTCAGACCCCTCCATGATTTCTAAATGGGAAAAAATAGCAGGGTGTTCAAATACCTAAGATATTTTCAGACCCCTCCACTGTAGTAGATTTGTTTTTCTTACACCTCACTGTTTACTTTTGTCTTACACCTTTATCTATTTTTCTGTCTATTTAGAGCAGTGGTGGAAGATGTATATAAATCCTTTACTTAAGTAAAAGTACTATTACTTCAGTAAGTAATATCAGGAAAATGTACAAATCTGAAAAATCCTCACATTTGTTTATCATAAAACATTATATTTTATAAACTGCATATGTTTTTTGTGCAAAAATCTTAATTTGTAAAGTAACTAGTAACTAAAGCTGTCAGATTAATGTAGTGGAGTAAAAAGTACAATATCTATCTCTGAAATGTATTAGTTTACTCTGCTATGATTCATATTTATCATGGTTTTCCCCACAAAAAAGGATCTGAAAGCACATCTACTCTTTCTCCCTTATTGAGAAATTATTTAGCAGAGTCCTTTGCAGCATCCTGGGTTCGAGTCCGACCTGTGGCCCTTTGCTGTGTGTCATCCCCCATCTCTCTCCCACCTTTCTTGTCACTGTCACTCTAAAATAAAGGGAAAAGCCCCAAAAATAATCTTTAAAAATGATGGCTAGCCTTAGTCAGACTAAGACTCAGACATAGAGTCTGTTGTGCACCAAAATCGGCGACTAGCAGACGTATCAGAATGGTAAGTGTGGTGTGTAGCATCTTTCATTTGTTTTGGTTCTTTGTAAGCTAATTAGCTTGTAACTGGCATTTGCTGACACAGTGTTAGGGAAAACATACAATAATATCTGCTACAATGTAAGTTTGTTCACATTGTCATATTTTTATTACGTTATTAAATATACATGTCCGTATCAGAATGGGAAGTGTACTATAGTTAGCATTTATTTGTTTTTGTTCATTGTTAGCAGTAGCTAACACCGCATTAGTGGTTGGGGAAACAAGAATATCTGCTACAATGTTACAGCGTGTTCACATTGTCATATTTATATTACATTATTAAATATACACGCCTCCTTTTGAAAACAGTAAACCTTAGTCTGCACTGTCCAATTGAACAATGTTAACACAACACACATGATGCATTGTGTTTTTTAGAACCCCTTTGTGCATGTAAATATCTGCAGATTAAGTAAATTAGTTTATATGTGTGGGGGGGAGGGGGTTAAGGCTATGTGGGATGTGTTGCTTCAGGGTTTTTTTCAGGTAATTTCTATGTGTAAACAAATATAATTATAATTCCTGCTCTTTCTTTTTAATTTGCATATATTATTATCTACTGATTAACTGCATATGAATATCGGTGGTGTTTTTTTTTTCTTCATTTCTGCAGGTTATGATCCATGCGTAAACAAGCCTCACGCTTTATCATGACTGTTATTCCTTTAGCACCCTGTAGTTTGGCTCACTGCTGCACAACGGTATGTTTAGTCTGTGCTAATTAAAAGAGCTGATAACCCATCATGCTTTGTTTTTCCCCGCTGCTGCTCTTTTCTGCAGTAACATTGGAGGGAAAAAAATGCATATTTATTAGACCTGTGTTGGATGTTGCTGTGTTTCTTCTTCTTCTTCTTTTTTCATGTCTTTACACAGAGCTGAATAAAATGTAACAATATCAGAAAAACAGCTTATGGTCAGCAGAAAAATAAAGTAAATAATAAGGTATTTGTGATTCTGTTATGGTTGGTGCACACAGGAGCTGCTGGTCTGAGGGGGAAATGAGAAGAAAACGAAATGCAATGCAAGAGGGCTTCTTCAACTTTGCAGCCTCAGACCTAAAATACCAATTTATCCCCTTAGCCCTCATTTAGACATATTGCCTCTTTTGTCATGCGAGCAGGACAGGCAGCACTGATTTTGGACCCACTCCTTAATTTTAAAAGTGCTATCCATTGCTATAAAAACGTCAATAAATCATTGCCACATTCAGTTTTGAGATATGGGTAACATTTTGGGACAAATTAGATCCTTGGAAGATTGGCAGCCTCTGTTGCAGCACAGTATTTAACACAGTCTCACCACATTGGATTTGGCAGGAAATCAGTTAAAGTGCTTTATGGCACAAAACAAGGGGAGAGTGCAGTTTTTCCAAAACAAATGAAGCGGGAGCTTTCAGAGTTTCTTCCACTAACAGTTAGTGGATGTAAAGCCAAGGACTCAAGAAAGGAAAAGGATTTATGAGAGACTTGGTCCTAAAAGACCATACCAATTGTTGTGCATGTTTTATCCATTTCTTCTTCAGAATCACACCAAGTTCGCATCACAGCTTTCATATGATCAAAAATAAATG
The DNA here is from genome assembly GCA_026937815.1 of Etheostoma perlongum. Taxonomy (NCBI): domain Eukaryota; kingdom Metazoa; phylum Chordata; class Actinopteri; order Perciformes; family Percidae; genus Etheostoma; species Etheostoma perlongum. The sequence goes on from CM049380.1 coordinate 810,770, forward strand.
AGCATCTTAGTGTATATTGAATCGGGAAACATCCTCCGAGCTAGAACCAACAATCAAATGACATTTATTATCTTCTTTTTGTTGGACTCAGATTCTAATCACATACTTGACAATTGATGTAGGTAGAAGAAGATTCATTAATTAATAAATGTACAGTATATTTGTAATGGAAAGTTTTGTTGAACATAAACAAACAAACACTTTTGATCATATTCCTACTATGTGCAAATTAAAAGGGGAATTCCCATAAAGTCCAGGGATTTGTGAGCAACTGATTTAAAAAAGAATAATTATGCAGCAGATACTGAGATATCCTGATTATATCCGGGTTAAGTGAGAGAGAGGTTGGGTATTAAAGCCGTTGTGCAGTTCACACCCAGTAATGGGGTGACGTTGTTCCTCTAGTGTATACGTTGACATGTTTAGCCTAAACATCTATCGTATCATTTTATTATCACCTTATTTCTTTAATTTTTCCAGTAGTCTTTTAATCCCTGCCCATAATGCAACTCAGTGTATTTTATTAGACCCTACTGTACCTATTGTAAAGTAAAGTAAGGTAACATGGTGAATGAAGATAAAAGACCTTTCAATCTCCACACCCTCAGTTTGTAAAGCAGGCTTTCTGTTACAAATGTGTAGTTGCCAAGCTCAAGATAGGATCATCATGGTCACGCCATCCTAACTGGTGACATATTCAACGTTTTTTGGTCAAACTATGTGGTTAGTCAGTTTATGATTTCAGCTGTACTTGTATGATGGGTGGGGGACAAAATCAATACTGGAAAGTATTACAATATTGTCCATGGCCAAATGGTAGATGGGCGCCAAGAATCAATCTTTTATCATATAAATTGCACACGACAATTCAACTTTTTAGTACTGAAATTAAATCAATTGCTTTTTCAGTCCACTAGATTGTAAAATGAACTGTATCTTTTTAGATAAAACAGATGTTTACAAAGTTTTCCTTTGGGGACATATTTTGAAGTTGGAAAATGGGTAATAAATTGCAATATTTTGAAGAATATTGCAATATAATTAAAATTGCTAAAACATGTATTGTGACATAATTATTGTGGTAATATTGTATCGTGGGGTGTCTAGCGATTCCCACCCCTACATGTAGGACTTTGTTTTGTTCTATATATTGTTTGGTAGTTAAATTTATAATAAAACATTGTAACATATAAACTACATGTGTTTTGGGTGTAAAAATCTTAATGTGAAAAGTATAATTTTATCTCTTTCTTTCTCTGAAGTGTAGCGGAGTAGAAGTAGAAAGTGGCATGAAAATTAAAGACAATCACCTCAAAATTGTACTTGCTGTATGTGATTGGATTGGTTCCGTGAATCTGGGTTTTTGAGACTGTCCTTTGTCCACTTTCTAAAAAACCCCCATACGGACATGTTATCAAGGTTAACAACTTGATTTTCATCTATGGGATTTTTAAAATCTATACCCAACTGTACCAAGTTGGTAAAATATCAAAATTTTCAATCTCCACACCCTCAGTTTGTAAAGCAAGCTTTCTGTTATGAATGTAGTTGCCAAGCTCAAGATAGGATCATCATGATCATACCGTCCGTCCTTACTGGTGACATATTAACATGTTTACATGTACATCATTTTACGTTTTTTGTCCTTATTCCAAAAAAGACGATATTCCGACTAAGCCGTTTACATGGCTAATGAAAGTGGATATTCCGCTAATGCTCTTGTTTACATGTAGTAAAGTTTACGAGTGGTGGTGGACTTGTTGGACCGTGTAAACACAGCCTCCATCTTTCATTCCTTCAACCATCTTCTGGAAAAGGTTGTTCGTAGCGATGTGTGCACATATCCAAAGACCTGTTGATTTCCAAGTCTTTAACAATGTTTAAAAGTAGCTCTAGTTCTCCTTCTTATTGGGTCTGTAGTCTTGCTGTTGGCGGTTTGGTTTGTTTACAGCAACCATAGCAACGCTGACCATACGGCTGTAACCTGCGGTAACAACACAGATTGTGACGCATTGTGACGCATATACTACATGTCCAAAGAAGGCCTCTAAAACCCAAATGATACCGGAATACCCCATATCTTAATTGGAAAAAGGCCTTATTCATAATATCCAACCTGTATCAAATTCAGAATATCGCCAAATTCTTAAGTGTAAGTGTAATATTGGTGTGTGTGAAAAAAGTTTTTTGGTAATCAAATATGTGCTTAGTCAGCTAATCATTTCAACTGGATTCGTAGGCCTATATATTGTTCTATATATTGTTGGGTAGTTTAATTTATAATAAAACATTGTAACCTATAAACAAGATTAGTATGAGATGAAGCATCTCGTTTACAAGGGGGTCCATCAAGATTACCTTCTCAGATTTGATAAACGCTCCTTCAGAGCCACAGACGATGGGCAACGGGGAAACTGATCTTCATGTGGCACATACATTATATAAAATAAATAAAGAGGCATGTTTATTGCTTATATTGTATATTGTGTAAGCTAATGTTGAGGATGGATCTTCTTTCCAATAAAAAAAGAAGGAAAAAAAGTAAAATAAAACCCATTGAAAACCCTGGACCCAGTTAATTCCGTGACTTTAGTGAAATGCTGCATATAAATAAAACAAGTTCATGCCAATATTTATTGTTCTTTTTTATTTTTCAGGGAGAATACAAAGAAAAACGCAGAGATGCAGTTTTCTTCCTCTTGGACCCATAGTTGATTGGATGGATTATAATAACAACCTATAACAACAGGCCTTGATATTAACTTTTTGAGTCCTTTGGACAAGTACATTTACACTAGTCCATGCACAAAAGTCACTTCCGGGTAAAGTTTTCTCATTTCATTTTTTTCTAATGCAGTATGCAGAAACAAACAGTTGAAAGCCTCCAAACGCTATCAACATTAAAACAATTTAGTTGAAACGGTAGAAACAAATGTGTCCCAAGAATAGATTTCCTCTTCAACAAGACCAGACAACATCATACAAAGTAATACTTTGCACGCCAGTGTGCAGTGTAGTAGGTGACTGGAACTTGAAATTATACTATATCTAAAATAATTTTGTAGACATAATGGATTTTGCCTCTAAATGTTGGTGTTTTTTTCCTTTTTTTTTCCTTCTACAATCTCACTTTCTACCCTGCAGAGGCTAATTTATCAAGGCATGTTTTAAAAGGTGTAGCTACGTTACAGTTGATTATTAGCTGATATTTACTGCGGTAAGGCGCGGAGCTGAGGTTTTATAATAACTGAAGGACAAACAAGCAGTGGAGGAGTAACGTTACAAGGCAGAGAGCCAGTCGCTAAATGAGTCACATTAACTTCATGCTTCATCCACACAAAGCACATTGTTATCGCCACGAGTGACATCTGTATTGGGCTTGTTTTCTGTGAACGATGTGGCGACTGGAAACGTTAAGGCAGAATTAGCAAGCTAACGTTAGCCAACTAACACTGGCTGGCTGGCTGGTTCTGCATACAGAGAATGAGCTGATGAGCAGTGGGCTGGGTCAGCGGTCCACTGAGCCACCGCCACTGGATCTAACGTTAGCGGTCCACTGATGTCTAACTTTAGCGGTCCACTGACCCACCGCCGCCGTGTCTAACGTTAGCAGTCTGCTGACCCGGATTGTGGGGGAAAAAAAATTACTAGTTTGGTAACATAGACATAATGAGTGGCACATAACTTGAAATAACATTTAAGTAGCATTTTATTTTGTTTGAGTTTTAACTAAACTAGTTAACTAGTGGGGAAAGTAAATTTCTCTTCCACTTGCCCTACAAAAAATCCACTTGTCCCGGACAAGCCTTAACCCTCTGAGCCCTAAAGCCATTTTTACAGTTCATTGTCCGTCTGGATTTATTTGATATAAAAGCTTATAAAACATCAACCCTGTTCCCAGATCTGAACATTATTTTTTTTTCAGGACAAACTGGGTTAGTAGAATATTTGGGTTGCAATGAGGTCACTTGAATGTTAAAAATGGTTGTAGGACCTTAAAGACAAATAAATAAATAAAACAGAACATGACTCTTCCAGATATGTATTGATATCACAGACATATAGGTAAAACCTAAGCCATTTTACTCTCTAAAACACTTCTCATATGTCTTGGGAGTCACACTGTGAAGAAATAATCATTATAACTTTTACAGATGACAAAATACAGACATTTTTTCAAAGAAAGTCCAGACGCTTTTGCTCTCATGACATTTACTTATGCCAATAATAACATAATAATGTCCTATTTATTGATATTACACCCACAGCAATGCTACACAAGCATTTGTGTGTCTAAAACAGTTCTTCTACATGGAAAAATAAACATAATAAACATTATAACTCATATAAAGCACATACTATTTACATTTCTTCAAAAAAGGCCCAAATATATAATATATAATGCAAATATATGCCATATCTCAAACCAATGAGGCCATTTCCTCTATAAAACGGTAGATATCTATCTTGTTCGCGCTATAGCACCTTTGATTGCATGCTAGACACGTTGACAGGAAGTGTAGGACGTGTAGGAAGTGTTGGGAAGGTTGTAATCCTTCAGCCTTCATACTCTTTGGCTGATATTTCCCATATATGAGCATACTGGGGCCTGTACTTCCTGTAAACACAGATGAGAGACGGAGCAGCGAGCTAGCGGGAGAATCGAGCGAAAACGCGATGAATTATGGACATAAAGTGGATAAATCTTGGATTTAAAGGTATGGATTTAAAGCCCAACAACCCCTAAAGAGGCTGGAAGTTCCAGGCTGGATAGAAAATCACCTGTAGAGGCTAAACGGACCCGGAAAAGACCCCCGTAAAGGCTAATTCGTCAGGATTCCGGAGCAACTTTTGGTGAGTCACTGCGTTGTATTGTTTAAAAGTTATTAAACTATGAATCAGAGGTGCTTTTTTTACGCGTGGGCGAGTGTCTCGGTCACACAGGGTGTTGAGCCCTGAACAATATCCCGTTAATACTTGTGCAAAAATAATATAAGTATATTTTTACAGTGTATTTAGCATGGGTAGGTACAACTGTGGCCTTGTAGTGTAAAGTGAATGTGATTTGCAGCAAATGGACAACTCATGCAAAACCTCTGGTCCTTTAAACAGCAAATTTAAATGAGTCATGAGTTAGCTACAGTTTGACTCATTATCGATACATAACTGTAATAAAAACCTATGTATGTTTTGCATCGCAACCTATATTGAGTCAAACTGGAGAGAAGAAAATGGTGAGAGTTGAGTCATTGTAAAGAATAAATGAGGCTGGATAAGGAGGACAGATGAGAAAGAGAGGAATAAAAAGAGAGGAGCTCGGAGGGGACGAGTGTCGGTAAGAGTATATCAGCAGGAAGTCACAGGTACTCAAGGGCTAAACACACACACACACACACACACACACACACACATGCTCCCCCTCAGGCTCTTGCAAACACAGATGCAAGCAAGCAAATAATACATTCAGACTTTGACACACAAACATACACACACACACACACACACAAACACAGTCACACAAAGAAGCTATCAGGAGGTAGTCACAGGTACACGCTTAAGGGGTAAAAGCATGCACATGTGTCTATACAGCCACTTTGGTTGAAAGGCACACAAGTGTATAGATGTCAGCGCACACACACACACAGAAAGAGAACTGGGTAACTTTTTGTCTCCTGCTGCTTCACTGATGTATTACTCTGAAACTCAATTGAGTGAAAAATAACCAAATCAAGCTTCCATCTAAATAACACCTCCTCTCATTGTATTTTTCTACTTACCACCCTCAGATAATACATACAGGGTTTGACACCTGATGCTGAGATTTTCATGAAAGTTGTTTTGGTTAGTCCGCAAGGGAAAGAGTAAATTTACCCAGTTTGATTCGGGGCACAGTACTATTACTGAGCCTGAGTCTGATAGCGAGCGAAAACATTTACTCAATTACTTATTTATTGCTCTCTGCTTCCTTTCCAAACTATTGCATACACCAGGCCACAGGCATCCATCTAGACATCTGACACTGGAACCTGCAAAGCCCCCAGTTTCCAATGCGTAGACTTTTCAATGAGATAATGCTGCCAGACAAGTGTCATTTCTAGCCAATGAGCACTCAGCTATAAAATAAAAATAACAAATATGAGTTATTTTATGAGTAAAATATAGATGTAACTGTGACAGAACTAATGTGGGTTGCAAGATCTTTATTTATTTTTAAATTACAACCACAAATGATTGTTACAAATGTAAATATGGCTCAAAGAATTGTGTATGGCCACTACTTCCACCGTCTTTGGCAACATGGTCATGGATGTAAATTAAGAATTGTATACAGTGGGGTCTCTGTGTAGCTCACCCATATATAGAGGTTTACCCATTGATGCAGTGGGTCCGGGTTTGACTCCAATCCTTTGCTGCATGCCATTCCCCCTCTCTCTCCCCTTTCATGGCTTCAGCTGTCCTGTCAAAATAAAGGCCTAAAATGCCCTAATCTAAAAAAATAAATAAATAAAAAATAAAGATGTGTATACAGTGTTCATTCCTATGAGAGTTGCTCAATGGCGCATGAAGACTTCAAAAGAGCCAAAATTGACCCTGATGATCGGCACTATTTCTACATTGTGTGCACCATAGAACAGGCGCACCAGAGACCTCTGCCGCAGTTTAATTGCACAGGTCTTCTAAACTTTCCAAAGGTTATCAGACCAATGGATCAAATGTATATAGTGAAACAAATCATTTTGTGGGAGTTGTGACTCTCAAAAAGATTTATCCACTGATATACAGATGTGTCTTTCATCATTTAAGTCCATGGGAAAAAGTATTTTTGAGCCAAAGTTGCAATTCCCCCGTTTGGCCACTTGGGGAATTGGGTCCTGGGGACCTGAGTCTGGTGAATAAAAGAAACCCTTTCTACATGATGGAGATTTAAATCATGCTAAACGGTTGTAGATTTCATTTCCAGACAGTCTTTGACATCCATTAATTTCAACAATATGAATATCAACCAGGAGACCCATAAACGTAATGTCACAACATGAACATCAACCATAATTTGTGTTAGTGTGACATTATTGCTGTATTGGAAACTAATTTGAAAAGTCTGTACAACATCACCTACAATAACTAGAATGGCAGACATTCGCGAAGGCCCATGGTGCATTCACATGCCCTTTGGGTTGGTCCAATTTCCTGAGTTGCAAAGTGGTGTTCATGAACTTAAAGCCGGAAAGTGGAAAGAACATGGACACCCCAAAGAAGTTGAGTTGTATTTTATTGCAAAGAGCGCTTAAACATCACGTTGATAAAGTAGCTCTTTCCAGTATTTGCTTGACAATGAAGAGCAAAGACAAAACAAATCAGGTGAGCCATGAAATATGATCTGGAACTAATTTTTCCGATTATTCCAACACCACATGAATGCTACAATTTTATTAAAGGTATACTATGTACATTTTTCCTAAAAACAAAATATTTTCTAAATGAAAACAATTTATGGACTAATACAATGTGGGCGTCCACAAAGCGCCTTTGGCCCCCACGCGGGTGGGGAGCCCCTAGCCACTAACAGGGTGCAGATTGTGCAGCCCACTCTTATTTCCTTTGCCCCTGAGCATCTCATATCGACGCACACGGTAAACTGACACAGACACACAGAAACCAATAGGATAAAACGTGCCATTTTCTTCTTCTTTGTGTGTGTGTGTGTTTGTGTGTATAGAGTGCTTTACATAACCATGCTGCTCAGCTGTGCAGTGTCTACAGTTAATTTAAAAGGCAGCTGGACCTGTTCTAACCGGAAGTAAAACGTATGAGCACATTACTGCTGTTCCTAAATTTCTGCATTGGCTCGCCGTCAAAACTACAATTGATTTCGGAACTCTGCTACTTGGATACCAAGCTCTAAATGGCCTTGCACCTCACTACATAGTCCCTGCCTTCTGTATTTCTGGCCAAAGTAGATGGAACGCCCTACCTGAGGACCTGAGGGAGGCCCCTACACGGAACACATTTAGAACCAGGTTAAAACATTCTGTGTGTGTGTGTGTGTGTGTGTGTGTGTGTGTGTGTGTGTGTGTGTGTGTGTGTGTGGGGTGTGTGTGTGTGTTCCCCATGCCAAGCTGGTGTTCTTGGTGACATTAAGACTAGAAAGCAGACTCTTGAATTATGCATCACACACTGGTTCCTCTCTGTCTGCTACTATCCACATTTCTTTTCTATTTACTCTAATCCATCCCCTTCCTCTTTCACCATCTCTCTCCCTTTCTCTGTCTGTCTTTCTTCCTTCTCTCAGATCTCCTTAATTCTCAATGTTTGTTGTTGTTGGAACCATGCGACTAATTTTAGCATTAAATAGCAGCTGGGGGGATGAACTCTGCATTTTCAAGACACCACACGCACATGCAATGTTGGAGCAACGGAGACATTTCTTGACTCTGAACTCAGAGTTACTTCTTAGGATGTTGTATTGTCTGTGCTGTCATGTGTGTCCTTATTTTGTGTCCTTGAATGCTTTCTTGATTTTATGTTATGTTGATTTTAGAATGTTCTTTTGTTACATGTTTGTGTTGTGAAGCAACCCATTGTAGCACTATGTCCAAGACAAATTTCCCCTCTGGGACAATAAAGCGTATTCTATTCTCCACAGAATAAAACATCACACGGAATAACGCAATCCTTTCCAAATGATTGATTCCCAACATTAATTAGTAATCAATGATGTAATACATTCTTCCCCATGGTTGTAATAAGATTGCTGGAACCCCATTTCATGTGATCTATAATAATATTCTAATGTTTATGCGTAGTGAACATTCCTGCTTTCTTTCTGTTTTTCTTTCTTCTGATTACATTATTCAGGAATTTCTTTCCTTGTATCACAACACACAGACTGTTTCTATATTCATGGTGTCAGGAGTGAGCTAAGTTTCTAAGACTGTAGATGAGTATAAGGGAAATAGAAAATAAACGTTCTAGAGAGGAAAATGGAAATGGAAATTGCCAATTTTGCCTTGTAGATGAATGCAGACAACTCCCTGCTAATTGCACTATGCATTGCCATTTCTAATGGTAAAAAACTATTTTCAACATTTCTGCTTTTTTTTAATCCCAAAACCAAGTCCAACAAACATTAAAGGTGTAGAAGTAGCTGTCATGGGTTGATGTTAGGTGTGTGGAGGTGGTGCTATCACCTGTTTATCATAGTTGCAAGGCTAAGCTAATATGGGCTCTTATAACAAAGACATACAGCTACTAAAGGCTAGCCTAGCCGGTAACATTAATCCCCTTGTCTTCCTATTACCTGCATGTTGCGTTCAACGTGACAGTGCTACCTAAATGGGCCTGGATGAGTGTATACTCTCTTACCTAAGGTTGTGCTGTGTTATTGTGTTATTAACTGACTCACCTAGCCGCTGTTTCGCTCCAACTGCTTAATTGCCGGGCCATTTACAAAAGTTGTGTTGTGGAAAAACAAGAACGGTCTTTCAACGTCTTTTGTTTCCAACAGAGTTCTCTGTGTAGAATTGTATAGTTTGCCTGTTGCCTCTGTGATTGTTTCCAGCCAGAAACAAGCTGAATCTCTTCCACACAATCTCATCCGGTAATGCCTTGGTTAAATCAGATCAACCAATCCCTTATATAATGTATCAGTCTGGCCCTGTCCATCAGCTAACCACACACTATCTGCTGACACAGCTAAAACATACAGTAACAATAGAGTTTAGGTCAATGGAGCACACCAGTGTGATTGGTGCACCAGAGGTTTGGCGGGTTCCTTTCCTTTTCATCATGACTCAATTATAGGTACAGAGGAGGTACGTGTGTGTGGTCAAAACCTGTATGAGTGGCCAACAGTCGAGATGCAGTGCCATATTGTCTGGAACAGCAGCCAGACAACATGGCCGGCAACCTGCGATTTTAGTTTCCTTCTTTGACAAAAACAAACGTTGAACAATACACTTCTAGAGACAATATACTGTATATTTGTAAAAGACAAATTGTTTTCTAAGGCTGACATTTATTTTATTTGTAAAGAAGTACGTTTTTTTCTGCTTTCAGTCTGATATGATGTAGTTGCGGTCAGCAATACTGTATAAACAGAAATTATTTATGTGAATCATTGGTAAAAAAAATTTTAAATATTGACTTTAGGGACTTAAGTAATAGATACATACAATTTTAGATTTTTTCTCCCAACCCATAAATTGTTGTAACTCCAGTGGGTGGTGGAGTCCACACAACAACTACAATAACAACAACAGTGGCAAACAATATTGTTGGGATAATTTTCAGAGAGACTTGAGGAACGATAAATGAGCTACGCAGGCGGCCATATATTTAAAGTATATAAAAGGATTTCTCATGTCATGTTATTATTATACTGTCACTGAAGTGTTGGTGTGATCCCCGGCTCTCTGGAGTAAAGTATTGGATTGGGATTAGGATCGGGATCCCGCGGGACCCAACACAGATATCGCGGGAGCAGGTGGTTTAAACAGGGGCTGTGGCTGGGAGCGGGCAGTCCAAAAGTAGACAGCGGTTCCCTGGATTTAGGAGCACAACTCCTGATCAGTTCTGTTAGCGACTGTTAGCTTTGCCTAGCTAGGTTTCATAAGAAAATCAGCAATCCACACGGTGGCTCCAGTTAAACACCAGCCAAACGCTTTATTAACACACTTCTACAACCTCTCTCTCACTTTTTTCCCAGTCCCCTTTCTCCTACGGCGAGCTGAGGGATCCAGTCAACAGGGACTTTGACATGAAAATCGGTTAGGGAAATGAAAGGAAATAAAACAACCTGAGCAAAGCAAACCACAGCGTTAAAATAAATATATATATATATATATATATATATATATATATATATATATATATATATATATATATACGTAACCTGCACATGAGATTGGTCCCTTGTCTTGTGTCTGTCTGTTTGTGTGTCTGTTTCTGTTCATGTGTTGTTTCATCTCCTCCTCTCCCAGCTTTTCCTCTCTGTTTTTTTTGGGCTCTGGGATGTGTTCTATGTCTCATTGTATAGTTTGTAATTTCTGAATATAAAATAAAAATAAAAAATTGTATCACAAAAAAAGATTAATTGCGCCGTAAAATTAGGCATTTTAACATGGTGGCCTATGGAAATTGACTCACTTCTGGACCCAGCCTCAAGCAGCCATCGATTAACAACATTAGTTTTTGGCACTTCCTCATGTGTTTTATTGCTCAGCTCAGAAGGCTTGGTTATAAACTCTTAAATCCATGCAAGCTTAAATTGTCAACCAGATTGATTAACAGATATGGATCTGTCTCTTCTACACTGTACCCATTTTAGCTATAATCAATTGGAGTAAAGGAACTATCTCCACAACCAACGTGTTGTTTTTTCTCATTAACACTTTTCCTTTAATGGTCTAATTTAAAGACAGAAGGCATAAAGAAAAATCCTTAACATTTATTTTCTAAAGCTGAAAAGAGCTCTTTTAAGTATAAGTGGGACAAACATAGATTTATTTTAGTAAATATGCTGGCCATTCCTCATTACAGCTGAACAAGCCTTTAGGAAACGGATTGGCTTAGCTGTCTATAAATAAGATAAGCTTAATGTTTAGGCCTAATTAATCATGGCCCATGTTTACATCTTTAGCCAATGATTCAGAGACAATTCTATATCAGTTTATATATATATATATATATATATATATATATATATATATATATATATATATATATATATATATATATATATATATATATAGGTCATGGAACAACCTTGAAGAATTTTTTGCTGTCACATCAAAAACAGCTAATTATAATCTTCACTATTTGGATTTTTCTTTTCCTTTACCTTATGTTGAAGTCCCAGAGAGTGTCTTGATTGTGCTGACCTCATTTACATCACAGGGGTTGTTAAAATGTGTACAAAATTGGAGCCATCTGCCTGTGGCAGTGTTTTACTACATGGCTTACAGCCCTTAGAGGAATTTGTCTTTCTGTCCCAGATCTATTGAGAGGAACAGACCCTCTGTCTACATGCTGCTGTCCTGGTATTAACAAGTATCCTGGGTGTTAGGACTGTGTTCAGACAGCGCACAGACACATTGAATAGGAAAGAAATTCACCCAAGATGCTAGAGGAGGTGGATGAGAGAGAGAGAGAGAGAGAGAGAGAGAGAGAGACAGAGAGAGAGAGATCCCTCTGTCTAGAGGAGGTGGACAAGAGAGAGAGAGAGATAAAGAGAGAGAGACATCATCCCCCTGTCTACATCCATCCCCCTGTCCAGAGGAGGTGGACGAGTGAGAGAGAGAGAGAGAGATCCATCCCTGTGTCTAGAGGAGGTGGATATGAGAGAGAAATAATTCAATTTTATTTATATAGTGCTTAATCACAACAACAGTTATCTATTTGCCTATAGCAGCGTAACTAACTATAAGCTTTGTCAAAGAGGAAAGTCTTAAGTCTACTCTTAAATGTGGAGACGGTGTCTGCCTCCTGAACCCAAATTGGAACCTGGTTCCACAGGAGAGGAGCCTGATAGCTGAACGCTCTGGCCCCCATTCTACTTTTAGAGACTCTAGGAACCACAAGTAACCCTGCATTCTGGGAGCGTAGTGCTCTTGTAGGGCAGTAAGGTACTATGAGTGTGGCTTTGACCAACTGACACTCTCCTATCACCATTTCTAGCTACTGGGGGACCATAGGCAGGCTGGGGGAACTCATATTAATGTTAAAAAATCTTGAAATTATTATTTTTTGTGATATTGCTACTTATACAAAGTAATTAACAAAGAACAATAACAATGCACATATATCAAACGTGAGAATTTTCATGAATGGCGAGCAGAAACAGTGAGATGTTTATTACCAATGTTATAGGGTATACAGTCAGTGTTTAGCTCAGGGAAACCAAATTGAGGCTTTGTGAACTCATTTCAATGTTTGAATTTCAATGCCATCTATCATGAAACTGTGAGGGCAAGTTTAACAAAAAAAAGAATGTTCCTCTTATTTGGTCAAGGCAAAGTCATAATCCCCTCTCGGTCCAGGTTGACGTGCTCCCTGACTTGTTTACTGGTTAATAGTAGGGGTGGGTATCACCTTAAGCCCCAGCATGGGGGGCAGTAGCTTAGTCCGTAGGGAGTTGGGTTGGGAAGTGGAGGGTTGCTGGTTCAAGTCCCCATTCGACCACAGTATGGAGCAATCCTGGGCACTGCCAGGGGCCCTTGAGCAAGGCACCGTACCCCCCCAACAACTCAGGTCACTGGTCCAGCACTGGCAGACCCTCTACTCTGACATCTCTCCATTTGTGCATGAATAGGTCCTGAGCATGTGTGTGTGTATATCAAGCCTGTGTGTAGTGATTACTAACCAACAGAGTGTAAGTTGTAATTTCCTCACTGAGGATTAATAAACTGTATGATTATTAATGTGATTTTATCACAATACTTGATTGTCAAGATAAAATATTATTGTGATTTTAAACATATTGTGATTTATTGCAATTTATTACCGTTTTTCCAACTGAAAAAAATGATGTCCCCCAAAGGAAAACTTTATCAATATCTGTTTTATCTACAAATATAAATGTCTGTTTGTTCATCTCACTTCAATTGCATTGCTGCAAAATGGGATTGTCAAGCAAACAAACTAAAGCTACATTTTATGTGCAATTTATATAGTAAAAAAGATCAATACGTGGCTTCCGTGTGTCAATACAGCATTGCCACAGAAAATATCGCAATGCAATGCTGTATCGACTACCCCTTCCCCCACAGTCCATATACTTCTGATTTGCTTTCAAGAGAAAGACCAGACAAAGAAAAGTGACAACAGAGAACAAATGATGATGGGTAGAGTAAGAGAAAAAGGATGAAAAGTAACAATAAGTAAACAATGGGATTTCCCATCAGCATTTGCGCACCAGTGAAGTGTGCATGTTTGTCCTGTCAGGTGACACACCACAGCTAGCCTCACTCTCTCTCCATCTCTTTCTCTCCTTCCACCTTCCTGTTGTTTCTAAAAATAGCTGTTCACAAATCATTTTATCTATAGAAACAAACCTCCTTTCTGCTTCTCCTCCATCGATTTAACACCTAGGAATGTTTGACAGCTGGGCTGGGGGGTCATTTTTCACTGCATGTGTGTGTGTATGTGTGTGTGTGTGTGTGTGTTTGGCACTGTGAGGTGCTAAACTGTAACCTGGTATAACAGTGAAATATCATATCATATCATATCTGCGCAACACACATGCTCATTTGTGTATGCCAAACTGCACTTACACACACATACACAACACACACACACATTACTACTACTAGCACACCAGATATGAACCATTTTTAAAAGGATAATTTTGTGCAGAATTTCAGTTACAGGAAGTTTGCCCCCCCCACACACACACACACACACACATTAATGAACTTGTCTTGGAGGTGGAAATTATTTCCAACTACAACTTGTTTTCGCTGATATTAGGAATAAACAAGCACATGGAGCACTGTTTCAAATTGGGTCCTGTTTGTCTGGATGTACCTGTTACAGAGGTATTCCCAAGCTCCCACCCACAGCTAGATCCAGCATTGAAAGAAATCAGTGTATGCCTAATGAGGGCAGAAAAACATCCCAAATAGCTGAAAAAATTAATCTGCCACAGCCACAGGCTTTACATCCTAAATCTGTGAGAAGTAAAGAGTGTGTGGGTGGCTGAAAGTCAGATGCTTTTATTTTTGTACCAGCAATGTTTCAGTCTTTAGACCTTTTAGGATACATTAAAGATGTTATTCCTTCATAGTTGATGAAAAAAAGAAAAAAAATGTCACTGTCCTTAATGGAAGATGTGGTTTAAGGCACAACGTATAACACAATAGGCTCAAAATAAATTCTCAGGAACAGTTTAAACGCAGAAAAATCTCCTTTAATTGAACTCTGGAGCGAGCTTTAAGTCTTTTTCCTTACTCAGCTCTGCACTCTGACATAGCCACAAGGAAATTATAAGGACACTAATGCCCGAACCTTTGTTCTTCTTCTATTATGTGGTTGCTTGGAACTGATACTAATTTTATTAAGGATTATTGACAAAATGCCTTAACTGTAACATAACAAGTCAATGTGCTGTACAGATGTTAGTGTGCATTGATGGGCAATGTGCAAATTAAATGTTAGCACTAAACTAAAATGGTGACCGTGGTACACATTATGTGCTTTGCATTAGCGTGTTAACATTATCAGCAGGGCTGTAGTACTCAAGTCCGGTCTTGTACTCGAATCCGGACTCAAGACTGTTTCTATGGTCTCGGACTTGTCTCAGACTCGCTAGTATTTGGACTCAGACTTGTCTCGGTCTCTGCCACTGGTCTTGCCAAATATGGCTTTTGGTCTTGACCGAGTCCAGGTGTCTTTATTATGTTGATAATAATATTGGAGGGAAAATGAATCCCAAAAGTATTGTCTTTATACTGTCATGCATAAGACCTTTTTTCTGTCCTGGACTCGGTCTTGACTTGGACTCAACTAGTCCTGGTCTTGCACTTGTCTTGGACTCGACAAAGGTGGTCTTGACTACAGCCCTGATTATCAGTGAAGGTATGTTAGCACGCTGACATTAGAATATAGCTGAATGCAACAACACCCCTAATTACACTTTAAAGCTGCATTAATTGACATTTATATTGACAATGAAATAAATCATTACTCTAAATTATATTAATTGCTTCATTCAAATAATGGCTGAGCAGTTTAGTTTTGTTATGGGACGGAAGGAGGACCCAAACGCAGTGTAGCGGGTAAGAAGGCAAAAAGGGTTTATTGGATGGAGACAAAGCTGCAACAGAGTCCAGGAACACCAAAAACACAGGGAGCCAGGGGGAAACAAAAAACCGAAGCACAAGGGCTGGAACATTCACAGGGGACGGCAACCTGGCAACCTGGCAAAAACAAGACGAGGAGACTGCAGGAGCTGGCGCAAAGAAGAGGTGTAGACAGGCAGCGGAACAAGAAGGATCTAACAAATGTAAATGTAAATGTGCTGTATTTATATAGCGCTTTTCTAGTCTGAACGACTACTCAAAGCGCTTTTACATAGTACAGGAACCATTCACCATTCACACGTATTCATACACTGTGGCCGAGGCTGCCGTACAAGGTGCCATCTGCTCATCAGATAAACATGCACACACATTCACACTCCGATGACACAGCATCGGGGGCAACTCGAGGGTTCAGTGTCTTGCCCAAGGACAGACATGGGACTGCAGGGCCGGGATTGAACCACCAACCTTCCAATTGGCAGGCAACCCCTCTACCACTGAGCCACAGCCGCCCCGGAGACAAAACAAGAGACAAAGGGAACACGGGTTAAATACATGAGGTAATGAGGTAACGGGGAACAGGTGAGACGTCAGGTGAAGCACATTAGGGCGGGGCTGGACAATCAGACAAACAAAGCGAAGCTAGACAAGACAAAACAAGACAGGAAACCAAACCATCAGAAAATAAAACAGGAAGTAGAAAAAAGGCACAGGGAAACACAAGACAGGACCAGCAACATGAGACCAGAGAGAAAACAAGGACAAAAACACAAGGAGGCCAAAGAAAAGGGGAAAATGAACCCAAACAAAACCCCAAACCACAACAAGTTTATTCCTAAAAGGGAGTTTTTCCTCGCCACTACGGATGGTCACACCATGCTTGATCTAGAATTGTTGGGACTTTATAAATTACAGAGTGTGGTCTAGACCTTCTCTATCTGTAAAGTGTCTTGAGATAACTGTTATGATTTGATACTATAAATAAAATTGAACTGAATTGAATAAAAGATGGGTAAAAAAATACACTGTGGGTCCATATCCACAGCACCAACATATCAGTACATCAACAGTCATGTTATATTCACCACTCTACTGCACCGAGATTATCTTTATGAAACAGAAATAACGTTTTCCTTCTCTAATTTATTCAAGATTTTTTTCCTCTGCCATACTCCTGAAACAATGTTAAGCTCAACAAAACTCAACTTTTCACTAAAAGCTTGTTTGTGTGGCTGGGTTAGCTCAGTTGGTAGAGCAAGCGCACATACATGTACAGTATATAGAGGTTTACTCCTCAACATGGCGGCTGCGGGTTCGATTCCGACCTGCAACCCTTTGCTGCGTGTGATTCCCCTTTCGTTCATCTGTCCTGTGGAATTAAAGGCCTAAAATTCCCAAAAGAATAATCTTTAAACCAACAATATAAGCTTGTTTGATTGTTACACATTTAATATTAAATGAAGTGAACTGTTCTCACAATACAGTAACATAAGCTATTTAAAATACTATAGCTGGTCATATGGTTAAACATAATTTGTTCTTACCAGCATATTATGTATCGTGTGTTTTTGTCCATAGCAATCCAAATGCATGTGTTAATGGAATAATGAAGCAAGCAGGGTAAGGTTTTGCTGCCTTACTTAAGGGCACCTCGGCAGTGCCCAGGAGGGCAAACTGGCACGTCTCCAGCTACCTGTCCGCACTCCGTACTTGCTCCGTACGTTAACTGTCATCCCTGTGGATCCCAAGCCAAGCCTCCACAGACTGAAGTACTGCCGCCCCAGATGGAGATGACATGCTCTGTATATTATTAGAAAGTCTTCAATTTTAAGAAAAACTCCAAAAAGGTCGGGAAAGAAAGTAGAAAGGAATGAAGATAGACATGTGCTAGATAACAAAATACAACAAACACAGCAATAACAATAACTGCTTCTCAATTGCTGGAGTATGATTTATCATTCTACAGTGCATTACGTTAATCGTGTGTGTGTGTGTGTGTGTTTGTGCATGTGCGTGCGCATGTGAGTGTGTGTGCATGTGTGTCCATGGCCAGTTGTAGGTGGAGTCCATCAGCATGTAGAGATGTCTCCCTCAGCGACAGGCAGCCGCCAGCTGGCAGAGAGGCACGTCCAACCCTGGACAGCGCCCAGCACCGGGGAGGGAAGGCCGGGTGGGTGGGCGGACGGATGCAGGGCAGGCCAGACACTTCTGTGTTCATACCAGCATCAATCAAGGCACAGCCACAGGACATCACTGTCACATTAATCTGCTGCAGTTCTCTCTGAGTAGTTGTTTCTAATCTACAGCTACAGTAGGCCTGACATCTTTTAGGTATTGCAATGTTTGTGACAATGTCCTCATGTGGTCATGTGGTCAAGTTTATGTTATTTAAGATAATACTGTGTGGCTACATGTACTGGCTATACTAATTCTTTGATACATATTGCTACTTGCTAATCTGTGGACTCTTTACACAGAATACTTCACTGGAGTCTACACTCCTCCATGAGGGGGTCTAAAGTACTATAAATATATAAGCTTATTGAAATTATTCTTTCAAAAAAGATTTCTGCACAAAAGATTTTGTTTTTTAAATGATTCACGCTTGTCCTTTGTAACACACTCAATAAAAAGAAGAGTAAGAGACATTTCACATTAACTACCTGTTTCTGGCTGTAATCATTGCACAGTGTTTGAGCGCATTTAGCACAATTGTTAACTTTATGGTCACTATTACTTGCCGGATTGATCATTATTATTGACTATTTCTTCTTAGCACGGACAATAGACAGTGGATGTTTAAAGTCATGTTAAAACTATTTCCAATTATTTTTCTGATTTCCAGCCGCAGCCTGTCACTCCCCCCTGTACTTACTGTACGTTACTCGGAAATGTTACATAACGTTAGTGTACTGTTCTCCCTGTGTGTTATGCACTTCCAGTACGTTGACACAGTTTAACAGCAAGCCAAACTCAAATTCACGAGCCAGGACGATGAGCGCCTTGCTCCTTTATTATCTTCAGGCAGGTGAAATTGACGAGT
Organism: Etheostoma perlongum; assembly: GCA_026937815.1. Taxonomy (NCBI): domain Eukaryota; kingdom Metazoa; phylum Chordata; class Actinopteri; order Perciformes; family Percidae; genus Etheostoma; species Etheostoma perlongum. The sequence continues at coordinate 829,610 of CM049380.1, forward strand.
GAAAACTAAACAGAAAGAAAAAGACTAGCGAGATAGCATCGCTAGCAGAGAAGCGCAACAAACATCGTGCATTGAATGATGAATGAATTAACAAGGTTTACTAACTTTACAGCTACAGGAATAATGCAAGTAGTAACGACAGAAATAAATACTAAACTTACAGCCAATGCTTTCGTGGAAAAAATCAATAAAGAGTCCAACTCGAGTACCATGTTTTCTCCGGCATGGTTCTTCTTCTACTATTTAAAACACGTAGCGTTTTCAAAATAAAGGTCACTACAAACTATTCCTGCGTGTACTTTACTACATATAATATAACATAACACATCTAATTAACTTACATAGAACAGTTTAGAATAAAAATTATACTTAATAACTGAGGGCAGAACAGTAAGCATTAACATTACATTTTGTTTTCACATGCGGGTAGGCCAAGGCGAGAAGGTTGGAGGCTAACGTTAGCCAACATATTTATAAAAAATAACATTCAAATTAATCAAGTAATTTCAGCATTCAAATAGTATAGATTATTTTACTTGTCAAATTTGACTTTCGGAATTTGTTCCAACAGCCCTAGTACGGAGTGTTGCAGCCTAAATTTCTTTTTTTTCAAACATTTTCTACACTCCAGAATACAGGCGGAAATTAAAAATAATATAATAATAGAAACACTGCAGATGAGATGTGGTGCTGTATTCCCAATAATTGAAATGACTGCATCATTAGTTGTAAACCAAATGGCAGACAAATGATTTGTGAGCAAAGAAGCACAGGTGTTAGCTGATTAGCTAGGAAATAGTGACTAAAAAGGTAGAGAGGTAGCCTGTCTGATTGAACGCCAGCTGGATTTATGTAGCAGCGTGTAGTAATAAATATAGGAGAACTGGGAGAGCTGTCAATCAACTTAACCTTATTCAATTAATTTAAAGAGTAATGAAATCATTTGGATGAGGAGCCCTTCAATGACAGATTTTGACAGAAATAACCTCTCCCACTGAAATATAGCTTTGTGTGGAGTCTTTTACAGCTGTTAACATGTCACAGTCATCATAACTGAAGTCTGTTCTGACAGAAAACAATATTTATGATATATTATATAAGCTTTAGAACTTTAATTAGTTAGATTGAGGCATTCACTAATGTGAGATAGCTGTAATCTTGGTGGTCAATGCTGGTCATTTCTCCCCAACTCCGGGGTCGGATTACTGCTGAGACATGTCCGGTTGTAGTAAGGTTGGTTAAGAAGCCTTTATTGGTGATTTTTCATGGTACAAAGTCCTGCTATATACTCTGATGCAGTAACTCCAGTTTCAATTAGTGAAACAACAGTGGAGCTCAGATTCCAGGAACACTCAGAGCAGACTGCGGGGGCTTAAAGAGACAGGCGCTCCTACAGAGCGTCTCATATAGAGGGTGAATACAGGTGCAGCAGCCATGGGCCATATGAGAAAAATAAAGTGTAAACATGTTCTAATACAAACACAAAATACAAGTATTATCTTGAAAATGCTATATAATAGTAGTATATACTATATAATATCTGTTTATGTTAGTGTTGTCAAACGATTAAAATATTTAATTGCAGTTAATCATATTAATGTCATAGTTAACTTGCAATGAATCACACGTTTTTATCTATTCTAAATGTCCCTTGATTACTTTTGCCCCATTAGTTTTTCTCATTTTAATGCTCTTATCAACATGGAAAATTGGATCGGCTTGCTTTGTGCAAATGTTTTTAATTGAAAACAACATTGGCATATAGCCTACTGTGGTGTTCAATTCCACACGTAACATTCCTACTTGGAGCAAATAATCTCTCACACAATGTAACACTGTCCATCAATAAAAGGGTGAAAAAAATACTTTGACGGGGGGGGGTGCCTGTGTGCTTGGCCATTAAGTAGCTCAGTTCACAACAACAAAACACACAGATCACTATGGTCTTGTCAATGGAACATTTGGCAACTTTTAAAAAGTAAACTTTCCATCCAGAATCTTATTGTCATCCATTTCAGTGTCTCGCGCTCGCCATCCACTCAAAACGTAACGTTACTACTCTTTGGCCGGCTGAATAGCCCACATGGTGTGTCTGAAGCGTGCCTGTTGTTTTGTTTCTGGCCTAGCTAGATCCGGTGTGGTGTTGTAGTTGTTCTAACGTTACTAGCTGTTGCAACAGCATGTGAAAAAACTACAAAGTTTGTGATAAATGTTGCTAATAAAAAATTTACACCGTCAAAATGGGTTTGCCTTAACGGTGTTAATAACGTGTTTACCTGACAGCACTAGTTTATATACTACCGTAATTCCTTAAATAAAGACCAATTAAAAGCCTGGCCTCTGATAGTGGCCAGTTGCGTGGTCAACACAGACATATAAAGGCCGGCCTCAAATTAAGGCCGGGGAAAAAAATAGTGTGGATAATCTCTAAGTGCCTTTCATATAATGTGCATTCAAGTATATTGTAATGTACATTTCTACCAATTTAATTTAACAGATTCAACAATATATTCATGAATTTTTTTCTGGGTTATAGTACTCATGTAGAGTATTATTTTCCTAACGGTATTTTAGTCTGTAGGCTGTATGTGTTACTCAGCCAAGTGTGCCACCAGGTGCCACTAGATGGCAGTAGCTACATTAGCTTTAACACTCATTTAGTGAAAGCAGAGAATGACAGCTCTGGTGCTATAGACGAAGCTAGCTAGTTACCGTATGTAACGTTAATCAGATACTGGTGTAACTACGCTATCCTCTTATTGTAATCTACCAGCAATACTGTAGTACTGTATTTTAAATAAATACCCGGGGTACATTTACATGATTCAAACTGACACAGTGGTGGTGTTTGATTATTTATGACCCAAATTATGTCACCCTTCTGGCTGTTGTTGTGTATGGGGATATTTTTGCAAATGTTTATTAAAAAATGAATAATCTCTCTCCACTGGAACGCTATGGCTTTTCTTTTAACATAGTTTATTTAAAACATTTATACTTTATAAACACATGTAATTAGAAATAAGAGCCTGCCTCTAATAAAAGCCTGCTTCAAATAAAAGCCAGGTAACTTCTGTGGTTAAACCTCGGCTTTTATTTTAGGAATTACGGTATGTGATGTCCTACAAAGTACTTAGAAAGTATCTAATAAACGCAAGGATGCATGCTTATATCGCAAGATTTTAGACTTTGTTGGTAACAGATATGTTGTCCCTCAAATTGATGAATGACTTCTAGTAAGGCTGTTGCATCAATCGTTTCAGTGTTTTTAGGCGGGCTGAAACTTGTAACTAGGTCGACATGACAGCCCAAAAAATCCAATCCTATGAATAAATAAAAGCAATTTAAACATTTTGACATTAGAGTTATGTTAAAACACTCAGGGCCCCATAATTAATCCATAGTTCCACAATACACAAAGGAAGGAAAAAGTTGAGTGTTGAGCAATAGCTGCAGAAACAGAGGATGAAAAATCAGTTTTCATAAGGTATGCTAGTGTATCATTTCTGTAGAAAGCAATTGGCAATGGGATATCGTGACTGCCTCCTTTACTACATTATATAAAAAGTCGATTTTAACATAACTTCCAAGAAATTTCACATCCTTTTGTTTTGCAACAGGATTATCCTCATCCTTATTTTATTAGTAATAAAATATTAGTATTGTTGCCCAGTCAGAACCCAAGATAGAGGTACATGCTATTATTGTTGTTTACAACTAGGAAAGAAATGCATAGGAAGTGAAATTACCTAAATCAGCGGATTGAGAGGACTACATAATCTTTTTGCTCTTCCTTTCCTGACACACAAATATATTTGAACGCTGACCTTGTTTGGAAATGTAATTTGTTTCAGTTCGCCCTTCTTGACAGGACTGTTGAGCTGCAGTTCACATGCAGAATCCCACACACACACAACACACACACACACACACACACACACACACACACACACACACACACTGGCGCTCTCTCTCACCCACTCACGCACATACACCAAATCAGTTTCTCTGCAGCAGCTGCTGGGTTTGCATCTTATTTCCTGAGGTATTGATTTCTTGCCTGGCATGGCGCCCTGCTCTTCCCTCTTTCCCTGGTCATTATGCCCACTCTGCCCAGAACTGAGCGGAGGACAGCCAACACTGCCTCTGGCTTAGGGTTTGTATCTGTTGCACAGGAATAGGAATAGATTGATATATTGTAAACTGATGAAAATGTTCTTGTACTACACAGAAGCATTTTTCTATCGCCCTCACTCGCTTTCTTTACATTGGAATTGATCCACTTAAGGGACATACAGTACAAGCCTGGTTATATTGTACAACTCAACCAACTTTTCCTATAAAGACCTCCTGTGGGTTTGGTCTTTCCCTGACCAAAACTGACAACCTAAGACAAGTCAAAATTCAGACTGAAAAAGAGGACCGAATTCTCACAATTGGGCTGTTCCTCTGACACATGTCTACAAGTTTTATAAATTATTGAACGATGCAGCAGACATTATCTATAATAAATATAACATGCTGTTGCTGTCTAGTGAAACACATTCATCTGCACATTTTGTGATTCTGAATCTTTCAGGTTAAAATGTTTCTTTATGCATAAAAAACTAATTCTCCAACTTCTTAAGTTCTTTAAACCACTAACAAAGCCAACTAAAGGATAATTCCAGTTGATTTCAACACATAGCTCTGCTGTTTGTAAATGTGTCAGCAGAGAGAAATCCTCCTGCTAGAGTTAGCACCCAACAGGCTCAAACAGGGCAAGTTTTAAACATGTTTTTAGCCTCTTAACATGTTCAAAATGTCATTACAAGTGCCTACCCATGTGCAATGATTCCTTCCGAGGAAACACAGTGAATCTGACTGCAGTAGATGTGACAGAAAGGCATAAAAGTGTGTTAATCTATTCCTGTTTATTTCCTGTTTTCCGGGGAAGTCGACTCTAGTCGGTTGTCAAACTCATACAATCCAATATTTCCACAAAAACGATTTGCCGTTGTTATGTCCTTAGTAATGATAATCTTTTACAGTGGAGCCAAAATCTCTTTTTCAAGCATATATATAATCTGGTCAAAAGGGAAGCATAAAACACTGTTAAAACAATACACACAAACAGAATAAACAGACAACAAACTGCAAAAGAGTATATCTGGCTATAATGCAATAAACAAGTACAAAATCCAGTTAAGATGCAAAAAACTCAAGAGATTTTTTCAAAATTTCCTTAAATAAGAATCATACATTGCTCCAACAATTTCAAGTCTTTCTGTGCATCATTCCAGTAGGCAGGGGCAGCATATTTAAAAGCTTCTTTATCCAACTAAACTTTCCTTACCTGGGGAACCAACATCTGTATGTTGACATGTTAACACACATATGTACTGCACACATGTACAGAGGAAGCACCTCAGGGAGATTTATATATGAAAGCCAAACAATGAAAACCTTTGCTTCTCTCTAATCTCAACTTCAACTTGGAAACATGTTTTCAATTTGACAATATATATTAATAGTAATGCCTGCATACTGTTTCAATTTCAGTCAGACAGTTGGGAACTTTAGATGTAACTTTATCATTTGAAAATAGCATGTTTTTCGATTTATCTCCCTTTAACACCAACTTAAATTGAGTTAAACAGAGCCAAACAAAATTAAAGGCAGACATCAGAAATCCAAGGCGTTGTGCTAATAATGGCACAGTGGAGCCAGGAGAGTTGCAGTTCAAGAATTCAAGAGCTATCGCACATGTGCATAGGTAACTAAGCAACTTGAACTAAGGCTCTTGAACTTTTGATCTGCTGCAGTGGCTGCTTTGCTCTCCTGGCTCCACTGTGGTGTCAGGTTACAGCCTCTTTCTACATAGTCATTACTAAGGACATAACAACAGCGATGCATTTTTTTGTGGAAAAAATACATTTTGGAATATTGGATTGTATGAGTTCGACAATCAACTAGTGTGGACTTCACTGGAATTTTTTTTTTTTTTAAGATTATATTTTGGCCATTTTAGGCCTTTAATGACAGGACAGCTGAAGAGTGAAAGGGGAGAAAGAGGGGAATGACACGCAGCAAAGGGCCTCAGGTTGCAGTTGAACCCAGGCCCGCTGCATCGAGAATTCAATGAAGAAATAAGAAAACAGTCCTTTATTCAATCAAAAGTCACAAAATTAAAAACTAGCAGTGAAAGGTTTTGTCACAAACTCAAATGACTGGCTTCTCTCCTGTATAACAGCTACACCGTTACTTATTCCATATATGGTGGAGAGAGAGTCTCTTCACTTAGAAACCAAAAAAAAAAAATAGCTTATTTTACTATTGTTTCACAGTGATTAAGTTCTAGAGCACAAATAAATTACCATCAAACACTCAACAGATGATTTTTGTGAAGACAGATTTCTCATCCTCTGCATTGTATTCATTGCAGCAGTAAACAAGCAAGTAGGCTACTCTAGTTGCTTTAATCTCGCGAGATCTTGTGGGATGAGATCACGTGACACCTCTATAATGTAGCAACAAATATCATTAAAAAAATCCTTTTGAGTGTGATATACAGTATATGTATTCTTTAACTGGTAACTCTAACTGGTGATGGACTGATGGTCATTTCTTTTGCAGTATCACTGTATTTCACTCACAATATTTGAGTATGTCCAATCACTACAGTAGCAGTGTAAGGATGATTTGCATTAAAGACTCAAAATCAAAGCAGCACTAAGCATCCTTTTATTCATACAAATCATGAAACCTGTGCTATAAGACTGATATTCTCTGCTTATCTCTTGTCAGTGAAATGACCCATTCACTATCTGCACAGTCTCTTTGAAGTATTCCTTTTACCTTTGAAGAAAACTGACACCCTGCAAATGATAACTAATCTGCATAAACATTGGATCACCCACCTACATCTACCTTGTTTACAGGCAGGTAATAAAAGAACATGAACAATTTATTCTGCCTCTGAGTGTTTTTGTTGTCTTTGCGCAAGGTCAAACCAAAACTCATCTTCATTTGTAAGCATAATTAGCGGTCTTATTTAATTATTTTTTCTTTATTAGTTCTGTTCTGATGTGCGGGCTCACCAAAGGCTTATTAGTGAACTCTAGCGAGCAGTGATTTAGATTTATTTTCATTTTAACCCTAATAAAATTGAAATATGCACTGGTACCAGGCTACAACAGTTACAATTAGACCTGCTGAAAATCAGCAGCCATGCTAGCAGCTCTGACATATGTTGTGTCCAAAATTGCATAGTATGCACTACATGTACTGAATATTATTGTCAACATGCAGTAGTGTGTAATTTTCAGCATCACTTCCTGAGAGCTTCCTTGTCGGTTGGCGACACGTGACCATGGTAACACCTGCCAACCCTTGTCAACCTCAGCTCTACTGGCATCACCAGATACTTAAATTATTGAAAAAAGTAAGCAACTAGACCAACAGTCGCATTTGACAAAATCACAGATTTTTATAGGTAGAAAAATAAATTAAAGCGTTTTTGACAATACAGAGCTGCCTGTCCGTTTGTCTGGTATAAAGGTTATTATCGCATTGCACTGTGGGATATTTAGGCCGGCGTAATGTCCAATGAATGATCCGTGCCTGATTGTGCACCTGGCCATTTATACCAGACGTGTATTTCTACGCAGTTGTCACGGCAATCTCTCTCTCTAATGGCAATCCAGTAGTTTTCGAAGCATTTTACCCCTAACCAATAACGCCAACCTAATGGAACAGCAAAAGTCAAAGGGTCCCCAAAGTCAGTCTATAAAAAAATTGGTTATTCTTTCATTGGTCTGTTGATCTATCTGGTTTGACTGGGATTTAGATGGGGGTAAGTCCTGATAAGCCTAGTACTTCTACCTATCCCTTTTTGAAAAGACCTTTCATGTGCTAAATGAGAGGTACTCATTGGTGTTATGGTATATATATCTAATGTCACCGCCTTTGACGCCGTAAGCAGGGAGGACAGCATGTGTCAGAAGGAGATCAAACATCCAGCTGCTGATGTTATGAGACAATGTTGGAAAGAGATGAGGGAGTAGAAGAGTGCCAGAATGACAGGCAGATGGGAAGAGAAAAGGAACAGAGCCTTGCTTAAAGAATGAACCATCATGCGTGCAGTGTGGGGAGGAGAGCCCTGTAGGTCTAAAAACATGGACCTTTGGTGGTCTTCAATCAGACTCTGAGCCATCAAAGGCGCTCTTCACAGATGTACCAGTGTGTTTGCCTGAACACAGAGCATGTGCAGATCACAGAGTACAGTCAGAGTTCAAAGGCAGGAACACCTGCCATTTTGCCCTTACCACCTACCATGTGTTGCCTCACATACATCAAGGAAACACAGCAAAGACAAAAAGGGAAATCATAGGACTTGGGCTGATTACCTGCTGAGTTATAAACACACTACAGGCCCTCCTACCATGGTTTGTATTTTATAGAGAATTTCCAACAACACATTCCTAATAGGTCCTAACTTTAAAATGTGATGCATGATTGATGATGATTCTGTATTATTTGGGGAAATCATAATGGGCCTTAATTACGTTTTGTATGTGCATTAAATTTTCTTCAGACATCAGATTTTCCAATGTTTTCTTAAATTTAAAATGTCCATTACTAAATGGTGCAGACCATTTGGGAACTGATACAAATTACATCTGACGTGAGGAAAAGTACCAGATTAACATATTCAATTAATATTTATAACATTTTTCATCATGTTACAAAAACAATCTCCATTTAGTTTTTCTTGAGCTTTTGATTTTTATTCGCAAATTAAGTTTTAAATGTTAATATTTGAATTTTCTCATCTCTGTTAGCTTTATTTAAAAAAATAAATAAATAAAGCTGAAAAGCTCCAGAAAACCTATTAAATGGATCTTTAAATAAGATGTGAGTTTTGTCAACCGTTGTTTCCAAGACCAATAATACAAGCTGAACCAACGGGGAGAAAACGGTTTGTTCTGGCACAATACAAAACAACCTATTTACTGTATATTATATGAAGGTGAAAAATCCAAAATGTCCTTGGTTGTTTCCAAGACCAATAATACATGTGTAACTGTGGTTCTCTAAATTGTAAAGGTTGTCCAGCTCAAGGCCGCTCAGTAAAGCCCACAAACACCATGCTTGCATCAGTCCCTACATTTGAAATATTTAGTGGAGGCTGGAGGAAAGTATTGAACATTAAAATCTCTTTTTCAAGCATATATATAATCTGGTCAAAAGGGAAGCATAAAACACTGTTATAACAATACACACAAACAGAATAAATAGACAAAACACTGCAAAAGAGTGTATACGGCTAAAATGCAATAAACAAGTACGAAATCCAGTTAAGATGCAAAAAACTCAGATTTTTTTTAAATTTCTTAAATAGGAATCATACATTGCTCCAACAATTTCAAGTCTTTCTGTGCATCATTCCGGTAGGCAGGGGCAGCATATTTAAAAGCTTCTTTATCCAACTAAACCTCTACCTTTCCTAATCTGTGGAACCAACATCTGTATGTTGACATGTTAACACACGTTTCACTAGCATGGACCACGCCACAACCATGTTAGTTAAAGATTTAATGAACATTATGAATGTGCAGATGAACATTATGAATGTGCAGATAGATAAATTGATGTGGATGTTGTCTGATGGCTGTTCTGGGAGGATGTGTGATGACTGGGTGGAAGAGACTCAGAGTGGGGGGTTGCGTCTCAGAAGCAGTTTTTGCCCGAATAGTTTACAGACTCCCAGACAGTACCTAGAAGAGACATGAGAGAGATGTGCAACAGGAAGGGAAGAGGGGTAAGATGGATGAAGGAGAGGGAGAGCGTGGGTCCAGCAATCAGAGGCATGAGCCTGGCTGCGCAGCACGGTATAGAGTGAGGAAAATAAGTATTTGAACACCCTGCTATTTTGCAAGTTCTCCCACTTAGAAATCATGGAGGGTTCTGACATTGTCATTGTAGGTGCATGTCCACTCTGAGAGACATAATCTAAAAACAAAATCCAGAAATCACAATGTATGATTTTTTAACTATTTATTAGCTGCAAATAAGTATTTGAACACCTGTCTATCAGCTACAATTCTGACCCTCAAAGACCTGTTAGTCTGCCTTCAAAATGTCCACCTCCACTCCATTTATTATTTAAATTAGATGCACCTCTTTGAGGTCGTTAGCTGCATAAAGACACCTGTCCACCCCATACAATCAGTATGAATCCAACTACTAACATGGCCAAGACCAAAGAGCTGTCCAAAGACACTAGAGACAAAATTGTACACCTCCACAAGGCTGGAAAGGGCTACGGGGAAATTGCCAAGCAGCTTGGTGAAAAAAAAGTCCACTGTTGGAGCAATTATTAGAAAATGGAAGAAACTAAACATGAATGTCAATTTCCCTCGGACTGGGGCTCCATGCAAGATCTCACCTCGTGGGGTCTCAGTGATTCTAAGAAAGGTGAGAAATCAGCCCAGAACTACACGGGGGAGCTGGTCAATGACTTGAAAAGAGCTGGGACCACCGTTTCCAAGGTTACTGTTGGTAATACACGTCATGTACACGCCAAGACATCATGGTTTGAAATCATGAATGGCATGGAAGGTTCCCCTGCTTAAACCAGCACATGTCAAGGCTCGTCTTAAGTTTGCCAATGACCATTTGGATGATCCAGAGGAGTCATGGGAGAAAGTCATGTGGTCAGATAAGGCCAAAATAGAACATTTTGGTCATAATTCCACTAACCATGTTTGGAGGAAGAAGACTGATGAGTACCATCCCAAGAACACCATCCCTACTGTGAAGCATGGGGATGGCATCATGCTTTGGGGGTGTTTTTCTGCACATGGGACAGGGGGACTGCACTGTATTAAGGAGAGGATGACCGGGGCCATGTATTGCGGGATTTTAGGGAACCTCCTTCCCTCAGTTAGAGCATTGCAGATGGGTCGAGGCTGGGTCTTCCAACATGACAATGACCCAAAGCACACAGCCAGGATAACCAAGGAGTAAATGTAAATGTGCTGTATTTATATAGCGCTTTTCTAGTCTTAACGAATACTCAAAGCGCTTTTTACATCATACAGGATACATTCACCATTCACACACATTCATACACTGTGGCCGAGGCTGCCGTACAAGGTGCCACCTGCTCATCAGATAAACACTCACACACATTCACACTCCGATGCGCAGCATCAGGGGCAACTCGGGGTTCAGTGTCTTGCCCAAGGACACTTCGACATCTGACTACAGGGCCAGGGATTGAACCACCAACCTTCCAATTGGCAGGCAACTGCTCTACCGCTGAGCCACAGCCGCCCAAGTGGCTCTGGAAGAAGCATATCAAGATTCTGTGTGGCCTAGCCAGTCTCCAGACTAGAGGATGACACGGGAGTGGATTTTCACTCCTGTCCCGTCCCTTTGATGAAACGTTTTCCTTAATCTATCAAAAAAGTAAAACTGCCTCTGACACAGAGAGCAGGAAATGCAGCTGCCTGCAACAAACTGATGTGCAGTACAGTAAGGGACAGTGACACACACATGGCTACTGTTGTATTTATTGATATATTTCTCTTGTTGTATAATTTTTCTTGTAAACATGTTTTTTGTTGTTGTTACTGTTGCACTCTGTTCTAATTTTCCCAATTTTATCATTAATTAGCAATATTAATTACATATGCCTTGTGGATAAAGATGATCTGATTTGAGAGACAGACAGACACACGGAGAGAGATACCTGAAGGATTCTCTCCACAGTCCTTCTGATGTGGTCACTGGATTTAACACCTTCCATCTTTCTTGTGGCCAGAATCCGGTTTACCATCTTCCAGTCAAGGATGTAATGCACTGTAACAGTGATGTAATGTGTGTTGGTCCTTTCCTCTGTCCAAAGATCTGTGGTTACAGCATGGTCTCTAGTCTGCATGAAAGGAGGAATTATATTTTTAATGGGCCACAAAATAACTTACATGTAAAAAAGATTACCAGTTTACCACAGCAAAGGGTCTGAGATCTTGGCTGCACATGCGAGCAATTTTGTCGGTCAGCTCCTCCATGAGAATTGACACCTGACGGCAATTTAAGCTTTAGAATGCTTGGCTGATTCTTTCCCAATTTGCCTTGCAAGTGTGCCTCTTCAGACCGCTGTCCCTGAATCACTTAGTGCTTGACTAAGACTAAGCATGTCTTACAAGCAGCGTACATCGTGCTATCATCGTCACATTCTACTCTCATAAACTTAATATTTCAGACTTTCCGACCAGTTCTGTGAACTTAATAGACATGTCATTACTTCTGACTTTGCACTGTAAATCATTTTTTGCCACATCGACTTCTCCGCGGCTGCAGCTGTCCATCACTGCTCTTTGAATTACGGCGGTAACGTGACAAAAGCACTGATGGCTTCTGGGACGGCTGGGTCGTGTGAGTTATTTTTAATTGCATTACATTGTAGGCGTATTAAAAGGACACTACACAAAATGGTGCATTTACTGATTTTTTTTGCATTTAGGTGCATTTAGATTTTTTTTGTCGTCTTTGCTATTGGTTGATTCCGCTCCCGTCTGCTCCGTTAACCATTTATCCTGTACTGTCCAAATCCCGTGATTAATAGTAAATATGACTCCCATCCTGCAGGAATCCCATGGGAATCCCGTGACCCGTGGGATTCCCGAAAAAATGTCAGCCTCTACTCCAGACCTAAACCCAATAGAGAATCTTTGGAGGGAGCTCAAACTATGTTTCTCAGCAACAGCCCAGAAACCTGACTGATCTAGAGAAGATCTGTGTGGAGGAGTGGGCCAAAATCCCTTCTGCATTGTGTGCAAACCTGGTGAAAAACTTCAGGAAACGTTTGATGTCTGTAAATGCAAACAAAAGGCTACTGTACCAAATATTAAAGTCCATGTTGCAGGTTTAATTTTGCAACAAATTTGTGCAATTTGCTTGTTGGTAGTAAATATTTTAACTGTTATCCATTATTTTTGATGGTGTTGGATATCGCAAAACTGAATATATATAAAAAAATGGGCACAATTTTACAGTGTTTAATTTTCCCCCACAATGCATTGCATTACGTCATATTGGGGAGTTAACAGAGCAGCTTGCGTTGTATTTACCACTGGTCTGGTCTAATGTGGCTTCTGGTCTTTAATATTAACAGTCTATGGTCTCGATCAAGTCCATGTGACTTTATTATATTTATAAGAAATATTGGAGGGAAAGTGAAACACAGCTTAACGGGATGTTGTTCAGCAACAAGTTTAGACTGCTAGCTAGAAGATCTGTGTGGGACGTTAGCACAAAATCAGCCTAGCCTGCAAAGGTAAAAACTTCGACTGCCTTTGATGTTGCCTATATGCGTCCATGTTGTCAACATCATACATGTGGCATTAGTGCACCTGTTTACCATAATTGTATTGAACACAATAGTAAGCTTCGCTCCTACGAGATGGGGGGGTTGTTGTTACACACAAAGCTAACTGGCTATAGTTAGCCTGTACGGATGCTAGCGGATATAGCTAACAAATTTGTGCAGCTATTTGCAGTAGTAAATAACACGACCGCGTTGTCGCCCACAATCAACCTGCAGTGATGTTTGAAATATAAACAATTACAATACTGGTGCGTGCTGGTTGGGGAGGAATGATCCTGGGAAATGTCACAAGTGTTTAGGCATCTTCAGATCCCCAGCAATGCATTGCTCCCCATATTGGGGGGATTACTCCAGACCGGCGGATCATTTACCACTGGTCTGGTCTAATGTGGCTGGTCTTTAATTTTAACAGTCTATGGCTCGCTCCATGTGACTGTGGCGGATCACTCCCCGACCGTAGGCTCGCTCGCTTCCCGACCGGAGTGGCTCGCTTCCCGACCGGAGGGGCTCGCTCCCCGACCGGCGGATCACTCCCCGACCGTAGGCTCGCTCGCTTCCCGACCGGAGGGGCTCGCTCCCCGACCGGCTCACTCGCCTACAGCACCCGCTCTCCACCGCAGCTTCGCCGCCACACACATAAGCACCGGCCAAACAGCGACACGTTTTCACCGGAGGAAGAGGTAAACGCTTAGAAATAACACTCGGGGATGCCTTCTATTCCTATATCTAGATAAGTGTACCAGTACTTCCAGGATCCCTGTCACTAGATCGAAGGAATACGTTGACGTTCACTCGGTGCTATTCACTGACAGTAAAAAGTAAAGTCATTGTATGCACTGCTGCGTTGCTAAAATAAAGGAGATAAATGAAGAAGACTTCCCCACAATCTTGACAATTCCTCATTTGCCCTCTCACGTCTGGCAGGTTCGTAATTATTCGGCTCCTGGCCTTTCCATCTCTTCCACATCCCAGTCAGTCTCCGTAGTTCTAGTGCTAGGCTGAGACTTAACTCCCCACTATTACGTCATCGCCGAATTGACTTCATAAACCCGCGAACACCAAAAATGACCAAAAACTAACTTTTAACACTATTTGGAGACATTTTTAAAAATGATATACATATCTTGAGTGTTTTTTGTACCCAATAATCAACAGTGGTGGTTAACTTGCAACATGGGCTTTAACATTGATTTTCTCAGGTGTTCAAATACTTATTTTCAGCTGTATCATACAAATAAATAGTTAAAAAAATCATACATTGTGATTTCTGGATTTCTTTTTTTTAGATTATGTCTCTCAGAGTGGACATGCACCTATGATGACAATTTCAGACCCCTCCATGATTTCTAAAATAGCAAAATAGCAAGGTGTTCAAATACTTATTTTCCTCACTGTATGTAGGTTCTATCTACGATTGTCAAGCACGATAGTAGGTAGGTCCCCTTGAGCAGCTGGATGTGGCACCGCAATTGCAATGCAGCCAGCACGGAAAGGGAGGGAGCAGAAGCCGATCGGCCAGGAACAGCTGAAGGAAGGGTAGAGGAAAGGATGAAGGGATGAAGGGATGCATGTGCACGGGGTCTTGTGAAGCCTGCGAACACGGGGATGAAAAGGCAGAGCTTGCCTGAGACATAACAGACAGAGGGAGCAGGCGCATGGGGAATTACGACCTGAGCCCTTCCAGGGGGAGCTGGTGAGACGTGCCGTGGGAAGCGAGACCCATGACGTCATGTGTGACGCCGCCGGCCGAGGCCAACGCTAGCGGGGGACCCAGAAGTGCCGGAGGCCCAGTGGTCGCGGCCTCCGGGGTAGCAACGGAGGCTAGGAAGAGCCGGTAAAATGCAGTACATGTGTCAATGAGGTACTGTTGAAGGCGGGCCACGGTCCAGTCTCTGATATCGGGTGTCAACTGTGGGGGTAGAGACGGCCGCGCCACAGAGGAGGACGCGCAGCGCCGGGGAGAGTAGCGGGCGCCTCTACAGGAGGAAAGCTGACAACGCTGAGGGGGTAGATGCCAATCCCTGCGGCTCCGATTTCCCGACCTTACAGACAGAGGGGAAGATGCCTGAGAGCTGCTGGAAGCCGCCGGAAGCTGAAGCAGAAGCCGATTGGGAGCCGGGGATTGATATGCGGAGGAAGGGAGATCCGGGTGAGGCCGAGGCATGGTGACCACGGACCGCAATCGGCGCCGTTGAGACATATGACGGGATCCGACTGCTGCGGCGGGACTGAAACATGCCCTGTTTCGAATAGATTGTCGCACAGATCGTAGTTGACATTGAGTGAGAGTGTGGAACGCAGACCCTCTCGCGTCAAGCAGTCAGAGACACGAGCCTGGCTGCGCAGCGTGGCATACCTAGGTTTGTCTGGTGATTAGAGGTGTGGTTTAGACATGGCCCTGCTCCCGAATCTTAGTTAATAAATTAACTCCACATGTTCTGCACACAGGTACAAAGGAAGCACCTCAGGGAGATTTATATATAAAAACATGTTTTCAATTTGATAATATATAATAATATTAATGCCTACATACTGTTTCAATTTCAGTCATTGGGCAGTTGGGAAGTTTATCATTTGAAAATAGCATGATTTTGGATTTCTCTCCCTTTAACACCAACTTAAGTTGAGTTAAATAGAGCCAAAAAAAATTAAAGGCAGACATCAGACATCCACGGCGTTAATAATAATGGGGGTGAGCAATAGATAACAGAATCATCGGCATAAAGGTGTACAATGCATTTAATAACAATAATTTTTAAAAAGTATTTCCTATATGCATTACATAGTACCAAACTCAATTCATGTAGTTTACATTGACTCCAGTGTAAAGGTGGTTCGAAACAACTTTTAAAATTGTTGAATAATTTACAGAAGCAGAGTAGAAAGCATCAGATATCATTCAATATACTCTCTCGAACAATCAGAGACACACAGACAGGAAGACACGTGGTCCCATCTTGGCATGTGAAGTATGTAGGTTTTTTAGTCTTCCAAAGAAAGTAACAAAATTACAAAAAAACATTAATTTGGGTACCTTTAAGAAGAGTACAGGGGCCTGTTTTACCAAATACGCAAAATGAAATCTGTGACTTGCAATATGTAATAAATTTATAGTGTGTTAATTTCAAGCGTTTAATTCGAGTGTCTCTTATTTAAAGTATAACAGCTCAACAAATGGCAATTAAATGTGCTTTTCACATAAAAGTGGGTTCAGAAAAGTTAATTTGGCCATCACTAGCCATCCTTACGTTTAACCGAAAGAAATGCCATATTTGCAACCAATGCATGAGCACACAGGACTATAAAGCTTAATTTTATGTCAGTGTTTACGTCATATCTGGTAGAGCCAAGACTTTTCTGACTTGCAGTCAGAGCCGAGCATGAATAGCAGCTAGCTTGACCACGTTGTTGTCTCCCAGCTGTCTAAATAGCCCTTCTGCTTCTCCAGCAGAACCTCTGCAATTGCGTCAATTTTGCCGCTTTGGATTGCTCCTGTCTGCTTTAAGCAATTCTTAAGCGTACACAATGGTAAAATAGAGGTTGGAACCATAAAACACTACTATTTGGCAAGATCTGTAAAGCTAAAGCTAATCTCTAAACTGCCATCTTTGTCCAGCCGATCACGTGACTCCCATTTTGAGATTCTTGAATTAAAGATTTACTTTGGGCTATGCAAATCAAGGTGTCTTGAAACAAAGGAAACTTCTGGTAGCAGTCTGACAAAAAGCTAAATCTCAGAATTGAGAAGGGCTTCTCTCTTGGTATTAAATTTAGGATTATTATCTGGTTAATAAATTATAACTGCACTTTGAATTAAATTTACTTACATCTTTATATTATTGTGCTGGCAGGCACAGTGCTTAAAAGTTTTTGGGCAGGCAAGAAAAGTTACAGTCAGATCAGTTACATCATGTTATTTTTCAAAGTCCAGGTAATACACTAGACCAGGATTCATGTATTGGCTTTTAGTTCAATTCAATTCAATTCAATTTTATTTATAGTATCAATTCATAACAAGAGTTACTCAAGACACTTTACAAGGACCCAACAGTTCTAGTAGTTTCCTCCAGAGCAAGCAACAGTGCGACAGTGGCAAGAAAAAACTCCCCTTTGGGAAGAAACCTCGGACAGACCCAGGCTCTTGGTAGGTGGTGTCTGATGACCGGCTGGAGATAGAATGAAGAGTGGCATTAACAGTCCCAAAAAAAAAAAAAAAAAAAAAAGTAGTTTGTAGTAGTTCATGGCATAGCAGGGCACTGTGCAGCATTACAAGGCACAGCAGGACGTAGCTGGGCACCGCAAATTGTGGCAGGGAAGGGACCATGGCGACAGCTGCAACCATGATTTTGGAGCCTCCCTGATCCGAGGAAACATGCTTAGTGAGCTTGCTCTCTTAGGGTTCACCATGTCTCAACAGAGGTTTTGGGATTCATTAGAAATACCCTGATGGAGTTATCAACTACAGAGCAAATAGCTTTTAACTTTTCATTTAATTGGCTGCCTTGGTGTGTCAAAAGCAAACATGGCCTTAGTAATGTAGAAAAATGTCCTCAGTAGCAAGCCTTTCATTCTGAGCTGGTTTCTAACACTGACAGATCCAGGGTGTCTGTCACTGAACAGCATCTGTGCCTCACTGTCAAACCTCAAGCTCATTTTAGACTGTAAACGGATACATTATAAATAAACTGAAGATAGACTGTAGATTTTCACTTTCTGATGTTGTCCAGTATAGTCTAGATTTTCTTTTCCAATTGAATTTTCTATCATAATTGAATTGAAAAAGTATACTGTAGGTTGGCTGGACCACAGGGAGCAGCCCTAGGACCTCGAAATCCTGTCGCAGTGTCACTGAGTGATGAAGTTTCACCATTGGCGTGACACAGGCTTTACCTTGGCTATCGCCCATCAATCAGCTGATATACTTCCTTAAAGGTACAATATGTAACATTTCTGCATTAAAATGTCTACAGATTACTATACCTATTTTATATATTTTGCTGAGTTGTGTACTTACACTATCCCAAATGTTTCCAACAATGTTCAAACCCAGAACAATCTGTGATTTTATTTTAATGACAAGGGACATTTCATTTTGTCACCTGTCAGTGGCCTCATATAACCTTTGACCCCTCTGGTTCCTCTAACTTCTGGCATATCACGGGAACCCAGATGATACTCAGTAACTGTAATAAAGCTTGGTTTCTGCCACACAGCATCATTTTGTCATTGATTACATGCCACTTACAACACAGTAATACAGCAGAGACCTTATTTATTGATAAATTTCAATATTGATTGATCCAGATTAACGTTATTTGCTACGTTGACACGTAGCTCAGGCTAATGCTTGGAGAACGTTATAAGTTTACAACATTGTTCAACATGCTCATGTTGTTATTTTAGGTATAATTTTTTTGACCAAGGTAAATTTAAAGTTAATCACAAACAGCAGTAACACAACTTCCAAATAAATAAAGTGGATGGGCAGGTTTTTATATTTCATGAGGAAAACTATCCATAGTTTTGTTTCACATAATTTCTACATGATGAGTTTTTCTTTGTGAAATTGTAAATTAATTTAATCTCCAGCTTGCACACTAAGGAAATTCATATTCAGCTGTCTGCATGTTATTATATAAACAAATACATTTATTATATAAATATGTCTCTATCCAAATTTGTATTTCAACTTTCCACTTCACCAGTGAGGAAAACTGATTTGTTATTATGCTTTAATGCTATATCTGAACTGAAAACACAGGGCCTTTAATACAATCTGTATTTGTTTAGTCATTTTCAAAATAACACGGCAATTATAGTGAAGTAAAAAAGAATAAAAATAACAAATAGGAAAGAATAGACTCAACTGGAACAGTAACCCATAAATGTAGACATAGCTGATATGATATGTAACAGCATTTTTATAAAGATCAGGGCCAATGTGATAGTGACCCTGTTTACACTTTACTTGTAAAATGTGTCTTGGCGATCGGATCACAAGTGGACAGCATTAGTGTAAATGACCCTCAAGACACATTGTGATCCAATCACTACAATAATCACTATAACGATATCTGAACACCAGTAGTGTCAGCTGGCGACGCATGATGGACAGGTGCAATATGTTTTGGCTGTCCACTTGTGTTGGGATCACTAATAAAACCAAGTGTAAACAGGGGCAGTTTGATTGAATTAACAGCAAACATTAAGGGCATTTTGTTTTTACCTAATTTGTCCCACTGATGATGTGACGTGTGTTTTTGGCTCACCCCCCTTCACTGACATGTCCTAGTCTTATGAATTCAGACTTAGGCATACCCTGTCATTTTGATATTCACATTCAACGTTAACACAGTAATTAACCTATAAATCACTGAGATTTAATGAAGGAAGCTGGTGGTTTATTAACAGTAATGCCAACCCTCTGTTAAGTGTTTCTTTGTCCAGTTATTTTTGTTTGTCAGGTATTTTGAAATAAGCCGCTTCTGTAATGCTCAGCATAGGAAAAAGCTGATTTATAGTCATTCCGCTGCTGACTTGTTAGAGCATTGTGTGTATTTGTGCCTATTGTGGATAATTTGTTGGAAACCTGTGGCTTAAAACATACATTAAGAAAATCATTACTCAGGTGGGGATCAGCATTGTAAAGCAGCTAAAACTCGATTGGCCGACACACACAAACACCAGCATATTAAAAAATATACACACACACACAGCACAGTATCCCAATGTGCAGAGGCCAAATAGCTCTCACACACAAATATTATCTCCCTGAATCAGCAACATTCATTTCTGCTTTAGTGCCGTGAAAAGTTGAGCATTACATATTGAAAAGCCTGAGGCATTATTCTACATGATGACTATATTCCATAGCTACAAACGCCTGTCTTTAATATATAAAAATATCTATCTTATTACTGTTTCTCAGGAGGAGATCATGCTTCATGAAATATTGGTAAGATTTTCAAGAAGTACTGTGCATTAAATTACACATAAGATAGGGAAGAATGACATATTTAACCTGCGTGTGGAAAAAACTCTTTTATGGCCGTACAAGGTTTCCTCGCTGAAAATCTGATGCTACTTTCCTCTGCATTTTCAATACCCCGATAGCAAAGCCTGAGGGTGACACACATTAAGATGACACTCAACCCCTCACCCTTATTAAAGACTGTTGTCTTGTTAAACAGAGATCTTTAAGGGGAATACCCACAGGGAACGCGCAGAGCTGTGCCTAAATAGGGAATCCATTACCAAGTACTGGGAATACACCTGTGTGAGTACAGAAAACCACAGCTTTAGGCACTTTTGAAAGTTAATTTTAGTTGCTTCGTTAGTTGCTTCGTAAAAGTAAAGGTTATCTGTTATATCCAGGTATGTTTTGCTGAATGTGCAGGCCTGTTTTGCAGCAGGGAAACCTAAAACTGCACATGCACCTCACTAGGGATTTGGCCAGCATAAAGTTTCATTCTGTTGGCTGCTGGGGAACTAGCAGATGGGGCTGAATTTGTCTCTTAAAGAATGAGAGTTCAAGACAAACAACTACAAAATGTTCACAACAGAATGTGCATTACAATCTCACATTTAAACAGCTTTCAAAAGTAATTTATGTCCCTATTTAAGAGAGAATGCAGGTATAATCTACAATCTCAGAAGTATTTAAGGCACACACACACACACACACACACACACACACACACACATATTTTAGCAGTTAACATACACACATTTAAAGTAATGATATGACCCATGTCTTCCGTATGGTGTTGCATTTTATCTATATATTATAACTAGGGATGGTCAAATGAAACTTCACAAAGCGTCATTTTTTTTTGGTTTACCTAGCTTCATGAAGTGGCATTTGGCCATAACTAGTTATAACCTAATTGAATTGCCTTTCCTTGAGCCTTTTGCTTTAAACAAAAAGCCCAAATAATTAAACTCAATTAAAAACTACATGTGCAGGACTTGCATTAATTTAGCCTTTACCATGCCCCTTCAATGTTTGCCCACGTTTCTTTGGGGGGAACCTTTGGTTTAGCTAGATTTTAAGCATCAAAGCCATTATCCACCATGGAAGTACACCTTGCTCGCTGGGAGGAGTGCCGCAGCAGCTTGGGAGATGTTTTCCGAGTTGCAGGGAGTTAGGAGGGACGGTTAGACCGAGAGGCAACGGGTTGGTGGACCGCTAACGTTAGACCCAGCCCACTGTTCATTCTCTGAAACTGATGCAGCATTAAAGCACGGCGGAACCCGCAAGCCAGCCAGCCAATGTTAGATGGCTAATGTTTGTTACGGGATGGCGGAGTAAGGACCCAGACGCAGAGATGAGGAGACAGGCTGGAGCAGGTGCACAGGGTTTTATTGAAGAACAATCCACTCAAAGGGAGAACACAAGGCAAACCCCGGTAAAAATCCAAAAGGGGTAAAACACAGGCAAAAATCCAAAACACAAAATCCACGGGGGGAAGAAGGGCGAGGAAAAGGACTCACACACAGGGACTACAGGAACATGAAGCAGATGAGGTGTCAACAAGCAGGCATAACTGGAATGGACCAACAAGAGGCAGAGGAAACACTGGGGTTAAATACATGAGGTAATGGGGAACAGGTGAGACATCAGGTGAATCACATTAGGGCGGGGCAGGACAATCAGACAAACAAAGCGAAGCCAGACAAGACAAGACAGGAAGCTAAACTACCAAAATAAAACAGGAAGGAGAACAAACCGACACAGAGGAACACAAGACAGGACCAGCGACATAAGACCAGGGAGAAACAAGGACAAAAACACAAGGAGGCCAAAGAAGAAGGGGGAAAAGAACCCAACCAAAACCCCAAACCATAACAATGTTAGCTTGCTACTCCGCCTTAACGTTAACCCCCTTGCCACATCATTCACTGAAAACAAGCCAAATAAAGCTGTCACTCATGGCAATAGCAATGTGCATTGTGATGAAGCATGTAGTTAAGTTGACTCATTTAGCGGCTCGTTCTCTGCCTCGCAAACCTCAGATCTGCCACTTGCTGGAAGTCAGATTATTATTAGAAGTTTATACATTACCATGGCAATGGTACACATAATAATGGCTGCTGCTCTGACCTTTCTGCTAAGTTGATTTGAATGGGAATGGCTTTTCTATCCATTTTATTTCTATTGGCAGAACATTTCTAATCTCATCAATAGGAAATCAAATACCACCTTAGTGCAAATAGCAAATAGTTGAAACAAGCTGAATTGTATTGGAAGCAAATAAAGTTTTAAGGCAGATTTATTCTCCCCTTGTATTAATCAAGTAAATGAAGATTTTAAGACTGAATAGGAGACTAATTACTACACTTGATTAAGTGGCTTGAGTGTAAGTGTCCTTGGGATGTGCAGAGTGGACACACTGTCATTAAATTACTATAGAACATTTCTCACAACCCAACAGAACGTGAACATAATAAGCTTACTGCAGCGCTTCAGGCTTGGGTTGCATTACACTGTACAGGTGTTCATGATTTCAGAGTCAATTCAGTTTAATTTAGCTTATTTGTTTCACAGAACATAAAATACAAATTACATTGAAGAAATACAAATTACATGGCAGGGAGTGGTAGAAACTTGCAAGGGCTTATGTAAAAGTCACAACCAAAGGACATACACAAATGCAGACATACATCTAAATCAAAAGTACATTTTTGCCATATTTGACGATGCTGTCTCTCTCCCAGACAAGTCATCTGCCTTTACCTCTGCCTGTTATCCATCTCTCTGACACTGCCATTTTGGCTAATAGCCTGACTATCTTGTTGTAGCTCTCTCTAGCTCTGCCCTATGCCATTGTTTCTACACTGTCTACTAATCAGTGGTAGATTTTTAATTTGACTACAGCCTCAGCCAAATGCTCTGCTTTTTTGCCTGTAATCTCAAGGAAAAGCTAATAAGGGTGCAGTTCCCCCACTACTCTCTCTCTCTGTCTTGCATGGCTCTTTTATTTTTTAAACATCCATAAAATTCATATTACAGCTAAATAAGACAACCACATCAGTGAAGGAAAGTACATGCCACATCAGCTCACTCCCTGCTATCAATTTCAGAGCAATTAAGGCCTGCAAAGGGTTTTAATTTCAGATGGAAAATTGAATTCTGTCAAGATATGATCTGCATTAGGATGTTTTTCAGAGATTAACACTATACATACCTGTATGTGTGAGTGTGATGGAGCACAATACAAAAGCTATTTTATCACTGTTTGACAGGATGGGAAGATATTGAATATATTAATTGAAAATGGCATCTTAATAAGAAAGCCTTACTCTTAGAGAAGTTACATAATTATTACAGCAGGGCTGGGGTGGAACGTCTGGCAAAACGAGACTACGACTGTTGGAACACACTGACCTGAGAGGATGAAGGAGTAAAAGTCAGCAAGACATTTTGGTCAACAGTAAATCAATCTTCATTTTAAACACTTTTGTGCTATCTATGGAGCTGAATCAGAGCCAAATGTTTTGTTAATTTGAAAAAAAAAAAAAATAGTTAAAAAACAAAAACTTGAAATTGAAAAGTTACGTTTTGCTCTAAAACTTGAAAAATAAAACCATGTATTCAAACAAAAAAAAAGTTGTACCAATTTTTCTTTCAGTTTTAATAAAATTCTGGAATTATTTTGAATGCATTATTAATTTATTTGTTTTCAGTTCCACATTTCATGTTTTCAGATTGAAAACTTTTTTTTTTTACGGCTTCAAATCTTATTTTTCAGTTTCAGATCTGTTTTCTGTTTCACATCAGTTTTTTTTCAGTTTCAGACTGTTGGCCACGATGTTGTGTAGGGGGCGTGGAATTATGAGTGACAGCCTAACAAAGAAGTCAGAAGACGTCATGTTGCTTCAGGAAAAGGTGTTACTGCGAGAACTATGACTGAATGCTTTCTATCCACCCATGTGATGTTGATGCCAGTGACAAAGTTTCCTTTGAAAAACTGTTTTGAACAACACGTAGTACCAATTACACTATAAGAGAAATAAACTGTGCCAGATTCCCACTACCACGTATGACTTTGAATGTATGCAACACAGTATTCACTCGGCAGTCAGCAGGTCGTCTGCTCCGCCAAAGCAACCCGCTGGCGCTAGCACACAGTGAACGATATTAGACACGTGAACGATATTAGCCTTACTGAATAGATAGTTTGGGACATTATCCCCACAGTGGCAATTTATTGTCATTATTACACATAGAGGGAAAATACAACTAGACAAATCTGGAAATGAAGCATTGCTAACACTAAAGTTAGCATTAACTAACGTTACCTTCACTCTAGCTGGAGTTTTGTGTAGTGGTCTTTGTTAATCTTTGTTTTTTCAGAATGACCATAACCTGACAGTGACCGCAGCCTTATTAAATTGTAAAAATTATAGATAACTAACATTGCTAAGTTAAAAGTTAATAGTGCATTTTCATGGTTAGTTTAAACAACATAACTTGTCCCAGTCCGCTTTGTTAATCAATCAATCAAAGCTTTTATTATGGACACACACGATCCAGAAAACAGACAATAAGACATACAAATAAAGACAAGTTAGTGTATCCTGATACATAAGATACGCTGTGGTAGATACCCACTTACCATATTTTGTAAGGCATTACTCACATGTAATGTTATGTGTGTGAAATGTAATTTATCAGGCCAGAACACTAATGTAAAGTCGTATTTGTCTATTCTATGAGAAAATGAAAAGAGACCTTCTTCAGAGACATAAATTTCCCAGGCCACACTGAGACTGCTGCTGGATGTGGATTATTTGCAGTTTGTAGTCAACCAGGACATATGTCTTTTGAGGGCATTGTCAGGTCAGGTTGAGATGCACCAAGATGTTGTAAATTCATTGACAGAGCTGTCAATACTTGTCAATGCAGATGACAGCCTAATATGACCCTTGCCAGGTGCCAGTGATGAAAGTAGAAATGGGACGGTCAAAATATGTTGTGTCTCCTCAGCAACTACAAAGCTTGGTAGAAATGTCTCTACCAGTGTCATGTATTGTGAAACATGTGGGTGTGTCTGTGAGGACAGTGAAACGGCAAATGCATGAATATGGACTTTGGATATGGATAATTGACTCTGAGACACCACAATACTGCACTAAGTGCAACTGGAACAATTGGTCTATTCACATTTCATCATACTATTTAAGCAGTTGCATATTTTTGTATTCTCAATATATTCAAATGTTTGTTCTTGTATTTTATTCCTATTATTTCATGTATATTGTACATATGTATATTGTATCCTAGTATTTCATTTCTATTTATACTATGTGTTGTGTGACTGATTTTGCTGCTGCAACACTGTAATTTTCCATTTTATTGGGATCAATATCTATCTATCTATCTAATTGTCTGAGGTTGGTGAAGGCTAATACACTACATGTGGGTGCAGAATGACGAAAGGAATACAGCAGGATATGGGTCACCATGTCCAGTGGAGCAGAGTGTAGTGTTCCATGCATCGTGTATACTTTGTTGGTGTACTCTTAAGAATGAAAAGGATAGAGTGTGTTGCAAGAAGGATGTATTCTGTCCAAGGTCCTCGGCACTTGGTGCCTATTGACACAAACCATAAGCTCATCAGGTAGGTCAATATAGTTTTGCTCAATACAGTAAGACACATAAGAAATGAATAACGTGATATTTTACAAACTCAGTCACTCAACACTTTTTTTGTATCAGCAAAGACATGAAGACAAATACATCAAAGTGATTTAGTGTTTTCTTTTTCTCCAACAGATATGGCCTTGTTATTTTTGGAGGGATTGATGACTTCTCATGAAAGGTAATTTCTTTTTTTTTTAACCTATAATCATTACTTAAGACCAAATGAGATAATGAACATTCAAAATGACCGACGTGGTTCTACTTCTCGATTTTACAGGTTTGAAAAATGCTTTAATTAAATTTCCAGTGAATAATATTCTCTTCTCTAGATCATGTACCCGGGCACTGCAACCAATAATAAAGCATCCACTGCACTTGATATCTCCTCGGAGGCAGTGCAGAAGTATGGCTTTCCATTAAGATAAGACTAAAAAAAGTGTGAGGTGACCAAGGAGTGGAAAACGTTAGCATAGAATAATGCATGTTCACCATTAGGGGTTGTGGAAGGGGGATGTTTCCTATCAGGACAGAGTATACACAACCAAAGGTATGTTTTCTTTATGTACTGTGAAGTGGTCACACGTCCAGAGACCTCAAGACCAATGAAAATGTCTGCACACTCCCTCGGTATCTCTGGTCACTTAACATTTACACAAGATTATGTGACTCACATACTAGTCACATTACCAGAGTATTCAGGTTATTTAACCCTTGTGTTGTCTTCCTGCCGATCATGCAACGTTTTGGTTTTCTGGGTAAAAATCGTGTTTTAGTTGTCTTTTCGACACTTTTTGTCACTTTTCCCCCAATGTTTTAGTCATTTTTTTCTGGGTTTTTGAAGATTTTTCAACTTATTTTCTAAGAAAAGAGATTCCAATGCTATAAAATTTAACAAAACACCCACATTTAATGAAAGTAATGAACTCAGTTATTTCACTTGTTAAAGTTTTATGGAACTATCCACGTTATTTTGATTGTGACAATTTCGTTGAAAGAAACAAATTTCTGATATAGGAACTTTTTGAAAATGGGTCAAATTGACCAGAGGACAACAGGAGTAACGAAAGTAAAAGAGTAGCAACTAGTGCCAAATACTGCAGCACAAAGCTACAGCCCCGGACATCACAGACTCAGCAATGCGCTGCCAAATGTACAGAGCTTTTTCACGGGCTCCATAGATGTGCGCTGTGGAGATATCCATATACACTACATCCAAATAGGAAAGGGTCCACATGCAGATAGAGAGGTCGTGAGGTGGTTTCCAACGGGTTGCAATCATTTTCTTTGCAGCTATAAGTCCAGCAAATACAGCAGGTTTCTGAGTCCCAGAGACGGGGAGGGTCAGCACTCCCAGAACATGTGAATAAATTATGAGTAGTGACTAAACCATGGGTCCTGTTTATTGAATACAGACCATTTGCGGGCTCATTGATGGCGAGCTAGGAACAGAACTTGGAACAGAACCTGCTCCAACAACATCGTCGCCCCCTGTATGGTTTGGTAGGAGGCTGTTGTAGCTTTGCTCACCCCCTCCACTCTCAATCACACACATACACTTACACAGCCATTCATTAAGCTGTGGCTTATGGACTGTTTGCATCCTTGGACCATACTCATTATCGGATGTTGTGTTCATGGCTCATGAACAAAGACCTTAGTCTTATAGTGTGTGTGTGATGAATTGACTTTAAATTGAGTACTCTCCAGTTTGCTTAAATGTTATTTTTGGTTTAACTTTTAAAATTGTCTGAAGATTGTAAATATTTTTGGTTATTGTTATAGTTTTGTCTTTGTTTTCACTTAATACATGGTACCAACACCAAATTGAATTATTGGCCTCTGTGTTATTTATCTTTTCAACACCTCCATGAGATAAACTTTTGTCTTCTGTAGCCCAATCATACATCATAGTTATTTCTATCTGCTATATTACAACATATGCCCCACCTGTATGCTACATTTACGCTAGCGGATTCCTCTGCTGATAGCCGAGGCAAGTCAGTCTGATTCAACCAGTTGTCACAGCGGGATTTATCCAAAGTAACCTCAGATTTGAATAAAATGTCTGAAAGAATTTATTTTATTTTGACAGGGTCAGTTCTAAGATCTAAAGACTTAATAGCAGGAATATCTGCAAAATAATTCAATCTTAATCTCATAGTGAGAAGGTGACTAGGTCTAGCACCCTGAAAGCAATAGCGCTCTCTTGTTCTATGAATTAGAAATTCAGATTGGTTTCAGAATGTTTTATTTCCTTGATTAATGATAGCTATAAAAAGCAATTTGGTCTGTAAAATTAGTTTGTAAACATGAGTGTAATTTAGTGAACTCAGCTTCAAGATTTTGCAGTTGAAGTGACATTGCTTTGCACATATTAGAGCAGAATAGTATGGTAATGCTCCTAATAAAATCCTTTATCCCGTCCCACCATGTCTTGGGGTCTTCTACAGAGCTGCCATTAATGTCTGCAAATATGTGGAATAAACAGTGATGTAGGATTTATTTTTCAGTAGAGGTATTAAAGCGCCATCTAGCAGCACATTTAGACAGACGGTCTAGGGTGATAGAGCAAAAAACCTTTCTTAAGACTATATACACTATTGTAGAAATCATTTGGCCTGTATTGTCTGACCTAAAGGACAAAACTTTAGGTGGAAGAGTCAGAAAGGTGAAGTACCTTCTGTATGACAAAGTGGCATCCAACTTTTTTCTGGCGACCTGCAGGTAGGGAAATCTGCGCACTGGTAAAAGGGAGGGACATTTACCAGTTCATTTAAATATCAACATTATTGTGATACAAAGTTAATATTGAAAAGGTATCCCTTTAACTACCGCTTTGTCTATTGGTACCACTTTTACTAGCACCACAATAATGTTGGAATGTGCCGACAAGTTTTCAATTCAACAAGTGTCGCAACAAAATATCAACATTGAGGAATACTCTTAGTATCTGTTTATGTATTACTGCTTGATATTGCTGGTCCATAAACAGCATCAGGAAATGACCCTTGACAATATATCATGAGGTCAAGCAAGAGAGAGTGAATGAGACAAAGAGAGGGAGTGAGTTTATACTATTTGTGCAACTGCAACACAGAATTTCCCTTTGGGGATCAATAAAGTATTTCCGTTTCTGATTGTCTTTCTCACGCTGTTCTATAAAGAGCATGAAGGAAATTGGAAATTACCTGTTACATGTACACAAGGATAGGACCCAAATGCAGAGATGAGGACGGCAGGCACGTAAACTGGGCAAAACTGGCAAAAGGATCTGACAAAGGAAACACAGGGGTTAAATACAAGAGGTAATGAGGCAACAGGGAACAGGTGATACGTCAGGTGAAGCACATTAGGGCGGGGCCGGACACGGGAACACAAGACAGGACCAACAACACAAGACGGGAGAAAACCAGAACAAAAACACAGGGAAGGCCAAATGGGAAAAATAACCCCCAACAAAAACCCCAAACCACAACATTACCTTCTACAATCAAACCAACCTGTTATCGGCCTGTCTGATGGGCTGTCCATTGATATCCAAGAGCAGCGGATCAAGAACCATGAAAAATAGATCTAAAAAGTGCAGCCTATTGCTGTCAGTTACAAAGAGCTTCAAAGCCAGTGTTCCCTCAAAGATGCTGCAATTCCAAAGACTTTTGCCATATGACTTATAAAAAACATCTTAGACTTTGCAGGATTTTTGGGCAGTATTATGGAAAAGAAGCTAACATTTTTATGTGGATTCTATGACAGTTCTGCATGTTTCACCAAGTCAAATATAAAACCTTTTAAGACTTGTTAAAAGTACTCTAAGCGATGGCACGGGTTTTGACACTACACATTTTTTGTCACATACAACAAACATCTCCTCACATGTCCCATTTTGTTTGACAATACTTTGAATATCAACAAAAAGTGATGTCACCCAACACTGCTTAGAGCCACTTCAAAGAAAGACCTTCATCACAACATCAACTTAACCCTAAATTTAGTATTTTCAAGCAAAGTATCGCTAAACTTGCAATTCCCCAAAGCCAGAAAATAAAATCTGTTTTATGTCTGTGGTACAATCGGAATAACATGAAAGCTGATTAGCTGCAATATAAGTTGCATATTGGTCTCATTTGTAGTTGTAATACAGCAAAATTGTATTTGGATTAGTGACAAAGACCTACACCATGAAATAAAAAGACAAACCTAATAAAAACATTGTACAAACATAATATAGTTTAAAAAGTTGGATGAAAACACTTTATTAAAAGGATGAAGAGAGAATATTGTGAGGACATTATACTGATGTGATGATCATCATGATTAAGGCATGGGTTGTTTGCTGCAAAATGTAAAAAAATGTTTATCTGTTTAAAATTATATACATTTTGTGTATATTTTTTATCTTGCTATAAAAAATATTAAATTTATATACAGGAACTATTTACAGTTGAATAAGGGGTGGGAGGGAGAACACCCTTCGCCTTTATCCCACTACTTTTTGGACAGATTGAACATATTGTTTGTAACACAACAATATTATGTTATATTTAATTTTATTATTTTTGTTTGCATGGTTGAAGGAATATTAAGACCTGTTAATTATTTTAGAACACAGTACTTGAGAGAATGTAAGACTCCAAAACAGAAGTGATTCTTCTTGGTCCCCCTAACACAACAGCGAGCATAGCTAGCCACCTGGGTCTGCTGTCTCTTAACCTGCACGCCCATGCCAGAAATCTTGGTGTCATCTTTGATTCATCACTTCGTTTTGAGAAGCAGATCAATTCAGTGGTGAAACGTTGCTTTTTTTTTAACTCAGGAATATTGCTGAAGGCTATCTTGTCCTCTGATGAGATGAAGACTGTCACCACTGCATTAATCTCCTCCAGGCTTGATTATAGCAAGTCACTGTACCTGGGTGTTGGCGTGTCCTCTTTGTCTCGCCTGCAGCTATTGTAAAATGCTGCAGCGAGACTTCTGACTGGCACAAGGAAAGGAGAAAGCATCACAATGATTCTAGCATCCCTGCATTGGCTACCTATTAAATACAGGATTGATTTTAAGATCTTTTGTTTTTAAAGCCATTCATGGTCAGGCTCCCCAGTATACTCTCCTCAGTCCCTACTCCAATTACAGGCCTCTTAGATCCTTGAATCAATTGTTTTTAATTGTGTATTTCTTACATGTTGTACTGTATTTTCTTGGTATTATTGCTAGTTATTTGTGTTACATGACTCATTTTGATTTGATTTTACTTGTTGTGCCATCCACTTCAATTTGTACAGCACTTTGGTCCACTCTGTTTTAAAGGTCCCATGACATGGTGCTCGTTGGATGCTTTTATATAGGCCTTAGTGGTCCCCTAATACTGTATCTGAAGTCTCTTTTATATAGACCTTAGTGGTCCCCGAATACTGTATCTGAAGTCTCTTTCCCAAAATTCAGTCTGGGGGGGGGCAAGGTGGAGGCTGGGGGTGCGGCCTTGACCACCTGCCACTTTGCTCATTTGAAAGCCATGATGTCTCTCTCTCATGGGTGGGCCAAATTCTCTGGGCGGGCAAAGCTGAGAAAGGGGAGGTAACCAGGAGCAAGATAGATTTTAGATTTAAGATTTTAGACGTTTTAAGACCCTTTGGAAACCCTGTATGAGCTTGCACACAGACAAACTTTGAAGACAAAAACACATTTTTAGATCCAGTGAAAATTACACTTTCTGAGCACAACATTGTCTCTGATGTCAATCGTGAACACCTAAATCTACTTTGAAAACGTTTTTTTTTTTTTTTTAAAGACACTTGAAGAAAAAAATGCTGGTTTTAACTATTAACTAGTGATGGTCAAATGCAGCTTCATGAAACTTCGTGACTCATTTTCTTTATTTACAGAACTCAAGTTCTGGACTGGACAACAGCCGTGATAAACCAGCTAACATGCAGGTTCAACCATAATTCATTTGGAGACAAGATTTGCATTTTGGAAAATGGATGACATTCTGATCGGCAATGTCAGTGCTCCACACACAGCAGAACTGAGAGGTATAGTGTGTATCTACATCTACAGTTACTGCTCTAACATTACACTCATTACCGCAGGTGCAATAAAACCTAGGTAAGTAAATAGCCAATACTTTATCAATCTGTTGAACAGGCATAAACATGTAGAAGAAGCTAAAACGAAATATGTCTGTATGTGGTCTAACTGTTTATTTTAGGTTGAGTATTGTAAACTTACAGTAGGTGCTGGGGGACACAAAGCAGCCCCTCTTCTCTACCATCGGTAAATCCATATGGCTAATTGGTATGCATGTCAGTCACGTCATTAAACCTTGATGTGATGAGTAGTGAGATGTCTGTCTTTATTCTTTCTCAACTTCACTCAGCATTTTGATGTCAGGAATAGGATTTATTGTATTGACCCTAGGCCCCGGGCACTGAGCTTTCTGAAAATGTGACCAGTAAAGTTGAACACAGCCCTGCTGTAAGCTTTGTACAGTCCCATGTACCTGGGATAAGCTGTGAAAATGACCAAAATGGTTTGTCAAAATGTTTAAGGTAATCTGAGGTAAATGTAGTTATTTCCATTTAGGATTTAGTTTGAACCAATGCAACTTAGAGGCAAGACCCACCCTTCAATAGCCTTCACACGCTACTATTGGGTAGACGTCCATGCTTACGCAAGGCAACGGTAGGGGCAGCTGTGGCTCAGTGGTATATCGGTAGCCTGCCAATCGGAAGGTTGGTGGGTTGATCTCTTGCCCCCATGTGGGAGTGTCATTGGGCAAGACACTGAACCCCGAGTTGCCCCCAATGCTGCGCATCGGAGTGTAAATGTGTGTGAGTGTACTATGTTAAAGCGCTTTCAGTAGTCGTTGAGACTAGAAAAGTGCTACGTAAGAACAGTCCATTTAAATGAAATAACGAAGCAGTCCATTAACATTTACATTCTGAGCAATATGCATGATAAATCACTAAAAACTATGCAAACTTTCTCTTCAGAAATTGGCAACACACATTTTCTGACACTTTTTCTCCCTGTCATATCACACGGATTCATTGACAAGTACCATTATTGTAATTAGATATACATTTTAGCCTGGATAAGAGAATATTGTAAAAAATGGAAATGTGATGTTTACCATAACAGTTTGAGCCCACATTTGTCAACACTTCAGTCATTATTATATCTCCACAAAGACGGGATCAAATCTGGCACTGTCTAATTATGGGAGTGTCTCCCTAACCACAAGGCTAATCTGATGCCTAATGCATTAAACATGGCCAGCAGGTCTAGAAATTAATATAGCAGAACCACTGAAAGGTATGAGTTCTCATTTATGGAAATATTGTTGAGACTTTTCATGTCTGTGAGAGTGGATGTGTGTGTTAGCATGTCTGGACCACCAAAGGTTATATTTACCATTTGTCTGGGTTTGGGGAGAGGCAGAGGGCAACTGTGGACAACAGCGTGGACCACTGGAATTCTGATGATGTTTGTGTTGATCTGACACACACACACACACACACACACACACACACACACACACACACAAACAAAAGAGGTGTTTATTGGGGATTTAATCAAATGTCAGGGTTGCAGTGTCACGCTATGAATACAGTGTAAGAGGCTTGGAAAGAATGGGAATTATTGGGAATGAATGGGAGATGAAGGTCGATCAATAGTAATGAATGTGTGTTGGATGGGAATTAATAGAGATGCATGAGGACGTGTCCCCATTATAATGTCACTAACAGTTAGCTGCATACAAAAGAACTAGAAGAAGACATTATCATCATCATCAGTTGTTAAAGGGGTATTACGTCCTCTACGACTGTTAAAGACCTCTATTAGCAACTAGTGGGAACTGCAACAACATTGTTTTTATTAGCTGTTTACAGAAAGACAGTGCCAAATTACAGACAGAACAGGTTAGAAACTAGGTAGTAATAAAAGTAAAACATTTAAAAGCTAAGACCCACATTTCTCTCAAGAGTTGGTGGACACAAACAAGATTAAAAAGTCAAAATAGGGTGCAGCTTGGGATGCATATTTCTGTCCCAAGGGTAATCTTTTGTTCATGACGGACCTGATCCCAACCTCGTTAAAGTGAGTTGAAGCACTGAGTTTTTGTTACAAAATATACAGTATGTAATGCCTGTGTTGGGTTCATGGGTTGCCAGGTTGGCGGAATGTGAAGATCATTCTAAAGTATTTTTCCAAAGCTGCCCCTTGCACTCCAACTAATAACTAATCTCTAACTTTAAGCTGTGTTGCACTTCATACCAGTAGTAGGGTACCTGCAACTCGAGCAAAACAGCTTTGTAAGGAAATATGTCTAATGTAATGTAATCAGGTACCACCTGCAGTTATGCTGGTCTAATGTATTTAGCTTATTATGTAAGTTCTTCCACCGTAAATGGCCAAAAATGTAATTAATGCAGCTTTAAAATGAAACAAAAAAAGTTGCTTTTCTAACTGTAGAAAAAATTAAACTAGGTGTTGTTATTGATTCATTCAGTGAATGCATAGTGACTGAATGAGAACACATACTGAACCACTTCCAACAGACAAAGCGAGATGTTGGAAATTGAGGGATGTGGTAGCTCAGTCTGCTCAAAAGGCATGAGGGTCATTAACATATTGATATAACACTGGGCCTAAAGAACAGAATATAATCACCCCTGCACTCACACCATGACTCAGGTAACTCTAGCCTGAATCCCACAGTAATCCTACTCACTAGATTGTAGTAGCCACTGACTTAAGTGACACATCTGTAATTAGTACGTTTAGTATGATTAATCACTACCTAATCAGATTTGCATATATAATGTCTTTGGGTCAACCAGTTGTAAGTGCATGTGCCGTCCAAAATAGACGAACCATGCTGTGTGTTAATGATGATCAGTCTACTCCGGTCAGCTAACAGAATCCCTCTCTTGGTTCCTGCCATGATTAATGTGTCAGCACAACTGTCTGCTGAGGCAGAACACACTTTTACAAAACTGAAAGTGACCAATAGCATGAAATCAATGAATCGTTCTCCAAGTGTTCACTGCGGCAATATTGTCCACACCTAACAAATAGTAAGACTCATGTCCAGTTTAAAGGAAAACTCACAGCCTCATGTTCTCTGTCTTTGAAAGCCACCGATCGAGTTAGGAATCTTGGTTTACCATCAAATTATCTTATGTTATAGAGGCCTACTGCAGTGGCAACGTAAAAAAACCCTCAACCAAATCATGAAGAAATGTTATACTTTTATTTGTAATATGTCCTACTTATCTAAGTCTATCCTTAAGTGTGTTGAGGTTTTCTATAATACAAAATAAGTTAAATATTGTCTTCTCACTAACCCACATTTGACAAACCGTACTATTACTTAACATAGGAGACCCTAGACCAACACAGTAAATGCTGTTTACATGTAACTGATGGCAGGAATTGAGAGCCGTTTCTTTGAGGGGCCAGAGCACCAAAGAGGCCCACAATACTCTCTGACTGACTTTGACAGTGGCCTGTAAAAGTGGGTTTATTTTATAATTGTTATTTAGGTTTTGTAGCAATTGCTTTCTTTCTACTGTTGTAGTGCCATCATATTCCATGCAGTGCTGAGGTTGCAGCCTATGTTGGATCAATTGAGAGAAGGCCTGCAGCTGTATGACTCTCTTCTGCTAATTGAGCAGTACCCAGATATCTGCCAGCCCGTTTGTTTCTGGGGAAGATGTAAAGTAAGCAAAACTATACCATTTATTATTAGCAGTAAGAAATGCCTAACTGATAAGCCATTTCATAATACAAAGGTTCATATAATATACATGTTGTTTGTTTGTCAGGGCATCCATACTTCATCAACTCAGTGACAAAGGGACTTCCCAGCATCAGATTGAGGTGGAGATGATCAACTTTATTCAGGACTTCCTTTGTGAAGGTGAAGTTATGTCGTTTTTAATGTCCTGCAAATCAAATATTCAAAAGTTCAGAAAAATGTTTTCAGGCCAAAATATTTGTAGCTTGTGACTGCTGAGTCTTTAAATAATCAGGTACCACCCGCAGTTATGCTGGTAGGTATTGCACATATTTAATTTTTATTCTACCTGAAAAATCTTGATGATAGTAATAAGTATTATTTGCCAGGATAGTTTGATTTACGGCAGTTGTCACTTGTTTTGTTATGCATGGCTATAATTACATAAGAATACATACAGAGAACATACATAGAAATGATTGTTTTCCTAAAACCATTGTCCTTAATGAACACATTTACAAATCTATCACTATTATATGTATTAAGACATTATTGTATTATTCCAATTATACATAATGCCATTTATAACAATTGTGTTTGGCTAAGAGAGTCATTTCCAAACCTTGTGAAATCTCACACACAATTGTTTTTTGATCAGCTGTTATTTTGTGTACCTCTGTCTAATTTACTTATTTAATTGAAAGAACAATTATCCATCCATCCATCTTCATCCGCTTATCCGGAGTCGGGTCGCGGGGGCAGCAGCTCCAGTAAGGGACCCCAAACTTCCCTTTCCCGAGCCACATCAACCAGCTCCGACTGGGGGATCCCGAGGCGTTCCCAGGCCAGGTTGGAGATATAATCTCTCCACCTAGTCCTGGGTCTTCCCCGAGGCCTCCTCCCAGCTGGACGTGCCTGGAACACCTCCCTAGGGAGGCGCCCAGGAGGCATCCTTACCAGATGCCCGAACCACCTCAACTGGCTCCTTTCGACGCGAAGGAGCAGCGGCTCTACTCCGAGCTCCTCTCGGATGACTGAGCTTCTCACCCTATCTCTAAGGGAGACGCCAGCCACCCTCCTGAGGAAACCCATTTCGGCCGCTTGTACCCTGGATCTCGTTCTTTCGGTCATGACCCAGCCTTCATGACCATAGGTGAGGGTAGGAACGAAAATTGCCCGGTAGATCGAGAGCTTTGCCTTCTGGCTCAGCTCTCTTTTCGTCACAACGGTGCGATACACAGAATGTAATACCGCACCAGCTGCTCCGATTCTCCGACCAATCTCACGCTCCATGGTCCCCTCACTCGCGAACAAGACCCCAAGGTACTTAAACTCCTTCACTTGGGGTAAGGACTCACTCCCCACCTGAAGAAAGCACTCCATCGGTTTCCTGCTGAGAACCATGGCCTCAGATTTAGAGGTGCTGATCCTCATCCCAGCCGCTTCACACTCGGCGGCGAACCGATCCAGTGAGTGCTGAAGGTCACAGACCGATGATGCCATCAGGACCACATCATCTGCAAAAAGCAGCGATGAGATCCCGAGCCCACCGAACTGCAACCCCTCCCCGCCCGACTACGCCTCGATATCCTGTCCATAAATATTACAAACAGGATTGGTGACAAAGCGCAGCCCTGGCGGAGGCCACCCTCACCTGGAACGAGTCCGACTTACTGCCGAGAACCCGGACACAGCTCTCGCTTTGGTCATACAGAGATTGGATGGCCCTGAGAAGAGACCCCTCACCCCATACTCCCGCAGCACCTCCCACAATTTCTCCCGGGGGACCCGGTCATACGCCTTCTCCAGATCCACAAAACACATGTAGACTGGTTGGGCATACTCCCAGGCCCCCTCCAAGATCCTTGCGAGAGTGAAGATCTGATCCGTTGTTCCACGGCCTGGACGGAATCCGCATTGTTCCTCTTCAATCCGAGGTTCGACTATCGGCCGAACCCTCCTTTCCAGCACCTTGGAGTAGACTTTACCAGGGAGGCTGAGAAGTGTGATACCCCTGTAATTGGCACACACCCTCTGGTCCCCCTTTTTGAAGAGGGGAACCACCACCCCGGTCTGCCACTCCTTAGGCACCGTCCCAGACTTCCACGCAATGTTGAAGAGGCGTGTCAACCAAGACATCCCCTCCACACCCAGAGCCTTCAGCATTTCTGGACGGATCTCATCAATCCCTGGGGCTTTGCCGCTGTGGAGTTGTTTGACTACCTCAGCGACTTCCACCAGGGAAATTGACCACAATCCCCCATCATCCTCCAGCTCTGCCTCTACAATGAAAGAACAATTAGGAAATCAAAATTTTAATTGTCACATAACGCTTACATCTGTTTGCTTCATAGCTGAGGATAAGGGGCACGTAGATGACCAAGACGGCCTGCATTCTATCACACCTGCCCGGTTTCTACAGTGGATCACAGGCCAAGGTCACGTTCTACTTCTTTCCTCAGAGAAGAAGGATTTTGCTGTAAATTTAACCATGACTGCAACTTATCGGGAACAGATGGGCCTTTTCCATCTTGATATGATTAACTGTTCAATTGAGAAGTGTGAATTCTCAAGGGAATGTTAAAACAGCCTAAATTTCCTTACTCTTCAAACAGGATAAGGATCCTACAGAATATTTTAGCTAGTGCCATCTTAGCCTGCTTAACTCTGATATTAAAATCTTCGCAAAGCTCCTAGCCTGTCGTTTGGCCTCTCATATGGCAAAACTAGTGAATTCTGACCAAATCGGATTCATAAAAACGAGACTAGCAGCAGATAATGTTCTACATATACTTACTCCAGCAGAAAGTAAGACTTCAAAGTAAGACAATGTGTTTTTTTTCACAGAACCCCTCTCAGTCTCTTCCTCACCTTTTAGCATTATGCAAGGAGTATGGAAGCTTATCAGGCTTTAAAATTAACTGGTCAAAGTCTGCATTACTTCATTTAAATGACTTGAGCATTGAGGTTT
Organism: Etheostoma perlongum; assembly: GCA_026937815.1. NCBI lineage: Eukaryota > Metazoa > Chordata > Actinopteri > Perciformes > Percidae > Etheostoma > Etheostoma perlongum. The sequence continues at coordinate 868,341 of CM049380.1, forward strand.
TCCCCTGCTTAAACCAGATTGTTAAACATAACTATTCTGGTGTTCTGAACAACATTTTGAAAGATATGGAAAATGGATAGGTCTCCCCATGTTGATTCAAGCCCCTATGTCAGTGGTTAAAATTAATGTTTTACCTAGGGTTAATTTTGTGAGCTCTATGCTACCTCTCTTCCTCCTGCTGGCTACTGGCGTAAATTACAATCAGCAATATCCAAATTTATCTGGAAAGGCAAGCGGCCTAATTTGAATTAAAGAAGAATTCCGGTCAATTTTCACATGTAGCTCTGTTTTTTTTGTAGTGATGTTGGTAGCGAAACAAATGAAACCAATCGGTAGTCCCTATGCCGTGTTTTCCTAGAGTTGGCACCCAACAGGCTTAAACAGGGCAAGTTTTTGTAGAGAGGAGTGTTGTAAGGGTGATACAAATCAACATGATGGTCAGTGCAAAGTGTGAACTTACTGCCCCGCTGATATGTCCTCCATTTCTCCACAGCCCAGACGCAGGCAAGGGCTTCTTTCTCAACTGTGAGTATTTTCTCTAAGCACGACGTCAGTGTCCTTAATGAGAACGTCACTATGCTTTCCGTGTGATCTGGATGCAGCTATGTGAACACGGCACCCAGGCCATAATCTGATGCATCTGTTGAAATTGTTGTTGGATAGTCCAGGTTGAATAAAGCTGTCGACTAGCAGCTGTTTCACTACGAGGAAGCCTTATCAGTTCATTCAAATATGGCGTCTTGATGCAGACAGGCGCGGAGCGGCTCTACAATTGTGGCATAGTTGGGTATGAATTTGCCATACCGAGACAGCATATCTAGGAAAGACGGGAGGCTGGCAGCGTCTTTGGGAGGAGGGGCCTGTGTGATCACTTGCAAATGCTGTGTCAGGTTTGATTCCATCAGCGGTCACCAGGTGTCCCAAGAACTTCAGACTAATGTCATCCAGGTAGATAGTACAATTAACACACTCAGCACTGTGGCCATCAGCTTTTGGAATGCAGCAGCAGCTGATGCAAGGCCCTAGGGAACTCTGCAAAACCGGAACAGCCCTTCATGTGTGATGAAAGTTGTTAAATCCTGACTCTCAAGATGAAGTGGTACTTGATAATATGCACTTTCCAGGTCTATGGTTGTAAAATAAAGTAGCTCCTGTCAGTGAGGCGAGCAGTTCCTCCATGTGAGTAAGAGGGTGCCTGTCTATTATGATTGCCTTGCTGGGCTCGCGAAGATCTACACACATTCAAATGCCTCCAGTCTTCTTCTGTGTGACCACCGTCAGCGAAATCCAAAGAGCAAAGTCAATGTGCTTTATCACACAGGCTGAGACATAGTACACTGAAAAAGAAAGGCATCTCAGCTTTTGACGCACAGCAACAGCAGTTGGTGAAATCTTCACCTGTGTCACGTCAAGTCCCTTTGTCAAGTTTCTTTGTATAGGTGCTTTTATATTTTTTGTTGGTTTTCCCATTTCCTGTTTTATTTTGCAGTCTCTCTGTTCCATTATGTGTTGTCTTACTGTTTTACTTCCTGTCTTTTGGTTTTCCTACCTTTGTGATTGTCTGATGTTTTTCACTTGTTCGTCAGCCCCTTGTTATTCCTTGTTTATTTGCGTATTTAGTCTCTGTGCTTTTGTGTCTGTTGTTGATCGTCTTCCGCCGTGAGTTTTTCCTTCCAGTGTAAGCTATTTTTGGTGTTTTTTTATTTTACTGCAATTCCTGCAGGTTGTTTTTTGCTGCTTGGCATTCATGTGAATTGGCAAGGTGTTTGAACCACAGCAGAAGCAGGTACGTGCAGAGGAAACTGAGGTAGGTTTTGAAGCTGGTCCTGCAGTGGAACCTTAACTCAACCTTGTAGTGGTGCACTGATGTTGTGGTCTTTGTCTGCGCTTTGCACTTTTGGTCTGGACCACTTGTACAGGTACTGTAAGTGTTGGTCACCATAGCTTTAGCTTGCTGGGTTTCTAATTCAACTTGAATGGCTATAATAATGGCTTCAGTTAATGTAAGCTTGTCTTTCAATAACAGTCTCTCTCTAATACGAGGTATAGCCACATACTCAACAAGCTAATCTCAAATCATATCATCTCCATTTGGGAATTTGCATGTTGGGACGAGTTGTCTTAAAGGTCCCATGGCATGAAGATTTTCCTTCATGAGGTTTTTTAACACATAATATGTGTTCCTTCAGCCTGCCTATGGTCCTGCAGCGGCTAGAAACGGTGGTAGGTGTAAACCGAGCGTGGGGTATCCTGCCCTGCCTTTGAGAAAATCCAAGAAGCTCAGATTAAGAAGCTCAGATAGGCCGATCTGTTACCTCAACCTTTCTCTGTTTTGCCTGCCCAGAGAATTTGGCCCACCCATGAGAGAGCAAGACATCATGTCTTTCAAACAAGCAAAGTGGCATTTTGTCAAGGCCCCACCCCCAGCCTCCACCTTGCCCCCCCCTCTCCTCCTCAAAAGCTACAGACTCAGAAATAGCACTTACTAAGGAAAGCTCATTGTGGGACTGGCTCTAGTGGCTGTATTTCTGCACCAAGGCTGAATTTTGGGAAAGAAACTTCAGATATGGTATTAGGGGACCACTAAGGTCTATATAAAAGCATCAACAGAGCACCATGTCATAGGACCTTTAATGCAGCAATGTATTGTGCTATCGTTTCCTGGGCTCCTTGAACACTTTTGCTGAAAGTGTGGCGCTCTGCAACCACATTACTAGCAGGAGTAAAATGATTGTGTAGTGCAGTAATGGCAGTTGCTAAATCGTTTCCAGAGTCTGGAAAAGTCTCCGCCCTTCTGAGCCCAAGCAATGAAGTAATAATGTTCTCTTTCTTGCCTCTGGCCAAGTGTTTCCAGTTGCATTGATCACTAGAAAATAATTCTCAAACATCCTCACCCATGTCTTGAAAGGAATTTCCGGCTCCCCCGGGCATGGCAGAAAAAAATCTGGAAATGAAGTATTCAAAGCCATCCTTACTTAAAAGAGCTTACAGGGTTGTCTCATCGCCAATTTGTAAGGTTTGGATGTCCAAGAATCTGATATCAGATAGGATGGTAATAGATGTTTAATCAGAGCATCATGGCACTGTCTTACATCCCCATGCATGTAGTAAGAACACATAAACTACAGCCTGCTGTTGACTTACTTACGGCATCACGTGGTATAATGTGGAATATACATGGTAAGTAAACACAACACTTTCCAGGTGCCCCTCAAAACAGTTTTTGTCCTCAAATCAAATCATGTACAAATATTTATTTAACTTAAACTGTATAGAGAATAAACAGTGCTTCCATGTCAGACACAAAGTCACAGACCTCTGCTGCTACAAACCCTAATATGAGAGTACACTGAGCTACACTGTACGCTCCACATCCCCGACATCAATCACTCCTCCTGCAGCCTCACATGGTGATTCACAGGAAACCTAACACAAGAGGAAAGGAAGAAGGCTGATTGCTGTTTGTCCCCTTTTCCACTCTCTTCTTTTCATTTCAACAACAACATTAAAAAGAATATTTATTCCTCATCTTTCTTTTCTTTACTATCCCATTCAGTCTGTCCTCAAACTACCACTCAGCATCCTCCCACTTTTCTTCCTCTTCTTCTCCTCATCTGATCACCCTTGGGTCTCTTGCTCTCAGCTCAACGAAAGGCCTAAATGTTTGCAGAGAAGAGGCAGAGGTGCAACAACGTTCAGTAGGCTCCACACAGCATACATAATGGCATCAGCTGGAAGTCAAGAGTAGGGGAGTAAGGGAGACTAGAAAAAGGAAAAGGTGGGAAAGGAAAGGCAGCATCACTGCAAAGCCCTCAGAGGATGCAGAACAGAATCGTATTTCTCAACACTGGTGGAGGAGGGATAAAGCTTCTCACAAACCCCTGTAGGAACAAGCAACTTTATCACTTTGATATAAAGCAGGGTGAAAAGAACACTAGGCAGCAGACTTTGCCATTAATGTGAAGCTAGGAACAGAGGCAGGCACATGTATTCCAGCCATTTTCTCTAAAGCCATGCAACAACAACAACACAAAGTTTTTGATTATTCTGAGAGGCAGAGGCAGCAGGAGACAAAGGAAACAATAGCTTTAAAGCCCCTGAAGCTTTCTCAGCAAAACATATCCTTCTCAACAAGCCTTTTATTCCAGTCTGGAACCCCAAGAACCTATCTTAGAAATGCAAAACTCTGTAAAATGGGTGATAACTTAGCTCTTTTCCTCCAAATACTTGGACATGTTTATTAACTTGAAGTTTTTCGGGGAAATTAATTTAAGAATAATTAAATAGATGGGTCCGGTTTTCTTAGATCGACCTAAACCAATCAGAGAGGTCTGACACTAGTCTAGGGTGAATATAAGACAGAGATTTGTTGAGATAGGCCTGTGTTGTTGTGACATATTTCTGAAGATATGTTCACACTTGCCCTGGCAGCCAGAGTACTTGTCATTGCTTTTTAAGTGCTTTGCTGGCTCTCTGCTGCTTATTTCAAATTCCATATAACTATTGTTTGAGGGTGTTTAGAGGATTGGGTGGAACTGAAGTTGGAGGTTTCGAGAAAGAAGACAGGAAGGAAGGAAACATCAGCAGAATTAAATCAGGGAGATGGAAAACATCTTCTCCCATCACTGCTGATGTTTGGAGACATTCAACATTCAGTCACTCCTGTTCTAAGCTTCACTTTTAACTGTAATGTCCAGCCAAAACGCTAAGAAAATACAGAAGATTATGACCGTTTAATATTATTGTTAGAGAAACTTCTTTACACAAAGCATCCAATCAGATTTTCAAAGTAAAATCCAAAACAATTTATTAAAAATCAGTTAGTTCTATATCTTGATAAATTGACTCATCAACAATAACTGAATCTTTGCACTTCTTTTATCCACTCAACGTCCTTTGATCTTAACTATTAGATTAGGTATAATGTCACAATGGCAAGTTTTTGAGTCAGTGTGGACTTGCGGTGCAGCATGTAACAGGAGAAGGAGATAATGATAATGTGTTCTTTGTCGCTGGTGCAAACTTCAATGCTGTGTGGGACCCAAATATTGATTGGTCGAATGCAAAGGTCACGGGTTCAGGTGCAAGCCACAAATGCTTTTTTTCAGGTAGACATAAAAAATGAATCCTACATCACTCAGTTTATAGCAGAGTTCTAGATATTTGCAGACATTAATGTCTGCTCTGTAGAAGACCCCAGGTTATTGTGGGACGTGATAAAAGGTTTTATTAGGAGCAATACCATGCTATTCTGCTCTAATGCGTACAAAGCTTCACTTCAACTACAACACCCTGACGCTGAGAACACCAGGTTGCAAACTAATTTCACTGACCAAATAGCTTTAAATGATCACTAGTCAAGAAATAAATAAACAACATTCTGAAACAGAAATCTACATGACAATGCTAGAGAACTAAAGACAGCGCTATTACTTTCAGGGTGCTAGACCTAGTCATCTACTTGCTATGAGAATGAGGTCCTGTGACCATTTTGCAGATATTCCCGCTATTAAATCTTCAGATGGTAATAGTAGAACTGACCCTGTTGAAATAAATAAATCCTTTCAGACATTTTATTCCATCTTGTACGCATCAGAGGTTAATTTGGATAAAACCTACTGTGACAGCTGGTTGAATCAGCTTGACTTGCCTCAATTACCAGCAGAGGAATCTGCTAACTTAGACAGATTGATCACTTAGAGGAACTAAGTTTGGCAGTACAGAATATGCAAAAAGGAAAATCACCGGGCTTTGATGGGATCCCTTCTCCACATTGTTCATGGAGCAGAAGACAGTAAGACCCCATTGTCACTTCTCTCTCGACGAAATGAAAGCCTTTGACAGGCTTGAGTGGTCATTTCTATGGTCAGTCTTAGAGTTGATGGGCTTTGGTAACACGTTCATTGGTATGATTAAAGTTATGTATTCTAACACCTCCTCCTCTTTGTTTCAAGTTTCTAGATCTTCCCGCCAAGGCTGCCCCTTGAGTCCTGCACTGTGTCATTATGCAAGGAGTATGGAAGCTTACAGGCTTTAAAATTAACTGGTCAAAGTCTGCACTGCTTCATTTAAGTGATCCTGCTCGCAATTCAATTATCCTATTGTGCTATTGTTATTATCCTATTATAATAATCCTATCATTATTATTATCTAATATCCCCATTGTTAATCAGTTCAAATATGTAGACATTGAGGGTTTTCCTTGCTTAAACTGGCCTACCTCAGAAAATGCTATGACAGAGCCTTGGTCACTCTATGATGTTCCTTTTGCCTATATCGCCAACAAACAGTGCCAGCCACGCTTTGGCCCCATTATCTCTCATCTTATCAAAACTTCAAGATTAGCTAAAACATATTGCCATAATTAGCTTGTACCTGGCACACATTTTCTCCATTATTCAACAATACAGCGCTCCTGATTGGTGGGAGGCCTATAACAGCTTCACAGTGGGAACATAGGAGTGATTAATGGGTGGTTAATTGGCTAAAAGACATCTTTAGTGAGGTTGACTTGTTACCCTTTTCTGACTTACAAAACGCTATCTACCATCAATCTACCACAGTCTTCTTTTACCTTCAATTAAGATCTGCACTCCAGGCACTCCGTGTCCCCTGGCAGAGGGTTTTGCCCATCCATCCTATCCATAAGTTATTTACTATGTAGCCAAAAACTTGTGGTATGGTATTCTAGGCTTCATCAGTTCTTGGTGATATCTGGCTGCTCTGGCCTTTCTATTGAGAGGATCTGGCTATGCGATTTCCCAGGCATGAGTATTGATCTTGACTGGCATGATGTATGGTCTAACATTAGTATCACACAATCCACACCCTTTGCAGATTCACTACAATTTCATTCATAGGACATAGTATCTCACCCCTGTGAAAATGTGTTGCATGAAAATAATTACCAGCCCTTTAAACACGTTCTGCCCACTAAAAGCCCAAGGTACATATCTTGACATGATCAGGGATTGCTCTCCTGTTGGTCAGTTCTGGAACAATATTTCATCCAAAATATCTGCCCTAATTAATGATACTGTACCTGTTACTGTTAATGTTTTTATTCTGAGCTATCTGTCAGCCCGTCGGCTCTCTAAAAGTCAAAAACGTGCTGTTTGTGGCCAAGGGAATGATTGCAGCCTGTTGGAAAACACCTCATGACTTGTAAATTCGTACATGGACCCTTTCCATTCTGGAGGTTGTGTATATGGAGCTCTCCACGTGTCGCATAGGTGGATCCCCAGGAACGACTATTGCTGGATCCTTAAAGTCCATGCTGTAGGCTTGTGCTACAGCCTTCTCACTTCTATTTGTGCTTGTGCCCCTCTCCCTGCCAATGCCTCTTGTTTGTTTGTGTGTTTGTCTGTGTCTGTTTCTGTGTGTCTTGTTTGTGAGCTGCAGACATCATTCTTGCTGTTGTGTTTTTGTTGTGTCTCCCTTCTTACTGTATTCTTCCCGTATTTCCTCTCTCCTCTCTTGTTTTAGAGTGAATCATTTCATCGCAAGGAAGGATAGGGGAAAAGGTACACCGTGCCTTCTTGGGTGTGTGTAGTGCATTTTTCTGTATATTTTTCTGGATCAATGTTTTGTTTGGCTTTTTAAATAATTAAAATGTGATCATAAAAAACAAACTCAATGGCCTTCCGATAAAAATCCTTGTTCAGACCAAATATTGGCCCAGAGACAAGTCGAAACTCAGTGGTCTGCAACGTTCTGAAACACAAACTCAAGGCATGTGGGCCAAATCCGGCCCCCTGCAGACTTTGACCAGGCCCACATATCATTTTATATATACATTTTGGCCCACCTAGTTTTTCTTGCTTTTGCTGAAGTTGAGCCTCCATCTAAAACTCTAAAGCCATTTGGACCCGTTTACAGTTTGTAACGTGGAAACAAAATTAATTATGGAAATTTGATTTCAACAGCCAAATTTACTTTTTACTTTTTTTTTTGCTAAATCGTGACATGCCATTTTAAAACCAGCCATTACTGACTTGACAGGTTGAGTCCCAGGCAACACCATCTCAAGCTGAGACATTTCAGTTTAGATTTAGACCGTGGCAAATTTTCTGTGCGACGTTCTAAAACAATTCCGTCTCATTGTGGATATTTGATCTGAACTGGACATTAGATTTGCTGGGAGGAGGAGAATTTACTGCAAATAGAGTTGACCTCCTTATATATATGTGGACTGCAGGGACAGTCTGTTATGTGTAATGATTAGTGAGATATTTTGTGGTATAAATGACATGACTGTCCTTGGCCTCAGAGAGAATAGAAATGTGCGAGGGTATAGACGTGCACTTAATGTCTTGTTATATGGAACAAGGCAAGAGGTAAGAAACATCATGACAATGCTGGAGAGGTGATATATTGATATAGTGATATAAGATATTTAAGGAACAAAAACAGGCTGACATGTAGTGGCAAAAATAATTACAAGAGAGAAAGAGGACAGAAGGAAACCAAGAATAGACTCCTTCAAAATACTATATATAATAACTAACTTGTTTTGCCAAAGATGTTTGAGGGAAACCCTAACAGAAACATATTTAAAGGACCCATGGCATTAAAATGTGTGTGTGTGTGTAACAAGCATAGTTTGTGTGTGCTGTGCATGAGCCTAGGCACATTTCTTTATTAAAATAACAGCTGTTGGGCAGCTGGATAGCTCAGATGGTAGAGCGGGCACCCATATTCAGTATATAGAGGTTTACTTCTGGACGCACAGATGGGTGCAGGTGCATTTGCTATTTAAACAACGTGGGTGCTGGACGGGAAATTGATTACTAGAACTTGCGTTGGGTTTTGCGCTGTGCCGCGCCGGGTGCAGGATAGGGCCCCATGTTTCGCTCTATACCCTCTGAGTCTAAGTCTTTCCATCCTTTCACCACCCAGCCTTTTTATCTGTCCAGTGGTGATTCACTGAAAAACAACCATGGCCGTTTTGTGTGTGTGTGTGTGTGTGTGTGAGTGAGATGCTCTTTCTACTACAACAGTTTCTTCTGCAATCAAAGGCATTATGGATGGAACTGTAATGGAAAGGTATGTGTCTGTGAGGACATTATCTGAATTCCTGCTTTTCACTTTATTCACACACAGACACACACACTTCCACACAGAAAGCTGGTGTGTTTTATATATTACACCTATATAAAATGGTAATGGGATACATAATGGAGGGAAAAAAATCGCATTCCCAGCCAAGCTAAATAAATTAGTTCAAGGCATCCATGTTGGACTCAGGGAGCAAGCGCTTTTGCGTGTGACTTATTCATCTTTTTCGGAAAATTTCATGTAGATGTGATTTTTTTTTTTAATTCATTATGATGAATAGTCTGAAATAAAAAGGCAGGATTTTCCAATTAGATTGTCCCAAGCTGCCCTTTTCATCATCCCTCATCTCTCATAATTACCATCCCTCTGCCTTTGCCTTCATCTCTCTCTTGGTTTTTCATTTGCACCCCTTGTTCTTCTTTAAGCTTCTCTGTGGTTTCGTCTCTATCGATCTTTACCTTGTCTTTTCCTTTTCTTTCTCTTTTTCCTCCCCACTTTTCACTTTCACTACTCCTATTTTACTTTACCCTCACTTCACCCTTGGTCAATATTACTTTCTTCTGTGCTTTTTTATCTGTGACTCCTCATTCAGTTTCTACCTTTGTATCTTTCTAAAATCTCCCTTATGCCCCTATTTTCTCTCTACACACTTTCTGCCCTTTCACGACTTGGCCTATATGACACCCGTCACATAGAGCCTGCAAATGTGTGTGTGTGTGTGTGTGTGTGTGTGTGTGTCTAGGACCCAACATCAGTAAAGGCAACAGCCTTCGCTAGTCACTTATATAAATTAAAAACATTAATCAGATTAAGGCTAGAGTGTCAGAAGTGGCATTGGGCCAGCAACTCCATTTTCTTCCCCAGCGAAGGACAGAGATCAAGGGAGGGATGGAAGGAGTGAGAGAAAAAGAGAAACACATTTCAAAGGGCAAGAGGAGAATTGGCGTTTTTCCATTACATGGTACCCGCTTGACTCGCCTCGACTCTATTGCATTTTTTGGTTTTCCGTTATGCAAAAAAGTCCCTGGTACCTGCTAACAGGTACTTTTTTAGCATCACCTCCGTCGAGGTTCCAAGAAGGCTGAGGCAATACCAAAAGGTCCCGTAAAAGCCTGCAGACTACTGATAAGTCGGAGAGAATCGTCACAAATCACTGCATCATCGTTGCCAGTGACAGACGGGGGTGTCCTGAACAAACCCATCCATTTTTTAATAGTTTAGCCAGCCGTGTTTTTTTTTGCTGCCTCTAGCTTCTTTTGAAACTAAATTTCTTCTGGCTGTGGCAACAGCCACATGCCAAGACTCAACACACTTCTGTGTGTGTTTGTCACGTTAGGTCACGGCTGCGGATCGCCTCTGCTGTTGGCTCCATGCTCCGCTGTCCTTCAACACTCACCAGGTCTGGATTTGTTGGCTGCGGCCATGACTGACAGCTGAAGTCACAAGGACCAACAAGATCTCGCAAATTCACGTATGATCGTGTGATATAACAGAATGTAGTTTCTATAACCAGAACCACAAAACCTCTGACCTGTTGACTTCAGGCCTGTCTCTGCCCATTATGACATTTTCAAGGTGTAGTTCAGGGAAATATGATGATGAGCGTGGTGTATTTTATTTTGATGTTTTATTTGTTTCTGTGCTCAACTTACTGTCCCACACTATCTGCCGTGTGCTGAATTGCTGCAGAGCTCTCCGGCGTCCGGCAAAAATAGAAGCTCGGGAGGGCTGAGGATCGCCGGAGCTGGGACAGAGTTAGGACGCAGCTGTTCAGCAGTCAGTGGATATACACTCTTTAACTTTAATAGAAACCTAATGACTCCGCCGCCGTTCCGGAAAGGATCCGCAGCCGTTCCACAGTTGGTGGAAATCAGGGGTTTGGGCCTCTCCTACCTATCTTAATTCAGACATTTGGACACAGATTCATAGTGCTAAAAAAGTAGGTTACACAATGGTTAAAAGTGGATTAACTGACAACTCATTGGAAATATAAGAAAATGTTCAACAAAGTTTCAAGACCATATTACAGTAGTATTATAAATATTATTCAATGTTGTAAGAGTATGTCCTTCAATGGTTTATGGTCACCTCTAGGGTCAGTGAGCATGAATGACTTTGTAAACAGTTTACATTTATTTCCCATGGCAGTGCTGCAGTAAACAGCTGAGGGGCTTACCAAAAATGTAAGGATTAATACTTGTTATTGCTCCGAGAAATCCAAACAATGTTCTAACAATAGTGAGAAGACTTTCCATTCTCTTTTTCTAATGAAATGCACTCCACTCGTTGGTTGGAAAATTCATTAAAACCTAGTTATAGTAAGAAAACAAAAGAAATGGTGAATAGCCATGTTCATAGTGGAAGTTGCCAAGTGAGAATTTAAAAAAGGGCAAATATGTCGAAAAAAGCTGTGTTATTATTCATTGTTGAATTTCAGCCAACGAAAATATTACTGCTCATCAGGTTGTCATCTTGTAAAAACTAGTTATTTTTGTTAAATTACCAAGGAAATGAAATGAATTTGCCTCAGGGGACTTTACAATTTGTAAAGGATACAACCCCCTCTCTCCTTTTCTACACTCACTTCTGTTAAGAAAAGATCCACCCAAAGAAACACTCTAATATGAAAAGTGTAGCACAAGTGTTCCCACTTAAAGAAACAGAAGTGCAGTGTTTGTGATTCTGACTTCATGCCAAACCTCTCCTCTGTCTCAATCTGCTTTTGTTGCTCCCTCTATTATATTTCTCTGACAATTCATTTTAATGTACTTCCTGTCTTATTTCTATTTTTTTCAAAAGGCCCCAGTCATATTTCCTCAATCATCAGATTAAACAAAAAAGTAGAATGGTGTTCATCCACATGAATGCCTCTCTGTATTCTCTCTAGAATGTGTCTGGATGTCAATATCTCTTCTCATATATTTTTTCTTTCCCCTTTCTCCCCTCACATTACTCAGTTCTGTTTCACAAATAGTGTAATGTCTTCGCTTTATGAAGAGATGCATGGGTGAGGGAGGCTGCAGTGAGAGATATTTATTCATTCCCAGCATCACATTCAGACTGTTGCATATGGTGACACATCAAACAGCACACACACACACACACACACACACACACACACAGGTTTTTATCAGCAGTTTCACAGAGATAATAAAAACAAGATAAAAGCAGTGATGGGTGGTAATGGAGCCACCGGACACACACACACACACACACACACACACACACACACACACACACACACACACATAGAGTGAGAGTGTCCTTAAAATGCTTTCAGAACAAAACTGCCTCAATAAATCACCATTAATCCAGTTTGTTTTCATGCAACGACTTGAGTGTCACTTCATCAGGAAGAGGAATATTTCCTCGTCCAACTTTAGTCCATTATTGATGTGTTTTACTGATGAAGAGCTTAGAGAGACCGAAAGAACGAGGGAGAACAGACAAAAGATAGAAGGATGGCAGTTAGGAAAGAGAGTAAAGAGTGGTTGTTCCACTAGTGTCCTAATCATAGCAATAAAATAGAAAGGTTATTTCTATTCAAATCAACATAGCAGAATGGTCAGAGCAGCAGCCGTTTTTATGTGTACCATTGCCATGGTAACATATACACTATAAGTACACTATAATAAGCCGACTTCCGGCAAGGCGCGGAGCTGCATTCAGAGAATGAGCTGAACAGTGGGCTGGGTCAAACGTTAGCGGTCCACTGGGTCTAACTGTCTGTCCTCACACCCTGCAACTCCGAGAACGTCTCCCAATCTGCGTCGCGCTCTCCCATATGTGCTCTGCTCCAAGCAAACTACAAAACAGTTTATGGTCCCACTGAAGCGCATTGGCACCATGACAACTAACAACAATCACCATTTTGCTGTGTCCCAGTCAAATTACCACAGGAAACATTTCAATGGCCTTTCTATCCATTTTATTTCTATGGTCCTAATTGGTGCGACAAACAAACACACACAGCCTGTTAGGGACTGAAACTTTGAAAAATAGACAGATTCACAGGAAATAAAGAGAAAGTGGATAACTCTTCCATTGAATTATCGGTCACTTAATTCCTCCTGTATCGATATTGTCTCTATTTATTTCACCTTGAACAGAATATTTTTAATTAATAAGTTGTCTTGTGCTGTGACATGCTGTGATAGGATATTTAATTATTGGTATACTTTAGTCAATGACAATGATTATGAAAAGTTATAATGAATCAGCTAAATCCATGGCTGTAGTCAAGACAACTTAAATGTGCCCTTTGGAGTTTTCTGGGAAGTTATGTTTAGAGTCAACACAACTATCCACACATTCAAAAAATGTTATGTCTCGTCAACTTTGTTAAGTTTAGTCACTCATGTCTAGTGTTGTTGTGCACTTCCTTATTTTGTATTCACTTTCCCTCTCGTTTCAGACCCTGACTTCCCGCCTCTGTGATTGTCACCGCCCTTGATTGGTTTCACCTGTTTTTCCCTACCTCATGTATAAATAGTCCTTGTCTCCCTTTGTCTTGTGCCAGTTTGTCTTGTCCTGTCCATATGACAGTGTTTTCAATGTAACCAGATTTTGTTTATAGGTTTTGTGACATTGTTGGATCATCCAAGTAAGAGCTTTTACTTTTCGTTCATTTGAACCTTTTATTTCAAGTAAAAAAAAAAAAAAAAAAGTTAAATTTTCTACAGTTTTTGGAGTTGTGCATTTGCAATTTGCATCCACAAGCATTACTGGCCAACAGTATGAACTCAGCCACCCTCACTGCACAGGGCACCAAGCTCTACCACCGCGAGGCACAATCAGCCGTGGCATGAAAGAGTGAAAACTATTACTTCATGTGGTGGTTTGAATAAATGAAATTGAACAAAAACCTTACATTTGGTGCAAAATAAATGCTGGTGTGGTTAGGCTTCAATTCACATGTAATACCGAAGTATATACATATTAATGTTTTATCACAACCTCCCCTGGTTATACTTAAGTGGAACACTGTATTCCTTACAATGTCGTATTTTCTTCTTTTCTCTTTGTCTGCTCTGTAGAGGGTTGACACTGCCAGTGTAACATAAGTGTTGCCCTCCTACCGCAGTCCATCCATCACAGCCAGGCAAGCTGGCACTAAGCAGCTCCTCGTTTGACATTTAACTCCCCTCGACTTCTCATTTCTTCCTTCAAGTTGTCTGATCCACACACACACACACACACACACAATGTATACATAGTTCCACTAGTTTAAAGGGCAACTATTATATAGTATTTGTAGGATTGTACTTGCATTTTGTGTTTGTACAAGAACATGTTTACATGATTATATGTTGTTTTTCTCTTACGGCCCAATGGCTGCTGCACCTGTAAGAGTGCTTGTCTCTTTAAGCCCTCCTCCTGAAAATACCAGTCTGCTCTGATTGGCCAGCATGCTTCCTGGAAGCTCCAGCGCCTCCACTCTGTATTGAAGCTGGAACTACTGAAACAGCACAGACCATAGAGCTGCTGCAGCGCGACTTCTGTGGTCTGTGCAGCTTCAGTTGAATGGCTCTGCTGTGGGCATGCTGTGTCCCTATTTCTGCCGTAGTTTTGGGTTTCCACCTCCGATGTAGAGCAGCGTACAACCACTTCTCTAAACTGTCTCATTCAGAGACATCCAGTGTCTCAAATGGGGCTCCGTGTCTGTCAGGAGTTCTGAGATCTACCGCATCAGCAGAGCAATCACATAATGCAGAGCAGACCATGGTGCAGGTGGATTAGAAATCAGAAAAGTTGATACAGGAGAATAAATTGATGAAACCAATACAGAATGCCTAAGAGCCTTACTGCAATATATTCCATTATGTTTTTATATTTGGATTGTAATCTATTCCCAGCATAAATAAAGATATTTCCAGCATAAATTTATTCAGAAAAAGATATAATAAATAAAGAAATAAATAAATAAAAATTCCCCAGAATGCAGAAAATGAAGAATTGAATGCGTAAAATGTTCATGGGGTGGACCCCCACATAAGTCACCATGCACACAAATCTGGAAACAAAAACACTGGCCTTTGGATTGCCAGACCAGCTATGATTACACCAAATGTTGGTGCCGTTTAACATGGGGGGGGGGTATGATAAGATTCTTGAGAGTCCATTGTTCACTACTACATCATGCGTGAGAAGTTAAATTGGGAAGGCCGTTGGGTTCCCAGGTGGATTTAAATTTAAGATAAAGAAAGATCAGGATGCGCAGAGTATTAATCTGCTGTGTGTGTGTGTGTGTGTGTGTGTGCGCGTTGCCTGAAATGTAGGTGCAGGCATGAAGGAAAGGCCTTTTTGAAGTAGTTAGGCCTTTCTAAAGTAGTTTTCGTGCCTGAGTTAGTATGAAAGTGAGGGAGATATTTACTACTGATTGCTACTACTGAGAGAAGGGGAATTGGTTAGTCTTCGGTAGTGGCCTGGGTTATTAACATAGACTGTTAATATTAATAGACAAAGCATCCAGTTAAGCAAAGTGCTGCAAATGCGGAAGTGCCTTAAACTTGCACTGTATCTGAATTCCAGCAGGGGGCGACACGTGCAGTTGCAAGAGGAGGTTGGTTTCTATAGAAGTCTGTGAGAAAGTGACCCACTTCTCACTTGATGTATTACCTCAGTAAACATTTTCCTAAAGAGTTTATGGTCTCAATTGCTAGTGGTAAGTCTTCTGCAATATGACATTTTTTTTAATTATAGTCTTGTTGATTTTAAAATTGACAAAGCAGGAGGTGTTTTAGGGCGTGATGCGTGACTATGATATGATTGACAGTCTTTTATGTAATATAAGTAATAGGACAAAACTATCTCTAAAACCTAGCGAATGTAAATCTTACATCAAATTATGCATGTATGCCTTGTCATTAATATTTACAGTTAATGGTTAATAATCATAAAAAAGACCTCCAGTAATGGCACATTCCTCTGGTGGTATTGTTGTTCCAATGTATGTTGTCTCTCTCTGTATTGAAGAGAGAACGAGGGAGATGTTGGAAGTCATTGGATGAGTATGTTCAGGTTCTTGACTGTATTTTGGGCCGTAACATCCAGGTAGGAGAAAGCGTTGATGAAAGGTAGTGTGTGTGGAAAGGTAGACTTGGCTGTCTGTAGGTTTGTAAGAGGTTGGTCCATTAGGAAGGTGTGCTGTAAATGTGCTGTATTTTATATAGCGCTTTTCTAGTCTGAACGACTAGAAACATAGTACAGGAACCATTCACCATTCACACACATTCATACACTGTGGCCGAGGCTGCCGTACAAGGTGCCATCTGCTCATCAGATAAACATGCACATTCACACATTCACGCTCCGATGACACAGCATCGGGGGCAACTCAGGGTTCAGTGTCTTGCCCAAGGACACTTCGACATGGGACTGCAGGGCCGGGGATTGAACCACCAACCTTCCAATTGGCAGGCAACCGCTCTACCACTGAGCCACAGCCGCCCCTAGCAGCCCTTGGTATTTCTCAAGGTGTTTCTACGGGTTCTCTCATTGAGGCCAAGAGAGGATAACTTTGTTCACATGACTTTCTTTCCACAAGCCATCACTCTAATAAACAGCTGACTTCTGACTCACAGTGTCAGGTTCAATTATTTGCAATAACCCAGCAACACTGTCTCTAACCTGCACATTTCCACTTATTATGTATTATTTATTCATCATTCTCTATTTCAGAGCTGTCTCCTACTGGTCATATTGTAATATAATAACATACTACTCTTTATTCCAGCACCCTTTGCACTTTGCTCCACAAACATAATTTACTCCAGCATACTTTGCACTCTCCACTTTGCATTTCCTCAACCTGTCTATATTGTTTCTGTCTAGCGTTTGTATATATTAGTCTGTATATACTGTTTGTTTTTGTATGTGTAAGCGCATTGTGAGCAATAATGATCCAAAGCAAAATTCCTCGTATGTGTCCTCATACCTGGCATATTAAGCTGATTCTGATGATTGGCTGTCAGGGTTTTATTTCTGAACGTGTCGATGGCATGGGAGAAATTAGACCTGGGGTAACAATCCACTTGGCCTTTGCGTATCAAGGATAGGGGGTAGCCTGGAGAGGTTGGAATAGCCCATTATTATAATTATTTTTGTTGGGTTGAGTGACAAGTTGGGACGGAGATCAAAGTCGGCCAATGTATGAGCTTTGGAAGGGACCAATGGGCTGTCTGAGGGTCCTCTGGGTTTACGCTGAGGTTTGGGCTGAGCTTGTGTGTTTACAGTACTATTTAACCTTCCTCACTTGCAGTTTACTGTTTAGCCTGTGGTGGCTTATTTGCTAGTAGCGTTTAACTTGTTGTAGTTGCTGATCATATTTTGTATTTGTTTGAAAGTTACTGGACAATGAGCTAATGTTAAAGGTATGCAGTAAATTAGACGCTAATTTAAACTGCTACTGTAAGTAAGCTTAATGCAATTAAGATTGATTTATACAATTCTCTTTACCGGTAAGTGTTATGACAACTACAAACATGATCTCCCACCAGTTTTAATTTATTGACATGAGATGAATAAGAGAAAAAGACTAGTGCCTATATTATATCCTATCATTGTTGGTAACGTTATCTACCTTTGCACGTTGCGGGCGAAGTTGCCGACAAAATATTCTTCTCCTGCAAGCAGACCGACGCTAATTTACACACACACACACACACACATATACATATATATATATATATATATATATATATATATATAAAATCCCCCTTTCACCCCTTGTGGGGTGGTATGTGTCATCCTCAAGCTCGGGTCCAGAGGCCTGGGCGTTTGAGGGTTCTGCGCAGTATCTTAGCTGTTCCTAGGACTGTACTCTTCTGGACAGAGACCTCTGATGTTTTACCTGGAATCTACTGTAGGCACTCTCCCAGTTTGGGGGTCACAGCCCCCAGTGCTCAGATTACCACTGGCACCACTGTTGCGCTTACTTTCCACATCTTTTCTAGCTCCTCTTTCAGCCCTTGGTATTTCTCAAGCTTCTCGTGTTCCTTCTTCTTGATGTTGCTGTTGCTTGGAGCTTGATTGCCACATCTATCACTACTGCCTTCTTCTGCTGTTTGTCGATCAACATGATGTCTGGTTGGTTAACCATCACCAGTTTGTCAGTCTGGATCTTGAAGTCCCACAGGATCTTAGCTTGGTCATTCTCGACTACCTTAGGAGGTGTCTTCCATTTTGACCTTGGGACTTCCAGCCCATACTCGTGGCAGCTGTTCCTGTACACTATGACAGCTACCTGGTTATGGCGTTCCATGTACGCACTTCCTGCCTGCATCTTACACCCTGCTGTTATGTGCTGTACTGTCTCAGGGGCATCCTTGCACAGTCTGCACCTGGGGTCTTGCCTGGTGTGGTAGACCCCGGCCTCTATTGATCTTGTACTGAGTGCCTGTTCTTGTGCTGCCATGATTAGTGCCTATGTGCTGTCCTTCAGTCCAGCCTTTTCCAGCCACTGGTAGGATTTCTTGATATCAGCCACTTCTTCTATTTGTCTGTGGTACACACCGTGCAGCGGCTTGTCCCTCCATGACGGTTCTTCCTCTCCCTTGTCCTCACCTTCGGGTTTCTGCTGCCTGAGGTATTCACTAAGCCCTTCATCTTTGGGGGCCATCTTTCTGATGTACTCCCGGATCTTCGTCGTTTCATCCTGGACAGTGGCCTTGACACTCACTAGCCCTCTGCCTCCCTCAGTACGCTTGGTGTACAGTCTCAGGGTGCTGGATTTGGGGTGAAACCCTCCATGCATTGTGAGGAGCTTTCTCGTCTTGATGTCAGTAGCCTCTATCTCCTCCTTTGGCCAGTTTATTATACCAGCGGGGTATCTGATGACTGGCAGGGCGTATGTGTTGATGGCTCCGATCTTGTTTTTCCCGTTCAGCTGACTTTTCAGGACCTGCCTCACTCTTTGTAGGTATTTGGCTGTGGCGGTCTTCCTTGCTGCCTCCTCATGGTTTCCGTTAGCCTGTGGCACCCCAAGGTATTTGTAACTATCCTGAACATCTGCAATGTGGCCTTCTGGTAGTTCAATCCCCTCAGTTCTGATCATCTTCCCTCTTTTTGATACCATGCGACCACACTTGTCCAGTCCGAATGACATTCCAATGTCATTGCTGTAGATCCTGGTAGTGTGGATCAGTGAGTCGATGTCTCGCTCATTTCTGGCATACAGCTTGATGTCATCCATGTAGAGGAGGTGACTAATGATTGTTCCGCTTTGGAATCGGTATCCATAGCCAGTCTTTGTGATGTGGCTGAGGGACCATGTTCAGGCCTATGCAGAACGGGGATAGTTCATTGCTTTGGTATATGCCACACTTGATGGTACTTGTGCAATTGGCTTTGAGTTGGCTTCCAGACTTGTTTTCCACAGCCTCATTGAGTTCTTGATGAAGGCTATTAGTGTCCTGTTGACCTTGTACATCTCCAAGCATTCCAGTATCCATGTATGTGGCATTGAGTCGTAGGCTTTCTTGTAGTCAATCCAGGCGGTGCACAGATTGGTCTGCCTGGTATTGCAGTCTCGAGTGACTGCTCTATCCACCAGTAGCTGGTGCTTGGCTCCTCTGGTGCTACTGCCTATTCCCTTCTGGGCCCTGTGCATGTATTGAGCCATGTGCCTATTCATCTTAGCCCCTATGATGCCTGACATGAGTTTCCATGTTGTGCAGAGGCAGGTTATTGGCTGGTAGTTGGATGGGATTGTTCCCTTCTGGGGATCCTTCATGATCAGGATTGTCCGTCCTTGGGTTAACCATTCTGGGTGGGTCCTATCCATCAGCAGTTGGTTCATTTGTACTGCCAGCCATGGAGTGCAGTTAGTTTATTCAGCCAGTAGGTGTGGATCATGTCAGGGCCTGGTGCTGTCCAGCTCTTCATACCTGCCACTCTTTCTTGGATGTCTGCCGTTGTAATGGTTACTGGTTCTTGTTCTGGGAGATTGCTGTGATCTGTTCTTAGATCCACTAGCCACTGAGCATTTGTGTTGTGGGATGCCTCTTTCTCCCATATGTTCTTCCAGTACTGTTCAGTCTCAGCAAGAGCGGTAAGTCTTTGTTTGGCAGTCTCTAGAGCCTCAGGTAACGACAGCTTGTTGTATTTCTTAGGTAACCCCTTCCTTACCCCTTTCTTTAGCTCTGAGAGCTGACTAACCTCTCTTCGTGTTGCCTTGATCTTGGCCTCTAACATTCTCCTCCATGGGGGGTAATGCTCTTTGTGGCTTGTGGTGTTCATCTTATAGCCAAGCATCTCTAGGATCACTGTTGCTGTGGCGTACATCAGCTCATTTGTCTCAGTTATGGCTTTAGTAGGAATAGTATGTATTGCTGTATTCACATTTTCTAGCAGACTTTCAGAGGGTAGTTTGTCACTTAGCCTTGGCAGTCTTGGTCGTTGTACTAGGGGGTCCAGCTTGGCTATGATCTTCAATCGTAGGTCAGTCGCCCTTATGTTGAGTGGTTCTGTGCCGTAAGTTGTTGTTGTTATTGGGGGCTTGGGACCCAATCTCTGAGTGTGGGGATGATGATGAAATCTCCCCGCTGGCCTGGCGTCTTGGCTCCCCTTGCCGTAGCATATTTGTTGTACCTCATCAATCTCTAGTTGTGATAGGAGCTGCCGTTTGCGGATATTAGAACACTGAGTCAGCAGCTGTTTCTTTGTCAGTGTTGAGGATGGGTTTCGAAGCATCCATCCATCCCATAGTCTCTGCATGTAACCCCTCTTACTGGGGTTGCTTGTGTGTATATATATATATATATATATATATATATATATATATATATATATATATATATATATATATATATATATATATATATATATATATATATATATATATATAAATAAATAAAACAGCACAGCTCCACAACCATTTTGCCGTCCAGTGTTTTGAAATGCAGTGCGGAAGTGAAGGCGGCAAAACAAATTGACGTGCACTTGCTAGCCTGTTTCCTTGTACATGTTCTCCAAATACTAAGAAAGAGCCTGGCCTAGCCTCTGGAGGTCTTGTCTTGGAAGGACTAGTCCTACCAAGGAAGGGCCTACGAATGGAAACCATCTAGGAATCAATATTTTTTTTATTTATTTATTTTTTAACAAAGATTTGGAAGCTGTATGTGTGCGCCCAAGGACAAACCACTGCTCTAGTGGACTATCAATCCTGGAGCTCGTGTAGGCATTTAAAAGTAATTGATACATACCACTTGGTTTGTTAGGTCTCAAGAGAGGAAAACTACCCAGAAGAAAGCCATTACAGTGAAGATAACAAGGGTAAAACGTCCAGTGTAATCTCTATACTGGACACACTTGTTTAGCTCTTAAGTGGAGAAGAAGGAGGAATGGGAATTTCAGAAAGGACGTGACTTGGAGTAAGACTCAGAACGTGTGAATAACAAAAGTTTGTCAGAAACATTTGATTTCCAGTTGGAAATGTTTAACTAATGTTTAATAGCTATGTAATTGTAAGGCACAAATAGTATTAAAAAATTATTAATAATAGCTACGTGATGCTTATTCAGCCCTCAGGCATTTAAATTAAGTGTTAATTATGTTATGTTATATTATGTTATTATGTTACCCATTGTTGCACAATATTTCACTAAAGATAAATGCACGTTTCCTTTCTAGCGATCATCTGTCCATCTTTTTCATTGCAGAGGTGCTTGATGCTTATCATTAGCTGTTTCCCAATGTCAAGGAAGGATGCTCCATAGCCAGAATTTGGACGATACCACGTCATCGATGTCCGTCGAAGGACCGTTCCAATGTCAAGTATCTTCCAAATTCCTCCAAGGACTTAGTCCTTCATTCAGAAAATTTCCCATAGACAGAGAAGGATGCATATGTGTATCCGTCGCAGTCCCAAATCACCAACAATCCTAAAAAATAGCGGACCTAAGCGGGAGTTCGAGCGGCATTGCTGACGGTGAAATAATCATTTAAATGTAAGTATCTTTAGTGTGTGCCGTAAATTTGTTATCACCATTAATGTAAAGCATAACACTTTAATGCTGGTACAAATTGCTATAATAATTAGGTAGATACACCCCGAGCTAATGTTAGCAAACTGAACCTATCATTTAACATTAGGCTGTTAGCCAGGTTGCTGTCTTTGTAAAGTTTAATGTCCGGTGGCATTTTATCTCTTTTTATAAGCGTTAGCAGAGATTTAGAAAATTAGTGTGTTTATCACTAGTTGTATTTGTAACACTGCACCATGTTAACTTCACTAGCAACGTTCAATGAAGGCTAACATGTATAAGTACTTTCCCACGTAATAACGTTATGTTATATTATTCATAACGATAAAAATATTTTTCTTGTGTTAACTGTCTTTTAACAGGGACTAACGGAAGCGGTCACCAAGGATGGCAAAGCAAAAGACCAGCAGGGAGACAGAGGCCAAAGAGAGATGTTGAAAAGATTATTTGCTATATTAGAGATTGGCTTTCTAACAATAAATGCTTTAAATTAACTGGTTTGTCTGTGTCTCTAAGTGTTTGGGTGTGTGTATATAACAAACTGTTTTTCAATGTCTATTTTTCAATGTCTATTAAAAAGACTAGTGCTTACATATCAGTGTTGGTAACGTTACCTACCTTAGCACATTGCAGCCAAAGTTGCCGACAGAACATTCTCCTGCAAGCAGACTGACGCTGATTCACCTTCTCCATCGCAACAAAATAACTCAACAGCACAGTTCACAGTTCCACAGCCATTTTGTCCAGTGTTTTGAAATGCGGCAAAACAAATTCAATGACGCAAGCCTGCAATGACGTGCATTTGATAGCCTGTTCCATTGTACATGGTCTCCAAATGCTAAGGAGGACTCTGACCTGCCTCTGAAGGATCCTTCCTTGGAAGGACTAGTCCTACCAAGGAAGGATCCTTGACATTGAGAAACGTCTAATGTTTGCATGAAACAAGAACTGATCTAGCTTTTGAGCTACTGCCTTTGTACCTTATCTCTTTGCATTACACACAGCAATGCCTCTACACATCCATCCATCCTGCTGGATATATCCATAGATGGAACACCCTGCCCTGTGTCCCATTAGCAAGCTGGGTCCTTCTAATTAAGGAACATGAGTCAAATGTAATATGTACTGAAAATAGCACTAGCATTTTTACTCTGAACTTGCTTTTCTACTCAGTAAAGCATTAACTATGAGTAAAAGTGGGCCCTATAGATTAGTTACTGAGAGAGAAGACATTTCCTAAGGAAATACTCATCTGGACAAGTGCCATGAGGCAGACTAGATTCCTGTAATTAGCCCCTATAAAGAAACTGGGTTACAGTGTCTTGATTAACTCTTATATTTCCATTATTGAATTTATCTCTCTGACGTTCCACATCGTGTGTCTTCCTGTGGGTATATCTCTCTGCTATACACAATGCAAGGGCCCTGTGCCAAGTGTTATATGGCTGCAGGGACACGCAGACATTTTGGGCAGTAGGGGCTCAAGGAAAGAAATAGGCCTAATAGTTAATGAATAATTATTTATTTAAAATTTAAACAACATTAAATATATTAACTGTAACTACCGTACCAATTTCTTATTAACCTTATGTAATTGTAAGAATTTGAAATTTTAGTATTCACGCAAAGGAAAGTGCCACAATGTACATGTTTTCTATGCTTCTAGTTTCAAGTATATATTTAGAATAAGTGACCGCACCAAGAGGGACATGTTTATTTTGTAAATGGCAAAAAGTGTCTTTTAATCTTGTTTAATTTTACAGGATAAAACAGCACCAATAATGAAAAAAAAACTTAGATGAGGAAATTAAATGAAATTAGATGAGGAGCCAACGATCAAAATAAAATAAGTTACTGTTTAATGCAGGCCACTTTTTTCATGTCAATTTAGAGATTTTGGTACATTTTGCTTCCATGTCTTCTTTTACTCTAATGGAAATGAAACTTCCAACATATCCATTTAGATGGTATTTGTTTTAAGACGCATCTATAGATTTGTTAGAAATCTACATTTTTAGATGTAACGTTTAAGGGAGAAAGACTCTTAACTCATTAACTGGGAAAGTTCTGTGCTGATATATTTTATTTAATTTGTTTATCCCGTTCACCTGCAGTGCCTTGTCAAATGTTAATTAGTTAATGCCTAATTGGAATATCAATGTGGCGATTGTTATGACCTTATTAGACACTGATTTTACTGTAGCTGCTCACCTGGAGTGTCTCCATTAAGCACAGTACATTAGCCTGTAGGACCATGATGCCTCAGCTAAACCTTAGCTAACTTATTACATAACATAAGCCAGTAGCTCATGCATGTTAGCAGTACAGAAGTTAACTATTTATTTTGTCTTTTGGCTAATTAGCTGTAAACTTGAGGCACTGGCAGATTAATTAAATTTAATTCAATTTTATTTATAGTATCAAATCCTCTCAAGACACTTTACAGATATATTTTACAAAGACCCAAGAATTCCTGTAATTCCCAAAGAGCATTTAGTGTGACAGTGGCGAGGAAAAACTTCCTTTCAGGGAGAAACCTCGGACAGTGATGGTGCCGGTTGGGGGTGTGATGAACAGTGGCAATAATAGCTGCAATAAATATAATAGACCTATGGTTAGAAATAGTAGTTGTAGTAGTCCATGGCCTAGCAGGACACTGAAGGGCATTACACGGTGTAGCAGGATGAGCAGGACTTAGCAGGGCAAAGCAGGAATGTAGCAGGGCGTGGAGCAGGACCACGATAGCAGTAACCATGATTTAGTTGCCACCCTCATCCAAGGAAAACTGGTGGGCGAAGAAACATAAGGACTCTGGGTAATAAGCTCCCCAGAGGTACAGTAAGTTAGTAACAACATTTCTGGGACGTGGATGCACACAAATGGAAAGATAGAGGAGAGAGGACCCCAGTGTGTCAAAAGAAGTCTCCCGGCAGCATAACTAAGAGCTATAGTCTTAATAGCCATAATTAGCCATAATTAAGAGTAGGCAAACCTGACCACTATGAAGTGAAGCAGAGAAGACAAGGGGTTGCTGCGTTTGATGCTACACACCCTCCCCCGCCGGTCTAGGCGAACGCCGCAACTCCTCACTCCCTAACTGTAAGCTTTATCAAAGGTAACGTGTCTGCCTCCTGAACGCAGACTGGGAGCTGGTTCCACAGGAGAGGAGCCTGGTAGCTGAAGGCTCTGGCTCCCATTCTACTTTTAGAGAACCACAAGTATCTCTGAATTCTGATTTCTGACAGTAGTGCTGGAGTAAGGTGACCAGATTTCTCAGACAAAATCCGGGGACATTTTCAGCTCAGAAGCGTATATACCTCCAAAACACGTCATGTTTTTAATTTTTGTATCAGATACAATATAAACTATTGAGGAAAGATTTTCCTTTGACATTGATGCAGTATGAAAGGAGATCGCTGCAGTCTGCAGCAGAGAAACAAGCAACAATGGAAGTTAATAAGATAATTGTCCAGCTTGTATTTAAGTTCATAAAGTGCTCGTTTTGCCGCTTACAGACTCAGATTAATATTCTAAGTGACTGATAACATTATGGAAAGGATTTCTAAGGAGGCTGACCTTTCTGTTAAAGATTAAGATCATTTTTTAAAACATAAAAGTGTTCGCTAAACCAACCAGACTCCATGTAAATAATCATTAATTTTAGCATCGTAAAATACGACTTTCTAAAACATCTCTGAGCAGCGCTGCTCGATCGGCTCCGTTTGGTCTGAGTTTTCTTTCATTCTAATTTTGGGTCTGTTAGTCACAGTGAAAACCGGGGACATTTCCGGGGACAGATCCAGCCGGGGACAGGTCACCAAAATCGGGGACTGAAGGTCATCCATGATTTTATATCTTGAATGCATGCTTGTGGGTTTAGCTATCTGACTGGTTTCATCTGGCTTGATTGATAAGTATAATTGGGTGTCATCCACATAACAGTAAAAGTCAACCGAGTGTTTCCTAATAATATTGCCTAAATGAAGCATATATAAGGTGAACAGAATTGGTCCAAGCACTGAGCCTTGTGGAACGCCATGGCTAGCATGCCTGAAGGATTCATCATTAACATTAACAAATTGAGATCAATCAGATAAATTTGATTTAAACCAGCTTAGTGCAATTCAGTTAATGCCAACTAAATGTTCCAGTCTCTGTAACAGGATGGTATGGTCAATAGTGTCAAATGCAGCACTGCAATAGTAAGAGAAGTGCTGTGTCTGAAGCAGTTAGAAGGTCGTTAGTAATTTTCACCATTGCCTTACTCTATGCTATGATGCTTTCTAAATCCTGACTAAAAGTCCTCAAATAAACTATTGCTATATAGAAAATCACATAACTGATAAGCAACTACCTTCTCAAGGATCTTGGAGAAAAAGGGAAGGTTAGATAAAGGTCTATAGTTTGCTAAGATCTCAGGATCGAGGGTGGGTTTTTTGTCAGAAGGTTTTATCACAGCTACTTTAAATGACCACGGTACATAAGCTGTTAATAGAGACATATTGATCATATCTAATAACAAAGTGTTAACCATGGGTAATGCTTCTTTAAGTAGCCTCGTTGGGATGGGGTCTAAGAGCTGAAGAGACCTTTGACATTAATTGTTGATTTTCTTTAGGATAAAATCAGTCTAAGTACATGTCAGGTCTTGTCTTTATTTCTAGTGGTCCTGCTTTTTAAGGTGAACCGTTTTTTTTTAAAGATTTTTTTGGGCCTTTATTTGACCAGACAGCTGAAGACATGAAAGGAGAGAGGAGAATGACATGCAGCAAAGGGCCGCAGGTCGGAGTTGAACCTGGAGTGAACCTCTATACAATGGGCGCCCGCTCTACCAACTGAGATATCCGGGCGCCCGGTTATAATTTTATCATTAAAGAAGCTCATGAAGTCAGAGCTATAGTAATGGATGGCTCAATAGAGTCAACCTGGCTACAGTGCTGAAAAGAAACCTTGGGTTGTTCTTATTTTCATCTATAAGTGATGAATAATGGTCTGATATGGCATTTCTGAGGTCCTTCCTGCATGTTTTCAGACTGTCTTGCCAATCTAATAAATTTAATAAATTTACCTAGCACTGTGAGATAGGCCTCTAGCGTACACGCTTCTTTCTAATTTTGTATAGTTGGGTAGTAAGAATTCAAAAGTTATTAGAGAATGGTCTGATAATAAAGAATTCTGCAGAAATACTATTAAATCTTCAATTTCAATGTCATATGTCAGCACAAGGTCGAGGGTCTGGTTAAAACAGTGCGTTGCCTTATGCACACTCTGACTGAAACCAATTGAATCTAGTAGTGAGTTGAAAGCAATACTAAAAATGTCCACATGGATATTAAAATCACCTTTGATAAGTACTTTGTCTGATTTAAGGACTACACCTGATAAAAACTCAAAGAATTCAGATTAAAATTCAGAATATGGTCCTGTAGCCCGGTAAATAACAACAAATATAATTGGTTGTAATGTTTTCCATGATGGATGTAGAAGATTAAGAGCAAGGCTTTCAAAGAAGTTATAATTTACAGTGGGTACGGAAAGTATTCAGACCCCTTTAAATTTTTCACTCTTTGTTTCATTGCAGCCTTTTTCCAAAAATCAAAAAAGTTCATTTTATTTCTCAGTAATGTACACTCAGCAACCCATCTTGACAGAAAAAAACAGAAATTTAGAAATTTTTGCATATTTATTAAAAAACAAAAACTGAAATATCACATGGTCATATGTATTCAGACCCTTTGCCGTGACCCTCATATGTAACTCAGGTGCTGTCTATTTCTTCTGATCATCCTTGAGATGGTTCTACACCTTCATTGGAGTCCAGCTGTGTTTGATTATACTGATTGGACTTGATTAGGAAAGCCACACACCTGTCTATATAAGACCTTACAGCTCACAGTGCATGTCAGAGCAAATGACAATCATGAGGTCAAAGGAACTGCCTGAAGAGCTCAGAGATAGAATTGTGGCAAGGCACAGATCTGGTCAAGGTTACAAAAAATTTCTGCTGCACTTAAGGTTCCTAAGAGCACAGTGGCCTCCATAATCCTCAAATGGAAGACGTTTGGGACGACCAGAACCCTTCCTAGAGCTGGCCGTCCGGCCAAACTGAGCTATCGGGGGAGAAGAGCCTTGGTGAGAGAGGCAAAGAAGAACCCAATGGTCACTGTGGCTAAGCTCCAGAGATGCAGTCGGGAGATGGGAGAAAGTTGTAGTAAGTCAACCATCACTGCAGCAATCCACCAGTCGGGGCTTTATGGCAGAGTGGCCCGAAGGAAGCCTCTCCTCAGTGCAAGACACATGAAAGCCCGCATGGAGTTTGCTAAAAAACACCTGAAGGACTCCAAGATGGTGATAAATAAAATCCTCTGGTCTGATGAGACCAAGATAGAACTTTTGGCCTTAATTCTAAGCGGTATGTGTGGAGAAAACCAGGCACTGCTCATCACCTGTCCAATACAGTCTCAACAGTGAAGCATGGTGGTGGCAGCATCATGCTGTGGGGGTGTTTTTCAGCTGCAGGGACAGGACGACTGGTTGCAATCGAGGGAAAGATGAATGCGGCCAAGTACAGGGATATCCTGGACGAAAACCTTTTCCAGAGTGCTCTGGACCTCAGACTGGGCCGAAGGTTTACCTTCCAACAAGACAATGACCCTAAGCACACCGCTAAAATAACGAAGGAGTGGCTTCACAACAACTCTGTGGCTGTTCTTGAATGGCCCAGCCAGAGCCCTGACTTAAACCCAATTGAGCATCTCTGGAGAGACCTGAAAATGACTGTCCACCAACGTTTACCATCCAACCTGACAGAACTGGAGAGGATCTGCAAGGAGGAATGGCAGAGGATACCCAAATCCAGATGTGAGAAACTTGTTGCATCTTTCCCAAAACGACTCATGGCTGTATTAGATCAAAAGGGTGCTTCTACTAAATACTGAACAAAGGGTCTGAATACTTATGACCATGTGATATTTCAGTTTTTGTTTTTTAATAAATATGCAAAAATTTCTAAATTTCTGTTTTTTTCTGTCAAGATGGGTTGCTGAGTGTACATTACTGAGAAATAAAATGAACTTTTTTGATTTTTGGAAAAAGGCTGCAATGAAACAAAGAGTGAAAAATTTAAAGGGGTCTGAATACTTTCCGTACCCACTGTAGTTAGGTTTAGGATTAATTAACAGGCATGCATCAAAGAAGGCTGTACCCCCCCCCCCAGCAGACACTGTGGTTATGGGATGATGAGTGGGCGACTTCTCCAATGGAAGCGCATAGCAGTGCACCTCTGAATACTGATATCAACCATGGGTTGTCATGGTATGAACAATAATAGACTCGGTCAGATTTGTTGATGTGATACGGCTTCGTCCAAAGTGGGATGAATGCCATCTCTCCTAATTAGACCAGGCGTTCCCCAGACAGCCCTGCAGTTATCTATGTAGCCCACATCATTAGCTGGGCACCACCCTGACAACCAGCGGTGTAAGGATGACATGCATGGCTAAGGATAAGCAAAAGCATTTTAACTATTGTGAGCTCAGCGAGGCAGTTGCTGTAATAGAAGAGGACATAACTAGTGTAGTTTAAATAAAATCCAGGCAATTAGCCGCTAAATAAAACAACAAAGCTGAGTTGAGTATGTTTTTGCTGGTGCAGGAAACTAGAGTTTGTGACACGGAAGCATTGGAAATGAGACAATACAACTGTGGGGTAGGAGCTGAGAGAGAGAGAGAGAGAGAGAGAGAGAGAGAGAGAGAGAGAGAGAGAGAGAGAGAGAGAGAGAGAGAGAGAGAGAGAGAGAGAGAGAGAGAGAGAGAGAGAGAGAGAGAGAGAGAGAGAGAGAGAGAGAGAGAGAGAGAGAGAGAGAGAGAGAGAGAGAGAGAGAGAGAGAGAGAGAGAGAGAGAGATTTTCAAGATTCAAGAAATATATTTGTTTGACAGGGAAGCTATGTGCAAACAGGAATATATATGGGCTATATTTATTAATAAAAAAAAAACATGTTTTCAGAAAAAAGGGCACTTTCTCTCGAGGAAGAAAAAGGGCAGGTGCTCAAACCCTTTTGATGTCTGTGTTAGAGGCTGACGCTTCCCGACGGGCAGGGCCAGGTTGAGACAGATGA
The DNA here is from genome assembly GCA_026937815.1 of Etheostoma perlongum. Lineage (NCBI taxonomy): Eukaryota > Metazoa > Chordata > Actinopteri > Perciformes > Percidae > Etheostoma > Etheostoma perlongum. The sequence continues at coordinate 898,498 of CM049380.1, forward strand.
TGTTTGGGTTCAAGTCGGGCTCGGTCTCATCCGCATGATAAGGCATTTGTTGTAAAATGGTGCTGCGGCTCCTTCAAGAGAGCTCAGTGCGTGTGGGTCTTTCTGTGTGGAAAGTGGGCAGAAAAGAGATAGAGGAAGCGGACGTGTAGATGCAACCGGAGCAGAGTTGGTGGAATAAGTTTAAGTTTTGTACACAGTGTGTGCGGTGTCCGAAATAAACCCCAGCCTGAAAGCCAAGTTCATTCATTTTCTCACCAGAAACGAGATTTTAACCCCAACGTTATTCAGTTTATAACATCAGCCTGGAGTCGAGTCTCCCCTGGTTGTCTGACCACGGTCGGAAACGAAGTACGCAGGAAATGTTAACACATTGAACATTTTAAATTAAATAGTTTATTAACATGTGCGTGCTCATCTGTTGTCCTCTCCAAATGCCTTCCTACAGTTGCTTAATAAAAGTAGGCTTTTCACGCAAACAAGCATACATGTGTCATTAGTATGAGAAAAAAAATTAGATTTTAACTGTCAGACTCGGACATAAATATCTTATTTCCTGTCGGGCTCAGGTCGGATGTGGGCTCAGACAGAAAAATGCAGACCGATCCGGACTCTACTGCACGTGCCTGCTTGGCTGGGAGCATATAGAGTGTACAACAAATCATATATATGTATTACCTTGTAGCCCCTAATAAATCAAGTTGTGAAAATTCCATCCTGCTAATTTAAAAAAAAAAAATGTGATTTTTGCATTTGACATTCATTTTGGCCATCTCTCTGTTGCTGTCTTCTGGAATATTACAGTGCTCTGACTATGCTGGGCCCTGAGCCAGCTCCTGTACTGTAAAGCTCCAGGAGAGCAACATATAGAACAGATGGCACCATATCTTCATTACACTTCTTGGCACGTGGCCTTCATGCCAGTACGGATGGGTATGAGCAATCTGCTTCATGCGGTGCGCAAGTAGCACAGAAATCAGCTCATTCACTCAATAGAATGACACTTACTCCTGCTTTTGGGCTGCAGTTCAAAAATTAATTGTTAATTAAAAGAATGGCTCTTTACTAACCTTCCTGCATGTATTCATGTTGGTATGGGTTATATATACGCATCAATCACTGTACAAAGTTTAAAACATTTAAATCATTGGGAGGATAATTAACACTGACCTGTTAATTGTCTGTAATTTAATAGCAATAATACAGTGTTAGTGTTCATCTGGTGGATGGTGATCAGTTGGGGGAAGAGGCCCCTCTTCAACAGACTTTCAACTCACACCTCCAGCGGAGCTTTTCGTGCATCCCTGTGGAGGCTGGGGGCATTGAATCTGAGTGGACAATGTTCAAAGTTTCCATTGCTAAAGCTGCACCGGTGGTTAGGGAAGCCGTCTGACTGAGTCTTTTGTGGATCTGGAGAAGGCTTATGACCAGGTCCCCCGGGAGATACTGTGGGAGTTGCTGCGGGAGTATGGGACAATCCAATCCTTCTCAGGGCAATCCAATCTCTGTGTGACCAAAGAGCTGTGTCCGGGTTCTCGGCAGTAAGTCGGACTCGTTTCAGGTGAGGGTTGGCCTCCGCCAGGGATGCACTTTGTCAACAATCCTGTTTGTAGTATTTATGGACAGGATATCGAGGCGTAGAACTCACTGGATAGGTTTGCAGCAGGTTTGAGTGTGAAGCGGCTGGGATGAGGATCAGCACCTCTAAATCTGAGGCCATGGTTCTCAGCAGGAAACCAATGGAGTGCCTTCTTCAGGTAGGTAATGAGTCCTTACCCCAATTGAAGGAGTTTCAATACCTTGGGATCTTCTTTGCGAATGAGGGGACAATGGAGCAGGATATTGTTTGGAGAATTGGCGCAGCGGGTGCAGTAATATATTCAGTTTATCGCACCGTTGTGACGAAAAGAAAGCTGAGCCAGAAGGCAAAGCTCTTGGACTACCGGTCAGTTTTCATTCACACCCTCACCTATGGTCATGACCGAAAGAACGAGATCCAGGGGTTTAGTAGCCGAAATGGCTACTGGTTTCCTGCCAGTCAAATCCTGGACAAAACTCACCTAGATGACTTTTACAGGGCCCACCCTGACAAGCCTGGCGGTCCGACTGGGGGTGTCCGTTGAGGAGGGGGTACTGTTATGGTTGGGGTCCGGCTGGCCGTGAGTATAGTTTTTGTTTTCTATTTGGGTTTTTGGTTTTTGGTCGACCTGCCCTGTTTTGTCCCTGGTGTGTTGTTTCCCTCACTCTCCCTCCTGCTGAATTCAGCTCACTACACACACCTGTGTCTCATCTCTAATCACCTGTTCCCGCCCCTCACACCTGCCTGTCATTTGCAATCAACTACAGTACACTGTATCTACCTTAACTTTCCAACCAGTCTTTGCTTGATTGTTGCTCCAGTCACCCTGGTGAAACTCTCACAAGCTAAACCTGCTTTCTCAAGTGTCCTTGCCTCTGTGTTTTCTGTTTGACTTACCTCCCCCCCCTCCCCCGCAGTCATCACCTCTAGTCCCTGTTTCCCGTCTCCGGTCAGCTGACTTCTCCTCTCGGTCCCGCTCCAACGGCCCCCTGCTTCAACCAGTCTCCCTCTCAGCTTCCAGCCCCAGTGTCTTTCCCTCGGCTCCTCGCGCCTGGCTCTCCCACGCTTCCCCCGAGTATCAAGCTTCCCCGTCTCTGCATACCTATCCCTGCCGTCTGCTTCCTCTCTCCTCAAATAAATACCTTTTATTTTGTTGTGAGCCATGCGTTTGAGTCTATCTGTTCCTTACCGTAACAAATATTACACAATCATCTCCCTCTTAACGTCATATAATATACCTTGTGTTTGAATAATGTATTGAGGAGAAAAACCAGAAGGACTGCTTTTCCTCTTTTAAGTTCATTCTCACATATCGTTTGTTAAATGTTTAAATCCTTTTTCCTCAGGGGGCCATGCATAATTGAAGGAGATGCTTTGCAGGCAAAATGTTGTTTTATGCAGGTTGGTAATATAGTGATTGAAATGTAGTTGAGTCAGTGTCATTTCTGGAGCATTAAAAACCACACACAATAACTAGCAAAGTGTGTGCAACATATTTATTTGGCTTTTAGGTCTTTAAGTAGCTTTAAAAACTGTAGATCAGTTAAACTAGCTTTGCTGCAAACAAGTTTGACTTTTAGCTGGGCTCAAAAGTCCAGTATGGATAACCATGTTTCCAATATTTTGAAAATGACCAATGCCACACAGCTCTCTGCCCTGGCATTATTATGCTTTCTTTAAAATAAAGGAAAATCTTATTCTATACAGTGCTTTTTTCATATAAGCTTTACATTTGTTGTCCAAATACATAATTTGTTGAGTAGCTATAAACCAAAAGCATTTTTACATAGCTTGGATTGTGAATCTGCAGTTTCTACAAATCTTAATGTGTGTTTACAGAATGAATCTAAGCTGTGTTGATGAGAACTGGATAGCTTTTGTCTGCTTTACATATAAGGATACATTGAATGGAACTGCAGTAGAAAGTCATAAAAATATGATTAGGTGCTAATGAGCACTGTAAAAGCCTCAGCTGTGCCCACTTCAGCATCAGCACAATACCAAATCTGGCGATAATGAAATCAAAACAACTTATAACAGTACTTGGATTTATGCATTCATTCTATGAATGTTTATAATACCAGTAAAAAGCAAGGGTATTCTTACTTCCTTTAAATCTAAAAAGTATTGTTCTTATTTTAACGGCCTCCACTTTTTAAATTAGAATCTTCTAGCAAATAGGTGAGAGATCCATTAACAGCAAAAGTGCTCTTTGGATAATGTACATGAATTTATCTCTTTAATGTCAAATAAAAAGCATTTATTCATTACACATCTCTGTTAATTGACGGGCAATGTTTAAAACCTGTGAAATAAAAATGGTGCTTCTAAACTATTTTAGGATTTGTATAACAAAATCAATGAAATTTCATGCATAATTAAGGCACACAGAGGGCTCTCTCAGGGTTGCCATCAGAGACAGTAACAAAAGCCAACAAAAACTGCCCATGGAGGAAGAACAACAGATTTTGTAGCTGAGAATTTAGATTTCTTTATCAATATAGTGTGCACTGACAGATGTATTGTTTTAATTGACTACATTTAGCATCAACACTGATTGGAAATCCACATTAAAACTGGCAAATTGTCCCTTTAAGTTCACATTCTTCATGGAAGCAGTACAGAAGAATATGTTATCCTATGAGGACGCTGTGGTGCACAAAACCATTTTTCTAAATTGTTACATAAGTTGGAAAGATGTGTAACCCGCTCAGGCAATGGGTTTTATTCTTCTTTTAACAAGGGTTTCTTTCAGTATACCTAATCTGACTCTATAAGCCCTCCTTTTCTCTCTAGCTTGCTGTCTCTTCCCTTTTCTCTCTCGGGGGGCTTGTAAAGCTTTGAGTCCAATTTCATACACTCTGTTTCCTCCTTTTTATTACCCTCGCTCTCCCTCTCAGTCCCTTCTCCACTCTCTTTCCCGACACTCCTTCCTCCCCTTCATCACATAACTTGGCCTAGTAGTAATAACCCAGAATGTCGACAACAAATCATCTCCTCTGTTCCAAAGGTTCAGTGCATGATGCACGCTGACCTCAGCTCAGGAGCAAACAGTAGAAAATAAGAAACCTAGTGGCTGTAAATTGCTCTGTCTTGTAATGTAGGTAGCATTATTGTACATCAGTGCAGTAAAAAAGTCCAAAAAGTGTTGGAATATCAAGCTTTTTCAAATAGAAAGTTTGGCTTTAAAATGTGTTGTTGGGTATGACACTGACAGCAAATGGTTTAAAAATTTGGCCAAGTCAACCAAACATTTTATTTTGTCAATGGTTCTATAAAAACCTGGCCACTAATCAGTGAATGTATTTCCTTCTTTATAAATCAGTTTTGGTGGGGTAAAACAATGACTCATCAGATAATATTCTCTACAGTCTATAGACAGTATCTAGACACATAATATGATGCATAACACATTTTTTAAATTAAAGCACCCATGTTATGCTCATTTTTAGGTTCATAATTGTATTTTGAGTTTGGACCAGAATAGGTAATGGTTTAATATCCAAAATACGCCATATTTTTATTGTACTGCACATAGCTGCAGATACTGTTTTCACCCTGTGTGTTTGGGTGTCTGTTTCAGCTACAGAGTGAGACATCTCACTTCTATACTATCTTTGTTGGGAGTCACACATGCACAGTAGCTACACATCCGCTAGATAACTCTTTCTCCAACTTTGGTCAGTACAAGGCAGGATTAGCTGGGAACCTTCTTCTAGACGAGGGCCACTTGTGGAATACCTGCAGAACAGGGACATGTAAGTAGTTCTTTTGGAGATTATGGTGAACTAGCGGGTGTTGTAGCAGTGTTTTGCTTTTGAGAATGCGCTAGCATGCTACGGTTAACCACCTCGTCTCGGCTAGGGACGTAGAAAGCCGTGCAGATTTTGAACAGCTCACCAATGAGACTGAAGACAGAGGGCATTCAGAAACCGTATCTCACTCAAAACAGCATGGATAGATTTTTTTCACAAGTTGGTATGTGTGTGGAAGCGCCAGAGACACAAAATAACACCCTAAATCCCCAAAAAAGTGATTTTTTTTCTCATAATATGGGCACTTTAATCATGGTTATTAAATTATTTTGGGAGCGTGAAGTTGGCGGGCACATTCAAACTGAACATTTCCTACTGCTTAAAAAGGTTAAAAAGGTTCCACTGGCAATATACAATACAAGGTGGCTTTTATTGTGAAGCAGTCGCAGGAAACACAATATATTTCACAGAAGTTAGCCCTGGGAGCAAGAGGCAACCAAAAACTGCAGTCTATCAAGTAGCGGCTTGAGGGTGACTAATCCGACTCACTGCACTTGACCTCCCGGTTTTCAAGCAAATATACAACACATAATATGGCTTGCTGTGGCTTGAATTGTATTAACGGATCCTCTTAAGAAGTCAACACTCCAGTTCTTTCAGGAAGTGCAATTCTAATATGTTATTTAATGTTACATGTGAGCATTATTAGCATGCTAGCTAATTAGCCATAGACAGAAGCCTCGGCCATGGCGGTCAGCTAACCGGAGTGTATGCTAAACCGGTCAAAATGTAACTTAGTGTTTAAATGTACAGTGATAATACTTTTTGAACAAAGTATAAATAGCTACGTTATTTGGGACCGTGATGATCTTATATCGTCAGCAGCAGGAACCAAGAGAGCGGGGGCGGGGCAAACTAGTCTTGTTTTGTTTGAAAACACTTTGAATGTCAACAAGAAGTAACGCAGTAAGCCAACATCGCTTAGATCACCTTTAAGGCTGGGTGACTGTTGAAGGGTAGTACGCTTCTCCCTGATCTGGCAGGGGTGGAAGTGACAGCTGCAGATCATCAGCAGCCATGTTTAAACCGCTTAACTCCATCAGTTCAGTTTTTGTGTCTGGAAAGAAAGCTGGTTGCAAAAATGTTTTAGCAGACTCTGGCTCCATGAGATGTACAGTAAAGTGTGCTTTGATCTGTGCGTCATTTCTGGACTTGTTAATTAATTGGAACAGATGGAGGTGGACAGGTGGTTACGGTCCCACTGACTTGCCAACTGCCCTAGGATATCCCTTTCTTGCAAATTCGGCCCCTCTGTGTTTCCAAAGCTCATTTTACAGGTGCACTACCACCTAGATTGGGACTTCATGTTTATTGTGTGTCTCAAGAGTCAAGTGCCACAGAGGACCCTTGTCATTTCCCCTAAACCATGTATTTTGAATTTTCTCTTTTTTAATCTGAAATCTCCGTTGCCGCTCAAACTGCATGTCTGACATCTTATGGACAAAAGGATTAATAGAAAATATTATGGCCAGATCAATCACCAATGAAAACAATACATTTGCTGCAGCCCTCAACACATGTATAAAAAGATTCAACCTCGGTTAAAGAAAATATTCCCCATACTTGTCAAAAATTGCATTTATGCAGAGAGGAAAACCTTGGTAGTTGATCTTGTTGAGGAACTATAATGTTCTTCCTGTGAAAGTCCAGTGGTTTTTTTATCATTAAAAAAGCTAAGAATAAGCTAGAAAAATTGTCCCAAGCAAATGCATCATTTCTAAAAGTAATCTGTATATTTAAGAGCTGTTTAAAAAAAAAAAGTTGTACATCTACAAATGAACTTGTGGCACACAAAGCGTATTGAATGACATTATTGGACTACCGATGCATTGTCGATTTTGGGCTTTAATGGGATTTATTGTCAATAAGTACTATTTACACAGGTACTAAATACACCTCTTAAAGATCCATTCAGGCCTCAACAAAGTATTAGCTTTAAGACATATTGATCCAAGTCGCTAGCTATTAAGATCCCCATTTCCTAATGACTACAGATGTTTTGAGTGCAATTGTTTGGCCAAGTCATTTTTACATCCATTAAACATCACTTTGAACAAAAGCACAATAAATCTGTCAGGAAGTCACTGTGCCCCGCCAAGACATATTGCTGCATACGACCCTCCAAAGCACAATTTATCATTTTCACACTCTACACTTGTTGGATTAAACCAGTGCTTCTCAAATAGTGGGGCGCGCGGTGCAATACCTGGGGGGACGCGCGATACCTGGGGAACAGGCTTTTTTTTTTGGCTGTACTAGTATAAAGTGTAATTGCACATCCACTACAGTAGGCGGCAGTGGCGCTCTCATTGTTACTTCTGTCACGTTTGCGACAGTGCAACATTTTACGACTTACAAGACAACAGGTTTGCCTTGGTTAGCAGTGTTGAGTCAACAGAAAGCTCCGACTGCGTTCTGTCTATAGCCTCCGTTATTCAACATAACAACCAACATGAAAAAGTTTTTAACAGGGATGAAAAGAAAATCGGAGAGAGACAAAGATAATGAGACAAAAGAAAGTCACCCGAAAGCTAAGACGAGGAAATACGACGAAGCGTATTTAGCGCTTGGCTTCACTGTGACTACAGTTGGAGAAGAGGAAAGACCGGTGTGTTTGCTGTGTCTAAAAATGTTCACAGCGGACAGCATGAAGCCAAATAAATTAGCGCGTCACTTAAATACGTTACACCCCAATCACGCCGATAAGCCGCTAGAGTTTTTTCAGCAAAAACGTGCTGAATATCGCCAACAGTCATCCCGCTTTGTGAAGGCTACTTCAGTAAACCATCGAGCGCTGTTAGCATCATATAAAGTGGCGTACCAAATTGCGCAGTGCAAAAAGCCCCACACCATAGCAGAGGAGGGGGGCGCGAATAGTTTTCTTCTTGCTGGGGGGCGTAACAGAAAATAATTGAGAAGCACTGGATTAAACAAATATTATTGTTATTATTGTCCTTGTTTTCGGTCTTCATGCTAAAATAAGCCTTTATGCTAAGCTAACCATCTCTTGGTTCTCTCAGCAAGAAAGCAAATAAGCGTATTTCCTAAAATATCAAACTATTCCTTTAAACCTGGAATAACTTAATTTGTTTGATTTCTTGTTCATTTTATACGTTCTCTGTCTGCCTGGCATTTCTTCTTGGATGTCCACAAACCATCTGAAACTCAACCTTGACAAGACTAAGCTCCTTTTTCTTTGAGGGAAGGGCTCTCTTACCCAGGACCTGACTTTAAACAATTGACAACTCTAATTAATTATCTTTTTATCTTCCTTGGGGACTCCGTTACATGTCCTAGAGAATAGGCGTGATGCTCCAGCTGCATGCTCCGGCTTTCAAATCTGCCGGCAGTCGCTCAGTAATCCTCTCCCTTTCTCTGGCATTCGTCACGCTGCCACTGAGTGGAAAAGCGTGAAACACCCTCTTGGGCTAAAGATGGAGGCGCAACATGGCAGAATACATAGGAGTGAGTCACTCCTATGTATTCTGAATGATTCTGAATGGCAGATTCTACGCATACAAGAATACTTTGATTAGTTGGTGGAAGTAATTACACATGAAGGAGCACATATTTGTGAAAGAACAAAAAGGTTTTTGCTAAGAATCAACTAAAAAAAATTACACAGTGGAGCTTTAAAGGCAGGGTTGGTAAGGTTGAGAAGAACCCCACACACGCTGACGTGCACAAGCACCACTTCAAAGCTCTGCTTCGGTTTCAGAGCAGAGTGGAGAAAGGACTGCATTTTCACTCCTTCATTTTACATACAACTACACAATTTACATAGTTTCCTTTTTTATTTTTTCCCAGGAGGAATAAACAAGACAATGTATACTTTTTATATTTTGTTTCAAACTAAAAATGGTTAAATTACTTTCCATTTGTCTTCTTACAAACATCAAGACATGATATCTCATCTCCATACGTGCTGCACAAAATAATTACAACCATGTTGGTGTAAAACCTGTTTATTTTACATATAAACAATAATAAATATCATAGAGTAATTCAATCTTTGTCCAAGGATCCAGTGTTAGCAGACTGGTCTGGCTCTACATGTGGTAGTATCATCAGGTGGGGCAAACTATTCTGGCAGTGATAGTCCTTAAGAGAGAATATACTGTAGAAAGACACACACAATAAATGACAGTAACAGTACCATTTCTCTGGTGCAAATATGTAGTACTAATCTCATTGATAATCAATTGTGGATATATTGCCCATTAAAGTCAACAGTTCACTTCTGCATCAAGCTACTGGCCTAATATTGCTCACTGGTCGGAAGATGTGAGACAATAGTTGACACAGCAGAAAGACGTGTCTCATCGATCCGTGTTTCCACGGTATTAATGTCAAGTGATCCTTTTCATAACTACATAATAATAATAACAAAAAGAAAATCGCAGACCCTGCGTCAGCACATTTGTAAAAATCCATTATGTAAATGCCAATTTATTTATTTAGCACGTAAATAAAAACAAAACTGGGTTGACCAAAGCGCTTTACAAGGTAAAAACAACAATAATTCAATCAGGAGAGACATGTTTGCAGATATGCAAATAAGAGTTATTGTACAGGTCAAATAAAATGTACAAAGTCTTTGGCGATTAGACTCCGGTCAGCTGGAGTAAATGACTGGAGGTGGAGGAGGATGGAGGTGAATAGCAAAGGGACAAAACAGATTTAAAGCAGGGTTGTGACTCTGTGATTGGCCCTTGCCATTGTGTAACGATTCTGATTGGTTTAGCAGGAAGGTGAACGCTTCTAACAGGTGATTCGAGTTAGGTAGAGCATTTATTAAGAGTGAGGTCTTCCTGAAAGATTTTACGCTGAGATACATTTCAATCAGGAGAGACTAGTTGCAGATATTTGCACTTATACACTTATATTTTTATACTTATACACAGCATAATAAAATATATAAAATATACATTTGGATAACAGCTGAATTGATTTAAGAGAGCATCAATTAATAGTTAGGTCATTGGGCAAGTTAGGGTTATCAGCTGGTTAGCTTAGTGCAGGCGCTAAGGGAACCAACTCTGTATCTCGTAAATTACCCTACTAATAATGCCCAAAATAATACCAAACGTCTACAGCAGTGAAAATATATTTTGTACTCATAAAACGATGGATTGAAAAGTTTGTCAATACACCAGGAATTTATTTAAATAACACTTGTCTGCTGACTTATGCTCTTCTACCGCTACCGACAGTAAGACAAGTGCTTAGGAACGTCTACAAATTATAACACTAAAAAGAGATACAACAAAAATATTTAAATATGTATATATTAAAACTTAATAAAATATTCTCATGACCAAGAAGAGCAGAGACTACAGTGGAGCTGTGCGCAACATAGGTTTCGCAATATGTAAGGAGAAAGATTCAAGTCAAGTTCAAGACCTTTATAAGTTTAAGTTCAAGTGTGCCTTATGTACAGACGTAACCTATTCTTTACAGAGTTAAGCAGAGAGATGGCAGAGGGTACAAAGGAGAATTTATATCTATTTGTTTTGGTGGCTGACGGAAGCGGGAACCAGAGGGCAACATCTTAAATTCTGCATGCAGGGGGTGAGAACTATCAGACATGATGGACTTTGCCTTTTTAAGCACATGTCTGTTGTACAGTTCAGTTGCTTTCATCTGCTGAATCCAAACAATTTTGCTGCTTACTTTATTTACCTTTGCTTATGTGTTTTTTACGTTTTAAACTAGTAATCTAGTAATATGAACAGTCAAAAAACAATGTATAGCAGTGTGTACATTTGATAAACAGAACTAAACCCTAAAGTATCCCAAATAGTAACAAACAGCCTTTTTGGCCTGGGAGCGGCGAGAGCAGGGGTGTATTTCATGGCGTTGAGCGGCCTTGCTTTAACAATCATGTGATGAACCAAGATGCCTGGACAACATCTAAGAAAACAACAGCATCATCAGGCATGGGCAGGAGAGCTGGCGAAGGAGAATAAAGAGTGAGGTTTTATGTCAGTTGGGACCCCAGATACCCGGAGAGACTGTTGGCGGTAGGGTGAGAGAGAAGTCTTGAAGGGAACTGAGTCCTATTGCATAAGCTGTAACTCCTTGCAAAATTGTCACTAAAGATGATTGACTTTAACTAGAGAACTCCTGTGTTATTTCTGGCCTACCATTAAACAAACAGGTTAAAGGTGCAGTCTGAGAAAACTTGAGTTGATCCTAAATCGACCCTGGCCATTGGCGCCAGGCCCCAACCGGCACAAGAACCACAATAATCTTCAACGCCTTGCAACTCCCTGTCGCCCTTGCTGAAAAGCTATGCCAATGTTTACTCTAGTTTGTACTGTGTCCTTTTAGTCGCCACTTTTGCTGCTTCGGTCTCTTTTCTTTTCCTTTTAGCAGGGCAGGCGGTTGTGAGTAAGCGAGAGAGCGGGAACTTGTTCTGACTTTTCTCATCTATTCTTCAGCAGACTTGCAGTTACTCTGGTGGCATTGACGGCCACTGAGCTTGGGCTCTTACATGGGAGGGGTAGAATATGTGCAGCAGGGCAAGGAGGCATTTCATTTGTTCTTAAATCAAACCAAACGGGTTATTTTGGTTTGATTGGTTGGAGTCTTTACAGGATTACACCAGCTACAGATGATGGATCTTTTTCACTCCTTTTTCATAGCCCATAAGTTATTTATAGCTGTTGGGTGTAAAGACCAATTCAACATATATATAAAGAAGTGTACATTGGAAAATGTTACCAACCCTACCTTTAAGGCTGCAACGTTTTCTTGTTGATTAATCTGTTGGTTGTTTTCACGACTAATCAATTAGTTGTTTGGTCTCTAAAATGTCAGACAATTGTGAAAAATGTCGATCAATGTTTCTCAAAGCCCAAGATGACGTCCTTAACTGTGTTTTTCTCCACAACCACACTATTTTCAGTTTACTGTCAAATAGGAGTAAATAAACTAGAAAATATTCACATTTAACAAGCTGGAACCAGATTTTTTGGTCAAAAATGAAAAATTTTGATTACTTTACTAATCTTTGCAGTGCTCATATATATATATATATACCAATCAAAATCCTACAGTGTGATATTTCCAAGTCAAAATCATTTATGCTATCTTCATCCTCACAGCAGTCCTTGGTGTCACTGAAAACCTCTAACAGAATGTTCAATATTGCCTTCAAAATTTGTACATGGCAAAATATGTCAACCAATTTAAAAAGTCTACTCCTTGAATTAAGCCCTTCTTTAACGACATGTGCTCCTGTTAAGCTTTGGAATTCTTGGCTTTGTGTTATCGCCATCAAACGCTCATGCACTGTTTGGATGCATACTCGAGCATTTCTTCAGATGTGGCTTTTAGTTGTCTGCCATGATATGTGGCTTTAATTGTCTGCCGTGATTCGATATAATTAAATGTGCTAGAGACCCATCTCGTCCTGCTCTTCCAAAGGCTTGCATGTAGTCCTCTACATGATAATAACATTTGTTGGGAGTCCATAATTTACTATGTGGTTAACACCTTTGAAATCAACACCCATTCCAAAGTGGCAATTACAAATCTGAGAACGCACAATGGGTCTTTGAGCGAGTTGATAATATAATGTTTGACATTCTCTGGTGTCTCTGAATGGTACATGTCCACCAGTCTATTGTCGCACACATCTTTGGCACCAACGGGGAATTGTGCACTCTTGCCCAAGGTGGCTTTAAAAACATCAGAGTACAATATTGGACAATCAGCTTTATGTAACCAAGGTCAAAAATCTATATTCAAAGAGCTAGAATTTTATTAAAAAGTCAATTCATGAAGTATGTTATTAATGTTAAAGATTAAAAACTGATATTTGTCTAAAAAGCAATTAAACTTTGATGAAGAGAAAATAAATAGGAAGGAGACAGTGGAAGAGGTGGTGGCAGAGACGGTGGAGAAGACACCAAGGGAGACAGTAGTAGGGACAGTAGAAGAGAGCACATGGGAGATATTAGAAAAGAGCATACAGGAGACAGTAGAAGAGAGCATGCCAGTAGAAGAGAGCATACAGGAGACAGTGGAAGAGAGCATGCCAGTGGAAGAGAGTATGCAGGACACATTGGAAGAGAGCATACAGGAGACAGTGGAAGAGAGCTTTCCAGTTGGAATAGAGCATGCAGAAGACAGTGGAAGAGAGCACACATGAGACATTGGAAGAGAGCATACAGGAGACAGTGAAAGAGAGCACACATGTGACATTGGAAGAGAGCATGCAGGAGACATTGGAAGAGAGCACGCAGGAGACAGTGGAAGAGTCAGTGGACAAGACATGGAAGAGGAAAGCTTTAATTGGAGCAGCCACTTATAGGTGTACTTTAAAAAATAAGTGGTCAACCAAATGGCCATTTATCACCAAAGGCACTTCCAGCTCTTAATACTGGTGCTCTGTTTGGAGACACAAGAATTCATCTGACCATCAAGGTGTGACTGATGTCAACAGGCATGTAAAAAAGGCAAAGGGCCTCAGGCCAAAGAACAGGCACTTAAGTCAGCAAGTGGGATTGCAAAGTTTTATGCTTCAGCTTCTGTTGGTGGCATAACAGAACAAGAGGCCAAGGTACATGGTACGTATGAAAACCAAAAGACTGGTGGTAATGTTGCACTCATTGTCAGTCATTTATCAGATTTACCAATTCTAATTTATATTTGTGCTGGTTAATTATGAACAATGGATGGAGGGGAGTAGAGGGGGCCACTGTGGCAAATTTTGGGATTGCTCCTCTCCTAACACATGTAATCTCACTCCAAACCTTTGCTGTAACTTGAGGACCCTGCATATTCAGCCCTGATGTGTTCACAGACGAGAGGTCTAATTAGAAGTCCAGTTCTTCTCAGGTTGAGCATCCTCTGGGAAACAATACAAACAGATATATAAATGTGCTAGGTATCCTCCTTCAAAGACTTCTTTACATCCAAACAATACAACTTAAATTACTTTACTGTTCAACAGATCATAATCAAATTATTTTGGGTAAAATTCAGTAGAATATGCTTAATTTAAAAATGCCTATTTTAGAAATACTATAATAACTAGAAAATGCAGACTTTATGAATAGCTTAAATCCGTAAGCAGAAGTTAAAATATTGAGAATAGTCAAAAAAGTAGGAATGGTTTTAATTAAGTTGAAAAACACCACTAATGTAAAAAAGATGTGGAATAATAAAAAATGTTAAAGCTAAACTGGATGACTGGATAAAATGTGTAAGAAGAAGGTGAAGAGACAGAGATAAACCGAAACAGACAAACAGATACAGACAGACAGAAACAGAATGAGACAGAAGCTATGTTTCCATCCACACGTTTTTATCTGAAGTGATATCGAATGAACAATGCCTTATGGAAACAGTAAAATTCGATTGGAATTTCATAAATATCAACTCAAAGGAAATACCTTTGGTCTCATCAAATTTTATCTTGATGGAGCGATAAACGCTGAGGGAAACGTTATTTTCCGAATAAATAATGAATTGCGATTAAGTTTTAGGTCCTTTTATGGTTGCAACCCGCCACAAAACGAAGAAGAAGTTTTAGTTGAATGTTGGACACATGTTGTGTTTGTGTGCGTGTGTTTATGTGTCTGTGTGTGTGTCTGTCTCCAGTTGAAGTAGTGAGAATAGGTGGTAAAGTAGGAATGGTTGTGGTTTTAGTTAACTTAAATTTCAAATCATAGTACAACTAATGTATAAAAGATGAAATGCTAAAACTACACTGGATTAATAGTTGAAAATGCAGAAATATGAAAGAAATTGTTTGAAAAATCTCAAATGGATTGCACTGCACTGAAAAACTTGGAGAAAGATATTTAAAATTGTCAGTTTGAAGCAGAACTGCATTACAATAACCTAGACATTCTCAGATTTACTGGAGCAAAGGTGCTCCTGATAACCATTTGGAACAGAATGCACCCAATCTTAAATTGTCAGATCTTTGGGTCAGGAGAGACGGAACGTCAGCTATATCCGACTCATTGGTGTCAACAGACACCATGGCGGAGGGAGGAACCTGAAAACAGATAAAAGAGTAGGGCAGAAAGAGGTCCAGGGTCAGAACTGGAGCAACCGTGTTAGTGGTCCGGGTGAGATAAACCATACGCGTATGATTGTATTACTTGCAACATCATTTTTACGAAAGATTTGTTCAAATTTAAACTGAACGAATCCTGAGTAATGATTCCTGGTCTACCAGCAACAAACACTAAAACTTAAAGGGGTAGCTTAAGAAAGGGTTTAAGTGGACTCAGTAAAGTTCTGGCCTTTTAAGCCAGAACAGAATCAACACCTCTTTTTCCTTACAGAGCTGAAATACATTTCTAGAAAAGCTGGAAGATTAACTGTAATACTGTCAAAAGTGGAAGTTGAATTGCCATCCTTGTGTGTCTGGGTGAGTTTGTGTATGCGTGTGTTTGTGCGTGTGTGTAAAATTATTGAAAATGAAATGATTTCCTTGTCAAAAATGTCTAAGGATAGGAATAAAAAATAAGTGATTGCATGAATTATCAATTTATTGAAATATGTTTAAAGGATGTGTTGAATACTTGACGTTTATATTCGTCAGACATACTGTAAGTGTGTGTGTCTTTTGCAAATTTAAATCAACAATGTAAAAAACCACTGTAGCCTACCTGTAGGGCCTTGTTATTGGTGGACTGCAGGCGGTACACATATGGCGCTGTGCTGCCTTTTAAAAGGGTCAGCCTGGCCTGCTGCCCAACGTCCAAGTCTAACAACATGGTTGCCTCCGTCCACAGGTCAATATCAACCCAATGGTTTGCCTATAAATAAAAATAACAAAATGTATGTATGTATGTATGTATATAATGTATGTATGTATGTACACCATTATATTCCCTTTAAATACATTTTCTTTTTAATGAACACAGCATTGTGATTCTCAAAGACCAGCCGGGTCTCAGACCCTTATATACTGTCACAGACATCAATCATTACACACTATGAGATATTAGTAGCCTATGTCCCAAGGTCGCATGTCAAGTAGCCTAGTGGTATTCATTTTCATCTATTTTGTATAAAGCACTTAGCCTATATAAACTCTTCATCTCTCTTTGTGTTTTTCTCTTTCTGGAGCTGTCCATGGTTCTAAATCTGAAGCTCATCTGGCCAAAAAGTAGCATATCTGTCATTAACGTTATTAGTCTATAGCTTACCTGCTCCATTGACAGCGTTGTCAAGGGAACAGCCTCTTTTCCCGCCTGAAAAGACCTGAAAACACGGACAATGTACTGATGTTAATGCTACAGGCCCTACGTCCGGACAGCATCTACTACTGTGCCTTGTGTGTGTGACGTGTGTGTTTTTGTAATATGAAAATTATGTTTATTAACAGACCTCCACCACCTCGCCATGAAGGGTCATTAGCCCTTCCGCCTGCACAGCTTCTTCTGTTTTTAAATCGACAGCGTAATGTGAATCGGCGGTGGCCTTGAGTACGGTGTCTCTGGCCGGCTCATTCTAACTATTTTCAAAGCCATTCTGAAATAAATTACTTTGAATGATCAAGACGGCAGCACAAAGCAGTGAGTGTTTCACATACAGTGACATGAGAATAGCCTAGAGTCTCATATTTATATATGTTTTATATTTATTTAACTAGGCTATGAAGTAGCTCTCTCATACTGCGGCTGATTTGCTTTGAACTTCCCGCCACTGATGCTTTCTCAAAGACAAACTCCTCCCCGCAGTATTATTGATATTCATTCTCTTACTACTTTTGTTAAGGCTATAAGACTCACTTGGTAGCCAAGTAACTTTTATCTCTAATCTTGTTAAGTCATGAGGCTATAACAAACATTTGTTAAGGCTAGACGGAAGAAGTATAGCCTATATGCTAAAAAAGAAACACAAGATGCAAATAAATATTATTATTAACTATCTATAGGTATTTGATTACACTGTCTGAAAAATAAGGTATGGATTTGATTGCTATTAGCTAATTTTGACAAGACAAAACAGACACCTATCTTTCTCTCGGAAGTCTTGTGTCAAAACGTATCGATCCGAGTGGTATGTGATGCTTTGATGATCTGGCTCTATTGCTCCTGCCACTGGTGATGTTACTTGCGTGAGACACACATTGTGTTAGGGGTGCGCTTGTGGCTGCTGCCTCTTATCAATCCGGTTAACTTTTCCCCCAAGGATTATGTGTATCATAGACTTAATATTATGTGTGGGATACTGAAATAAAGAACTTAATGGACACAATAAAAATGTATGAAATAATGTGCTTTTCTTTTATAAACAAAGAAAAGCTAGGAGACGTAAAATCACCGTGATGTGTGCAGACATGTAAGCTACTACTCAACAAAGAGAAACAACAATATTAATACAATTTGGATTTATTGGCTTAAATGGTTTCCTCTGCTTTACCATTTTGATCCAATTTTAAAAGTTATAAGTAGTACTATAAGTAGTAGGCTAGTATAGGCTATAGTAAGGTACAGTGACTTTGGTAGGGCTATTTTAGTGTTGAAGCTACCCCTAAAAGTTCCTAAGCTCCCACTCATAATAATATAAGGTTTTTTTCATATTTCACAAACTGTCAGCTCGGGGATAAGGCAGAGACAGAGGCTCAACGAGCCAATTAGCCATATTTAGAAGTGGTATGTGGACGAGATAGGTATAGTGACTGAAGAGAGACAGCGCCTGGAAGATGTGTTTATGTGTGTGTGTAATTAAAAATAAGAAAAACAAATAAGAGAAAGAATAAAAAGAGAAGGAAAGGGTGGGCATTAAACCCCACTCTCACATATACAGGGCACACGTTTTCTCCACTATGCCATAAGCACATATTGTGTGAATATATTGTGGAGTATTTATAGGTTAGTTATGAAAAGCTCACCCTAAACGGAATTTTTGGCTTGGAAAGTTCAATGATGCAAAACAATGTGAACATCGTGACATCTGAATACATTTTATAACTGAAATTATTAATAATATAATAATAATATAATAATATGGAACATTACAAATGCAATGAGAAAAATAGATGAAAATGCAGAAATATAAAAGAAATTGTTTGAAAAATCTAGCTAAAGCTATCTTAACTGTAATACTGTCAAAAGAGGAATTTCAAATACATAGACTTGCCATCCGTGTGTGTGTGTCTGTGTGTGTGTCTGTGTGTCTGCATGTGTGGCTTTTTTTCTCAAAACTTAAATGTTTACAGATGCTAAATAGTTATATATAGTCAAGTTATGTAGTTGTAGTATTACTATACTTACCAACCAATTATGCAAGGCGGTATCGATGTTCTGTTGAGAAAACCAATGACAAACTGGGAGTCTCGGGAGAAAAAAAAATCAGTAAAAGGCAAACAGAAAGTCTGGTTGTGGGGCAGAGCAGCTATTTAAAAAATAACTAATACAATATTTACTTATGAATACATGTATTCTTGAATGCAACTGATGAAATAAGATGAAGCACATTTACTGTATAATGTTAGAGCAAGTGACGTTATTACACAATTGAGTGGCTGGTGAAACGCGAACATTAACTAGCAACATGCCTGGTAGACAAATGTTAAATGTTGGCAAAAGGAAGATTTAAGAGGACTGCTAACGATAGCTAAGTGGTAATCTTGTGCACTTCTACTTGCTCTAAAAAGTAAGCCAGAGAGTTTTATTAACAGTATTATTGCTTACTAAAAGCACTATTAAATCTTAGCATCAACTGTCATCTCTCTCATAGAGCACCTTACCATACATCCCTTAGTATATTCATGTATAGTATCTTTTCATTCCATATTGCCCTGAAGGGCACAAAAGAGCCACAGGGAATGTGTGTGTGTGTGTGTGTGTGTGTGTGTGTGTGTGTGTGTGTGTGTGTGTGTGTGTGTTTGTTTATGTGTGTCTGGGTGTCTGGCTGTCTGTCACTGAGTGTATGTCTGTCTGTCTGTCTGTGTTTGTGTGTGTGTGTGTGTAAATACAGTGGATATAAAAAGTCTACACACCCCTGTTATAATGGCAGGTTTATGTGATGTAAAAAAATGAGACAAAGATAAATCATGTCACTTTTTCCAATATGTGACCAATAACGTGAACAATTCAATTGAAAAACACACTGAAATCGTTGAGGGGGTGAAATAATTAAAAACGTACAATAACCTGGTTGCATAAATGTGCACACCCTTAAATTAATACTGATTATATTACATCACTCAGTCTTTTTGGGTAGGAATCTATTAGCATGGCACATCATGACGTGGCAATATTTGCCCACTCTCCTTTGCAAAAGTGCTCCAAATGTGTCATATTGCGAGGACGTCTCCTGTGTACAGCCCTCTTAAGTTCCCCCCACAGATGTTCAATTGGATTCAGGTCTGTGCTCTGGCTGGGCCATTCCAAAACCTTAATCTTCTTATGGTGAAGCCATCCTTTTGTGGATTTGGATGTGTGCTTTGGGTCGTTGTCATGCTGAAAGGTGAACGTCCTCTTCATCTTCAGCTTTCTAACAGAAGCCAGAAGGTTTTGTGCCAAAATTGCCTGGTATTTGACTGTTCATAATGCCCTCCACCCTGACTAAGGCCCCGGCTCAAGCTGAAGAAAATGGATGTTTTTCTTTGTAAGAAAAGGCTTACCACCCTACCCCAAAGCCCATTCATATGAAGAATACGGGAGATTGTTGTCACATGTAGCACACAGTCAGTAGTTGCCAGAAATTCCTGCAGCTCCTTAATATTTCTGTAGGCCTCTTGGAAGCCTTCCTGAGCAGTTTTCTTCTTGTCTTTTGATCAATTTTGGAGGGACGTCTAGTTCTTGGTAACTTCTTTGTTGTGCCATACTTTCTCCACTTGATGATGACTGTCTTCACTCTTTTCCATGGTATATTTAATGCTTTGGAAATTCTTTTGTACCCTTCTCCTGACTTATGTATTTCCACAATGAGATCCTACTGATGTTTTGGAAGCTCTTTGCGGACCATGGCTTTTGCTCTGAGATGCAACTAAGAAAATGTCAGGAAAATCCTACTGAAAACAGCTGCACTTTATTTGTGATTAATCAGTCACTTTAAATGATGCCCGGTGTGTAATGACTTCTATTTAACATGAGTTTGAATGTGATTGATTAATTCTGAACACTACCACATCCCCAGTTGTAAGAGGGTGTGCACACCTATGTAACCAGGTTATTGTAAGGTTTTTATTTTATTTTTCCCCCCTCAAAGATTTCAGTTTGTTTTTCAATTGAATTGTTCACGTTATAGGTAAGATTAAAGGTGGGAAAAAGTTCTGAAATTATTTATCTTTGTCTAATTTTTTTACATCACAAAAACCTGGGATTTTAACAGGGGTGTGTAGACTTTTCATAGCTACTGTAAACACACACATACAGAATATATACTGTATATGTATAAATATATATATATGTGTGTGTGTGTGTGTGTGTGTGTGTGTGTGTGTGTCTGTCTAATTTCATATGAATGAGGACATTGTTTGAAACTAGATAAGAATACCTATGTTTTGATGTATAAATTGTCCACGACAAGTTAGAATTGTTGGCGTGGGAGGATTTTTTTGAAGCACCCCACTCTAGTGACATCACAGCACCCTCTAGGTCACCCAATACACACTCACAATACAGTAAAATCCTAAAATATACACTAAATGTAAACTGCTTTTTCATAAAAACTGTAATATATCAATCTGAAAATACCATTATCTTAATATTTTGTGAACATTTTAAAGTTTGAAGCACATATGTAGTAACAAAGAATGGAGGAGAAGATACATTTTGAAACAGATTTGAAGAATTTGATGCTTGCTCTCATTGACTTTAATGTTAAAATAAGATGTTTAAAAGCTGAATATTTTTAACATTTTTTTTTTAAGTATAAATAGTAGCTCCATCATCTCCTGAAAGAGCTGAAAATTTTAAAAAAATGAATTGTTTGAAAAGCTGAAAGTATGCAGAAGATACGGACAGCTGAAAAACATTATAATGAATAATAATAAATAAAGAAAAGAATAACATTAGATTAGGATGGTGAGCCGTCAAATTTCACGTAACCGTATAGCCTCAATAACCAACTCCAGCTCAACCAATTATATATTGCAACATCTAGGTTAGCGTTATTTCAGAGAGCCTGCTGTCACCAGGGATTGTTTCTGTCACCGGTCTTACTTTAAATCCATGACTGCGACAGCGTAAACTCAGAGCTGCGGTAGAAGCGGAGCTCTATACCCGGAAGCTGCGATTGCTCATTGGCCAGTGAGCCGAGTATCCGGCTCGTCTCTAATAATCTTGTCATATACTCATATACTTCTTTTATTTAAGGCTTATGAAGGTATTGGGAAGAAACAATTAAAGTTAATATCTTAAAGTGCCTTAATATGATAATGACATTACTAAGAAGTTATTTTTTTTTAGCGACATGTGGGTGTAGGTAAGGAATAAGTGTAACTACTCATGTCAAATGTATGTGAGAATGCTTGAGAACATCATCAAAGGTGCTCTTTGCAATATGTGTGTAAGCTTGTTTAGATGATGTTACCCTTGGGACAGTGGAAAAGTACAAAATACACAGAGACAGGATGAGAGACACAGGTTGTGAAACAACTGTTATGAGTGTGGTCATGGGAGTTAGGGTTATGTAAGAGTTACATGACTTATAGGTACGCTCCTCCCTATTGGACCAGGAGACCACTAAGAGGCGTGGACATGCTTGGGCGCCACCAGGGGGCCAAAAGGACCTGGCCCCAGCAAACCAATGGGAGATGAATACGGATGAGTAAAATAGTATATAAACTGTCTACAATAGGGGAACTACACTTTCTGTTGAGTCTGAGAGTGAAGCAGAACCTTTCCACAGCTGTGAAATCTCTACTCAACTTTGCCTTATTGCTTTAGAATAAATATATATTGATTGAGAGAAGTTGAAAAGACAATATTATCCTTTTCTTCTTTCTCCTTCCTTATTTCCCAGAAAATGCTCCAGGACAGTCCTGGTACAGAGTCAACTCATGTTGCACTGACCTGCTTACAGAGATGGAGGGAAGCCGAGAAGACAAAAGTGGTTACAAGTGAAGGCTGGAGACAAAGAAGACGGGAAAAATTAAGTTAATTACAAAAAATACAAAAATTGTATTATTGTCAAGATTGTGCATTAAAATGACAATAAAACAAACAATCAGGGACTTCCGGTGACGCCATGTTGGCAGCAGCTTGAGGTACTCGCTCCGTCCAAAATTGTAATAGTTTCCTAACAAAACCAGTATAAACTCGGCGATTCTTAACAAATTCGACATGTCGACGACTAGAGGCAGAGGACAATCTAAACAGGAGCCAATTAAGGAAAAAGGCGAAAACTTAAAGCAGCTAACTCTACTACAAGCGCAGTGTGCGCAATCAGATTCGAGTAAGGGTGACGCCGAGTCAAAAATACTGGCGGTGCTCGAGAAAATGAGGAAAGACAACCAGGGTGGGCACACTCAGACTCAGCAAGCGTTAACACGGCTGGAGACATCTTTCGCTGAACTGAAAGGAGAACTTACAGAGCTGCAAAAGAGAACCACGGAGGCGGAGGACCGTATTAGTGCTAATGAAGACACGGCTAGGCGTCATGAGCGGGCCCTTCGTTATTTACTGCCCCGAGAAATGGATTTGAATACACGTTGTGAAGATATGCAAAATCGGCTAAGGCGGAAAAATCTGAGAATTTGACTGAAGGGAGCGAGGGAAGAGATGTTAAGCTTTTTGTACATGATTTGCTTAGATCTGCTCTTTGACGCCCTCCCGAACTTAACATTGTCATTGAAAGGGCACACAGAGCGCTCACTGCCAAGCCCAAGACTCCGGAAGCGGCCCCTCGTTCACTTGTCGTTAGGTTTTTGGACTTCTCAGTAAAGGAATTCATTCTAAGACAGGCCTGGGAGCAGAAAAAAGTCATGCACGAAGGAAAACAGATCTACTTGGATAATGATTTCTCTCCCGAATTGCAGAAGAAAAGGGCGCTGGTCCGTGAGGCGTTGAAGCAGTTAAAGGTGAAAAACATTAGGGCAAAGTGTGTCTTCCCTGCACAGCTGAGAATCTTTATGGAGGATGGCGTGAAGACCTACCCAACATTGACAGACGCGGTGCTGGTACTTGAGGAGTTGGGGGTGCACGCCCAGGTATAAGAGAGAGACTGGAGACGGAGTTGTGCCGAGACGGGTGGAATACAGCGGGAAGGAGAGACAACGGAGGCCCTACGACACTTGCCTACGCCGAAATTAAAGCCTTCTTCAACACCGACAACTAGTATACCCTCGCCGAGTTCAGCCATCTAACTAAGCCAGTAGAGTTAGGAGAAGAAAAGTGAATATTGCTAATTTGGACGTGACGCAAGAACCACTAAGTGGAGGATCACCTATCCACATCTAAGTCGCAAACGAAACGCTCTGGGAGCGACAGCGACACCGCACACAGCGTGTTTTTTTTTCCGCGGAGGATCAGTCACCAACTTCCGTCCAAGCTACACCGGGGACTGGGTCATTCAGGTTCGAGAACTATTTAAAAGATTTATATTTGTTCCAGTCGGGTATGTGGAAGCCTACATCGTTCGGTTTGTTAGTCCTGTGTTCATGTATAAATGTTTTTTTTGTCCTGAGACAAGTAATGAGCCATTATATGGTAATTTTCTGCAATAATTTTTGTTATGGTGATTTATGTGAGATTCAAGACGGGGTTAAAGTAGTTGAATTTATAACATACTAACATGGATAATCTAATATGTGTTACTTATAATGTTAAAGGTTTAGGTAGTCCAATTAAAAGGAAAAAAAGTGCTGAATCATTTGAAAAAACTTAAATGTGCCATAGCAATGCTAAAGGAAACGCATCTCTCAGATAAGGAACATATGAAGCTGAGAAGAGAGTGGGTAGACCAGCAATATAGCTCCTCACATCAAAGTGGGAGGAAAAGAGGAGTTGCTATTCTCTTTAACAAGTCAGTGTATTTTTGCCATGAGAAAACTTTCAATGACAAGGAGGGGAGATTTCTGATGGTGATTGGACGTATAGGGGGCATTAAAATGACTTTAGTAAATTTATATGCTCCAAATGTGGATTGTCCTACTTTCTTTAAAAATATTGCATCATTGATAGCAGACAAAGCTGAAGGGATTGTTCTTATAGGGGGAGATTTTAACTGTGTTCTGAGAGCACCGGTAGATAGGCTTCCCGCTGACTTTGGTCCAAGGACCAGGAAGTCTTTAACTCTTTGTGCACTAATGGATGAACTGGGTTTGATAGATGTTTGGCGTTGCTTACATCCCAAGGAAAAGGATTTTACTTTTTTCTCAAATGTTCACGGTAGCCACTCAAGATTAGATATGTTTTTGATGACTGGTGTAGATTCCTTTAGAGTGACCCAGTGTAATATTGAAGCAATTACCATCTCAGACCACGCAAAGTTTCTTTGACTTTAAAGCTGAGTCCAAATATTAAGTTTAAGTACTGGAGAGCAAATGTATCTATTCTAAATAACGAAGTGATTCAACAACAAATTAGGAAAGGGTTATTAGAGTATATTCATTTTAATGACAATGAGTCGGTAAGTCCATCAGTATTATGGGAGGGAGCCAAATGTGTTCTGAGAGGAAACATTATTGCGATTTCATCCGGATTAAAAAGAGAGAGGCTTGCAGAACAATTAGGACTGGAAAATAAAGTTAGGCAATTAGAGAAAGAATACCAAACATTACAAGAAAAGGACATACTTACTAGGTTGAAAGAAAATAGGAAGAAACTAAATGACTTATTAACGTATAAAGCAGAGGGGCAGCTTCGATTTACAAATCAAAAGTATTATGAGTTTGGCAACAGGGCAAGCAGACTGTTAGCATTTCAGCTGCGAAAAGTACAATCAAGCAGAGTGGTCCATAGAATTAGGTGTCCAAATTCGGGGGTAATGCTATCACAACCCAAAGATGTGGCAAAGGCGTTTGCCACTTATTACCAAGAATTATATAAGGAAGAGAATTGTCAAAATAAGTGGGAAAAAACCAAGAGCTTTTTCAATGCAATAGGTCTTACCAAATTGACTGAGGAGGAGGCCGATCTATTGACAAGCCCAATTACAAGAGTGGAAATAAAAAACAAAAATAACAAATCCCCAGGAGTGGATGGCCTCCCAGGAGAATATTATAAAATTTTTGAAAAAGAGCTTACACCTCTTTTAGATAAAGTTTATATCTATGCGCTTTCAGAGGGGGATCCTCCTCAGTCGTGGTCCGAAGCGATTATTAGCGTCATTCATAAAGAGGGTAAAGACCCTACTCTGTGCACGTCTTATTGCCCCATTAGCCTCCTCTGTGTGGATTTAAAGATTCTTACTGCCATTATTGCAAATAGAATACAAAAATATATAAAAAACTGGTGAAACCTGATCAGACTGGCTTTATCGCCCATAGACAGGGGACTGATAATGTTCGAAGGGCTTTAAACCTCCAAATGGTGGCACAGAAAAGGATGCTCATCAATGCTCATCAGCTTAGACGCTGAGAAGGCGTTTGATCGGGTGGACTGGGGCTTCCTACAACAGACATTGAGGCACATGGGTTTTAGTGAGACGTTTATAAAATGGGTCCAAACTCTTTATAAAAGCCCAAAGTCACGTGTAAGGGTCAATGGGCACTGCTCAAAATTCTTTCATTTGGGGCGCGGCACGAGGCAGGGCGATGTTCTGTCACCCTCACTATTTGCTTTGAGTATAGAGCCGTTAGCCGAATTGATTAGATCCAATCCTTTCATACAGGGAATAAGAGATGAATCAAATGTTCAGCATAAATTGTCACTTTTTGCTGACGATATTTTATTATTCCTGGAAAATCCTATCACTTCTGTCCCAGCCTTGCTTCACAGCCTTAAGGAGTTTAGTATCATATCAGGTTATAAAGTTAACACAAATAAATCCGAAGCCTTAATGATGGTGGGGACTTGGCCATCGCAGTTGGATAATCATGTCTCGTTTAGACACTCCAAGCAGGGGTTTAAATATCTTGGGAGTAATTCTTACCCCCAAGACTACGCAACTGTTCCCATCTAACTATGATAAATTGTTAAAGGAAATCAGAGCTGATTTAAATAGATGGGATGTACTACCGCTTTCTCTTTTGGGTAGAATTGAATGTATCAGAATGAATATTCTTCCAAGATTATTATTTTTATTTCAAAATCTCCATGTTGTCATACCACAATCTACTTTCAAATTTTTAGATAAGTTAACGTCAAAATTTATTTGAACAAAAGACCAAGAGTGCACCTTAAAATGTTAATGTCCGCTAAGGAGAAGGGGGGCTTAAATTTACCAAATTTCAAATGCTACTATTGGGCTACCCAAATAAAAGCTATGGGGGCATGGATCATTCGTGATCCAGAGTCACAGTGGGTCTCTATGGAAGAGTACTCTTTATCAGGAGTCTCTCTCTCTCAACTCCCATTTCTCAACCTGCAATCTCAGAAAAAAACAAAAATTACAAATGTATGGGTTAAACACACTTTGAATATTTGGAATAAGATCCAAAAGCAGTTGAAGGGAAAGACTGCTTTATCTCGAGCTATAACAATTAATGGAAATATTGAGTTCCTTCCATCTTTTCAGACAACAGTAACTTTCGGGGATGGGCTGAGAGGGGTCTCCTCACAGTGGATCAATTGTTTGAAGGAAATGTATTTAAAACCTTTGCCCAATTAAGAGCAAAATTCAAGTTACCCTCCAATGACTTATATAAGTATTTTCAGATAAGGAGCTATGTAACAAAACACAATGATTGGGAACTGATCAGAAAAGAGCCTACAAATATAGAGAAGCATTTTATCAAGTTGATTGAAAATGGAGGTGTAATGAAAAAACAAAAATCCTTGATGTACAGAAAATTGTTGACGGACTTGTCAGATAATACACAACACATAAAACGACAATGGGAATTGGAGCTGAATGTTTCATTGGATGACGATGTCTGGGTTGACATTTGCTCAGGATGTCATAAGTCAGTCAGATTTGGAGGGAGTTTGATTGGAAGACAAAGATTAGATTTTTCAGGACTCCATTAAAATCCTTCCTCACTAAGAGTACTATGAATGACAAATGTTGGAGGAAATGTGGTTTGGTTGGTGATCAAACTCACATCTTTTGGGATTGCCCCATCATACATAACTTCTGGAAGGGCGTCAAGGACATTTTAGAAAACCTATTAAAAGTGAACATTTCTTTTGACTCCCAAACGTTTTTACTGGATATATTTCCAGAAAATGTTTCTCAAGACCAAGCATTCTTTCTCCATCTCCTCTTAATGACGGCAAGGAAAATTATAACAATCTGTTGGTTAAAACCTGAGAAACCCACTGTTAGGCAATGGATAAAAAAGATAAGACAGGTGTATTTAATGGAGCGGTTGACAGCACAACTACAATTGAGGACCTTAGTTTTTGAAAGAAGATGGGGTCCTGTTATTGACTTTTTGAAATAGGGCACAAGCCTATCACTTAAATTGTTTATGTTGCTGATTATAAATAATGTATGACGCTCAGTCTCGGGACAATATTAATGTTCTTTATTTTTTATTTTTGTCTTTATTTTTTGTTTTTTCTTCTTTTTTTCTTTTTATTTTATTTCATTTTCTTTTGTGTGTATACACAATAAAGTTTAAAAAAAAACAATAATTATGCAATTAATTTAATATTAGAAATTCTTCTTTACTCATATCAGAAAATGTGCCATGTGTCAAGTGACACTTGCTCTGTTATAAATAGGTTTTTGAATGGTTCACTCTAGTCTTGTGACATCTTAATAAGCTATAAAATAGGTTGGTGAATCATGCAGTGTGTATTAAAAGAGTCTGGACCGTGCTGCTTTAAGTGCTGTTCCATCTGTCTCCCAGTGATTGCTGGAGCACCATCCGTTCAAATGGACACCGCTTTCTTTGGATCCATTCATTCCTCATTCCCTCAGCATATGCTCAATTCCTACACACATGATTTCTTTCTTTGAGTAGTGACAGAAGTTTGTCAGACAGTGCAGGTCCACATAAAAAATAGAATTGTTTTTAACCTCAAATGTCATCTGACAGACAATATCTTCTTAATAAAAAAATTAGTTTGATAACTGTATTTGACTTGTTTTTCAACCAATTCTGTTGAATTAACCTCTGTCAAACTGAAATCAAGGCGAAAGGTGTCTCTTTTCACATTGAACATATATAATTCTTGCTTTGAAATTAGATTTTTTTGTTGTCTTAAAGACATGCTTAAATTCCCTTTTGCAAATGGGAAGGCTCATATGTTACGGCTCATTGATAACATTATGCTTGCTGTGACTAGATAACTGAACACGTTCACAGGCTAGTGGCAGTGATGTGAAAGCAGAGTCAAAGCTAAATGACTTCAGGTACCCATGCATAAATTAAATTCAAGATTATTGTTGTTCAGTTGATAAGGAATATGCACTCTGGCACAATGCATACATCACTGATGATGTTGCACAAATCTAACGTTACATGGTGGAAGAAATTGGGCTCAAGTGTCTACATATTCCGAGTCACATAAAATAGTAATGTCCAAATGAAGCTTTGTAAAGCATTTCCCTTTATTATCTGAGCACAATAGATAACATTCTCATTCATTTTCAACAAAGGGTTGAAATCCCACGGAATTGGCATTCCTGGAACTTTTTAAACAAATAGTGCCGTCTAGCGGAGTCAGAAATAAAGAGAATGGTTGAAAATGTAGTTATATTGTTAATATCATGATTATTTGATTAGGTTTTTCTTATTATAATAGTTGTAAATAGGACATCTTGTTTACTTGACCTTCATTTGAGCAACAGCTTGCTCTCAACCTTAAAAAAGAGCTCCCCTGATTTAGCTATGCACTCCTAGAACAATGTGGTGTCACGCTGTACAGTTTTTATTAAAGTATCAAAATCCATCCAGCAGAACAAGATATAATTTTCTATTCAAGTGTTTTTCCTTATTAAAACCTTTATTTCTGACAATGCAACTCCACCAATGACTGTTAGTCTTCAGAGATTTGAATGTGTAATGCTTGTAGCAGCTAATGTAGTCACGAGCCGCTAGCCTCAAGCTTTGTTTCCAGTTCAAACTTGCAGTCTTCAATCTTAACCGATGGTAACTCAAGTGACATCACTTGAGGCAATTCATCAGATCCTTTGTAGCTCCCTCAGGAGCCAAAAAAGCCATTAAACTTCAAGGTGTTACCTCTCAACCCAGTTTAACTTTAAATCACCCCAGCATATGGTGGAGGTCACACTTTGATGAACATGTTAGAGCTACACCACCCAAAGAAAGAAAGAAAGCAGAGAGCAGAGAACAGAATACTGAATTGAATACTCTCCACTTCTTGGCCATGCCTGAGATTGGGTGTCCGTTTAAAAACCAAACTCAAACTACAATACCAGCAATAATCCTTCCACTGACAAATACGACATGGACCCAGACCAAGCAGTTTGCAAAATGTAACACTTTATTCTAAAACAAGTTAAAAGTTGTTAAAACCGCTAAAAAAGACACAAGTAATAAAAGTTTAAAAAGCTAAATATTGAGAGCTATCTCCTTGCCGCTAGTCCCCAGTGTTCGTTACAATCTGTAGTTATGTCGATCTCAAGAATGGCCGATTCCGCCCAGGGAAACCTAGGCTCTTCCTTTCTTTTGCCTGTCTGCGTCGCGTGTTCCACCCGGCCGACACTTGAGGGAGAACAAAAGAGAGCTCTTAGTCAAACAAGATACAAAAACAGTTCTTTTCCACACACTCTCCTAGAGGACAGCTGGAAGACTTTCCTTCACTTATCTGCGTTCCTGCATTGAACTCCTCATTTGGGTGGCTGCAGTCCCCCTGTTGCTTTGGGCTCTAAGGACGTAATCCGGTCTGCACCACCTCGAGTTCACCCGCACTTTGGACGACTTGTCTCACCGGCACTTCTCCAGCCCGTCTGCTCGTCTCGGCTTCCACTGTCCTCCGTGTCAGTCGGTCTCTCCTCTGCTCTGCTCCTCAGCGTCCCCTCTTCTTTCATTTATCCTTTTGGTTTCTTTGGCCTCCGGTTCCCTTGCTCCGTTCTCGGCATCGCCCCGCCACCTCCGAGTGGGCATGGCCCGAGCTTTGTCGGTGCATGAGCTGGCTTAAAAAAACTTTTAAGCATGCAGCAAACAGAATAAAAACATGCAAACACTAAAATCCTAAAAACACATGCCATAAGTCCTATTTAAAAAGGCACTCACAGCAATTCACATGCACTTATATTAACTGTACAAAATCCACTTTTGTCATGTGTGCATGCAAAATACAACTAGCATTGGTGACAGGGTGCAACCTTTTCGAAGTGCAACACCTAAATGAGTTTGACTTACATCAATATTGTGGAAACAGCTCTAATTCCGGTTAAACTAGAAATTGATGGTATGTAAAACATTAAATTCAGAAAACTTAGATTTTTTGTTGCAAGACACACTCATCTTTTGTTACATAAACTTCAAGTTCAGTGCTTGTGTTTTGATTTCTAACTTTATAGTGTTTAAAGCTTTTTGTGGCAGCGATAGAGGAAGTTTTGTTTACTTTAACATTAAGTGACTTTCATTAATTCATTAAAAAGTCAACATGGTATTTGTTTGCTGGGTTTGACCAATCCCAGTTGTTCCATCTACACCTACACAATCAAGTTCTAGCCAATCAGAGGCAAAGAAGGGTAGGTCTCTGCAAAAAAAAGTGTAGTGTGGTCTCTGTGGTAACCTGGTACCGCGTCTAAAAATGGGGGTAAAGTGTATTAAACCTGGAGAAGATACAGTTTAAGTTGAGAAAGGAGTTAAAAACAAATGACGCAGGGCATGGATAGAGGAAAAGTGTAGCCGTTCAACACTTGGTGCCATAAACTGAGTCGTGTGCTTGCTTCTGCAGCATATGTTCAAGGAAGATACTGAACAGAAACCGCAGTAAGAAAGTTCTTGCTCGTCATTATATGCTAGTCAAAAAGCTTTGGTCCGTGCACTTTGTCATACGAGTTTTGTTACCGGCAACGGCAGCTACCACTGCCATTGAGCGTTCATTAAACGAGTGTGTGCATCTTCGTAGTGGAACATAATTTGTCATTCATGACGGCCCAGCCACTGTGTAAGAAGCTATCTGAAGACAAACCTGCCTTGACAAAGCTGGCTGTTTCAAATCAGCATGGCAGTTATTTAAACACACATGGCCTTGTCCCAGAGTTAAGACAATATCTATATGAAAAGCTTTATAAAAATGTATTCAAAATTTTCAAAGAATAAACGTGAAGCAACTAATCTTAACATGGGCAAAATCATGAATGTACTTGTTAGCTTTTTTGATGATGACCTAGCCAAAGTAACAACACAATATCTAGTTTTGTTTCCACAATTATTCACTGTACGATTTTGATATTATTATTAATTAATATGTAATCTACATGGACTCTTAATATAAAATATGGTTGGAAGAAGTAAAAATCTATCCAAAACAAAACTTTCTATGAACTTGATGACATTTTTTATTGTGCAATGTAAGAAGGAATTTGACTGTTTTGCCAGTCAAATTGACTTTAATGAGTGCATATGTACCCCAAGAATAAAATGGAAGAAACGGAGGCACCTACAATTGGTCCTTGCATCAAGAATATGGCACAATGCATGTGTATGGAGAAATTAACATATATATTAAAGATAGTGCATAGTTTCTGTTGCCACTCTTGACTCTTCAGAAGAGGTAATTTGCTTCACTCGAGTTTCTGCGTTGGAAAGTCACTGGACAACACAATCTTCTGAACATAGCCATACTGAGAAATACGGAGAGAGTTGTGTGGAGCTGATAGTTTTAATTAGTTTTGGCAATGGCTTGAATGTAACGGACATTCATTAATATCAAAAAGGTATGCTATAAAGTTTAAAGCGCTCATATTATGCTCATTTTCAGGTTCATAATTGTATTCAGAGGTTGTAACAGAATAGGTTGATTTGGTTTAATTTTCAAAAAACATGTGTTTGTTGTACTGCACATTGCTTCTGCTCCTCTTTTTTTTTGCTCCTGTGTGTTGAGCGCTCTGTTTTAGCTACAAAGTGAGGTATCTCACTTCTGTTCCATCTTTGTTGGGAGCAGTACGCATTACCTAGGTAAGAACTGCTAGCCAGGCAATTGCAGGATATGAGAGCGTACCATGCTAGCAGCTTGGCAAGCATTATAACAAGTTAAAAAGTGATGCACGTTTGTCACAGAAGTAAAGGCTGGACTACAATAGAGCTGTTTAGAGCAGTTTGTGAACAGTTTTTTCTGTTGGAGATGGAAAGTCCCTTTGGGGGGTACTTTGGACTTTTTCACTAAATCTATAAATTTAATTTAATTTAATGTATCCTTTAGTCCCACAAGGGGAAATTACAATTTACACTCTGTTGTTATTACACGCATTACACACAGGCCTGAATTACACACACATGCTCAGGTCCTATTCATGCACTAAATGGAGAGATGTCAGAGTGAATTCTGTGGTAATATTATAATGTATTATATATAATACAAAATAAATAGCCATTCAAATGTATATTTTGCTATATTACATTTTATTATGTTTGGTTTAAAACCTACTTTTCATGGAGATTTTTCATTAAGCACCTGAAAAGCAACATTATCTAGTATTACATATACTCAGTGTGTTAGTTGTGACCTTTAGGGATGCACTAACAAGGCGGCCAGGCAGCAATAACTTGTCCGCAATGCAGTGCTGAAGCCTAATCACCTGCAATAACCTTAGGAAGAGAGAAAAACAGGGAACCTGCAAAACATTATGAATCTGCCTGATCACACCAGGTTTAATGAGACTCTTCAAATGGATGAATGGGGTCCCAACCTCTGTGTCAGCACACACCAGCTCTGCTGAAGTGTCCTTGAGCAAGATATGGAGCCAAAACTAGCTCCAATGGGGCTTTTTTGACCTCTGTTTTCTTATGTTGGCGAGCAGGGACAATGCATTATTTGAAATGTCTTTTTACAAACACCCATTATGTATGAGTGTGATTTTGTAATTGAGCAACTAGGAACTTCAGATACAGAAGGAGAGAAAGAGCAAGTGAAGCAGAGAGAGAGAGAGAGAGAGAGAGAGAGAGTGCACCATATGAGCTAACCAGCCAGCATTAGCATTGACCTTTTCCAATGGCTGGGCAGAGCCAGCTGGGGCTAAAGCAAGGAGTGGTGGTACTCTGCTAAATGCTAGCATGTCACAACCTATCTCATCAAATCCTTAATTCAACCTTTCATGTGCCCCAATGCGCTCTGGATGTAATAAGAAATATCTTTATAGTGTGAGAAGGCCAACATACCAAGATCTGTTTTGTGTGTGTGTGTCTGTGTGTCACTGCTGGAATTGTAATATTCTCACATACAGAAAGTGAAAGGATATGAAATAATACGACCAAAGGAGTGTGGCATTTGGAAAAACAAGCTCCTGGCCTGCCCACAATTTACTGTTTTATTTCAGCGCCAAAGAATATAACCTTAAAGTGGAAAAAAACACCCTAAGGCAGATTTCATATGAGCTAAAAGAACACACTGCCAGCTTTAGCTTATCAGCATTCACGCTAAACTCTTCCAGAACAGCAAGGACAGAGAAGAAAAAGGATTAGCCTTTTGCTCCTGTCGCCCACAACTGCATGTTATCCAGTGTGCTTCAGTACAACCCGTATTTGTAAGTATGAAAAACTCTACCTAACAACAAACTCTACTAAGACCAGAGATTCCAGTCTATATAACTTATCTAAGCTGCACCACTGATTCTAAATGGAATTGATGGGTTCTATTAAGGCAAAATTATTAATTTGTTTTAACCTTTTTTGGCCACAGGGACAAAGGAAGAATATATTAACACAACTCTGTCATATTATAACCATATTGTTGGCATTTTAGTGAACATTATTGGCTGTCATACAACCAGACGACACATAACAACATAAGCAATAATTTTGAGTCGCATTTCTATCCATCAGGCACACTAAAACGCTCAGTTGAGATGCAACCTGCAGGGCTGAAAAATTAAGCCAAAATCTGCAGTTCTTCGAATGGCCACTTCTCTTCAATTCAATTCAATGTTATTTATATAGCGCCATATCACAACAACAGTTATCTCACAGCGTTTTTCATAAAAGAGCAGGTCTAGACCGTACTCTGTGATGTTATTTACAGAAACCCAACAGTTCCCACCAAGAGCAAGCATGAGGCCACAGAGGCAAGGAAAAACGTCCTTTTAAGAGGCAGAAACCTCGAGCAGAACCATGGCTCAGGATGGGCGGTCATCTGTCTCGACCAGTTGGGGGTGAGAAAAAGAGACAAAGAGAGAAAGAGAGAGAGAGAAAGAGACAGAGAGAGAGAGACATGGAGAGCAGAGGGTGTCAAGCAGGAACTAGGAGTCCTCAGTTGGTGACTACAACCACAGATCCAGAGCCAAAAACACTTGCAGGAAGAGGAGAGAGGAGAGGGGCGAGAGAGCACAAGATTCTGGGAAAAGGAAGAAGTTGAGTTAGTAACATGCATTAATGCAATGAGGTTGCATGCAGATGGAGAGAAGGAGGAATAGTTCCAAAAGCGAGTCAATCCCCGTAGACAAACGGTTTTGCTCTCTTTAGCTAATTTCCCTCTTCATGACAACTGAATGGGTGGTGAATTTTTATATATCTCACCCATTAATTTTTAGGCCCGGGTGAAAATGAAAGCATAATTCTGCATATTAAGAGCTTACCACTTTAAGTGGCAGGTGTGTGCCATCACTAGCATAGACTGTAGGTTTCATTCAGCCCGCCTTAGCTACATCCAATCCACCTCTTTACCCATTTTCGGATTTTTTGGAGTCAGGTGGAGCCAGGAACTACCAAGATGGCCACGACCAGAGCCGTTTCTTCAGAAAGCTATTGACGTTCCACTTCTGGGATTGCTCTTGCTGACGCCGGAAATTCCGCCAGATGTGCTTATTTTGGGCCGGATGGCCGTTACCTTCCCCTTTCTTTGTGTCAAAATTTTTATAACTCCAGTGGATTTCTGAGGACTATGGTTACCTGCTCCTCAGATCTCTGCAGGGTAAATCCAGACAGCTATCTAGACTATCTGTCCAATCTGAGTTTTCTGTTGCACAACTAAAACAACTTTTTAACGTACACGTTTCACAAAAACATGTTCCTTCCCGAGGCTGTTTTGCAGCAACACCAGGGCTCCGTCTGGCGCTTAGCAACCTGCCCATGACGATTGTGATTGGTTCAAAGAAATGCCAATAAACCAGAGCATGTTTTACTCCCATCCAATGCTGTGGGGACTAGCGCTGTGGAGGAAGGTCTGGCAAAGCGAGACTAACCTCAAGGCTACCCTTCTAGTAGTTACAATGTGAGTATGTGCCATATGGGCTGCCCTTCATGCTAGAAAGCTTGCCACTTGCTGGTGCCCTACTGCATAGAACTCTTCATAGAATAATTCTTCTATTGTGATTGCTTTTATAATTGCATGAGAGCACACAATAGGCACATTTCTGTTCAATTTAGTTTACAGTGATGAGCAAAGGGCTGTAAATGGTTGTAAATCAGCATGTTATTGTGTTATTTAAAAAAAATAATTTAAATTGACATAAGATGGAGAGAAGATTAAGATAAAAGAGAGAGGATTAGATGACTGTGATGCCAATTGCTAGACAAGACAATACAGTGGCTATTTAGTATCAATATCTGTTATTTTGAGGGAGCTGAAATTCAGCGCTTTGACACACCATGACGCTAGCCTGGCTCTGCCTTCCTATGTACTTCCACTCAATTTTAATTTTCCTTCAGTACTACATCTGGGAGTGCGGTATATTTGCGGGTTTTCGCTGATCAAATTTTTACTGGTCCAATCAGAGAGCACAGGGAGTGGCTGTGAAGAATGACGTTGCGGTTGTGCGCTGGTTTGAGTTGTAGTTCCGTAACGGTGGTGGATAAAGATGCAAGCAAAGCCATTCCGTCCGTTGTTGCAACGCTGCCGAATATCCAGAAGTTAAAGCCCAACCAAGAACAATCTTTGCTGAGTTTTGTTGGCAGCCATGATTTTCCAACTTGCTGCATTAGTGGTGAAGGAGTTGGTTGACTCTGCAGAACGGCTGCAGAACGGCTGCGGATCCTCTCCGAAGGTCAATAGGTTTCCGTTTAAAGTCAATGTGTGTATTTTCACTGACTGCGGCTGCGTTCCAACTCTGTCCCAGCTGTCTGCGGCGGAGCACGGAGTCGGCACAGAGCCGACACGCAGCAGAGCCAATCCACAACCTCAGTTGTTGGAAATCCAGGGTCGACGTCTCGACCAAACGTTAGTGATTGGTTATGGCAGATCCAGAGTGGCTCTGGGCAGATCCAAGAGTTTTAAAATTCAACAGAGTACCCGCCTTTGAGGAAGTTAACACTATCAATGGCGAGTGGCCAGACTGTACAGATGAAAGTCTGGGAGTCTGGTAGGACCAGGCTACCATGACACAGTCCATCTGATAAATAGAAAGGGGAATTTAGTAAAAGGTTAGAAAAATCAAGAAGTATAGCTTTGCAATAAAAAAAACTGTGGGAGCACTGAATTATAATTTTTGCTAAATATGTAACTAGGCTTTCTGTAACTTAAATGTTTAAATTCAAATTGGTTACAAACAACTGTTTGTGTTTAGTATTAGTTTACAGCCTCTCTTACAATTCTAATCTCTTACAACTAACTTACGCTCTACTTTGTTCCATACGTAAAACACAAACCATTAGAGATGCATGGATGCAGTCTATAGCATTGGCTTTATGAGTCTTTATGTGAGTAGTTTCTCTTTCAGTTCACAGTGGGCTCTGTCACACTTATTAATACTTATACATTAATTAATTTTTTGAACCAAAACACTATCATTGCAGAAAAAACATTGAGCTGAAAGATACCACAAAGTTCTCCGTAGAGTTGAGAACACATGATAATGCGGTCCAGTGTTGGATGAAATGGTAAAGAATAGTGCTGCCTGTAGAATGCCTACCGTATTGGTCAACAAAGTTTGGGTTTCCACAAAATGGTTCATTGAGTACAAGAAAATTGACAGGTCTGTTGCTACTCTCAGTTCTTTTAAATCAAGGCTGAAGACCCCAGGAAGAATAGCTTTCAGCTTATGCTGAAGCTAATGGGCATCCAAATAAGCAAAAACCTTTCTTTTTGATGTGGCCTTTCTTTAAATAATTGTTGATTTCCTATACTGAAGTTGGATTGTTAAAATTATATGATATATATATATAAAAAATATATATATTTTTAGCTGTATCTTTCTTATATTGCACTTTAACTTTTATTCTCACATTTAATCTGTTTTTAATTATTTCTTAATCGTTTTTTCTGCTCTTTAAGGTTTTATGTAAAGGACTTTGAATTTTGTGTGTCTGTGTGTGTGCCACTCTAGAGAAAAGCACGTGTACGTTAAAAAGTTGTTTTAGTTGTGCAACAGAAAACTCAGATTGGACAGATAGTCTAGATAGCTGTCTGGATTTACCCTGCATATCCCGTTCTATATCTGCATTATACTGCATATAAGAAGGAGTTTATACAAAATGTACTTTTGTAGATTATCTAAACATACCCTCAAAATGCCCTCCCAACATGTTTACCCATCTGCCTCGTTCTCTCTGTTGACCCATTTAAACCAGCATGGTGCTTTTCTAAGTACAATTAGTAGGACACCATAGACCATCAACAAACAGCTTATTAACTGAAAGCCATCAATGTTACATGAACAACATTTCTAAAGAATCTAAATAAAGGTTTCATAACCCCTGTTCTCTTTCTGTGTCCTTTTTTCATCAGTCACTTAGACACAAAAAACATAGCAAAAAAGGTTTCTGTAAATTTGCTTTTTTCCCCCTTTGTCCCTTTTTTTGAAAATCTTTTCTTCTTTTAAAGATAATTTTTGGGAGGGTTTCCCTTTATTCAACAGCAGATAGACAGGAAAGGGGGAGAGAAAGAGAGGGGCTAACACGCAGCAAAGAGCCGCAGGTCGGATTTGAACCCAGACCGCTGCTGGACTCAGCCAATTTGGGGCACACGCTCTTAATGGGTGAGGTAGAGGTTGCCACTTGTTTGAAAATCTAGTAATTCACCAGACGAAAAGCACAACAAAGACAATAAATTTACATGAACTATCCTCAACATACACTATCCTCTTGCTTCTAATATAAGCTAGGCCAGAACAAATGCAAGTGTTAACAGACAATATCTTACTTCTGGATGAATTCAAGCGTGCAGGCAGCCTCTTCTTGGTACAGGAGAAACAGGAGAAAGAAAATCAACTAGATCCCTTTGCAAACAATTTGTCCCTTAATGCTGGGCATCCAGCGCTGGATGTTTTAGTTTAAATGTTTTAGTTTTCATTTTGAATACGCAGTTTAGTTTGATACTATTGAATTCACTACAAACACTAAAGCCAACTGTCCTATCTAAAACACACTTCCAAGAAGTATCAGACGAGGAGTTGCAGGTATAGAGTGAATGATGTATGATGACACAACGTCACAATTTGATGTGTTTCTGTGAGCTCAACCAGCTTCTAGCAAGACGAAGGAGATGGTTGTGGACTTTAGGAGGAAAACATCCCATTTCTCACCAGTGAGCATCCATGGATTGGACATTGAGGTAGTGGAAAGCTACAAACTCCTTGGTGTTCCCTTAAACAATAAACTGAACTGGACTGACAACACCCATGCACTCTAAATGAAGTACCAGAATCGCCTCCATCTGTTGAGGACTCAAAAGACCTGAATGTCTTGTAGTGTGCAGTACTCCCCTCAGGACTTTTTATGACTCTGTGGTGGCCTCTGCCATCCTTTATGCTGTGGTCTGCTGGCCCCTAGCTCGGACAGGGGCAAGAGCAGACTCAATAGACTGATCAGGAAAGCAAGCTGTCCTGTACTGTCCTCTGGACTCCATAGAGAAAGTAGGGGAGAGAAGGATCATGGACAACACCTCTCACCCTCTACATGACACTGGGGGGTCCCTGAGCAGCTCCTTCAGCAGCAGACTGATACCCCCCCACACACACGACACTGTGGGGTCCCTGAGCAGCTTCTTCAGCAGCAGACTGATACCCCCCCCCCCGGCATAAGAAGGAGAGGTACCGCAGGTCATTCATCCCGTCTGCTGTCAGACTCTACAACACCTGGACTACATAATATTGTTGTAGTTTCTGTTCCTGTTTTGCATTTACTCCACACACTCTCTGTATATCTTATTATCAGTATATATATTTTTCAATTATAAGTACTTACTTTTTCAATATTACTTATCGTCACAGGTAAATATAATGTATATTATAGTTGTCTACTAATGCTATATTATTTCAATTACATATTAAATTTAATTTTAATTTTACTTACTTACAAATTACTTCAATATTGTTTTTTGTACTATGGCAACCGCACTTTACAATAGCTTTATTTGACGCCACTTTACATTCAGTCTATACCTTCTGGTCATTGTCTGTTGTTTGCCTGTTTGTTTGTGTGTTTTACATTTTTTTACTGTAGAAAACCGCTGCTGCTGTAAAAAAGGGAATTTCCCCACTGTGGGATGAATAAAGTAATCTAATCTAATCTAAATGAATCTAGTCTGTACACGTGTAT
Source organism: Etheostoma perlongum (assembly GCA_026937815.1). Taxonomy (NCBI): domain Eukaryota; kingdom Metazoa; phylum Chordata; class Actinopteri; order Perciformes; family Percidae; genus Etheostoma; species Etheostoma perlongum. The sequence goes on from CM049380.1 coordinate 938,534, forward strand.
GTCTCCCATTGATAAAATTAAAGAATGTCAATATTTTTGTGTTTGTACATTTGTTTGCACATATACATATATATACTTAGTATATATGTACCTCTCCGGGAACCATCACCTTATCGTGGTGGAGAGGTTTGTGTGTCCCTATGAACCTGGGGGCTGTGTTGTCTGGAGCTTTATGCTCCTGGTAGGGTCTCCCATGGCAAAGAGGTCTCAGGGGAGGGGCCAGACAAAGAATGGTTCAAAGACTACTATGGAAGAGCAAGGAAGGGATAGAGGGACCCTGCCCCGGAGGAAGCCCGGGGCCCCCGTCTGGAGCCAGGCCCAGACGGCGGGCTTGTCAGCGAGCGCCTGCTGGCCGGGTTTGCCACGGAGCCCGGTCGGGCACAGCCCGAAGAAGCTACGTGGCACCTCTCCCTCCAGCCCATGGGCCCACCACCTGTGGGAGAAACCAAAGGGGTCGGGTGCGCTGCTACACGGGTGGCAGCAAAGGTCAGGGGCTTCAACGGACCAGACCTGGGCGGCAGAAGCTGGCTCCGGGGAATGTGGAATGTCACCTCTCTGTGGGGCAAGGAGCCGGAACTTGTGCGGGAGGTGGAGCGCTACCAGTTAGATCTGGTGTGGCTTACCTCTACGCACGGTCTCGGTTCTGGAACCGTACTCCTGGATAGGGGTTGGACTCTGTCCTACTTTGGAGTTGCCCATGGTGTGAGGCGCCGGCGGGTGTGGGGATACTCACAAGCCCCCGGCTGCGCGCCGCTGACTTGGAGTTTACCCTGGTGGACGAGAGGGTCGCCTCCCTACGCCTGCGGGTGATGGGGGGGGAAAACTCTGACTGTTGTTTGTGCATATGCACCAAACAGGAGTGTGAAGCGGCTGGGATGAGGATCAGCACCTCTAAATCTGAGGCCATGGTTCTCAGCAGGAAACCGATGGAGTACTTTCTTCAGGTAGGGAGTGAGCCCTTACCCCAAGTGAAGGAGTTAAAGTACCTTGGGGTCTTGTTCGCGAGTAAGGGGACCATGGAGCGTGAGATTGGTCGGAGAATCGGAGCAGCCGGTGCGGTATTATATTCCGTTTATTGCACCGTTGTGACGAAAAGAGAGCTGAGCCAGACGCAAAGCTCTCAATCTACCGGGCAATCTTCGTTCCTACCCTCACCTATGGTCATGAAGGCTGGGTCATGACCGAAAGAACGAGATCCAGGGTACAGGCGGCCGAAATGGGTTTCCTCAGGAGGGTCTGGCGTCTCCCTTAGAGATAGGGTGAGAAGCTCAGTCATCCGAGAAGAGCTCGGAGTAGAGCCGCTGCTCCTTTGCGTCGAAAGGAGCCAGTTGAGGTGGTTCGGGCATCTGGTAAGGATGCCTCCTGGGCGCCTCCCTAGGGAGGTGTTCCAGGCACGTCCAGCTGGGAGGAGGCCTTGGGGAAGACCCAGGACTAGGTGGAGCGATTATATCTCCAACCTGGCCTGGGAACACCTCGGGATCCCCTAGTCGGAGCTGATTGATGTGGCTCGGGAAAGGGAAGTTTGGGGTCCCCTACTGGAGCTGCTGCCCCCGCGACCCGATACCGGATAAGCGGATGAAGATGGATGGATGGATATATGTAATTATATTTTATATTTCAATTCCCTTTTCTGAGATAATACAGTCCATGTTATTGTTTTAGTGCTAAAACACCCCTAAGAAAGATGTGCGTGTCATGCAGGCAGTGTCCAAGCTCTAACCTTTTAACATTGGAGCCAAAATAAAAACGGACACGCCACACAGCTGACATGCTCATGCCACGCAGGCAGTGTGCAAGAGCCCTTAGTCCATGTTTTAAGTGATATGTAGTTCTTCACAGAGGGAAGCAAGTCAAATAGGGGGTATCCTGGGTGAGTACAGTCTTTGGTGATGGTTGAGGCTCCTCCAAAGCATGCTGAAGGAGGGTCTGGCTACTCTCCATAGCATTCGGGGATGGGAGGAAAATGTGCTCTGGTTTATTGCTGTAAAATCCAGAATAGAATTTAAAATCCTTCTTCTCACCTACAAAGCTCTTCATGGTCAGGCACCATCTTATCTTAAGATTAAGATCTCATAGTACCTTACAACCCTACAAGAGTACTGCGCTCCCAGAATGCAGGGGTACTTGTGGTTCCTAGAGTCTCTAAAAGTAGAATGGGAGCCAGAGCATTCAGCTATCAGGCACCTCTCATGTGGAACCAGGTTCCAGTTTGGGTTCAGGAGGCAGACACCGTCTGCACATTTAAGAGTAGGCTTAAGACTTTCCTCTTTAATAAAGGTTATAGTCAAAGAGATAACTGTTAAATAAAATTGAATTGAATATTGTTAGGGAGTATGGAGTTGCAGCATCCGCCTAATCTGGCCCAACTGCTTCTCGTCATAGTTGTCAGATTTATCTATCAAATAATCAATAATATAATAAAACTAGAGGGTGGCAGGGTATACAGCCCGGTCCGGTTGGGGAGAGTTCTCTCCTGACCAGGCTCCTCTCTTTACCCTGTCTTTATTAGTTATGCTGTAATAGTTTTAGACAGCTGGGGGACTTCCTTTGACACACTGAGCTCCTCTCTCCTCTATCAATCAATCTATCTTTCCATTTTGTGTGCATCCATGTCTCAGAAATGCTTGTTACTAACTTAGCTCTGGGGAATCATTCCCTGGAGTCCTTATGTTCTTTTTTTCGCCCAGCATGTTTCCTCAGATCAGGGAGGCTCCAAAATCATGGTAGCAGCTGTTGCCATGGTCCCACTACATGTTCTGCGATGCCCTGTTACATCCTGCTACGCTCTGCTGTGCCCTGCTATGTCCTGCTGTGCCTTGTAATGCCGCACAGTGCCCTGCTATGCCATGAACTACTACAAAGAACTACTACAAACTAATATTTTTTGTGACTGTTATTGCCACTCTTCATTCTAACCCCAACAGGGTGTCAGACACCGCCTACCAAGAGCTTGGGTCTGTCCGAGGTTTCTGCCTAAAAGGCAGTTTTTCCTCGCCACTGTCGCACTGTTGCTTGCTCTGGAGGGACTACTAGAACTGTTGGGTCCTTGTACATTTTAGAGTATGGTCTAGAGTCTAGACCTACTCTATCTGTAAAGTGTCTCGAGATAACTCTTGTTATGAATTGATACTATAAATAAAATTGAATTGAATTGTCATTTCTTTAAACAGACTCAGAATCGTCATGGACGGAGCTAAGCTGCAGAGCCCCTGCAAAATAGTCATGCAAGAGAATACTCAGATTGGACAGATAGTCCAGCTAGCTGTCTCAATTTACCCTGCAGAGATCTGAGGAGCAGTCAACGATAGTCTTCACCCTCCTAGCCCTGAGGCCATTTTTACAGTTCATTTTCCGTCTGGATTTATTTTATATAAAAGCCAATAAAACATCAACCCTGTTGTCTACAGTGAAGATATGAACATAATTTTTTTTCAGGACAAACTGGGTTAGTAGAATATTTGGGTTGCAATGAGGTCACTTGAATGTTAAAAATGGTTGTAGGACCTTAAAGACAAATAAATAAATAAAACGGAACATGACTCTTCCAGATATGTATTGATATCACAGACATATAGGTAAAACCTAAGCCATTTTACTCTCTAAAACACTTCACATATGTCTTGGGATTCACACTGTGAAGAAATAATCATTATAAATTTTACAGATGACAAAATACAGACATTTTTTCAAAAAAAGTCCAGACGCTTTTGCCCTCATGACATTTACCTATGCCAATAATAACATAATAATGTCATATTTATTGATATTTCACCCACAACAATGCTACACAAGCATTTGTGTGTCTAAAACAGTTCTTCTATATGCAAAAATAAACATAATAAACATTATAACTCATATAAAGCACATACTATTTACATTTCTTCAAAAAAGGCCCAAATATATAATATATAATGCAAATATATGCCATATCTCAAACCAATGAGGCCATTTCCTCTATAAAACGGTAGATATCTATCTTGTTCCGCTATAGCACCTTTGATTGCATGCTAGACACGTTGACAGGAAGTGTTGGCAGAGTAGGAAGTGTTGGGAGGGTTGGAATCTTTCAGCCTCCATACTCTTTGGCTGATATCTCCCATATATGGGCATACTGGGGCCTGTACTTCCTGTAAACAGAGAGCAGACACCGAGCAGCGGGAGCTAGCGGCAGAATCGAGCGAAAACGCGATGAATTATGGACATAAAGTGGATTAATCTGGGATTTAAAGGTATGGATTTAAAGCCCAACAACCCCTAAAGAGGCTGGAAGTTCCAGGCTGGATAGAAAATCACCTGTAGAGGCTAAAAGGACACGGAAAAGACCGCCGTAAAGGCTAATTCGTCAGGTTTCCGGAGCAACTTTTGGTGAGTCACTGCGTTGTATTGTTTAAAAGTTATTAAACTATGAATCAGAGGTGATTTTTTGATCGTGGGCGAGCCTCTCGGTCTCACAGGTTAATCCACCAAATTTCCTGCGGCACCGGAACAATCCCGGAAGTGTAACATCAAGGATACAGTATAGACTACTGCTGAGGTAACGATTGCTGGCAATGTCTTCCAGGGAAGGAAGAGGACAGCCAATGATTTTTTTGTTCTGTATTTAGTACCCTCTGCAAAGCCTTTATCTGCAAAATGCAGGGTGACTGGGCTGCCTTTGTACATATTTTTGATAGCAAAACAATGTTCCGCCGTTGTAGTCTTCAAAGATATGGGTGTCATGCCGACACTTGATGAGGTAAATGGCGCCTGTGGTTGTACAGGGAATTGTTCCCTGTATCTTGTGCTCTTTCCTGTTATGGGATGGACATGGTCATATGTTGACATTGTGCGCATCAGTCACATTTAAAATTGCCTTCTGGTAACAATTGGATTGATTTGGATTCTGCGGATCAATGCTAACTTTAAGCCCTGTCCCTGCGCAATTACGACAAATTAAACCACCGATCAGTTCGTTCAGATGCTCTACATGAACTGTCAGCCACTGCTGTGTGGCGCTCTCATTACCTCTGCTGTCTGAACACTGGTGTTTTCCAAACGACAGTTTACGCATCAACACACTATGTAAAGGCATTTCAGCATCTGCTGTCTTAGTTTGTAATACCCTGTGTCTTGTTACTAATGACAACTGTTTTTGTCTTCTCTGAGATGATTTTTGACGCACTTCTTTCGGCATATTGAACTCCAGCGGAAATGTGAGCGCATGTCACGTGCGTGACGAATCTGGACGAATCATGTCACAAATTGGCGTCAGCCAATGAGATTGCATATTTAGAATTAATTCCCCCATTGTAATTTCATGATTGGTTGCTGAAAAAGGAAATGAACATATTTGGATCCGACAACATTGCACAGGAGAGAGAGAGCTTTCTCACGGTATACTGTATGTGATGACAAGGTGCAGACGGTGATCGCTGAGCATGTTGCTTTACAACGCCTACTTTTGTTTAATTTAGGTGAACTCTACATATGCAAATACACAAAGTGTAGTTAAATAAAGACCTTAATGTGTATTTTGGACTTTTTTTCACCACAAGTCTGAAATGTTTTTGCCTGCCATGTGTCCCCTTAAATTCCAATAATAACAACACAACTGGGTGTCATCCCCCATCTCTCTCCCACCTTTCCTGTCTTTCCACTATCACTCTGAAATAAACGGGAAAAAAGCCCCCAAAAATAATATTTTCATTTAAAAAAAAAAAGACAAATAATAACTTCATTGTGGTTAATGATTTCTTTTGGTAGCGCTGTGGATGTGCTATGGGCACAGTTGTAGAACCAAACTATGCAAACCTCTATCTTGGCTTTTTTAAATGAAACCCATGATGAATGACAATAATATAGTGTGAAACAGGTGTTTGGGGTGCAGAATGGGAATAACAGAGGCACCATTCTCAATATTACAAATCAGCGTAGCATCAAAATGATTTTTAAACCATTATTTTAGGGTAAAATAGTTACGCAATATTGGTTTTAGGTCCCCTTATTACCTTGTTCTGGACCCCTCAACTGTATCACACAGTCTTCATCAGCAGATGGAGTTTGCGCAGTTGTCATGGAGATTGATCGGTTCCCATGTCAGCTCACTAGTTTTCATCCCCTTGTTATCATATCTGAAGCTTCAGGGAAATGTTTGACAAGCGCCGTGTCTGCAAATATTCATTGTTCCCTCCTCACTGTCAGTCACTTTGGATAAAGGCATGAAGTCAGTGATTGATGTGAAGTTGTTATGCCTGCTTCTTTTAAAAGGCTGTGATGGGCATTTACTGTATAATTAATTTTCTATAAGTATTTTTTAAATGTAAGCGCACAAGTGAAATACTGACCTGAGTTTAGTTCATTTGTATAAGGCCTTGGTACAATTTGTGTGATCACACATCTGCAACAAAAGCTGACTGCTGCTAAAGTCAAAGGCAAAGATAGATCTCTATATCATTAAGGCCATAAATGACACAACCTCACTACAGAGAGGAAAGGAGTTGGTGGAATGTAGGAGGGTGGTTGATAGGAGGAGGGTGGGAGGCAAGGAGAGATAACAAGAGGAAGTGTTTACAGACCTTTTTATTTTCCCGTCATCGTCGGCAGTGCAAACGAGAACATCCACCGTCACCGACAACAAAAGGGACAAAAACGTGTAATCACAGCCTGTCAGGAGAATAATAAATTCAAATTTATTAATATCTACACATGCACCAACCAACAAAAACCACAGCAAACAGATACACCCCATAGGGATATCTTACAAAACACCTTATTTCAAGATGTCCCATCCATTTATTTATCTAAAAAGAAATGTGGTGCATTAACAATTGCCCAAGCTATAAAAGCATGTAGCCACAATACATTTGCCCTCAATGCAAATACATGCACATAATCTGACCAACACTGAGCTCACACACACACACTGAAATTGGTCCCTATGAGGATACACATTCAGTTGATCTCTATGTAAATGGACTGCATTTATATAGAGCTTTTCTTGTCTTAACGATTACTCAAAGTGCTTTTACATTGTACAGGCAGCATGCACCATTTACACACATTCATACACTGAGGTTGAGGCTGCCGTACAAGGTGCCACCTGCTCATCAGATACATTCACACACTGATGGCACAGTGGGGACAGCAATACGGATTTCAGTGTATTGTCCATGACATGGGACTTGGATAGGGGACTGTAGGATCAGGGATCGAACCATCAACCTTCTAAATGTCGCCTCAACTAACCAATGACTTTTATTTGTCCTTTTGAGAGAGGAATGAGTCTTGTAACAAAAGAACCTGTTGATGTATGGATTATAAGGTTGATGGTAAAGCATGATAATATGAATGTATAAGTGGAGATCACAATTTGACCAATTATACAGACAGGAGATAAAGGTTAATTTCCTATGTGGTGGTACAAAAAAAATTAAGACAGAAGGTGAGAGAAAGATCAAGGAGATGAAGTGTAACCAGTTATGCCCATTTCCAAGCGTTTATATACACAGATACTAGATGAAACAACAGGTCCAGCACAATAGGGCAGTATCAAAATAAAACAGGAAGTGGCAAAAACATACAGAAATAAATAAATGTTGACAGGCTGTACATGTTCACTCAAGAGGGGAGTCAGGAGTTGAGTCAGGCTAAGCGCAATCAGGAAATAGAGCTTAAAAGACAAAACAGGAAGAAGAAGCAGAAAACTCAAGCCATCAACCCCCAGTCAAACTTTGCGTGTAACAACTGCGGAAGGGACTGTTACGCTAGAATTGGACTACTGAGTCACTCCAGACATTGCCTTCAACAACACTGACTTTGACAGACCAGGGCACTACTTTTTTTTCGCATCTCTTTAAAGTGGCGTTCGGTACCTAGTAATGTGATGACACATTTATATTTATATTTATATTGATTTTACTTTTTTTCATTCATTATTGTATCTTTGTTAGTGGTGTGTTGTTGTTTTTAAATTCTGTGGTTTTTATCTGTTGTGAAGCACTTTGGTTCACCTATCGGTTGATGTAACGTGCTATATAAATAAAATACATTTACATTTACATTTACATTTGTTTCCCAAGACGGATGGATGTTCTCCTAGGAGTAGCTAACTTGGTTGTGATTGGCCAGTGAGCCCATTCCCAGAACACGCAACACCATCTTACAAGGGGCACAGACCTGGTAAAGAGACTGAAAGGGCCGGGCGGCCAGTAAAATCCAGATATCCCAGATGGCCATCACACCGCTGCCAGTGTTACATCTTTGAATGAAGTAACTGCAGCTTGCCAGTTGGCAGAATATATATAAAAAAAAATTAAAAGAGGGTGAATTAAGGGCAGGCGCGTTTTAATTGAAACGTATGAAACAGAGCTCAGGGCGCCAATGAGTCTAATGATCCCTGTGGAGAGATTGGGTCATTGCAGCAAGTAGTTCCAAAGGAATCTGCATGAAGCTTCCTTAACGTTTCTTATTTCCTGAGCCCATTACATGACGTGCATCAAGAAACGGGTGAAAGCACACTGAATAGCCATTTCCTGAGCCTTTTTCTTTAAACCAGTAGTGCCATCTAGTGGGCTCAGAGAATACAGAAAGTAACTTACAAAGCTTTATAAATCATTCATTCATGTGGAGGTGGGGGTGAGCAATAATGCAAATAAGTATACTAAAAGTAGGACAGCAATATGTATGTATTTTTAAAAATGTCATTGGGGAATGTTGGGTATTGCAGGGATACAGTACCTTACAAAAAGTACCCATTGCCTGGTAAAGCTGCAGTAGGAGGCAATGATGGTAAACCACATGAGGGAACACTGAAAGCACCCTGTGTCACTGCTTTGGGTGCTAAGGCAGAGGCTAAAAGGTCTCAAAGACAGGTTATTATTTATAAATAATATATACTGTATATATAAAGTATACATTATTATTACATAATTCCTTCGGAAATCATAAAGGCAGTAAAGCAATGTTTAGAGAAATGGATTATCTGCATGCATATGCTGCTTTGGTAATTCATAAAGTGATGAATTGTAAATATTTTTTACAAGAGCACAAGTTATGCAAGGTTTTAATTATTTGTGTTTCGCAAAACACAAAGGTTGACTGGTAATTCATTAAGTACATGAAGTTCTCATATGACACCAGTCCCCTGTGAATAGGGCTTAGGCCAACACTCAGCCTGGACTCACCCTCCCATTTTGTCTTTACCTCCAGGGAGTCCAGCCTCAGCCCCATGACAGAACAAGTCTTTTTATACCACTTTGCTGAGCCTGCAGGCATCTCTGGTCCTACTGCAGCCTCCCCACCATGAAACAGCAAAACACACTGCACTTGCAACTAATGCTTACACGATGTCAGAAGGGCAGCCGACTCTGTCCTCGTTGGGATGTGTCTTTGAAATTTTGTGGACACTGATGATTATGTGCAGTTGAGTAATGAATGCGTTGAGGCAAAATTTTACTCATTAGATTTTTAATGCACGACCTCTTTATTGTCCGTTTTGATTAGTTGAATTGTGCATAATGTATTGGCAATCTGATAAAAAACAATAGTGGCAACACTGAATAGAGCGAACCACAGAATTAGGTGCAATTTGCAGCAGTTTCAACCCAAAGCATAGATTGTCCGCCCCAAAAGCATAAGTATATAAATCACAGAGGACCAAAATAATATAAGTTAAAATGACATCATTGTTTCAGTAATGACAACTAAGACAACTAATCAAAACAACTAATCATGTCTAGGCAGGACTGTAGTCACAAGACTGCCAGCTCCACACAGAGCAGGTGAATTTAGAAGACAACTGTGATCCTGCACTCACTCTCAACACTCTGCACTGCACTCAACACTGCAAGCATGAAACGGTTTGGATTTATGGAGAAGAACCCATAAAAAGGTTTTTAAGCCTTGAGACAGTGCAAAACGAGGTTTAACCTGAATGTCAAAAGTATTTACAGAGCATGTAAGGTGGCCTTTTTTCTACCTTACATTTCTCTCTAAATGACACAGGCATCAAGAGAAATGTTAGTGATAATCATATGCCAAATATTACATTTAAAGCACTGTGAAACCTTCAATAAACACTTTCCTATGTGGGTTGAATGGAGACATATTTACAGCCCAGTGGACAAAATTAATTTCTCTAGTTAATTTTGGCATGTGCCAGTATGTGATGGTAAATCCACTGTGAACTTTTGGTGTTAGATATTTGGTTCCATGCTGATTTAAATAGATTTACGTGTTAAATAAGATGCCTCAAATAAGGGCAGCAATATGCTAATTCCTGAAAACTAACTATTGTTAGCTGTTTCTTGATTCAATTTAAGACAAGCCTTAGTTCAGTAACTGTATGACGGCAATACACAGTACTATAGGTCACTGCAGCAATTAGTGTACTGTGAACCGTCATTTGACTCATTTGTTTCACATGATTGAAGCAACACTATGAACAGATGGAGATATGTATGTAGTGAGGAGAGAAATAGCAACAGAAATTAAGGAGTTTCTAGTTGACTACAGCTGCAGTAATTATTTTCCTTTTTCCATTTGGAAAAAGCGGAACAAGCACAGCATGTTTTATAATGGCAAACATTAGGTTAGGTAACAATTGCCAATTTAGAAACCAATACATAGTTATATATACATACATCTTGACACCTAACAAATCTATGTCCAATATTCACTCTCCTTTTATCTCCGTTTTGCTCTCCACCAACTAAATGATAAGCAAGTAAATGCAAACTACTGTTTGGTGCTGGCCAGGTAGCTTACAGTATCTGTGTTTCTGTTTAATTGTCATTAGAATGAGAAATGCGAAATTAACAGACAATACACTTTTAACAGACAGTAGTTCCGTAGATTTCTCTGAATTTTGGACGATACAAACTTTCAGCTGTAGCCAGGTAAAAAGAGATTCCAAATCTTGAATTTTTCTGTGGACACAGGAAAAGAAAGGAAGAGAAACTTTTCGAAACTGATAAAACTGCATCTGCAAAAGAAGGATGCAGACTCATTACCAAAGCCACAGTCCTCACAGCTTACCTAAGCAATTTTATTGGGCAAAGATCTGTGCTTACCTGTTTTATAACCTTATGTGTGATGTGTATCCTTCAGATAAAAGCTTTACAGATAGCACACGGATGTTGGTAACTGTTTATTTGAACAAGCTGTTGTTCCCCACAAACATAGAGGACGCAAAGCAGACACACAGAGATACATAGATCTCCCCCCATGCACACAAATCCCTTCAGGCAGGCGCTGCACTTGTGTGTGACAGCATGCTGTGCGTCATGCTGCTGTTGGGCTATTCCCGGGGAGAACGGCAGTAAACACACACAGTAAGCTCGGAGAATGAGTCACCGGAACCTTCAGCAGGGATTTGACCTGCTGCGCTGCTGAAGTTACCATCTAATACTTCCATCAGTTAACATTTTTCAGCCAAAGACACGCTGGTATAAGTGACAGGAAAGGATCCCAGACCCAGTATGGCTCTTACTAAACATGGACCCACTTGGTCAATCAGGGTAATCAAAGAATCCAGCTTAAACACTAGTGTTGGTAACATAACGTGACACTTTAATGATCCCACTGGGCAAATAAGGTCACTGCAGCAACAGAGATGAAAAACACACAAAGGGAACAGACAGTTAAAATAAAATATAAAAACATAGCAGTCAGAGAACAGCGCAGACACACACTTCACACCGCAAGTGGGTGCGCACACCACAGAGACCACAGTGAGAGAAAAGGAAATTAACAATTTCCATTTATCAGGTCAAATGTACGAGGTATGAACAGGAGTTACAGCGGGAACTATGTATTACAGCAGCCATAGCAAACAGTTTCCTTAAAGTGTCACTGGGAAGAAGAAAAAACAAACATGGAATGAGATTTATGAAGTTAAATTTTTAAAGGCGTCATCAACAGCTGTAATATCAAAGTATTTAATATAAAAAATAACATTTTTACAAAAATTGTAATTTCAATGCGTCCTAAAATAGGTGACAGTCTTAAATATCAACAAGCCATATGTAGCAGCAGCAAGGGGATACAAAAGATGTGCAAATGTGTGTTCACTGAACAAATGTTCTGGTGTGAAAATGTGCCATTACACCTTATCAGTGTGTAAAGCACCTGTATAAGCTTTATTACTGTCATAGCTGTTGGCATTGCAAATTGTGCATGTTTTAAAACATCACTGTCTATTTAAGTATTGCTCTATAGATTTATTGACTAAGTAGAAAGTAGTAAAAATGTAGTTTAGATAGGTGAGTTTCCACCTTCTCTGTTTGGCATTATTCGTCCAGGGGTTGCTTATGTGACTGAATGTAAAACCACATTTTATCTGCTTATAGTACATCTCATGGCAAATGAAGCTGTTTTCAGAAAAAGAGGTACATTATTGTGAATCTAGACAAACATATGTTGCCTATATGATGCTCAGTTTAATGTTATCCACTTTCATGAGATTGTGCCGGAGGAAATCAAAGTGTAGTCTTACTGACGTCCTTATAGTTTTCATATACAACATAGCTGATCAGCAATGACCTGTAAGTCAGCAACATATATCAAAACTATCAATACACCAACTACTTTAGAAAGAGTTTTACATTGACAGCTCTCATGCATCCCCCAGATACCAACCCCTTCTGCAAAGACGCCCTAACCAATCAATAAGAGACATTTGTGCAATGACAGTGCTGTGACAAGGACATAATCCCTCAGCAGTTTCCCACTCACACTGTAGTACATGAAACCTGACTGTGGGTGTTTGATTGCTTTCTCACTGCTGACTGCATCCCCATCTACATTTTCACTCTCCCCTTAAAAAGCCAAAACATTTGGACAATAATGTGACAACTGAACATCAACCCATTAGCAAGTTCTTTTGTTGGTTAAAAGCTGGGAACCAAGACTATGAGGAAGGCCACAAGCAGAAACGCATCTATCTTACAATAAAGTTGTTCTATTGTCAGGGTTGTGTATGTTTGTTTCCTGTTTTATTTTGATAGTTGGATTTTCTGTCTTGTCTTGTTTTACTTTGTGTCTTTTGGTTTTCCCGCCTTTTGACAGAATGACCTGACCAAACATGGACCCAGCAGAGAGGCATCTCTTCTCAGAGACTGTTGCCCCATTAGACCTGACTGTGGCAAAATTGTGTAACTCCAAACCTAATCAGCGTGCTCTTATCTTGGAGAGGATCTCCAAGCAGCAGTAGTGGTTCAAGGAGAGACCTTTGGTGAGCCATTTTGTTCCCCAACTTGATTTAATCAAGAAGAGGTTAGATTGTTTTCTTAATGACTCACCCACCAACCTGCCTGTTGCTCAGCCTGCTAGTATTTTGGCTATAGGTTCTCTGTTTATGACCTGACCTGCCTCCTTGCCTGTTTACCCAGAAGTTTTGTATGTATGCCCTACTGCTACCTATTTGCATGAAAATGTGGTAGGTTGCTCAGTTTAATGTTATCCACATTCATGTAAAAATTCTATATCAGTTTGTGTGTGTGTGTGTGTTTTGCCTTTGCCGCCAGCCGTCAGAGGGGTTTTGCCTTCGTCTACAGCCTCTTGAGTCTTCGCCGACAACTGCCAGTGGGATTCAGCCTTCGCCGTCGTTGATGGCTTCCAGAGGGGTTTTGCCGTTGTGCTCGGCTGACAGAGGGGTTCCGCTTTTGCTGTCTGAGCGTCTTTGCCATCCTGCTTGTCCTCCAGAGGGGCTCCGTTCCTACTGTTCATCCTCCAGAGGGGCTCTGCCTTTGCCGTCCTCCTGGACTGCCAGAGGGGTCCCATTCTTGATGCCGGACTCCAGAATGTTTCTGCCCTCTCTTTTGACTTTTTTGCTCTGTGTTTCTGGTTGCTGTGTAACCTGTTTTAACTTTGACTTCATTTTGAATTACTTATTCCCTGCTTTATCCAGGACTTTTTGGTATGGACTTTATGTTATTAAATCCTCAAGCTCAACACCACCTGTCCATCTCTGCATTCTTATGACATCTCACCTTATGACATCCATAGACTTCAAGTGTTGCTAGAGTTTTGACCTATTAACAAATGCTGGAAACTAAGATGATCAACGTTTTACCAATGGATGAGGAAATTCCTGTTGGCAGAATGTCAAGGTTGAGGGTGTTGTTAAAACCTGTGTCGCCATGGAAAGCATGTTTCACACACATCAGCCTTGCTAAGAGGGAGTTGTGACCAAATGAAGCTTCATGAAGTTTTGTGAAGCATTATCATTATTTTCTTAGCCCACTCTTGGTTTTTAAAAAAGGGCTTATGGAATGACAATTGAGTATGCTTTCAACCCTTTGTTAAACAGAGAGCGTCCTCTAATGGGCCCAGAAAATAAAAGTGTTGAGGAAGTTTATTTGGCCATCAGTACTAAGAGGCCTTGCTGCAAGGGCCTGGCAGCTGTATGTTTTTCCATGGTGCCCCATTAGGCTCACGCCAATTAGGTAAGACGATACCACCACTGTAAGGGGACCCAATCGGACAGGAGAAGAGGCCTTGTTGTGCTGAACCATGGTAACTAGTTCATGGAATCTGGTGGTGGTGAAGAGGTGGAATGGTACTGGCTATATATAGAGTTGTGTTCAGAATAATAGCATATTGTGTTTAAAGAAGTGAATAATTCTCAAAATCCTTAGAATAGCTTTCAATTCCGTATTATGAATGCATTGGGAACACTGCACATTCAATTCCAAATCAAAACCAAAATTGATCAAGTTTGTGTTCTACCTTTACAGAAAGTAAAGAAAAAAGACTATTAGGCTATACAAAACAATAGCAGTATTTGCATTTTTCTTTACAACTCAAACATGTACTGTATAAACTGCACTAATATTTAGTTGCATAAACCATTATTTCTGAGAACTGCTTCCCATCTGTGTTGCATGGGGTCGACTAACTTCTGGCACCTGTGAACAGGTATTCCAGCCCAGGACAATTGAACTACATTCCACAGTTCCTCTGCATTACTGGGTTTTTCCTCAGAAACAGTATTTTTGATGTCACCCCACAAGTGTTCTATGGGACTAGGCTGGCAGCTCCATAACATCAATCTTGTTCTTCTGGAACCAAGACGTTGCTCGCTTACTGGTGTGTTTTGGGTCATTGTCTTGTTGAAAGACCCATTTCAAAGGCATTTCCTCTTCAGCATAAGGCAACATGACCTCTTCAAGTATTTTTATGTATTAAAACTGATCCATTAACCCCTGGTATGCGATAAATAAGTCCAACACCACAGTATGAAAAACATCCCCATAACATGATTTTTGCACCGCCATGCTTTATTGTATTCACAGTGTACTGTGGCTTGAATTCAGTACATGGGGGGTCGTCAGGCAAACTGTCTGCGGACCCTAGACCCAAACAGAACAATTTTGTTCTCATCAGTCCACTGAATGTTGCACCATTTCTCCTTTGGCCAGTCAATGTGTCCTTTGGCAAAATTCAACCTATTCAGTACATGTCTTTTTTTCATTAATGGGACTTTGTGGGGGGGGGGGGTTCTAGCTGATAGCTTTGCTTCACGTAGCCTTCTTCTGATTGTTACCGTACTCACAGTTAACTTCAAGTCTTCTTTGATTTTCCTGGAGCTGATCATTGGTTGAGCCTTTGCCATTTTGGCTATTCTTCAAGCCATTCGAATGGTAGTAGACCGTTTTTTTCTACATCATTCAGGCTTTGGAGACATTTGAAATCATTTTGGCTGAGCAGCCTATAATTTTTTGCACTTCTTCATATGTTTTCCACTCTCCAATCAACTTTTTAATCAAAGTCCGCTTTTCCTCAGAGCAATGTCTGGAACAACACATTTTGCTGAGTATTTCAGTGTGAAATGCACTATAATTAGTATGCACAACATTTGCATCCTTCCTTCCTTAAATATGTGCCACACAGAATCAATCATCTCACTAATTGAACACAACGTTGCTATTATTTTGAATATGCCCCTTTCAATTACAGACTCAATTACATAGAATTAGCAGCATGTAGAAATATCACTTCTACCCAAAAATATGATTTATGAGGTACAGTAAGTGATGTAAGACTGCTATTATTTTGAACACAACTGTACATAGCCTCACCTCAACACAGCACCAGTTCTGAAAACCGGACTCCTGAAGGTGTGATACAACTCGTTTGGATTGTACTATCTCTACAACTACCTGTCACCAGAGATCTACTCAAGTAGATTTTTCAGATATTTGTACTACTATTTATTCTTGTGGTGACTTTTTACTTTTACTCCTTACATTTTATCACAAAATTCAGTACTTTATACACCTTACATTTTACAAAATTGGCTCATTAGTTTAGTTTTGTAGAAAAAGTTGTCTATCAGGTGTGATTGTGAGTGCATGTCAGAGAACAGCGCAGACACGCACTTCACACCGCAAGTGGGTGAGCACGCCACAGAGACCAAAGTGAGAGAAATGAAAAAGAGACTAGCTGTCTCGTTAGAGGATAATCAGTTCAGATTGTGTGTGTCCTTGAGAACTGTAAGTCATATAACTTATGTTGTCAGTTCATTCAAGTCTGTTGTATTGGTCTATAATTCTTGCAGATTTAAAAGTTAGCTTGTTTCTGTTCTTCACCTGTTAGCTAGGTTACACCTGGCTGTTGATTCAATATAATGGCAATTGATGAACGCCCTTGCTCACGTTTGTATTTGAGGTGCATTATTTACATGCTACAGTTACACTGCATTACAATATTGGGTTTAATTGTTATTATTTGCTAGCAAATATATATATGAATCCTATGCATTGTGAGCAATGAGCCTTTGCAATATTATTTATTTCTTTGCAGGACCACATACAGCCATAGCAGAGCTACCCACGCCCATGTTTATCCTGATGCATGATTGTAATAAAGCATCAAAAGAGAGAAGTTGTCTCCATGGGTTTTTTTAATAGACACACCTGGGGCCAAGTTGGAAACCAGAAGCAGCTTAAAATACAGTCCTAACCTAGTCCTCACTAACAAGTTTCAAATCATTTCACTGGAGTTATCGTTATTATTGTTTGTGTCATCAATACCAAATTCAATCTCATTCGATCGAAATATACAGTACTGTACGTTGACGCACCACTATAAGACGACTCAACAGTTTCGGCTTCATTCATTTGCGGCAAATCATAGATAGCGCAAACATTAGCACATAGTAGGCTAGTATGGATGGCAACATGATTGAAAATGAAGAAAACAGATATCCCAGAGATTCAGCAAACAAGCAGCAAAACCTTCCCAATCATCCTTGGCCTTACGTGAGAGATGTTGGAGATAGTAGGCATCAAGAATAAATCCTGGCCAATGTGCTGGGGAACTTCTTTATTAATGTCTGTTTAGTAATTCATATTGTATCCTTTATTTTCTTTGCAAAAGCCATATTTGAGCACACACATACATGTAGATTGATTTAAATGTTAAGGGGAAGATTAAAAAAGAGAAACTGGATCTATGAATTCTCACAGAATCACAATTGAATTAACCATATTGCTTCTTAGCCAGAATGTTATTAACTTGGAGTCCCGGTCTCTGTCAAAATAATCATACATGTGATGTTTTAGGCCTATTGGCATACATCCACATTAAAATATCCATTAAAAAGTACATTTCTAAGGATGTACTTTGTTACTTTGACTTGAGTAAAGAAGTTAGATCAGTACTTATTCTTTTACCAGAGTATTTTTTAATACAAGTGTCTGTACTTCTACTCGAGTACGGGAAGTGAGTACTTTTGCCATCTCTGCGTGTCACTTAGTTAAGAGTTCAGACTGCTTGCATCTTTCCTCTGAAAAGTAGCTCAAAGTATTCAGCATACCTGGAGAGGGCACCACTTGGGGACTTCACTGCTCAAAAGGGCAACAATAGAAAGGCCTAGAGGGACTGGGAGGAAGAGCCTGTTTGATGTGTTTTTGAGTTTTTGAGCAGTTTGTGAGTTTGTTTTTATACTGGACATTGGTAGTCATGGATTGAACATAACAGACACCATGTACATTCCTAAGTGTACTTGGCACCAGAACAGAGTAAAGAAATCCAGTTTCTGATGAATTCTAAGACATTTAGGAAACCTGGTTACTGTAGAAAGCTGACTATAACCATAAATAAACACAACTTGGAAGTGTGTGGGTACATTCACAGACAGATACACACAAGTGAACCCCATCTAGTTAGAGTGTAAAAACACACTAAACGCACCATTGATTTTCAGCAGGGTCCCTCATTGTGTTGTAGCAGCAAGTTCTGCCTGCCCTCGATCCTAGTGGAAAGAAATGACAAATGAGAAGGAAGGATGACACAGAAAACAATTACATTAAACATTTTAGCAACTATTTTGTTCAGTGTTTTTTTTTTAGCTTTACAGTGTCTTTTACAATGTGAAGTAAGAGGTGAGCAAGCAACAGGCTATTTCTTTGTTGCAATTGTTGCTAAGCCACTGAAAAATATAAGTGACGACCATTGTGGAAATTCTGCTTATGTTACACAGTATACACATATTACTACAGTTACATCTAATGTGCGGCAATTATAAAAAAGAAAAGAAAACAATAAATCTGTCAGTGTGGACCAAAATAGGGGACAGACTGATCAACAGAAACATTACCATCTGTAAAACATCACGTGGCAAAAACCACTGCTACCCTTACTCACAATTCCTGCAAATTAAGCTAATTAGCCAACAAACAGATGAAGATGAGAAGTAAATCTGAGCAGAGAAATTAATAGAATGTAAGTCAAATAACTGCAGTGCACTACATGGATAGGAACACCCGAGGGGTTAGTGAGACATGAACTAAGAGAAACGGAGGCGAGGGGAGCAAGAGCAACAAAAGAGGAGAAAGAGACTGCAGGTTCTCAAATGCGCCCACACATCATCACCTTATTCCACTGAACAACCTAATCACCCATCCATTGAAAGGAAACAATACATCGCCTGCTTAGTAATCACATTAGAACTAGGTTAGTCAAAAAGAAAGATTAAGCTGCTTGAAAAACATACTACTTGAGAGACTTTTCACTTTTCAATACACAATTGACAGCGCTGACATAACACAAAAAGCACCGCAGGTGAACCCGCTATAACCCAGTTCAGCAGTATGAGATGGTCCACAAAAGAGGCATGGTTTGCAGTCAGCTGTTAGACAAGGGTCCTTGGTACAAATATGTATTTTTCCAACCACTTAGTGAACGAGCTAGCCTGCGTGGCTGTTAGCAAACAACTACGTTGACAAACTAGGGTGACTGGCTGTGTTGCCAACTTCGGGAATTTTTAAAGGTAACGAAAAAAGAGTTGTCAACATTGGTGACTGGCCACTGTTGTGAATAGTGTTCCCAGCTAACTAACATGTTAGAGGTTAGCTTGTTCGTAGTTCATCAACTAGCCCTGAAAAGTGAAGATGGGGCCTACTTTGGTCCTGTGTTCTCCCTCAGGCGTGTCCTCAGCTTCTAACACGTTCCTCATTCTTCATCAGTCGGTGTAGTAGGGTAGGGCATGGGCAATATATTGATATTATATTGTAATCGATATTTGAGGGTTAGGGGCGTTGCCTTTTCCTGGTTTTAATGCTGCATTACAGTAAAGGTATGTAATGTACTGAACTTACAAGACTGTTCTAGTTGTGCTTTACCCCCTTAATCATTATATCCAAATTATTGATGGTTATTTACTAAAATCTCATTGTGTAAGTATTTTGTGAAAGCACCAGTAGTCGACCAACAAATAGGAACTAACATGCTGGATCATGACGTGACACTACATACCAAGCTTCCAGCCCCACTTAAAAAAGTGAGGACACGCAAATTAATTTCACATATGCATGCTGTACATATCACTCTCTTCCTATAACCCTCTCTCTGTTCCCCAACCTTTTATCCTCTCTACATCAACGGTGCACTTCTTCTCTTCTCCATCTACTCCTTTTGTTATGGTTGTGTTATGTGTTTCACTTTCCTGTTTTATTTAGTAGTCTGTTTTTTCCCTTGTCATGTCTTGTTTAACTTCCTGCCTTGTGTTTTTCCCGCCTCTGTGACTGTCTGCCCCACCCCGATGTGTTTCAACTGTTCCTGAGCCCTTGTGTCACCTGTCCCTTGTTCACCTCGTTACCTGTTGTATTTAGTCTGTGTTGTCTTTGTCTAGTGTCAGATCAGTTTCTGTATTGTATTGTATTGTGTGTGTGTGTGTGTGTGTGTGTGTGTGTGTGTGTGTGTGTGTGTGTGTGTGTGTGTGTGTGTGTGTGTGTGTGTGTGTGTAGTCTAACCTTTTCTCTTTGTTTTCCCGTTTCTTGTAATTCTTGTTTTTGACAGATAGCGTAGGTCTATAACACACTACAAACTAGCTAAATCCACAGTGTCGTGAAGAGATTTCTCTTCAGAAGTCTGCACACAGACTTGTATCTTGTCCGGTGCAGCTTTACCAACATCATCTAATTTTGACCTCTGGTGTGTTTTGGACTCTGGATTAGGACAACTTCAGTATTTGTCCCTTTCAAGTTATGCCCCTATCTTGCAGTCAGCAGACAGACCGTCTCCAAGAAATGGGCTTTGACTTCTGAAAAACTAAGTCGACAATATGGGTCTGCAGAGAGGACATGTTCCAGCCCTTCTCTAGGTGTGGACTTCAGATGCTCTGGTTTGCTCCTGCTTACTGAGAGCAAGAATAGCTTGACAGTAGCTGTGTCACACTATGCTCTCTCTTCACATGTGTGGGTGGAGTAAATCAGCTTGTGCTCACATCTATCCTTTTTCTGCGCCAGGAACTACATGCTGTTTATGTGTATGTGCGCTGCAACCTTATTTTCTCTGCCTGGAAGACCTGGGACTTGAAAATAGACACACTCCCCCTCCCAAAAAAAATTGAAATAGCTCTGTCTTTCTACCTCATATCACTGGGTTGTCTGAGGCTTGTTTGTGTGGGATATACTGCGGTGTTAGCCCAAGGTGCTAAAATAGCTTTACTTAATCCCTCAGGTTTCAATAGCTGTCGCCATACTTTATATCACCTGAGCTTAGCGGGGGGAAGTGACACAGGAAACAAAATAGAGCAGCGGAAAGAAGAGGGGAAAGACAAAAGGAGATGGGAAAGGAGATGACAGGCGATGCTAGGGCATTAGGAAAAATAAAGCAAAACAAAACAAGCGACAAAAATAATTTAAGGTCAACAGGTCTTGTTGAAATCCTCCATTTCTCTCACTTCTTCTCCTTTTCTTTCTCTCTGCATGACGACAGTCAGTCACTCAATCCTTCAAACAGTGAATCTTTATCAATTATTTACCCTCAGCTCTTGTACTTTCCACTACAGATGGCAGGCTTATTGCAGAGCTCTTTAATCACATCTCCCCCAAGCCAGTTAGGTCTAAAATAGTAATGAAGGATATGTAACATCGAAGCCACAGCATGTTTGCGATGTCATCCACATTGTCAAGCCATCAACACCTACAGCTATGACTCATCGACAGTGGCCTTGCCTTTAAAATAGATAATAGTGGCCTGCAGAAAGGCCTGTTTAACAATGTCACACAAGCACATTCTGCTTATGTGCAAGTGTAAACAGAGGCCGAACAGATCACGTCAGCACTGTGAACAGGTTTTTGTCATAGGGAAAAACTAGCCAACAGAGAGATGAGGCTATCTATCCATCCATCCATTTGCTATTCCCGCTTATCCTTTAGAGGGCCCAGTTGGCCGATGGGTTAGAACCTACAATGTTCTTGCTGGGAGGTGTTTGAATTACACCTACAGTGTTTCCTATACATAGGTTATTCTTGGGCGCACCACCCAGGTAGATTGAGACCCGCCCAAATGAATAAAACCTGAATAATATATATTTTATATATATCATGTGTTTTTCATAGCGCACACAAACCAGTGGCCTCCAGCCCCTCCCCTCTGTGAAGTCTCGTGCCGCTTGCAAGACAGTGTCAACGCTTCAATTCAAGTTTACGAGCTAGTTAGTAGTATTGCCGTGGGATAAACTGTACCAATAAGTCATAGAAAGCTCCCGTCATTTATCAGTGTCTGGTTATTACCCCTCTCCGCAGCAATCTGCCCACTCCATATCTTTATAATTAAGCTGACCGCTAACCGAAGATAATCAGCTAAGTGTGCAAGTCTGAAATCATTAATTGTATTTATGGAATCAAGCCCGAATAAAAACACAAGATTTTATTAAAGGTGCTCTAAGCGATGTATGTCACACGTTTTTTAGGCTACAACATTTTTGTCACATACATTAATATTCATGATAGATTGAGCAATCACCCCAGAAGCGTTAGCATGTAGGCTACTTCCACAATGCACGTTCATGACTCAACCAACTCCTTCTTGTCAGTTATAGGCTGGAACTCTGTTTGTTATGGTTTGTGGTGTTTTGTTGCCGTTTGTAGATCCTGGGCTGTCTACTAGCGGAGCTAGTATTGAGATATTTTCTGTATGTGACAACATTTTCTGTATGTAGCCTAAAACTTGCGAGACATCGCTTAGAGCACCTTTAGGTTTTAAAGTTTCAAACTACAACTCAAGTGCTGTTTGAATGACAGAAATCAGTTCAAATGAGATCTTCATAAGTGCAACACGGACATGTATAGTACAAAACAGTGTGTTTATGATCCCCAAAACAAGGATTAACACACTTGAGAAAATGAGAGAGATACAAAATGAGAATTAACTTTAGATAGACTTTTCTTTGACTAGTTTATTACTGCACCCATATATAGTATATCGTTTTTAAAGGGCAATTATTAAATAGTATTTGCAGGATAATACTTATAATACTTACATATTTTGTATTTGTATTAGAACATGTTTACAGTTCATATTGCCATGGCTGCTGCACCTGTATTCACCCTGTGTATGAGATGCTCTGTAGGAGCGCTTGTCTCTTTAAGCCCTTCCCAAAAAAGCCCAGAACAGACTGGCAGTATGCACGCTTGTTTTACTGTACTCTTACAGTTTCTCTCTTTAGTATTTAAACTGAATTTCTGTTGAAACAATTACATTTAAAAGCTATTAAACTCTCAAAAGATTTTTCATCATAATAGAGGCACCATCTCCACCGTGTGCTTGTGTTGCTTTAAAGTACAAGCCACACAGCTTCCTTTGAATCTCAGATTGCTTTAACAAATCACATGTGAGTCAGGGAGCAAAGGGAAGGAAAAATGTCAGATTTTAATGAAACATTATAGCGGTTTAAAGGCATACTATGTAGTTCCCGTCTTTGTCAAACAGCTACTGTTGGTAATAGGATAATACGTTTATATATATATATATATATATATATATATATATATATATATATATATATATATATATATATGTCAAGCGCCTAGCTTAAAATAATAAAGTAGCCTGCCTTGTTTGATGGTTTTTACATGATTGCAGCTAAATTACTAGTAAATAGCTTATATAGGCCTACTGTATAATTTTATTTATTGTATTTTGAGTGTAAATATTACATTGCATTATTTGCAACGCATTATTTGGGCTCGTCCTGGGGGGAAGGGGGAGGCACACATTAATAACACTTCTTACCATAATGACATAAAGGGTAAATCTGTTCAGCCATCAATTCCAGCCTGCTCTCTTCAAAGAATTACAAAGATGTGCTAAAGACACACATCTACCAATACTGTGAACGACAAGGTAAAAAATATTTATTTCTGAAATAGTCTTTGTTCCAACACAATAACTACTTTAGTGCATGTGTAATTGCATGACCGTAGATGCATGATGAACTTCTTCACCTGGCTCAACAAGCACGATTGCTGTAAGTGCCTGGTGAGCTGCTGAACCTGTAATCATATATCAGAGTGAGTAAACATCACATAATTGAGAGCAAATGAAAATCAAGCAACTGCTATTGTTCGAATCTTGCTGGATCCATGGCTTGTTTTGGCTGTCTTCATTCAGAGGCTCATGTTCATAGCATCCCCCATGCCCCATGAATGTTGGTTGCGGATATGGTGTAGGACTCCATGCCATATTGCCTGCAGAAATGGACCACCACACATTACATACAGCCACAAATTTCACCTTTATGCATGCCCAAAGTAACACTTTTTAACAGCTACATTACAAAGACATACTGTATCAAATACCTTAAACTACTCCTCAATTAACACTTGTTTGGAGCAATACCAAAAGTGGTTTGATTCAGATTTTTTATGGTGCCAGTCTGATCACACAATACAAAAGTAACAAAGACTGCTGTAACATATTTGCAATATAGGCTTCAGCCTTCAGGGCATTTATTAGGCTGTAGAATACTGAATAAATTGGGATGATTGCATACCCATCGAAACTTCTTTCCAAGATTTTTGGTGGCATATGTCAAGAGAGTGGTGAATTTCTTTATAGCGTCCACACTCTGGATCTGTAACAAACAACATAGCCTTTGTAATAACATAATTTTCAGAAGAAAAAAGAAAAAGCCACAGCTCCAGACAGCACATCCAATAAATTATCCTTACTATGCAAGGAGGAGATTTGTGGGTGGGCATTGGCATTTTTATAAATTGGAGAGGAGGAAAATCTTCCTGTAGTAGTTGCCAGAAAGAAGAGTATTTGTAGCCAGCATAAAGTCACCCCCCCTGCATGCCGTAGTTAAATACTGGCTGTGAGTTCATTTTACACAGTGTGTCCAAAGGGGCGTAACTGCACTGTGATCTATAAAAAGAAAAGAAAAAATGAATATATTTTTAAACATACAAAACACGTGCACTTGCGGTCATATAAAGGGCATTATCTATTGCTTGGTTGCACCAATAGCTGAGATATTTCTATGCAAATGTTTTCACACCTCTACTGGTTACAACCAGTTTACTCAGTCTCCTATCCTGCTTGCATGTTTGGGTAGAAAGAAGTGAAGTAGCTCATCTTTTTTTACCCATTCCAAAATGACTCCAGTCCCCATGGGATTTAGGGTCACCCGGAACGGCGGTTCACCACAACATGCTATACCGGACATACTGTCCATGTAGGTGCACTTCTGTGGTGGCAGCATCGAGTACAAGATGAGCCTATAGAGGTTCTTACTGTAGGTGATGTTGGCACTTTTCCGCACCAAGTTGTCCTCACAGAGAACTCATTCTTGTTCAGGAATGTATTGTGATTCCAAGTCAGGAGGATTGGGTGTGTCTACAACAAGCACAGCTTCATCTAGGCTTATTTCAGCAAGATCCTTTGTGTTGACACAACTAGTACTGTGTATAGAAGCAGAGAATATGTACATTGATTACCTATTCAACACAAACCAGAATACTATTTATCCTCCAAAACGGTTGCATTCAAGTGACATTAAAAGTAGTGTATAGTTGTGAGAATGAACACAGCATTAGTTGAACCCAAAATTTAAGTACTAAGTGAAATGTATACCGTAGCTGAAGAAAAGGAACAAAATCCTCATCCCAGCTGTCCCCATCTTGTCAGTCATTGTGCGAAGGATCCACCCAACAATCATCCATTTTGATGCTGTACAAGACGTACACAGATGAACATCAGACTTGAGGGACATGGGTGGCAATTAACCAGTACAGCACAATACTTACAAGCTGTGCCTCAAGTCGTTGGGATCCCCCTCATCCGGAGAGTCTTCTTCCGCAATGCTCATGCTGGTGACGTTTTGAGATGCTGGTGAGATTGCTTTCCCACTGAAACAGTGTCTTTCATTGTTACACAAACACACATGTGTTATTGTGTTCCAATGAAAGACACTACATCACAGTTTCAGTGGGAAAGCAATCTCACCTGCATCTGAAAACGTCACCCTCTTCTGTCTCTGTGACCAATGGCTGAACACCAGGTACAGGGAAATCCTAATCCTGACTTGATAAGATAAATGGTTCGTTTACAATGTGCTATCTCTAGAGAACCTGGATTATTAGGATAGAGCAGAAAAACATTCCAATCTCAGTCTGACTCCTCTGTTAAACTGGAGACCAGTGGCTTTGCTGGTATTTATGTAACCCTTGCTGGTTGTAGACATAACTTGCTGATGCTGGTAACTAGAATTAAAGGGCAGTATGTTCTCTGCAACAGTAGTACATAAATACATAATAAACAAAAAAGAAAACATGATAAATACACCTTACAAGACCTGAGGGGAGACTGAACTGAGTGTTTTCTAGCAAGTCTGCTAACACTGTACATGTTAGCCAGCTAAAGTTTCCACAAGCATCGTACACATGCCATACTAAAAAAAGAACCAGAAAAAGGACTACATGATAAATACACCTGAGTTCAGCTGGCAAACTTGCTTATGTGTCAAGCTTGCCAATAAAACATAACGCAAAAACACGTAAGATAGACGAGTGTTTGCTAGCAAGTCTGCTAACCGTCTGCTAATCGATAGCTAGGTAGAAATAAATTAGTGGACTGGTTTTATTACTAACAATGAA
Source organism: Etheostoma perlongum (assembly GCA_026937815.1). NCBI lineage: Eukaryota > Metazoa > Chordata > Actinopteri > Perciformes > Percidae > Etheostoma > Etheostoma perlongum. The sequence goes on from CM049380.1 coordinate 964,900, forward strand.
GCAATGAACAACTTCGTAAAAACTGACATTCAACAAGCAAGATGGAACACAAGTAAGTAAGTACATCCCTTATTTGGAAACTTGCTTGTGTTCCATCTTGCTTGTTGTATGTCAGTTTTTACGAAGTTGTTCATTTATTGTTAGTAATAAAACCAGTAGGTTTGGAAGCATCCTTTGCTGCTTTTTAGCTCTCGCCAACGGGTGAAAGCCTGACTGAGTGGGACTCTTGTCCAGTTCATCACGCGGTCAGTTTCTTGTTTTCTTTTCCCCTGACTTTTCCATACTTTCTTTATTTTCTTCGCCAACTCGGCCATGATTCACGTCTAAAATGCGTCTCTCTCTCTCTCTCTCTCTTTCTCCCTCTCTCTCTCTCATTCTGTGTCTCTCTCTTACTCTCACACACACACACACACACACTTACACACACACTCACACATACCTGGTGTGAAAATAAAAAAGAACCAAAAAAAAATATTATCACACTAATCATAGAAAAATGAAAAGTTAAAAAAAGAAAGATATATTATTGAGTATGAAAACTCTTGTTCATTACATTTTACTTAATAATTGCAACGGCATTGTTGTATTTATTGTTGCTAAACTTGTTCTGTATATAGTTTGTTTGTTACCATGACAACACCACTGATCTGAAGCTCAATGCTGATGCTGTCATGTAAATAGTTTTCTAATCAGCAATAAATATAACAATTTCTGATCAACCCATATCAATTGCATGATTAAAATAACATACCGGTTAAAGCCCCGGTCATTTCAAGGACAGCCCGACCCACTTCCGGGTTAAATATGTCCACTTCCGGGGTAAGCCCCGCCCAGTCCAAGTACAGAGACGGATACAGATAATTCATATGGTAAACAGATACAGATACAGATAATGATGTACTCGCTCATCCCTAGTAGTCAGTTCACTTAAGCCTGCTGTTGGTCTACCGTTCTTGGAAACTTAGCTAGAGAGAAGTTGTCTGTGTTTTAACAGACACAACTGGGGCGACATTGGAAACCAGAATCAGCTTTAAGACAGTCCTAATCTAGTCCTCAACTTTCACATCTTTTCACTGTAGTTATCGTTATTATTTTTTACGTCATCAATACCATATTCAATCTAAATGGATGGGAATATATCTACTGTACGTTGCATTTGACTCAAGACTAAGACAGCTCAACAGATTCAGCATTCTGCATTAATTCACAGCAAATCATTGCGGCTTGATGGCTCTAACATTAGCACATAGTAGCATGGATGGCGACATGATTGAAAATGAAGAAAACAGAGATCTGGCAGACAAGTAGCAAGACCTTCCCATCATCCTCGGCTGATCTTAGAGAGATGTTTGAGACAGTAGGCATCAAGAAGGACTCCTGGCCAATGTGCTGGGGAACTTCTTCATTAATATCTGTTTAGTTATTCATATTTAACCCTTTATTTTCTTTTCAGAAGCCATATTTGAGCACACACACATACATGTAGACTCATTTAAATGTTAAGGGGAAGATTAAAAATAGAAACTGGATCTGTGAATTCTCACAGAATCACAACTGAATTCATATCTTGCTAATGAGTCAAAATCTGGAGTTTCTGTCATAATAATCATAAATGTTATGTTTTAGGCCTATTGGCAGACATCCATTTAAAAAAGTAAACATTGCCATATAAAGACCATGTTCTCCATGTCCACTGACGCTCCCCAGCGTGCTCTCTAGTAACATTTGTGTGCTCCAGGTAGCTGCATAAAAAATGGTTGTCATTCGCAAGGCTACTTTTACTTTTATACTTTAAGTAAATTTCCAAGCCTGTACTTTGTTACTTTTACTTGAGTAAATAAGTTTAATCAGTACTTCCACTTTTACCAGAGTAGTTTTTAACACAAGTATCTGTACTTCTACTTAAGTACGGAAAGTGAGTACTTTTGCCATCTCTGCTAGTGATAGCCAAAGGAAGCTTCATGAAGCTTTGACAACCATATTCTTCATTTTCTGAGTCCAAAAGGTATGCTCTCTGTTCAAAAAAGGATTGAAAGCATACTGAATTCCTTAAGTCTTTTTCTTTTAACCAAAGCCACCATTTAGTAGGCAAAAATACAGAAAATGGTTTGCAAGCTTTGTTTAGCCATCACTAGTTTAAAGCAGGGGGGGGGGGGACCTTCTCTACTCCCTACCCCTTTACTTCCAATGCCTTTGCTCCGAGCACCCTTTTTCGATGTGGCATACTGAGACCAATTACTCACCTGTAAAGTTTCATGACTTCATCTTGCACGGTTGCGATGCTATTACAAATCGGTCCGTAGACATATAAACACCTGGGAAATTACTCAAAATCACCTCTGTGTTAGTTTCTGCTGCAGTAGTAATCTCCAGGACTCACAAGGTGAAAACAATAAAAGCATTTTGTAAAAAATAAATCTAGCATTTTGCAGATTCAAGGTCAGTATTTTCTTAGAAAATACATCTATAGCATTTTGTAGTAGTAACCTTTCAAAGCACCCATCCACAAAACTCTAAATGGCTGCAAGAACTGTAGCAATTTAAGAAAAAAGGAACCCAGGAATGTGGGAAAGAAATAAATAGTCCAGACGTGAAAAATGTTCCTAACTTAAATTAATTACCAGGCATCTGCAGAAAGTAGAGTAAAACCTCTATGTGTGTGTCTGCGGTGGGTTCAGGTAACAGGGCTGTGACATTCTAGGAAGTTCAGAGGTGTCTTAATAAAATTGAGGTCTGTGCACAGGGCCCGTGGGAGAGGGAGGGAGTAAGTTACACATACACAGACACACACACACACACACACACACACACACACACTGGGGAGATGTGTGGCTACATAGACAGAAGATAAGAAAGTAAATTAATTATCATCCGTATTGTCCAATGGAATTCAACATCTCACACATTCACACTAACACACACACACAACGTGACAGATGGTAGAGGAAGCACAGGTGACCATTTCCTTTTTGGATCTACTTCCACTGTAAAAGATAACTATCAACAACAGTTGGTCAGATCAAGTGTTGTTTGTGTGTCTGTGTATGGCTGTGTACATGAAACTTGCTTTTGTGAACACAAGGATGGGTTAGTGTTTGTGACTACATCACTATTTGTGTGTAGGCAAGCGTGGGAGTGAACGTGTGGCCTGGTTGTGGTCGTGCAAAACAACCTTATGACAATTTAATGAATTAATCAAAGCTTATGGGTTTCTTGTTGTTGGATCATGTTCAGCTTGTAGCAGGTGATGTGGGGCCAAGAAACACTGACCTAAAAATAACAAAAGGAGCTGATCCACTGGCATTGGGTTGGAGCTATCATGTTTAATTGCTTCATATTGAATGGTAGAGATGTGTGTTGAGGGTGTCACGTTAATGAAGCTAAGTGGATACATGTGGTATAACTGGTGGTACACCATATTTATTGTCCTGTCCTGGTAATATAATACTACTTAATAAATAAAGCTTTGTGAACAATTTATTTTCAATCTTTATTTTATGAACCCACTAGATGGTGTTCTTCGGTTAAAGTTTTTCAACCCTTTGTTGAACAGAGTGCACCATCTAGTGGGCTCAGAAGATAAAGAAAATGGTTCACAAAGCTCCAATTTCATGAAGCTGCATTTGGTAATCACTACGTTATGTGAACAGTAGTTCTGGGGAGCATTGTTGACTGAAGCCAAAATGTGCCCATACAAGCAACATGATATATATTTTTTTATGTATAACCTCTTTCTTATCTACACCCGCCCATAGCAGCATTTCTTCGACATTTGAGTAATTTCTTTCCCATCTAGTTAGACTGGACACACATTATAATTGATTAAAACTACTAGGTAGACTATTTCAGACTTGGATTATAAACTGAAATGAACCCACACACAGCAAACTCTGTCTGCTGTCTGTTTTTATATAGGTTAGAATCATTGTTCGTTGTCAGGTGCATTACAGAGGTAGGTAGCAGCCTGTCTGAAGGAATGAATTCATTGAATATGTGATTTACTAGCGCATGGTCACAGAGTCATACTGGTGATTTTGATAACTCAGCACCCATTGTTTTCTATGTCAGCCCACACACCAGGGGTGATAATCACTGTCCCAACTCTTCCAAAAATCACCAATTTTATTACATTTGCTTCCTGGATTGACACATCATAATGTGAGTTCAATGCACTTTTCTCCTGACTTAGCACTGTAAAGGATTCCAAGAATCTGAAATGAATCCAATGATAGATGCTTATTGCCTTCTTTGTTTTGCTAATGCTTGGCATTCATCTGCTTAAATGACACATCAAATAACTCAACCCTCCGCAACATGGCTATTGTGTGTTGCACTCAACTCTTGCCAACTACTTTTGTTTAGTGTTATGTCTGTGCTGCACAATGGTTACCACTCTTCTGAACTGTAGCATTAAAAGCGACTTACAAAACAGTTAGAAGGCCTACTTAATGTTTATCATGTTTCCTTTCTATAGCATGGCTATGTGTAGTCTTTTGTCTAAAATGATGATGGTCCTATTAAAAGAAAAGCTTATCTCTAATATCAGCATCCATCTCATTTGTAATTCTAAACATCCCCAGTGGGCCATCATGGCAGTCATTAATATGAATTAATATGAATGAAAGAGGAATTCTCAAGTGGAGAATCCTGATTCAGTCTGTAAATCATTGAGTGAATGGAGGGGTATAGCTTATCATTTTGGGATTTTTGCACCCAGCTTTATCATTCCCATGGATTGTCACGTTTACACCTGTAGTTTGGTTAATTTGGTCTGGACCAAAGAGGTTGCCTTTTAGGGCACTTTCACACCTATAGTTTGTAGATTGGTGCCATTTGTGGGCAGTGTTGGGAGTAACGTGTTACAAAAGTAACGTAATTACAGTAGTGTATTCCTTTTTGCTGTAATATAACGCATTACTAACGCACCTCTGGTAATATTGTACTCGTTACAATCTCAGTAATGCGAGTTACAACGCATTTTAATGCATTAACATTTAGTGGTGTTTTGTTTTTTAAACCACCACCAACAAAACCGCAAAACATTTCTTTCCAGGAAAAAAAAAGTGTAATTTTCCCGTTGATGTCTTTGTCTCTGTACCCATGGTCAGAGCCAGAAACAGACAAGGCTACAACATCTGTGTCCCAACAACAGTCTATGGTCGCAACAGGTGACGGTACGACAGCAGTGGATCCGAGCTGCTGACAGATACATGTTGGAAATTAATGTTTAGGTTTCTACACATAATAGCATTTTATCAGCCATGGAGAGTAACTACACCTGTATTTGAATGGCTTTCAATGAAGACCAAAAACACTTGTTTATAATGGTGACCCTTTAATGTTCAATATGTTGCAGTTTTATAAACAAGAAAGTGAACAGAGGACATGTTTTGCATCTAGGGTCTCACGTTCATCTCAGTAACTATCAAGAGTACACAACAGACAACTTCCATGTAGGCTATTTCAAAATAAAAGGACTTCCTGTGACGGTTCGCAGTAAAACTAAATTACTGTTAAATAAAGTTGTGTACCTTTTCACATATCAGCCGTAAATCAAGTACTGTAAATAATGTAAATAGTGAGTTTTAATGACACTATAATTAACCATTTCCTTTAGACTGTTTTAAACTAACCATGAAGATCTTATTCAAGTGCTTTAAACAAACATTTTACAACTATGCCGTACTTCAATACAACTGTAAGATACTTTAATTGAATATTTTCATTCTCCTACTTGCCTATTGTATGTTTTACTTATTATTTTTAAAGTTGTAGTTACTTTGCATATTCATATTAATTATTCAAAATATTATGAATAATATATGATGTATTGAAGTGTCTAAAGAGGTGACAGGCTGGAGAGATGCCACCTCACCTCCTGGGCACTGCCATGTGCTCTTTAGCAAGGCACCGTATCCCCCCCAACTGCTCAGGGCGCTGGTTCATCTGGCAGCCCACTCTAACATCTCTCCATTAGGGCCTGTGTGTGATTACTAACTTGTACACAGAGTGTAAATTGTAATTTCCTCACTGGGGATTAATAAACAAATTAAAACTAAATTGTCAAACTTCCTCTGTTATTTTGGTGAAAGTCAAACTCAAAAGTAGTGTAACGCATTAAATGTAAATGTGCTGTATTTATATAGCGCTTTTCTAGTCTTAACGACTACTCAAAGCGCTTTTACATAGTACAGGAACCATTCACCTTTCACACACATTCATACACTGTGGCCGAGGCTGCCGTACAAGGTGCCATCTGCTCATCAGATAAACATGCACACACATTCACACTCCAATGACACAGCATCGGGGGCAACTCGGGGTTCAGTGTCTTGCCCAAGGACACTTCGACATGGGACTGCAGGGCCGGGGATTGAACCACCAACCTTCCAATTGGCAGGCAACCGCTCTACCACTGAGCCACAGCCGCCCCAATAATAATAATAATAATAATAATAATATTCAGACACAGATATTGTAACTAATTACTCTCAAATGACAGTAGCTAGTAATCAATATTGTATTACATTTTGGAAGTAACTTGCCCAACACTGGGGGTGAAGTTGCAACATTGTTGCATTTTTCATATGGTTTGGTTTGCATTCACACTGCACTTTGTCAAACACACCAAACATTGTAAACAGTGTAAACTAGTACAGTGCCCGTTCTAAATGTGCCTGTCTGGAACGGGCCGATTGCTTGGCCTGTTGTGCTGCTGTGTGTAGCTTCCTCCAGAACCAATGTACTCCAACATTACTTACAGAAGGACCTCAACCACATAATAGGCTATGCAACTCCACTGTATAGCCTACTACTGACTTACCATGTGATTGTACTTCTATATCAGAGGAAGACAGTGTACTACTACTTTTACCTCACAGAGAACATGGCAGACTCAGAATCACAAAATATCACAATTAAAATGTGGAATAATCAGATCGTTATCTCATGTGGGGGGCGGGAATTGATATGCCTCTCAAAACCTTGGTTTTCTGTCCTAAGTGAAGCGTTGGTCTAGGTCTTTCTTTGCCAATTAAACCTTAAACTGCAACTGTTTCACAACGTTAATGACCTGTTTAAAACGCAACCCTTATGTTTAGGTATGAGGGTGGAAAATGCTCCTTTGGGTTTTATTTCCTGCCAAATGGCGCAAATTTAGGGAACGCTCCTTTGGTCATTTTAGAGGGAAAAAACTAATTTCGATTGTATGGTTTGAAGGACTTTTTAGATAAATGTTTAATAATACAAATTAAAATAATGACAAACCCAAAAAAATATGTGGTAAATCGTAATGTAGTAAAGTAGCAGTGTTTTATTGGGCAATCAGCTCATGTTTGTGCGCCTATTTACAAAAAAATACATTTGAAGTTTAAAATAGAGCCGTTGCAGACATCTGCGTAAGACGTGCGAGAAAAAAGCACATCTGACACTCAGACTTGATATTGAGTAAGTGCGTTTTAAACTGGTGAGGTCTCATCATTATGGGCAAGTGAGTAATAAGGTTAGCTTCGCTGTTTCACTGTTGCTGTTTTAAATAGGTCAGTTTAACCTTGTCCATTTTCTATTGTTTTTGATGGCTGCTCCCTGGTTGGCTTTACAGCAGTAGTGACAGTTTGCTAATCCACAACATAACATGAACTAAAAGAGAATCTGCCATATTTCGTTTGGTCAGCAGAGACACTAACAGAAGTTGTTTATATGGTAATCAAAATCTGGGGGCGGACATTCTGAAAGGTGGCGTTGTATTTATTTGGCAGTTGAATTTAAATAATTAATACATTTTTTGCGCAGCATTGCTTACTGCATCTTTAAGACCAAGAAGAGGTAGGAGGAGAAAACCATGTGTATCCTAAAATATACGTAGCTCATTTTAACATTGAAAGAATTACTTTGCAAGACATTTTGGAAACAATATTGCTTATATACAGGATTTTGTTTGGAGTAAATTTTCACACAGTCACACAGTGGGAAACAGGCATGTTCTACCTCTTTCGGATCAGCAAATTTTCTGTTAATGCTGCTGGCAACCAGCACGCTGTGACCTCCTGTGCTGGGGTTTGTGCTGGCCGAGTCTGAGTTTTTTCAGCCACTTAATTGAAGCTCCGTAGATATTGGCTTAGACTGCAAGGTGCTGAAAAATATTAGTACATTAAGCTTAAAACAGCTTTTTAGACAAGTAAAGGATGATAAAGCTGGGGACGGTATAAGTTAAGTAATCACACTTCTGCTATAAAACTGAATATTACCAAATAACAGTGTCCTAGTTCAGCTCAATGAACTGCAATTCAGTGTGTTAGCAGCCACAAACTGGGCTGCAATGTAATCCGATGGGGCAAAAGTGCAACTTCTACTAAACTTACTAATGACCTCTTAATTGCATCATACAAAGGACTTATCTCTGTCCTGGTGTTATTAGATCTTAGTGCTGCATTTGATACCATTGACCAGAGATTGGAACATTTATTTGGCATTAAAGGAACTGCTCTAAGCTGAGCTAATTTTAAGATCTACATGTTAACGATGAATCCTCTATGCATGCCAAAGTTAGTCATGGAGTCTCAGAAGGATCTGCTCGGTCCAATCCTGTTCACTTCATATATGCTTCCTTTAGGCAATGTTATCAGGAAACACTCCATAAACTGTCATTGTTATTAGAGGATGGATACCTGACCCGAGCCCGACGGGTCAGGCCGGGTTCGGACAGATTTTTAGAAAGGATGCTCGGGTTCGGGTCGGGCTCGGTCACATCAGCGCGATAAGGCATTGAACATTTTGAATTTAAAACAGCTTATTATGTAGGTAACCAATGGGCCTGTTTCACCTGATGCAAATGTTCGTTTTTGGATTAAAATAAATGTCAAATATTACCCTAACATCCGTCTTCCTGTGTGCGGAAATTTGTTAAACTAGCTGTGACAACGAAAGACGTGCGTATTAAGCTACATGTGGCAGCGCAACGATGGAAGATGTTAAAAAGTAGTTGGCCGCAGGAGATTTTAAAACTATTGAAAACGAAGGAAAGTCAGCTGTGCATTGATGCGCTCATCTGTTGACATTTCCGAATGCCTTCCTACAATTGCTTAATAAAAGCGGGCTTTCCACACAAACAAACGTACATGTGTCATTAGTATGAGAAACAAATGCGATTTTAACTGTATCGGGCTAGGGTCGGGCTCGGACATAAATATCTTAATGCCTGTCGGGCTCGGGTCGGGTTCGGTTACTGCTCTGTCGGACGCGGGCCGGGCTTGGACAGAAAAATCCGGCCCGATCCGCACTCTAATTGTTATGCAGATGATACTCAATTATCTATCGATCAAGCCGGATGAAACTAATCAGTTAGCTAAACTTCAAATGTGCCTTCAGGATGTTAAAACCTGAATGACCTGTAATTTTCTAATGTTAAACTCAGATAAAACTGAATATATTGTTCTGGGGCCCAACCACCTCCGTGACACATTATTTAAAGAGATAGTTACTCTGGATAGCATCACCCAGGTCTCCAGAACCACTGTGAGTAATCTTGGAGTTATCTTTGATCAGAACATGTCGTTTAATTCTCACATAAAGCAAATTTCAAAGACCGCCTTTTTTCACCTACGTAAATCAGGAATATCCTGTCTATAAATTCTGCAAAAAAGTAGTCCATGCATTTGTTACTTCTAGGCTGGATTGCTGTAATTCTTTATTATCAGGCTGCTCAAAAAATCCAGAATGCTACAGCACGTGTTCTGACAGGAACGAGGAAAAGAGATTACATCTCTCCTTCTCTGCATTGGCTTCCTGTAAAATGCAGATTAGAATTTAAAATCCTTCTTCTCACCTACAACGCTCTTCATGATCACACACCATCTTATCTTAAAGAGCTCATAGTACCATACTACCTCACCAGAGCACTGCACTCCCAGAATGCAGTGTTACTTGTGGTTTGTAGAGTCTCTAAAAGTAGAATGGGAGCTAGAGCGTTCAGGCTCCTCTCCTCTGGAACCAAGTTCCAGTTTGGGTTCAGGAGGAAGACACCGTCTCCACATTTAAGAGTAGGCGTAAGACTTTGCTCTTTAATAAAGCTTATAGTTAGGGCTGGCTCATGAGAGTCCTGAACCATCCCTGCTATAGGCCTAGACTGCTGGGGGACTTCCCATGATGCACTGAGCACCTCTCTCTTCCTCCTTCTCTCCGTCTGTATGCAACCTCATCCTATTAATGCATGTTACTAACTCGCTTTCTTCCCTTACCCGGAGTCGTGTGCTCTCTCGCCCCCGTTGTTTTTTTTATTTTCAGTCTAATATCAGGTTACTGTTACGGAGAAAAACAACCAAAAAGGGTGAATACAAAGTAGTGATGGCCAAATGAAGCTTCATGAAGCATTTTCTTTATTTCCTGAGCCCACTAGATGGCTCACTCTGTTTGAGTTTGGGTTCAAAGCACACTGAATTACGATTCCTTAAGCCTTTTTCTTTAAACCAAGAGCGCCATTTATTGGGCTCAGAAAACAAAGAAAATGTTTCAGGAAGCTTCATTTGGCCATCACTTACATAAATGCTATGGCTGTCTTCACATCTATATTTCATTAAAAATAATCTTCATTTCCATCAGATATGGCTTGTCAGGCTGCAGCTTATATATGCTTTAAAATGGTATGCTTTCTGTTTGAACAACACAGGGCGCAGTCTTACTAGTCTTTGTCATCCTTTGCTAGAGGCCATGCAGTGATATCAAGTGTCAGAGATCGGCAACCACAAAATGCTGGATTAATCAGATAAACGTAGTGACAAACAACAAAATATAGAATTGAAGACTATGGATGCACTATGGACCTTTAGAGTTTATGTGTGGCCCAGCAGAGAAAGGTTGGTAGTCCACATCAGTTTTGTAGTGTATTTGAATATACAGTTGCAGATCAAATATACAAAATTTTACCACTTCAGAATAAATTGGAGCTTGTGTGTTTCGACTGTCATAAGCTCCTCTCTCTTTGCCTCCATCATCTATCAATTTTCTTACTTTGGGTGTTAGATACATTGAAAAAAGATAAGTCTGTGAGAAAATAAATATGTTCACAAATAACTTAACTTTCCAATTTAAATATATGTATTCCTATTAAATTGTATGTCTTACAATTATTAAAGTGTTAAGGAAAGCTGTAACAGCCATTAACTTGCCTTTTCTGTTTTTATAAGTAAATTTGCGCTACCAAAAATGTAGGTGCATGGGGTAGGGGCTTAAAGATATTAGTGTTTAGCATTACGTAGTACAATCAAGGACATTTTTTCAAAGATAATTTATCCTTGCTGGGAGGGTTTTGAGTGCACGTTCTTCAGAATTGCATTAAATGGTAAAAAAAAAATACATCTGCAACAAGCTATTCACACATACACATGGGTGCCAACAGTGTGACCAAATGTAAACACCAGCCCCCTCTGTTTTCATTTACCACTGTCGAAAATAGTCTCATGGTTTTAGCCCTTTCTCCATGATGATGAATCATGCAGCCAACGAACGTTTGACCCTCTCTGTCCATTCACATTTAATAACAAGCAATATGGAAGTGTTTTCCATGTAACCAGAACATGGAAAACACTTCACTACATTATAAATAAGTGGTAAATATTTGGAAGTCACATAAAAGCTGCAAAATAAAAAAATAGCCCCTTGCTTCAGTTCTCCTCAAAATCTGTACAAAAGTATATATATATATAAAATATATATATATATATATATATATATATATATACTTTGCATGTGTGCGTATTTGTAACAAGTAAGGTCTTACAGATTAGGGGAATGATCCATGGTAATTATTGGCTTTTACTTCGGAAAAAGGTCAGGGATGAGGTGAAAGAGAGGGTTAACGGCGTAAATGTGCTACAGGACTCTTCAAAGGCTGAATCTATTTTTACTAGATCTGAGTGATAGCTGACATCTCCAGGGCAGCAACACACACACACACACACACACACACACACACACACACACACACACACACTCTGAGGATACTGTATCCAGTCATATTTTGTCCCTGACCCTTGTCATCAGCTGTCCCTCACTTGTGTTGTTAAATGTGCAACACATTACCACTGACATAGTCTTGCATTGCCAGACCTTCATCCACAGCGCTTCGGAAGAGGGTCTGGAGTGTTTTTTTTGTTCGCAAAAATTACAACTAACAAAGTCATGGCGTCACACTTTTTGCCTGGGACATCGTGAATGCCCATCTTGTTTGGGTGTAGCACATTTATTGGAGAACATTGAGAACCCCTGTGCAGCTGCACTGGAGCACATCATGAGAGCCAGGTGTGCAGAGAAAACTGATGACATGGGACACATTTATAGGAAACGCTCCCGGAAGAGCAGACGTGAGCACTCTTTTGACCATAGACCGGGGTGAGGCTCGGCTACACAACATCTTCCCCGACCTTCTCATAGCCCGGTTTGGTCCACGAGTGTTCTGGGTGACCAATATCAGCAAATGAAGTCACAGATCCTGGCTTCCATACATGGTTTTGTCAGATAGGTTTGGTAAGATTGAGGCTCAGCGTTCTGTGGCGCAAACCGCGTCAAAGGGAGATTCCTCCCATGATGGGTTGCCTTCCTATCAGTGGGATGATGGTAATTACCCTCACACCCTCTCCTTTTATGCCCCGGCCTCCCATTTTGGGAGTGGTGGGCAGGCTGAGGATGCAGCTGAGTCTGATCAGTTTGAATCCTCACGGATTGGTGGGCTGTCCACTTTGTCCAACACAGGTGACGGTGATCCCTCAACCATGGATATTATGTCCAAGGTCAAGAGTGCGGCAAACATTGTGGGTCTTGATGTCTCAACTGTTCCCCCTGCTCCTGTGGATGGGGTGTGGGCAGGCATGTCCCAGTCTCAGCAATCAGTGTTGGTTCCTGTGGCTGGGGATTATTTGCAGATGCTTAGAAAGGGGTGGAGCACTTCTAGTGGGGCCTTTAATTCAATGCAGGCTTCCAGAGATTGGCTAAAGTACAATATGCTCCGGGGACTGGTATGGGGGATATGCCTCCCGTTTAACGGGAAATGCCAGCTTTGACGTATCTAGGTCCAGAGTGTGTGACGGCTACTCTGCGCTGCCAGATTAAAGAGTGCGATAAGACTGGCCATCTGGTGTGTCAAGCCTACAATGCAACCACACGGGCAGCTCATTCTGGTATTGTGCTTGCCATTTTGTTGGTAGCCCTTAGGAAGACTGCCGATCATGAACATGTCATGCGTGTTTTAGACTACAACATTTGTTGTCACATACAGCAAACATCTCCTCACTATCCGCGAGCTGCTTGTCCCCAGAACACACTGTAAAAAACATCTCCTCACTAACTGCTAGCTGCCTGTCCCCAGAACACACTGTAAAAAATATCTCCACACTATCTGCTAGCTGGCTGTCTCCAGAACACACTGCAAAAAACATCTCACTATCTACTAGTTGCTTGTCTCCAGAACACACTGTAAAAAACGCGGTCCCTGTAGACAGCACAGGGTCTACAAACTGTGCCCAAGTGCACCACGAAGCATACACAAACAGTGTTCCAACGTTCCGGCCAATAACCGACAAGAAGGATTTGGGGGGGCGTTAGTGTGCGGAAGCACAGAAGGGAGGGGATGGCATGAGGAGGAGGGAGGTGTGAGCTAGCCTCATTTTGTTTGAAATTACTTTAACTTCAACAAGAAGTAACGTCACCCAACATTTCTTAGAGCACCTTTGTATTTTTTACCATGTATTAATCAATTCAAGGCTGCAAATATCTTAAACTTCTCTTTTGTTCTGATGATAATATGAGGCCAACAATTCTCTGCTTCTGTGTCCTTGGTGATTAAAAGAATATTTCCTGTTGATTAGTCATGAAAGAAGCATAAAGACATGTTGTCTGTAGTATCCTTGGTGCTTTTCTCCCCATGTTTCCTCCTCCTTACCTCTTTCACTGGAGTTTTCTGCAAAGTCTGTGTATTTTAAAATGCTTTTCAGCTTTTGATAAAGCGATTATTCCAAGACGGGGATCTTTCAGACACACACTGAATGAGATTCCCATGGTAAACTGGTTGCCAGAGTATTATTATTAGTAGTAGTAGTAGATAACTTTATTGTCCCCATGTAGCATTTGGAGCCGCACAGTCGCAAGGCACTTCATGAGAGGACAAGAGATATATAATACCTGCATCAGACACCGACAGACTTAATATGAAGAACATACATCACACACTACAATACACTACACTGTACTATGCACCCTTGGGTATGAACAGGCCAGCTGGACATCTATCTCATTTTGACTGATTTAATGCTTTTATGGCTTGTGGTACAACAGAAAATTTGGATCTGTTCTTGGTCAAAAAGGGTGGGCAGAAACGTCAGTAATTTAAAATGAGATGCCAGGGGCTAAGTTTAGTCACATACAATGTTATTGGCCTTTCTCACCAGTCTTAGTAAGTTACTCGGGATGAACACATTTACAGTCAGTTGTAACTGTTTTTATAATTGTCTTTTTCTGTGACTCAGTGGCATTTCCGAAGCAGCAGTTGATACAGCACGTTAAAACACTTTCAATGAAAGCAGTATAGAACATTTGGAGTCTTTTGTTATTGACATTTAAAACAAGCAGTTTCTTTAAAAATTATATTCTTTGCTGTGTCTTAGTGTGCAAAAGATCAGTCCATGAGTCCCATTTGAGCTTGTTGTCCAGTACAATGCCAAGGTATTTGGAGTTTGTAACAACCTGGCCCCCCATTGATACAGATGTCGGTGTATAGCTGTGACTTTCTAAAATCTATGGACATTTCTTTGGATTTGGTATTTAAAATTAAGTGTGACTTATTGCATCATTCTAAAAAAGGAGTTTAGAACTGTCCCATTATCTATCTCCCCATCCTGTAACAGACTCGTTAGAGTTGTGTCATCTGCATATTTAATAAAGTACTTGTTTTGTAAAGTGCTAGTGCATGAATTTGTGTATAAAATAAGTAGTAAAGAAGAACAACACACATCCTCGTGGAGAGTCTGTGGATGTTTTCATTGCATCAGACAGATATGAGCCCACTCTGACCCATTGGATTCTACTAGTAAGAAAGTCCATGATCCAGTAAATAATACCTGTATTAGGATAGAATTCACTGGCTAAAATGTCTGCATGAATCTTAGGATGCATGGTGTTAAATGCAGGTTAAAAGTCCACAAATAGAATTTTAGCATGAGTCTTTGGTTTCTCAAGGTGAGTGTGAAAAAGGTGTATTAATGTCAAAATTTCATCTACCCCCCGGGAGGCTTGATAAGCGAATTACCAGGGGGTCCATTATATGTTGGTGGGTTTGGAATACAATGTACCTTTTTACCAGACGCTCCAGGCCCTTCATGACCAGAGATGTCAGTGCTTAAGGTTGTAAGTTATTGGAATTTGTGGGTCTTGGCAGTTTTGGCACGGGTACAATTGTAGGTGTTTTCCACAGGATAGGGACTTAACAGAGGTTAAGAGAGGAGTTCAAAATGTCAGTGAACGCTGGGACTAACTGTTCTCCACAGTGCACAGGGCCAGGGCTTTTCCATGGATTACAGAGACTAAAAAGGTGAAAGACATCAGATTGTCTGATGTTTAGGACAGATCCAGGGGGTGGAGGGGGCAGCACGATGCCAGCCCCAGCATTGCTGCCCTTGTTTGGCACATTAGCAATGGTCTTCCCTGCCATGCCTCATGGGAGTTGCCTGACACCAGGGTTGCCTCAATCTTCTGTCTGTAACAATACTTATCCAGCTGTCTCTGTATGTCCCTTTTGGCTGTGTCATTCTGATTCCAGCATTTTTTTTTTATCAATCAAAAGATGCCTTAATTTATTGGAGATCCAGGGTTTGTCATTTGGAAACACTTTTGTGATTGTTATGGGTATGACATTGTCTTCACAGAAATACTCTGTGAAGACAATGTCAGATATTGTTTCTTCCTGTTCATCTATATTTGTTCATTGTTTGTGGTGTCCCAGATTGTGGAATCTAAACAATCCTGCAGGGCCATAATACTGTCATTATTCCATAGTTTTACTGAGCGTTCTTGGGGCTCCCCCTGCAGAAGCCTCTGATGGCCGGAGGTAAACCACATTGTGGTCAGATGCCCCCAGTGGTGGAAGCAATGATGAAGAGTAGGCATCTTTGACAGTTCCATAACATAGGTCTAAAAACGTATTTTTCCTGGAGGGACAGTCCACACACTAGTAATATGTGCATAAGCACTTTTTTAAAGGAATTATTAAAATCTCCTAAGACAAACGTAGGGGCATCAGGAGACAGAGAATCAAGCTTGTGGGAGAGATTGAAAATAATGTCCAGTCAAAATTTGCCTTTGGGTGTTGCTATACGACAGTAGGAAATATCTGACGGAACTCTCTGGGCAGATAGAAAGGCTGAAGGGAGACGCATAGCAGTTCAATACCAGGGGTACACAAACTCTCTCTCACCACCACTGTACGACACCACTCATCTCGGATGAGTAGACAGACCCTACCCCCATGGGTCTTCCTATTGATTGGAGGGTCCCGGTCAGTCCTGAACACAGAGAAACCAAGGGTTCCCACCTTGCTGGATGTGATGTTGTTGTCCAACCATGTCACTATCTACTAGCTGCTTGTCTCCAGAACACACTGTAAAAAACGCGGTCCCTGTATACATCACAGAGTCTACAAACTGTGCCCAAGTGCACCACGAAGCATACACAAACAGTGTTCCAACGTTCCGGCCAATAACCGACAATAAGGATTTGGGGGGCGTTATTGTGCGGAAGCACAGAAGGGAGGGGATGGCATGAGGAGGAGGGAGGTGTGAGCTAGCCTCATTTTGTTTGAAATTACTTTAACTTCAACAAGAAGTAACGTCACCCAACATTTCTTAGAGCACCTTTGTATTTTTTACCATGTATTAATTCAATTCAAGGCTGCAAATATCTTAAACTTCTCTTTTGTTCTGATGATAATATGAGGCCAACAATTCTCTGCTTCTGTGTCCTTGGTGATTAAAAGAATATTTCCTGTTGATGAGTCATGAAAGAAGCATAAAGACATGTTGTCTGTAGTATCCTTGGTGCTTTTCTCCCCATGTTTCCTCCTCCTTACCTCTTTCACTGGAGTTTTCTGCAAAGTCTGTGTATTTTAAAATGCTTTTCAGCTTTTGATAAAGCGATTATTCCAAGACGGGGATCTTTCAGACACACACTGAATGAGATTCCCATGGTAAACTGGTTGCCAGAGTATTATTATTAGTAGTAGTAGTAGATAACTTTATTGTCCCCATGTAGCATTTGAAGCCGCACAGTCGCAAGGCACTTCATGAGAGGACAAGAGATATATAATACCTGCATCAGACACCGACAGACTTAATATGAAGAACATACATCACACACTACAATACACTACACTGTACTATGCACCCTTGGGTATGAACAGGCCAGCTGGACATCTATCTCATTTTGACTGATTTAATGCTTTTATGGCTTGTGGTACAACAGAGAATTTGGATCTGTTCTTGGTCAAAAAGGGTGGGCAGAAACGTCAGTAATTTAAAATGAGATGCCAGGGGCTAAGTGTAGTCACATACAATGTTATTGGCCTTTCTCACCAGTCTTTGTAAATGTGTTCATCCCGAGTAACTTACTGTCAGTTGTAACTGTTTTTATAATTGTCTTTTTCTGTGACTCAGTGGCATTTCCGAACCAGCAGTTGATACAGCACGTTAAAACACTTTCAATGAAAGCAGTATAGAACATTTGGAGTCTTTTGTTATTGACATTTAAAACAAGCAGTTTCTTTAAAAATTATATTCTTCCATCTTCATCCGCTTATCCCGGTATCGGGCCGCGGGGGCAGCAGCTCCAGTAGGGGACCCCAAACTTCCCTGTCCCAAGCCACATCAACCAGCTCCGACTGGGGGATCCCGAGGCGTTCCCAGGCCAGGTTGGAGATATAATCTCTCCACCTAGTCTTGGGTCTTCCCCCGAGGCCTCCTCCCAGCTGGACGTGCCTGGAACACCTCCCTAGGGAGGCGCCCAGGAGGCATCCTTACCAGATGCCCGAACCACCTCAACTGGCTCCGTTCGACGCGAAGGAGCAACGGCTCTACTCCGAGCTCCTCTCGGATGACTTCTCACCCTATCTCTAAGGGAGACGCCAGCCACCCTCCTGAGGAAACCCATTTCGGCCGCCTGTACCCTGGATCTCGTTCTTTCGGTCATGACCCAGCCTTCATGACCATAGGTGAGGGTAGGAACGAAAATTGCCCGGTAGATCGAGAGCTTTGCCTTTTGGCTCAGCTCTCTTTTCGTCACAATGGTGCGATAAACGGAATGTAATACCGCACCGGCTGCTCCGATTCTCCGACCAATCTCACGCTCCATAGTCCCCTCACTCGCGAACAAGACCCCAAGGTACTTAAACTCCTTCACTTGGGGTAAGGACTCACTCCCTACCTGAAGAAAGCACTCCATCGATTTCCTGCTGAGAACCATGGCCTCAGATTTAGAGGTGCTGATCCTCATCCCAGCCGCTTCACACTCGGCTGCGAACCGATCCAGTGAGTGCTGAAGGTCACAGACCGATGACGCCATCAGGACCACATCATCTGCAAAAAGCAGCGATGAGATCCCGAGCCCACCGAACTGCAACCTCTCCCCACCCCGACTACGCCTCGATATCCTGTCCATAAATATTACAAACAGGATTGGTGACAAAGCGCAGCCCTGGCGGAGGCCAACCCTCACCTGGAACGAGTCCGACTTACTGCCGAGAACCCGGACACAGCTCTCGCTTTGGTCATACAGAGATTGGATGGCCCTGAGAAAGGACCCCCCCTCACCCCATACTCCCGCAGCACCTCCCACAATTTCTCCCGGGGGACCCGGTCATACGCCTTCTCCAGATCCACAAAACACATGTAGACTGGTTGGGCATACTCCCAGGCCCCCTCCAAGGTCCTTGCGAGAGTAAAGATCTGATCCGTTGTTCCACGGCCAGGACGGAATCCGCATTGTTCCTCTTCAATCCGAGGTTCGACTATCGGCCGAACCCTCCTTTCCAGCACCTTGGAGTAGACTTTACCAGGGAGGCTGAGAAGTGTGATACCCCTGTAATTGGCACACACCATCTGGTCCCCCTTTTTGAAGAGGGGAACCACCACCCCGGTCTGCCACTCCTTAGGCACCGTCCCAGACTTCCACGCAATGTTGAAGAGGCGTGTCAACCAAGACATCCCCTCCACACCCAGCGCTTTCAGCATTTCTGGACGGATCTCATCAATCCCTGGGGCTTTGCCGCTGTGGAGTTGTTTGACTACCTCAGCGACTTCCACCAGGGAAATTGATGACAATCCCCCATCATCCTCCAGCTCTGCCTCTACCACAGAGGGCGTGTCAGCTGGATTTAAGAGTTCCTCAAAGTGCTCCTTCCACCGCTCTATTACCTCCCGAGTTGAGGTCAACAATGTCCCATCCTTACTGTATACAGCTTGGATGATTCCCCGCTTCCCCCCTCCTGAGGTGGCGAACGGTTTTCCAGAAGCACCTTGGTGCCGACCGAAAGTCCTTCTCCATGTCTTCTTCGAACTTCTCCCACACCCGCTGCTTTGCCTTTGTCACGGCAGAGGCCGCAGCCCTTCGAGCCCGTCGGTACCTTGCAACTGCCTCCGGAGTCCTCCGGGATAACATATCCCAGAAAGACTCCTTCTTCAGTCGGACGGCTTCCCTGACCACCGGTGTCCACCAGGGTGTTCGTGGGTTACCGCCACTTGAGGCACCTAAGACCCTAAGACCACAGCTTGCTGCCGCAGCTTCAGCAATGGAAACTTTGAACATTGTCCACTCAGGTTCAATGCCCCCAGCCTCCACAGGGATGCCCGAAAAGCTCCGCCGGAGGTGTGAGTTGAAAGTCCGTCGGACAGGGGCCTCCTCCCAGACGTTCCCAATTTACCCGCACTACCCGTTTGGGCTTACCAGGTCTGTCCAGACCTGACCCAACTCACCACCAGATGGTGATCAGTTGACAGCTCTGCCCCTCTCTTCACCCGAGTGTCCAAAACATACGGCCTCAGATCAGATGAAACGATTATAAAATCAATCATTGACCTTTGGCCTAGGGTACTTTGGTACCACGTACACTTATAAGCATCCCTATGTTCGAACATGGTGTTTGTTATGGACAATCCATGACTAGCACAGAAGTCCAACAACAGACAACCACTCTGGTTTAGATCAGGGAGGCCGTTCCTCCCAATCACGCCTCTCCAAGTATCTCCATCATCACCCACGTGTGCGTTGAAGTCCCCCAGCAGAACTATAGAGTCCCCTACTGGAGCCCCATACAAGACTCCATTCAAGGTCTCCAAGAAGGCCGAATACTCCGAACTCTTGTTTGGTGCATATGCACAAACAACAGTCAGAGTTTTCCCCCCCATCACCCGCAGGCGTAGGGAGGCGACCCTCTCGTCCACCGGGGTAAACTCCAACGCAGCGGCGCTCAGCCGGGGGGCTTGTGAGTATCCCCACACCCGCCCGGCGCCTTACACCATGGGCACAAATACAAATATTGTAGATATTGTTTCTTCCTGTTCATTTATATTTGTTCATTGTTTGTGGTGTCCCAGATTGTGCAATCTAAACAATCCTGCAGGGCCATAATACTGTCATTATTCCATAGTTTTACTGAGCGTTCTTGGGGCTCCCCCTGCAGAAGCCTCTGATGGCCGGAGGTAAACCACATTGTGGTCAGATGCCCCCAGTGGTGGAAGCAATGATGAAGAGTAGGCACCTTTGACAGTTCCATAACATAGGTCTAAAAACATATTTTTCCTGGAGGGACAGTCCACACACTAGTAATATGTGCAAAAGCACTTTTTTAAAGGAATTATTAAAATCTCCTAAGACAAACGTAGGGGCATCAGGAGACAGAGAATCAAGCTTGTGGGAGAGATTGAAAATAATGTCCAGTCAAACTTTGCCTTTGGGTGTAGCTATACGAGAGTAAGAAATATCTGACGGAACTCTCTGATAGAAAGGCTGAAGGGAGACGCATAGCAGTTCAATACCAGGGGTACACAAACTCTCTCTCACCACCACTGTACGACACCACTCATCTCGGATGAGTAGACAGACCCTGCCCCCATGGGTCTTCCTATTGATTGGAGGGTCCCGGTCAGTCCTGAACACAGAGAAACCAAGGGTTCCCACCTTCCTGGATGTGATGTTGTTGTCCAACCATGTCTCTGTGATAGCCATGACACAGGCACTCCGGTACTTGTGCAGGTGGTGGATATTTGCAGTCAGCTCGGTTTTTGCTTTTAAGGACTGGGCGTTGATGAGCAGCATGACGGGCAGAGAAAGTCTGTATTTCAGTCTCCACAGTCTTTGCCGAGTACCCCCTTTTGATCATTGTTGCCGCTTTGTCCGGGAAGTCCATGTCTTTGCTCTGGTCCTTAGATGGTTTGGTATGGAGTTTACTACGGTTGCATGATAGATAGACGATCACGTATTCGTAGGACGAATTCTCTGCTTTATTGGATTTAACCCGCCACGCTAGTGACATGGTTATGATAGAGTCCATGGGTAAGACAGTGTTTTAAAATCATTATAAACAGTCCGATAGAACACCAATCAGCCAAGCCATGTTTTTGTTTAGTGCAGTGCGGGATTAGGCACATCTATACACCCGTACATAAAAACAAGTACCAGTAATACATTATACATATTGCTGTACATCGCAAGGGCCCATATTGTAAGAGTGAGATTTCCATGTCTTTTTTTTAAATTATAAAGCAGGTTAAGGTGCTATGTACAGTACATACTGATATAGTATCGAAATGCTCAGTCCTCAGAGAAATGCACACAGTCCGTATTTAAAAAACGGTGTCTTTAAACAAGCTTCCGTACGCTTGTGATGTCACAACTATACTATATTTATGTAAAAAGTGCCGCTACAAGGCCGTTAAGTCATTCCCCAGCTCAAAGGACAATACAGAGACTCCAAGAACACAGCCACAAAGATCTCGAAACACTGACCAATTAGAGCGGACTGAACTTTTTCAGAAGGAGAAAAAAATGTTTATTTGAATGTTCAAGCATGTAATTATATTCTAGTAGAAAACCCAAAATTCAAGTATGAACCTGAAAATTAACATGATATGGGACATTTAACTATTTAGCTTATTGTCTAAGGTTGTGATCCAGAGCCACTTATAATAAGTGAGCTGATAGGGCTTCACTATCACTCTCTTGTTTACTGTTGTTGTGTTTGTCCGTTTCTAATAGATCTATGAACAAATTCAGAATCTGAAGGCAATTTGTGACCGGAAGCATTATGGTTTCCGTAGGTAGTCCGAGTAGTATTAACTAATTATGTTTAAGTGTACTTTGGTTTTATTTAGGTAGTGATGGCCAAATGAAGCATCATGAAACTTTGTAAAAAAAACATTTTCTTTTTTTTCTGAGCCCACTAACTGTCTCTCTCTGTTCAACAAAGGATTAAAACCACACAGTTGTGGCCAGGTTGGTTCAGTGGTAGAGCAGGCTCACATGTACTGAGAGGATTATGCCTTGACGCAGAGGCCATGGGTTTGAATCTGATCTGTGATGTTTTCCTGCATGTCTTCCCCCTTTCTCTTCTAACTGTCCTGTCAAAATGTAATGGTGGAAAAGCCCAAAAATGTTCTTTAAAAACAAAGCACACTGAATATCCATTCCTTGAGCCTTCTTCTTTAAATCAGAGGGTTTCCCTAACCCTATACAGAATCTGAAGGTATTACTATTATTCATTTTATTTATTTATTCACAGTTTTCAGTGGTGATCCATGAATGAAAGTCTGGGGAATTTGCGTCTTCAGATTCCGTGTGGCCCTGCTTATCGCCTTACTTTTTAGTGGAAGTAATCAGTAGTCATTTAGATCAACCTTGTAAAGGATAAGGGGTTATAGATAAATTATTGATGGATGCTGTTGTAATGTAGTGTGTGATATCACTTTGTGACTTCTAGTAACTATCCACGATGTTCCAGTTCCAGGATTTATGCCGAAAATTCTTCCGGATGCATGTCTTTTCGCCTATGTTCGTTACCTTCCGCTTTCTTTTTGTTGAAATACATGAAGTACATGTTCCACTCAGCTTTTCTTTCAATCTCCTCTCCGTCTCTATCAGTGTATGTGGTGATATACAGTGCCTTGCGAAAGTATTCGGCCCCCTTGAACTTTTCAACCTTTTGACACATTTCAGGCTTCAAACATAAAGATATACAATTTTTATTTTTTGTGAAGAATCACCAACAAGTGGGACACAATTGTGAAGTGGAACGAAATCTATTGGATTTTTGAAACTTTTTAACTAATAAAAAAATGAAAAGTGGGGCGTGCAAAATTATTCGGCCCCTTTACTTTCAGTGCAGCAAACTCACTCCAGAAGTTCAGCGAGGATTTCTGAATGATCCAATATTGTCCTAAATGACTGATGGTGATAAATAGAATCCACCTGTGTGTAATCAAGTCTCTGTATAAAGGCACCTGCTCTGTGATATACTCAGGATTCTGTTGAAAGCGCAGAGAGCATCATGAAGACCAAGGAACACGCCAGGCAGGTCCGTAATACTGTTGTGGAGAAGTTTAAAGCCGGATTTGGATACAAAAAGGGGGCCGAATACTTTCGCAAGGCACTGTATGATCAGTGGTGGAGTGTAGGAAACCTCCTAGCTTACTACAACTTCAAATGCACTGGTACTGACAGACAGAAAAGGTTACAAAGAGACACACACAGGCATACTGTATGAAAGACATAAACAACAAAACGCACAAAAAAAATTCTACAAAATTAAATACACACATCCAAACACACTCCCATCCCTAGGTTTAAGTAGATCTAGTGGTTTGTGTCGTGACTACCATATTTCATGTTCTTAACATTTTAGTGAATGAACATTGGAGCATTTACAGTAACTGGTATCAATCTACAAAAACCTTGGGTCACTGTGTGTGTGTGTAAAGGCATTTACATGGGTCAGATCAGGAATGGATGTCTATCGCACACACCAAGCTAGGAACAGGGATTTTTCTTTTCCTTGCCACTGCTCCCCCATTTAACATCAAACATTCAGCAGCCATAAATGCTGTGAAATATATCAGTAGCTCTCAATCCCCATCATCTGTAACAAGGGCTATGGAGTCAGATCAATTACAATAAATTCAAACATACAGTATATGTCAAATAAAAGCAGTTTTTCAGTTGCTTGACCAGAATGTTGATCTTGAAATACAGATGTTTTTTTCAAAACAATATTACAGGTCTTGTTTCATATAAGTTTTTAACGTCAAAGTCATTATTATTTTGTTTATTACAGTAAACACAACCATTTCTGATATTTCAGAGGTTCTGCTTTTACACTGCATGTCACAATGCTCCTGATTTTCATGGCAAATCATTATCAAAATGTTAATGTTGGAGCAATTATCTCTTCCATTTTCAATTATGTGTCAACATGCATTTAATATTTTAAAGTTTCCAGACAGCAGTTGTTTTTTTTTTTGTTTGTTTTTAGCAAAAAAAGTTCATAAATCCAAATGTATTTAGTTAACTTGTGTACAGTCACACTTTAGTTTGTTTTTAGATAAGTTACTTAAAGAGCCCCTATTATGCTTTTTGGGATTCCTCTCATATTTGAGCGTTTATACAGTTTTTTGAATATGTTATAAATGTATGCTACAAAAACCCATTTAACTCCAAATTGAGCTTTCTCTCCCACAGACAACACTACCTGAAAATGCCAGCTCAATTTTTCATGTGTGCTACCCATAGGTGCTGCCTGAGCAAGCACATCCCGCCCAGTGGCTCCTTTTGAATTTGGTTGACCAATCAAAAGAGACTGGGCCAGCTGATCAATCAGAGCAGACTGGGCTTTTCATGAAGCACCAATAACTGTTTAAGGCAGTGGGGCTGCAGAATATGGCCTTGCTCACCTTTAGCAGTTGGTTTTTCTGGTTGCCATCATCTTGCCAGTCAAAAGGAGTCGAACTCTGAATGCAAATGAATGGACTCTATTGCAGGAAATTTCATTCTTATATGAGGCTCTTTTCTCAATTAAATAATCAATATTGTTTTTCACTAACACAAAGCAATGAATTATCTGTGCATTTATATGGAATTAAGCTTTAGGAGCTTTTTATCTTTACTCTTCTCCCTGTTACGTTACCGGAAAAACAAACTATGAAAGTGAGTTGTTCAAAACCTTTTTTAGTAAACTCTGTGAACATAAACAATGTTATCAATGCTTGAGTTCATGTGTAGAGCACCTGGTGATACTTTAAGCAAAGTTGGTGTTTTGAGCCTTCTTTTTTATTGTAATAGGGATTTTGATGGGTAGTGCCCCCAGCTCTCCCATTCAAAAGGCCATTTGACCAAAAACAAAATACGCTAAATTATTAAACGTGGCGCTTCTGTGCTAATTATGGGTTTAAATGAAAGTTTGACTCGGGTGCATTGAAAAAAATACTTTAGGTTGCATTTTGGCAAGAGTTACGTTTTAAGTAAGCAAAGCCTGAGTTATGTAAAGTTGATCTCTTTTTTGGGCCCAAAATGTTTTGTGTACATTTTTTAATTTTGGAGGTCAATAAAACACTACACAGCTGTGATCCCTCATGCCTGCCAGCTCCGTCTCTCTCACTAGTGAATAAGGATAGTTATTCAGATCAGATCAGTTATTTTCTCCCTGTTTTATCACCAAAAGACATCAGCTGGATCCATAACTCATAAACATTGTTCCCCAGAGTGTACAATGTGGTTTATTTGCGGACTAATGTTGACATAGGTCTCCAAAAGGCCTAAGATTTTTGCTAGCATGCTGATAATGATAACTATAATTATAATGGGCACTAAAGGTAATAAAAACTGGTGGCTGACAACAACTTCTAAATAAATATGAGTAATACAGTCCATTGAAACTCGGCAGCCATCTAATGCAGCAGGATGTGGTGTTTGAACCATATGACACATGGAAAGGTCTACCAGAACCGCATATTTTACACAAGAAGAGCAAAAAATAATCCTACAGAAATATGAAAAACACATACACGTGATACAGGTAAAAAGTAATGTAGTCGCTGCTTCAGAACCCAGGAAGGAAAGCTGGCAAACATTTCCGATGCTGTAAATGTCTAAATTACAAAACTAATCAATATCATCATCAGTCAGGCAAAAAAAGATCTGACCACAATTAAACTTGTGCATTCCATAAACTTTGATTTCTGCAGCCTATAATTTAAGTTTCAACCATGGCAGTAGTATTGCGATTGTAGAAGCTAATAAAAACAAATATAAAACATAATTCAAACCAATGTGTCGCATTGGCAACATACCACTCAAGAAGCAGACAAAGATACGTAATTCCCTCCGTTAAAAATCTATATCTTTTTTCAAGATATAGGGAATGTCAACAAGTTTTGTTGGTCTCTAAATGTTCTAACTTTTTGGAGCGCCCCTTTCACAATCCGCACGCCGAGTTCTACCGAATATTCTAAGAACGGTGACGCTGTTATTAATTGACTATTGATTGGTCAGTAGGCGGTACTTTTATTGATCTCTAATTTCAAACATAACCTGCTGCCGAGCAGGTAAGGTGTTCGTCATTAATTATCATGGCAATGTAACCCAGTAACAAGTGATCCACAATCATGATACACAAAACCCTGGGTTGAACCTGAAGTTACCTTGGTAACCCCAAATTTTGCTTCATAGTACAGGCCTCTGGGCTGTTACAGAATTACCACACACACCTCTGCACACATCAGATTGGTCGGGTAGAACTTGATTTTCTGTTGTTTCCACTTTGCGTTTCATGTTTTATATTCTTGATATTACAGTACAAATGCTGTTGTGTCACAATTTACAATATGATGTGAGCATTTACATTTGTTTACATCTGTTTATATGTATGTAATACTGATTGATTGATTGATTGATACAGAATCATGCAATCATATAAATGGCTTCAAAAGCCTTTATATCTATTTCTATCATTAGTGTTCTAATTAACTGTTGAATAACCACTCCATTTGCCTCTGGCTGCAGATTATTGGTGCTGTGTGTTCTCGTCAGTATCCACGCAACAATACAATTTCTTGAAGAGGTATCATTCCATTTGTTGAGCTGTTGTCGTTATTCTTTTCTGTGATTAGCTCCGCTTGTTCAGAACAATGAGACCAGTATATTTGTTAATCACTACACCCTGTGATCTATATTCCATCTAGCTAGCTCTTTTGAACTTTGACCTGCTGCAAATACAAGAACTACAGCTGTGCACTTGTCGTTGTATGATTAAAATAGGCCCTGTCTGGATGTTCTGGCATATAATGCTTTTGTGATCTTGGTGGCACCAATGGGATGCCCCAGAAGGGAGGTTTCCCAATTATTTTCTGGGTCATTTTAATAGGTCCAAAAACTAAATAAAATACAACGTATAAGGAAACCCAGATAAGCAGAATGGGGTTAGAGGCTTTGCGATACATGGAACATTTTTAAAGGTCCCATGGCTTGAACATTTCACTTCATGAGTTTTAAAAAATATAAATATGTGTTCCCCCAGCCTGCCTATGGCCCCCAGTGACTAGAAATGGTGATAGGTGTAAATCAAGCCCTGGGTATCCTGCTCTGCCTTTAAAAAAATGAATGCTCAGATGAGCCGATCTGGAATCTTGCCCCTTATGAGGTCATAAGGAGCATATTTACCTCCCCTTTATTTACTTTGCCCGCCCTGAGAATTTAGCCCCCCCATGAGAGAGAGACATCATGGTTTTCAAATGAGCTAAGTTGCAGTTGGTCAAGGCCACACCCTTAGCCTCCACCTTGTCCTCAAAAGCTACAGACTCAGAAATGACACATACTAAGTAAAGCTCATTGTGGGACTGGCTCTAGTGGTTGTAATTCTGCACCAAGGCTGAATTTTGGGAAAGAGACTTCAGATACAGTATTAGGGGACCACTAAGGTCTATATAAAAGAGACTTCAAATACAGTATTAGGGGACCACAAAGGTCTATATAAAAGAGACTTCAGATACGGTATTAGGGGACTACTTATATAAAAGCATCAAAAGATCACCATGTCATGGGACCTTTAAGGAATATTTGTGTTCTCAGCTTTGGCCATAATTTTGGTTTATTGTACTTAAATTAACAAAAAAATGAAATCTTTTAAAAGTCTTTAGTTGGTGTAACGGAAGTACATTTTTGGAAATAAGTAAGATAATAAGATAATTGCCCGATGTCCCTCAACTTCTGCTCTCTGTGATTTGCCATTCCCAAAATCCCTTTGCTTCTGGAAACAACAATCTTTGAGCTAGCAAGCTACACGCTGAAAATGGAAAGTTTCGAAGGAAATTTGGATTGTGCCACAATGCAGGTCTGCTTGTTTTTTTTCAGGGAATGATTGTAAAGATTTACAAAGAATACATGTATGGCATTTACTATCTAACAGCGACATTTGGGACCAACTGGTGGGGATTGCTATGGACGAAATATTTCAATTCAATTCAATTTTATTTATAGTATCAATTCATAACAAGAGTTATCTCAAGACACTTTACAATATACATGGGGATTTGCTGGTAAGAGAAAATTACATTCAAGCATGTATCCAGCTAACATTACTGTGTTGTGTGAACAGTTAATTTAATATTATATGTTACCTTTTCTTTGTGAGGTGCAAATGATGCACCAAAACAAGTTCCCTCCCAAGACCATTTTACAGTGCCACTGTTGCTGCATCCGGAGCTTAGCACCGCCCAAGAGGATTGTGATTGGTTTAAAGAAATGCAAACAACCCAGAGCATTTTTTTCTTCTATCCCAGAAAGTATGTGTGGTGCAGCCAGACCTTACTCCGTAGCACTGTGCTGATCTGGCAATGCAAGACTGGTCAACGCAATAACACTTTAGCCACCACTCTATTTTGATGAGTGCATTGAAAATATCCTGCCTTCAACATGGTGCTGTAGATAAAACCTGAATTAGGAGTTGATAAACTGATGGATGTTTACAACAGTTTGAATAATAATGTTTATATTCAATTCACACCTTTAATTTCTCTTCCAAATGTAGTCTGGCTGACCTAGAGGTTTGTTTAAAACCTTGTAGGGATGTGTGTTTTGTAGTCCGACTTATTATTTAGTGAGAACATTCTCATTTCCGCAATTCATTTGTTACAGTGTGTTACTACAGTGTTATCAGCTAATGAACCATTTTTTATATTGCCTGTTTCTGTCCTCTGCTCTCAATTTACAGCAATGCATGTTCTCACTGGTGCACTGCTGGTCAGTGTTAATGAAAATTACCTGTAATCCAGCATGGCTATCAAAACGAAGTTGTAATTTTTCTGAGGTGTTGTGTTTAAGGCAGTAGGACAAGAGAGACAGTGAAGGATACAGCAGTGTAATGAAGTAAAATAATTTGATAAAGAGAGGCCTGGCCAAGCAAGACAGTACAGAGAATGATTGGTGTAGAGAAATAGCAATGAGGCAGTCAGATGGTGAAGGTACCCATGGAAGGTGCTTAGAAAAAGGATGTGACTGCCTTCACAAAAACAAATGAGGTCTGGAACAGGGGCCATCATAATCTCCAAACTACATACAGGTTCTTGTTAGCTACTGTCACAATAACAGTCATTGTTCAGTCCTAGCTGTCTATCACTTTCTGTTACGTCTTCTCCCAGTGTGTGTTGGCATCTCTTTCTCACATTTGTCTTTGTTGTTCATCCCTATTGCTTTCTTCCTTTCCTCTGTGTCTTGCACACAGTCCTAATACCCCTTCCAGACAGATGTTGTTATGAATCCAGCATCAATGAATGAATGCTGTTTTCTGCTGTCTGAGACCTCAGACTAGGGATCCATTGTTTGTATTATTTCTGTCTACGCATGCGACAAAATTAATTCCTCCGTGTATGAAACGTTGAATGGCAAAGGATCCTTTTATGATTGACTCGCCCAATGTGTTTTTTTTTTTTTGTAGCTGCTTTTTATGTTATTCAGGTTTAGGGACACATACATGTATATTCATACACACATGCTACTACATATTTAATCAAAACCTTAAAAAATCTACAAAACTGAATCCCTAAGATATCTTAGTTTTAAATGTGACACCAAAGATCTAGCACTTCCGAGATACTCTTATGTGTTTCTTTGTAAAACGGGAGTCATGCTTGTTCTGGAAAAGAAAAAGTCCTTTGCACTGCAACAGCTAATCCATAAAAACACCTATCACATTAGGCATTTCAAAAAAGCTGCTTCAATTATGTTGTCAGTTCCACTGTAACCCCTGCTGGTTCTGCTATGGTGCTGTTCACGGTTTGTTCTGCTTGTTGTCAAACTCATATTTCTATGAAGATACAACATTTGTTCATTATGTCTCATCGAAACGGTTCTTTGTGGTGCCTTCAGCTCTCTCTCTTCCAAGGCAGAAGAAGTTATTTTTGGTAAATGGAAAAACTTGATGATGTTACTGTTAATGTCTTGCAAATAAAAGTTCCCTCCTATCGTCTAGAGAATGCTCTGTCAAAGCAAAGAGCTGCAGTCTTGCTGATTCTGCCGCTGCCACTACTGGCACTGTTGCTGTGACCCTCACTAAGAATGAGAGTCCAAACTATTATAACCTCAACCCTGAGAGCTGTCATAACATGAAGACCATGGTCATATATTCAATTTGTGGAAAACTGTTTTTCCAGGCATTTCATGGATCTTTTGTCACAACAGTGTTTCGATATAAGACATATTTGACCTTCTCACCGTAAACTATTGTCATGTTCGAATCGTGTCAAGTCATGCTGGAATCTGCAGTCCCATCTGAACCAAAGTCAAGCCCAAAGCTTCCACTAATACTGAGTGTTCATGTTGAATAGTTGTGCTGGTGTCCATTTATAGCTAAGTGCATTAATAAGATGTTGGCTTTATTGTCCGTTCCAGTTAATTCTCTGCAGTCAGTGTATATTTTGGCTTTTGCATATATATTCTGACAAGCCACTTGTTGACACCTCAGTAAAAAGCATGTGCATTAAGACTGGACCTTCCTGGGCCGTCCTGACAACCTGTCTGTTTATTTTACAGTAAATGTGTGTGCACCCTGCTTTCACTCAAAAGTCATAATAATTACTTGAATGCCCCTTACTGTGCAGGTGGACTGCCCATGGTTCTGACTGCCCTTTATTCTAAAAACCCCAATAGTCTAAAAAAGCTTCCATTGGATCAAAGGCCCATTTGTCCAACAGCCCATTATTTTTATCATACCTGAGTTTAGCATCTAATTCTAAGAGTCACTTTGTCTCATCACAAACCCAAGCCCACTAAACATGTAATATCTTCCTTGCTGCTTAAATTGTGTGAAAACATGAACATGACAGTAGAAAAGGAGTATCATGCTTTGGGGGTGTTTTTCTCCACATGGGACAGGGTGACTGCACTGTATTAAGGAGAGGATGACGGGGCCATGTATTGCAAGATTTTGGGGAACAACCTCCTTCCTTCAGTTAGAGCATTGAAGATGGGTCGAGGCTGGGTCTTCCATCATGACAATGACCCGAAGCACACAGCCAGGATAACCAAGGACTGGCTCTGTAAGAAGCATATCAAGGGTCTGGCGTGGCCTAGCCAGTCTCCAGACCTAAACCCAATAGGGAATTTTTGGAGGGAGCTCAAACGCCGTGTTTCTCAGTGACAGCCCAGAAACCTGACTGATCTAGAGAAGATCTGTGTGGAGGAGTGGGCCAAAATCCTTTCTGCAGTGTGTGCAAACCTGATGAAAAACTACAGGAAACGTTTGACCTCTGTAATTGCAAACAGAGGTTATTGTACCAAATATTAACTTATATATATATTATATAATATTGATTTTCTCAGGTGTTCAAATACTTATTTGTAGCTGTATCATACAAATAAATAATTAAAAAATTATACATTGTGATTTCTGGATTTTATTTTTTAGATTATGTCTGTCACAGTGGACATGCACCTACGATGACAATTTCAGACCCCTCCATGATTTCTAAGTGGGAGAACTTGCAAAATAGCAGGGTGTTCAAATACTTATTTTCCTCACTGTATGTTCAAAAGTTGTTTTAGTTGTCCATCCATCCATCTTCATTCGCTTATCCGGTATCGGGTCGCGGGGGCAGCAGCTCTAGTAGAGGAGAGCACGAAGAACCAAAACACACCATTAAATGATGATTCACACCACTTAACCAAGGTGGTTTGTTGAAACTGTCAGCATCCCATTCATCTCTGCCTGCTACACTGCTGCTGTCAGCTTGTTGTGTACTCCCTCCTCCACTTCCGTTTGGTTCCTTATCTGTTAATATCTACCATAGCTTTCTGTAGGCTTGTCACTTGAAATGATGTATTTTTCATATCTCAGTGATTAATGTCTGCTCCTACTCTTCAGTAGATCCCTGGGGGCTTGATTGCTCTCCGTGCAAAATCTTTAACATGCTTAAGCATTGTGTATACAGAAAATGTGCCACCAAAGACAACTGTATGACAATTGAAACAGCAATTGTTTTTCTTTCTGACAAAAGTATTTAAAAAAAAAACTGCCTATATAACATATGTCCTACAAACTGTGTGCAATATTTCTACAAATACATGAGTACAGAGTGTATTGTTAAACTGTAATAAAATAGTTTTACATGCACCATGATAATTACTGCAATAAATACATAACTGCAAAAGTTAAGAGATACTGAAACACAAGCTGATACAGCCTAATTCATGTGGATGAATTTCAAATGATTCTAAATAAGCTTGCGTAAGTTCATTCAGAAGGACTTTTTTGCAACCACATTTTCTCTCTCTCTCTTTCTCCCAAGCTAATCAGCTGACTCTGGGAGTTTTTTCTTTTGGTTAAACCAACGACATTTTTCCACAATCTCCATGAGCGATTGCGTTGTTGCATTCTGCTGTTGTCAGACTCAAACATATCAACCTATTCTGCATCATGTTAATTTAACTTATTTCACTCTTAAAGAAACACGCCGACTTATTGAGACTTAAACTTGTTCACCGTATCCCCCTGAGATAGATAAGTTCATACATACCCTTCTTGTCTTCTCATCAGAGTTATATGCACAGACATGAGAAGGGTATGTATGTACTTATCTAAGCTAATAAGCTAAAGTCTCAATACATCAGCGTGTTTCTTTAAATTAAGTGTCTCCTGATTGAAATCAGTAAATGATAAATAAAATAATACTCTAGCCAGTATAGCTTTAACACAAAAGTCAATCGGGAGGACACTTTTTAACAAGACAAGACAAAGAGTCTACATTCATGCTAATGTCTCTTTAAGGCAGTACCTAGCCTCCCTGCATGGTTTGAGTGGTGACCCTTGGGCCACCACCTCTTTGAATGTGTGCACACTCCCTGCAATAATTAACATACTTGCACAAGCTGTGCTGTTGTCCGTGCAGGGTTTTCCATTGTAATCCAACACTGTAGTGGGGGGTGTATTAAAAACATCCAAAAGAGTCTGTCAAGAGCCAGCCGGTAAATGAATGACATGCCTCCTTTCTGGGGTCAAATCAATCAGTCCCAAATCATTCTCAATATCCCAATTATATTCCCTTCCCATCAAGGCAGTTCTATTTCACCTGGTGTATTTAAACCCATTCTCATTGGTTCGTCATTGGCATGGCAACGTGGAGGACATGTCTTGTTGGCTTCTTTGCTGTCCAATGAGGAAGGACATGGCTCTAAACTCTCCCCCTTTGGGGTCATTTTCTGTCACAGATCAAAAGGTTCTTGTCAGGTACATGAGAAATTCTCACAAAAATACAGAAATCAACATTCTATTATCTTAGCCTAGTCTAAGACACCAGGGGGTAGGAGACAGAAGGTTACTTCCTGCTGTTTAACAACAGGTTTCTTTCTATATGCTAATTGTTTGGCTTGATCTAATCTGTCAGAGAGAAAGAGAGGGGGTGAGTGAGAGGCAAAAGTGCCGGTCTTGACCTCTTCACAGAGACAAAGAATGAGAAATAAAATAGCGTTATATGGAGTTAGACCTCAACAGGTTTTAAATTAAATCATATCCCATCCTGTACTGTCTCTACACCCACGACACCCACGAACAACAACCTCATCTTTAAGTTTGCAGACAACGCCACAGTGGTCGGACTCATCTCAAGGGAGACGAGGCAGCCTACTGAGAGGAGGTCCTGAATTTGGCAGCTTGGCGCTCGGAGAACAACCTGGCTCTGAACACCAAGAAAACCAAAGAGATCATCGTTGACTTCAGGAAGAACAGCACCGACTCAGCCCCCTTATACATCAACGGCGAATGTGTAGAGAGGGCCCACACCTTCCAGTTTCTCGGCGTCCTCATCTCTGCTGACATCTCCTGGACAGACAACATCACTGTCATCAAGAAGGCCCAACAGCAACTACACTTCCTGAGGGTCCTCAGGAACCTGGACTGCAACCTGCTGGTTCTACCTTCTACCGCTCGGCCATCGAGAGCCTGCTGACATACCGTATCACAGTCTGGTACGGCAGCTGCACCGTGGCAGACAGGTAGAGGCTGCAGAGGGTTGGAAGGTCAGCACAAAAGATCCTAGCTGCCCTCTCCCCTCCCTGATGGACATCTACACCTCCCGCTGCCTCAGCAGAGCAGAGAACATCATCAAGGACAGCTACCACACCCCCTGGCTTTGATCTGTTTGACCGGTTCCCCTCAGGAAGGCACTACAGGTGCATCAGAGCAAGGACTAATGGTGCTTTTCCATTGCGTGGTATCTACTCTACTCGCCTCGACTCTACTCGCATTTTTTGGTTTTCCATTACGAAAAAAAGTCCCTGGGACCTGCTACCAGGTACTTTTTTTCGTACTACCTCAGTCGAGGTTCTAAGCGAGCTGATGCGATACTAAAAGGTGACGTGGAAACCTGCAGACTGCTGGTTGGTCGGATCGTTGCGTTGTTAGCAGACAAGAGTGTGGAGTGCGTGTCCGGAACAAACGGGACATTTAAAAAAAAAAAATCTAGCCGACAGATTATCTACTCTCTGCACTATTCTCACTTTAACTGTTCAATATTAAGGGCTATATATTATGGGATTTATGTTGTTTCCAATATTGCACACTGTTACTTTAAAAAAACAAGACAATATATCAAAGAAAAGTTTTTATTTAGCTCTTCAAGTAGCCCATCAAACCCTCCCGTCCATCCCGGTCTTCTTCCCCTGCACCCTGTGACAGTGTCCCCCCCGGCTCTGCTGTCCCAAATGCATCCCAGTCGTTGTCATAAGCCATGACTCTCATAAAGATTATACGAAGCCCAGCAGGTCAGAACCAGATTTCACCCGTCGGACATTGAACGCCCACCAGACGGTCTGCGGCGGCGGTTTTGCAAAGCGTTAATGCTCTGAAACACAAACTGTACACAGCAGACATATTTTGGTGTGTAATCATGGTTGCTAAAGTTCATGTACTTTATATAGCGTATAGTAAATACTGATCGGGGTCCCTAACACATGCAAATGTTAGCTAACGTTACCAGGAAACTTAACTTACCCTTTCGTGTCGGCGAACAACAGTCATGTTGCCGTCTGAACTCCGTCGGGAATTCCCAAACTCCTGTTTTTTTAGCGGTGATTTTTGTTGCTTCCTTTAGCTTCTTTTGAAACAAAACACTGGCGAGTAGCCGACGTTCTGTTGTGAATCACGTTGAAAATTACGTCATCACGCGTAGCTATGGTAACCAGCCACGCTGAGGCGTTACTCAATCTGCAATGGAAAACCGACCGAAAATGGGCCGAACCGAGTAAAGGCGAGTCAAACCGTGTCGAGCCGAGTTGTTACCATCAATGGAAAAACGCCATAAGAGACTCAAGAACAGTTTCTTCCCAAAAGCCATAACCACTCTGAACTCACACATTCAATAGCAGCAACCTCCGGTGTTAAAAAATGAAGCCAACGCAGAAGTGCCAAAAACTGCACTTTCTCGAATGGCCACTTGAGTCTGGCTCCAAAAGGGAGTCCATCCCAATAGACCCATATGTTAAAATGCCCAACTTTGGGCACCTGCAGGTTTGACTTACCCTGCGGCCTTTTGCCGTGTGTCATTCCCCCTCTTTCTCGCCTTTCATGTCTTCAGCAGTCCTGTATAAATAAAGGCTTAAAATTACTCGTCTCTCCCCCATCCAAAAAAGGTTCTTATAGCAGTTTACAGCCTAGTACAAAAAAGGTTAGCTAATGTCCCCATGTGTGGTGGTTGCCATCACAGGAGGCACTCTGCTAGTCTCTGCTAGACCTTCTTTGCCAGACTTTCCTCCACAAGCCTTGGGAAAGGAACTTGTTTTGGTGGAACGTGTATGTTCAAAGGTTGAAAACTCAGATTGGACATATAGTCTACCTAGCTGTTGGATATACCTTGCAGAGATCTGAGAAAAGGTTAACCAAAGTCCTCATAAATCGACCAGAGTTAAAAATGCCAACACAAAGAAAGCCCAAGGCAATAGATATTCGGCCTGAATAAGTGAACTCGCATGAAGTTGTGGGAATTTCTGAGAGTTAAGGAGTTACACCTAAGTAGTGTAAGTAATGATTGTAACAGGAATTGCAGTTACGATTGGCCAACTGTTTTCATTATCCACACAAAATGTGATTGAGGCAGCTTCTTCCTTCTCTCTTTGGCAAAGTTTTTACTATGGACATGACCTAAGAGACCTAACTCCAACATATCTAAAATAAGATCTTTCAAATTTGAGACTTGAGATCAAGTTTGGATTTGACCGGCATTTCTATACCTCTTCTGGATGTTCTCCCATCACTGGAAAGCCTTCCAACCTTGTAGCTGCTCTATCTCCCCTGTGACAGCAGCAGGAGTGGCTGCAATAATCCAGTTAGAGGAAACTCGCTCACTCTAAATAGCAGTCACAGAGATTATTCCTCTGGGTAAAATGGCACTTTGTGCATTTTGTGAGTGTGTGTGTGTGTGTGTGTGTGAGTGTGTTGCGGCATGTGTGTGTAAGTCTCGAGGGAACATGCAATGTAATCACAGGAGGTGATTACTTGGTAGCAGTCAGGTGTGTTGGTGTGCATGTGAGTCCTAGGAGAGCCACACAATGTAATCACAGGAGACTCAGTGGCTTTCAGGTGTGTGTGTGTGTGTGTGTTTGTGTGTGTGTGCGCGCGTGGGTGTGTATGCACCCACGTGGGTGCGTGCATGTGTGTAATTTTTAGGGATAGCCACATATGCACTGAGATAAAATTACTACTCTGAAGATGGGTCAGAGAGGCTACAACACTACACTCACACCACATTTACCCTCATCAGCACTTTGTGTCTAAAGTGCACTTCTGTTTGGAGTTTGAATTGAAACTTTCTTGTCAAACAACACACATTTCATTGATGTTGCTCTAAATGAGTCTCTCTGTTGCATACGTGTGACGTCTGCATGAATTTCAAAAGTGACCCAGCCCTTCTCTTTGTCACCAAGAAAACTTTTCTGGGATTTTTGGAATTCACAACATTTTCATGTAGACAGAAATCGGATAACACAATAGTGTTTGAACCAGTTGCAATTGACTATTTGTCCTCAGATTGAACCAAAACTAACTAAAATCTCTAAACTGAAGGAGTAAATTGTCATTGTCTAAGCAAAATATGGGGTTTTGTGATTTTAGGATTTAGATATGGGCCATTGATAGAATGCAGATAAGTTGTTACTTTTAAGGTGTTTTATTGAAATAAAGGTGTGTGTCGTTCTGAAAGAGAGATGCAGGCATAAATCAGTAAAATCTAGATTCTATATACAGTGGGGTTCAAAAGTTTGGTCACCCCAGGTAAAAATTTGTATCAATGTGCATAAAGAATCCAAGAAAAGATGGAAAAATCTCCAAAAGGCATCAAATGACAGA
Organism: Etheostoma perlongum; assembly: GCA_026937815.1. Taxonomy (NCBI): domain Eukaryota; kingdom Metazoa; phylum Chordata; class Actinopteri; order Perciformes; family Percidae; genus Etheostoma; species Etheostoma perlongum. The sequence continues at coordinate 1,002,803 of CM049380.1, forward strand.
TTAGACTTTCGTATTAAATGTCACAAAAAGTTTTATTTTTTTATTTTTATCATTTACACTTTCAAAATAACAGAAAACAAAATATGGCATCTGCAAAAGTTTGGCCACCCTGCAGAGTTAATACCTTACCTTGTACTGCCCCCCCCCGTGGCAAGTATCACAGCTTGGAAACGCTTCTTGTAGTCAGCCGAGAGTCTTTCAATTCTTGTTTTAGGTATCTTTGCCCATTCTTCCTTCCAAAAGTCTTCCAGTTCTTTGAGATATCTGGGCTGTCTGTCACGTACTGCTCTTTTAAGGTCTATTCATAGATTTTCAATTATGTTGAGGGCAGGAGATTGTGAAGGCCATAGCAAAACCTTCAGTTTACGGCTGTTGATGTTATCCACTGTGGATTTTGAGGTCTGCTTAGGATCATTATCCATTTGTAGAAGACATTTTCTCTTTAACTTTAAGCTTTTTCACAGATGGCATCAAGCGTCCAAAATTTGCGGAAATTTTATTGAATCCATTTTTTCTGCTTTGTGAGCGTCAACTATTTTCAGTTTCAGTTTTGTAGACAACTGCTTAGAGGAACCCATGGTGCTGATTGTTGGGGCAAGGTCAGATGAGTCTGGGCATTTAAAACCTAAGATTGACATCACCTGCTCTTTCCAGACGATGATAGAGAACAATCCATGACACTGTCAGGTCTCAGCTTTCCAAAGGGGGCGGTGCATGCTATAAACTCTGCAGGGTGTCCAAACTTTTGCAGACGCCATTTTTTTGTTTTCTGTTATTTTGAAAGTGTAAATGATGGAAATAAAATCTAACTTTTTGTTACATATTATACAAATTTCAAATCTGTAATTTGATGCCTTTTGGAGATTTTTCCATCTTTTCTTGGCTTCTTTATGCATATTAACACTAATTTTTACCTGGGTTGCCCAAACATTTGAACCCCACTGTAAATGTCAAATAGCTTTTACATGCCTAGCATGTATGTGTTTTGAATGACTTAAATGCAGTGTTATAATAAATGCTTATTAGTAAGCAAATACAAAACTTTAATTAATTTGCTGCACATTAAATGGTATTGAAAGAGCTTTGGTTTCCATTTGCAGTCTTGAGTATTATTGATATTATTGATATCACATTTGGGCTTTGGTTGCATTTGGTGTGAAGAGTCAAACGGTCATTGGCCAAATTGCAGTCTCTGTCTATAGTCTGACAATTAGTTATTTTAACTTTTTTATTTATTCATTTATTTTTATTTATCTGCATTCAAAGAGATTAGTCAAACTGTCATCTGGGCCTAACACCTATAAAAAGGAATGCTTTGGAGTTTACCGTTGCTCGGAAGATGAAAACGCAAAATATTGGCTGCAGACCAATTTTGTATGCGTAGATTCATGTTTAGGGTTATCACTTTCTATCAAATCAACCCACAACTGTTTCCAACTAACTCATTAAATTACCTAATTGGCTAGCTAGCTAGAGCTGATGAAATCTGTCAGTGGCACTTGGGCTAGCAAAATAAATACTCATTGTCTAAGATTGCTTTGTCTACTTCTATCTGAAACCTAATACTCAATCAACTGATTTGAGTTTTCTAGGGCATGCCATAGATGATGACCATTTTCTGTTCAAAACATTTATGTTGTTTGCACTTCAATGAACTTGAATAAAACATTTTTTTTTATATTTATATATGCCTAAGCAGATACATAAAAAGTAGTCCACATCCACAACCTTCCACTTCCGGGATTGGCTCCGTTGCCAATTTTGTCGGATGTTACCTTACACTTTCTTTGTGTTAGAATTGTATACTCGATTTATTGAGGACTATGTTTAACTGCTCTGATATCCAGCTGATCTGGGGTCTACCTGTGGCCATTCATGGTCATGACATCAAGCGGGTGCCTCCTTTAAATATCTATATGTTTATATGGATAATGATCTGAGCTGCTGTACACATGTAACAAAAAACTGTGCCAGAACTCATTAGCATCTCCACTTTTTGCGTAGACTTAGAGTGTTTGGAGTCTAGAACCACAACAGAGACAATTCTTCAGTATGGTATTACCAGCTGGTTTGGGAATATGACAGTAAAATTAAAAACTCAGATTTTCAATCAAAATTATGGGAACACCTGCACCCCTCAACCCGCAGGAGCTTTTTGATCAGGAAATAATCAGGCAGGCTAAGACCATTCTATCAGATAACGCTCACGTTTTGTCTTCAGAGTTTGAGCTATTGAACTCAGGAAAGAGGAACAGGGTTTCTCCGTAGCGGGACGCAAAGTGTAACAGTGGGAAGGCAAACTCAGGAAATATAGTGTTGTGGAACGTGTGAGACACAAGGTCTGCAGTACGTTTAAATATCCCATTAACTTTGATTGAATACAAGGGCCGAAACTGGTCTAAAACATTAATCACGTTATTGTGAAAGAAAACCAGTTGATCTACATGCTTTGATATCAGAGCGGATGTTTTTGCAGTGACCACATCTCCTGCAGTAGAGAAAACACACTCTGCAGAGTCAGTTGTGGCAGGGATACACAAGTATCGCTTTGCCATCTGAGCAAGGAGTAGAAATATGACTTTTTCTCCAAACTCATAAGCAGCAACAAGGCTTTTTTTTGGGGAGCAGGTGGGGTGCAGCCTTCTATTGGTGTGTCTTCTCTAGGCAGAGTTTGCACCCTTGTCAGGAGACACTCATTCTTTGTTGGATATAAAAAAAAACACAAAAAAAACATTAACTTAGTCAACCCGTTCTCCCTCCGAACTCGTAAAATTCGGATGCTGTCAGCACCAAAAGAAACACCCTTCAGCATGTTTGTAGAACGCACCAGGGGAGAGCTACACTGGGTTTGAAGATGACATGGCACTAAAAGTAAGTATGGTTGCCGTCCGTTCTTCTGTTCCTAAACCTCGAAAGTCCTGTTCTTCCCGCTTCATGGAAACGTAGGCCCACCCATGACCTTATCTTTCATTCATCAAAAGTGAGTCCCGTTTAGATAAAGCATGTTTAGATAAGACGCTAATAGAGACTTTTAGTGTCAATGACAACGACAGAGGCACCTGACCAAGCATCCGTATTTTTACGAGATGGGAATGATGTTGATTCAGTCGGTGCAACAGCCCACATTTACTGTTCTTATGATATTAATACATATGTTTAAATTACCTCTACAACAGCTCACACACATATATATATATATATATATATATATATATATATTATATATTATTTTAAATCAATCTGCAGACTTTTACTGTTTCATGATATTAAATTATTATTTTATACATTTAACAAACATGATGAAAATACCTCCAAGGATGCTGCCTCAAAGTCAAAGTCAAAATCTGCTTTATTTTCAATTCCTTCACATACAAAGAGATCGAAATTACGTTTCCCTCTATCCCACGGTGAAGACAAGACATATTTTACCAGTTAGGTCCACAGACAAACATAACATTCAAGTAAACAATATAAAACAAAAAGTAAAAATAAGAAGGCACATACAATGAGGAAAATAAGAGCAGCAAAATTTGAGTTAAAAATGTGCAATTGTACATACAGTATATAGTCAATATAACAAAAGTCAGGCTGAGGTAGTTCTGTTTGACCTGAGTATGCAAGTGGCATAGTGGTGCAAGTTATGTAAGAGCAGCAGAAGTGTGTTCAGAAGTGTTTTCAGGACAATAGGACAACAACAACTTGCAAAGTGTGGAGTAGTGCAAGTGGAGTAGTGCAAGGCAGCCATTGTGGGTCCAAAAGTCCAGGATGTTACGTAGCTGAGGGTGGAGAAGGGGAGAGAGGGGAGAGAGTTCAGCATCCTAACAGCCTGGTGTATGAAGCTGTTGGTGAGTCTGGTGGTGCGGGAGCGCAGGCTTCTGTACCTCTTCCCAGAGGGCAGTTGATCAAACAAATTGTGAGCGGGGTGACTTGCATCACTCACAATTGTGGTCGCCTTGCGGGTGAGGTCGGAGGTGTAAATGTCCTTCAAGGAGGAGAGTGAAGCACCAATAAACCTTCCAGCTGTGATCACTATGCGCTGCAGGGCTTTCCTGTTGTATCCAGTGCAGCTTCCGCCCCACACAGCAATACAGCCTCCTGCCTCCTCAATCACTATACTGTACACATCAAATCTCTCCTTCTCTGTCAGGAAAGGCAACCCCTTAAAGTGGGGATCCAGTGCTGAAGCTGTATGAAGCATCCTCTTCTCTGCCACACTTTTGTACTACCTTTTTTATCTCACGAACCACCAGTCTCTGGTGTCAGTCATGTTTTTAAGGAGTTGTGCCATGACAGGGTCGACAAGAGACACTGTTGGATTGGCCTCTTTAGACGATAAAGTAGTGGCATCCTTCACTGCTTTTAAGGTGGTGACGGTGTCCTCTGCATTTGACATGCCGGTTTCATTTAGGGTGCAAAGATCGGCCTCTCCCTTTCATAGGTCTGGAGATAGCAAGGTGGCACAACTTTCAGGTTGCTGTTCTAGGAAACTATATATATATATATATATATATATATACAGTGGGTACGGAAAGTATTCAGACCCCTTTAAATTTTTCACTCTTTGTTTCATTGCAGCCTTTTTCCAAAAATCAAAAAAGTTCATTTTATTTCTCAGTAATGTACACTCAGCAACCCATCTTGACAGAAAAAAACAGAAATTTAGAAATTTTTGCATATTTATTAAAAAACAAAAACTGAAATATCACATGGTCATATGTATTCAGACCCTTTGCCGTGACCCTCATATGTAACTCAGGTGCTGTCTATTTCTTCTGATCATCCTTGAGATGGTTCTACACCTTCATTGGAGTCCAGCTGTGTTTGATTATACTGATTGGACTTGATTAGGAAAGCCACACACCTGTCTATATAAGACCTTACAGCTCACAGTGCATGTCAGAGCAAATGACAATAATGAGGTCAAAGGAACTGCCTGAAGAGCTCAGAGACAGAATTGTGGCAAGGCACAGATCTGGTCAAGGTTACAAAAAATTTCTGCTGCACTTAAGGTTCCTAAGAGCACAGTGGCCTCCATAATCCTCAAATGGAAGACATTTGGGACGACCAGAACCCTTCCTAGAGCTGGCCGTCCGGCCAAACTGAGCTATCGGGGAGAAGAGCCTTGGTGAGAGAGGCAAAGAAGAACCCAATGGTCACTGTGGCTAAGCTCCAGAGATGCAGTCGGGAGATGGGAGAAAGTTGTAGTAAGTCAACCATCACTGCAGCAATCCACCAGTCGGGCTTTATGGCAGAGTGGCCCGAAGGAAGCCTCCTCAGTCCAAGACACATGAAAGCCCGCATGGAGTTTGCTAAAAACACCTGAAGGACTCCAAGATGGTGATAAATAAAATCCTCTGGTCTGATGAGACCAAGATAGAACTTTTTGGCCTTAATTCTAAGCGGTATGTGTGGAGAAAACCAGGCACTGCTCATCACCTGTCCAATACAGTCTCAACAGTGAAGCATGGTGGTGGCAGCATCATGCTGTGGGGGTGTTTTTCAGCTGCAGGGACAGGACGACTGGTTGCAATCGAGGGAAAGATGAATGCGGCCAAGTACAGGGATATCCTGGACGAAAACCTTTCCAGAGTGCTCTGGACCTCAGACTGGGCCGAAGGTTTACCTTCCAACAAGACAATGACCCTAAGCACACCGCTAAAATAACGAAGGAGTGGCTTCACAACAACTCTGTGGCTGTTCTTGAATGGCCCAGCCAGAGCCCTGACTTAAACCCAATTGAGCATCTCTGGAGAGACCTGAAATGACTGTCCACCAACGTTTACCATCCAACCTGACAGAACTGGAGAGGATCTGCAAGGAGGAATGGCAGAGGATACCCAAATCCAGATGTGAGAAACTTGTTGCATCTTTCCCAAAACGACTCATGGCTGTATTAGATCAAAAGGGTGCTTCTACTAAATACTGAACAAAGGGTCTGAATACTTATGACCATGTGATATTTCAGTTTTTGTTTTTTAATAAATATGCAAAAATTTCTAAATTTCTGTTTTTTTCTGTCAAGATGGGTTGCTGAGTGTACATTACTGAGAAATAAATGAACTTTTTTGATTTTTGGAAAAAGGCTGCAATGAAACAAAGAGTGAAAAATTTAAAGGGGTCTGAATACTTTCCGTACCCACTGTATATATACTATACTATACTATATATAATCATTCAGCAACTTGTGCTTTTCAAGCCCAGGTTTTCTGATTTACCTTCAGTGTGACTTTGGTGCGACTCAAAATTTTGATCTATCACCGCAACCTTTTTTGCAAATTTGACCAATAACCAGAGTTTCCCGCATCATCAACCAGTCCCAGCAGTCCCCAAGCCAGACTCTGTATCAGTATGTGACTCTGAGAGCCAATGACCAAGCGGGAGGTTGATGTCACACGTACGTTGCCATATACATTTCCTTGTTTTTGACGAGACGTGTATGACTCAAACATCTCACATTCACCAACAAACGTACAGCGAAAGACAAAACATGTCAGACCGTCCTGCCAACCAACCTGTATACATATTAACATCAATGTACGCTGTAACGATTTCTCATTCTAAAGCCGCTAAAGCTGCTGGTTCAATCCTGTTGGCTCTCTGCAGCGTAGTACTTTTTGAAGTACTACAAAATTTGGGCTTGGGAAAAGTTTTTGTAACTTGGTGAAACTATTATACAGATAGCCATATGCAGAAATAATTGCTACTAATAATCTATCTAAACCAATTCAGATCAACTGGGGGTTCCAGTCAGTGTTGTCCCTTATCAACTCTATTTACAGTGCTTACTGATTTCAGGTATATCTATAGGCCATGTTGATCACATTGCTCTTTATCCTGATGATGTAATTATTTTCCCTACAAATTTGGGTAATTCCAACTCAGATGACTCAGATTGACTCATTTTACTTACCTACTGTAGGTATTCAAATTACTCACAAATTAGAAGAAATTGTTCAAACCAATTACAACCCTGCTATCAAATCTACTTATGATTTAATTTAAAGATTAGGCAGAATTAATATACTGAAGATGACTATTCTCACCAAGTTATTATACAGTATATCTTCCAAAATATCCCTCTGCCACCTCTTCCCCACTTTTTTTCTAGTCTAAAGAAACTTTTCAGTAATTTTATATGGCAAAAAAGACACCTCAGACTACACTTGAGGGAGGGGCTTAACTGCAGCAACTTGTGGTACTATTGGGCTACTCAACAATGTAGGAACAATGAGGTTTTATTCGCCAGCATGGAAATATATTTAATCTGGATCAGAAATGATTTCTTTACCTGCATGTATACATTTGGATACTTTTAAAAACCTTAAAAAGAAGACTTCTAATGCCTATACACGATATACTATATTTAAATGAAAAGCCTTTTCTTTCCAGATTTGGTCCAATTTGGGGTAACAACCGTTTTTTGCCGGGTAGAGCTGATGGTGGATTTAAAGCATGGGCTGAAAGAGGAATAAAACTAATTAAGGACATGTATAATCCAGTAGATGATAATATTAAAATATTTCAGGTTTTAGTGAGCCATGTATGATATCCCCTATAAATCTACAAGAGAAAATTCCAAACGAAGAGTGGATTACTGCATGTAAGAATGCTCAAACTGCTAATTCTAGGCTAAACTTGCTGCAATACTATTGGTTAATGAGAATATACAGTACATTAAAACAAAACTAAATGTATTTAATCCCAGCATACCAGACCTATTCACAAGGTGTGGGGAAAATAAGGGAAACTTGTTTAATTGTATATAGAAGTGTCCCAAAATAAGGCAAGGCAAAGTAGCTTTATTTGTATAGCACATTTCAGCCACAGGGCAATTCAAAGTTCTTTACATAACACATTAAAGTGCAGTTAAAACAACTAAAAATATAAAAGCAGATAAAATGAGTTTTTAGGTACCACACTTACCAAAATAAAAGATGCACCACTGTGGCTCAGTGGTATAGTGGTTACCTTCCAGTCGGAAGGTTTGTGGGTTTAATCCCTGGCCCTGCAGTCCAATGTGGAAGTGTCCTTGGGCAAGACACTGAACTGAACCCCAATATACAGTGCCTTGCGAAAGTATTCGGCCCCCTTGAACTTTTCAACCTTTTGACACATTTCAGGCTTCAAACAAAGATATAAAATTTTTATTTTTTGTGAAGAATCACCAACAAGTGGGACACCATTGTGAAGTGGAACGAAATCTATTGGATATTGTCAGGTTCAGGACACTTTATCTTACTAAATAACCATGGTCAAGCAAAGAAACGAGACGCAGACGGCAAAATGTGTAGTTAAAAAGCTTTTGCAAAAGGGAGCACACACACAAAGATTTACAGTTGTTGAGTCTAAGGCATCTGGTGTTTGGTTCATGCCTACACAGAAAAAGGAGGACAGAGTGCAGATTGCTGGGGCAACCTGACCCTCTGCCTGACCTCGAAACTGAGACTATCTAAAGGATTTACAACAGAGTAGACTCTATGGCGGTGCTAACAGCTTTAAGGAAAACATAGTTGGTTAAATGTGCATATAAGATCATAAAACATAAAGCATACATGAATATATGTGAAGCAAGCTATGGATATATGATAAGCATGAAAGCAGTGATTATGATATGAATATGAAAGGCAGTGATTATGATATGAATTTGAATGTATAAATTTAAGCATGCAAGATATAATATTCTAAGACACTACTACAGAGAATTGTCTAATAAGTCCCTTATAAAAACGAATTTCTCTGTCAGATATTTTAAACTTTTTTAGCAAATAAAAAACTTAAAAGTGGTGCGTGCAAAATTATTGGGCCCCCTTGCGTTAATACTTTGTAGAGCCACCTTTTGCTGCGATTACAGCTGCAAGTCGCTTGGGGTATGTCTCTATCAGTTTTGCACATCGAGAGACTGACATTCTTGCCCATTCTTCCTTGCAAAACACCTGGAGCTCAGTGAGGTTGGATGGAGAGCGTTTGTGAACAGCAGTTTTCAGCTCTTTCCACAGATTCTCGATTGGATTCAGGTCTGGACTTTGACTTGGCCATTCTAACACCTGGATATGTTTATTTGTGAACCATTCCTTTGTAGATTTTGCTGTATGTTTGGGATCATTGTCTTGTTGGAAGATAAATCTCCGTCCCAGTTTCAGGTCTTTTGCAGACTCCAACAGGTTTTCATCCAGAATGGTCCTGTATTTGGCTGCATCCATCTTCCCCTCAATTTTAACCATCTTCCCTGTCCCTGCTGAAGAAGAGCAGGCCCAAACCATGATGCTGCCACCACCATGTTTGACAGTGGGGATGGTGTGTTGAGGGTGATGAGCTGTGTTGCTTTTACACCAAACATATCGTTTTGCATTGTGGCCAAAAGGTTCGATTTTGGTTTCATCTGACCAGGGCACCTTCTTCCACATGTTTGGTGTGTCTCCCAGGTGGCTTGTGGCAAACTTTAGACAAGACTTTTTATGGATATCTTTGAGAAATGGCTTTCTTCTTGCCACTCTTCCATAAAGGCCAGATTTGTGCAGTGTACAACTGATTGTTGTCCTATGGACAGACTCTCCCACCTCAGCTGTAGTTCTCTGCAGTTCATCCAGAGTGATCATGGGCCTCTTGGCTGCATCTCTGATCAGTCTTCTCCTTGTCTGAGCTGAAAGTTTAGAGGGACGGCCAGGTCTTGGTAGATTTGCAGTGCTCTGATACTCCTTCCATTTCAAAATGATCGCTTGCACAGTGCTCCTTGGGATGTTTAAAGCTTGGGAAATCTTTTTGTATCCAAATCCGGCTTTAAACTTCTCCACAACAGTATTACGGACCTGCCTGGTGTGTTCCTTGGTCTTCATGATGCTCTATGCGCTTTCAACAGAACCCTGAGACTATCACAGAGCAGGTACATTTATACAGAGACTTGATCACACACAGGTGGATTCTATTTATCACCATCAGTCATTTAGGACAACATTGGATCATTCAGAGATCCTCGCTGAACTTCTGGAGTGAGTTTGCTGCACTGAAAGTAAAGGGGCCGAATAATTTTGCACGCACCACTTTTCAGTTTTTTATTTGCTAAAAAAGTTTAAAATATCCAATAGATTTCGTTCCACTTCACAATTGTGTCCCACTTGTTGGTGATTCTTCACAAAAAATAAAATTTTTTATATCTTTATGTTTGAAGCCTGAAATGTGTCAAAAGGTTGAAAAGTTCAAGGGGGCCAAATACTTTTGCAAGGCACTCTAAGTGTGTGTATATCTTATTGAGCAGGAGGCACCTTGTCCGGCAGCCTCAGCTGCAATGTATGAATGTGTGTGAATGGTTCCTGTACTATGTATAAGAAGAGTCCATTTATTATCCTGGAGTTAGAGAGCCTTTCCACTTCCCTTGTTAGTTGTCAAATTCACGCCTAAAAATGCTACAAATTCATGGATTCGTCTATGAAATTTACAGCTTGTTCTTTCTACCTCCACCAGCACTTAGCAACAACTGTAATTCTTTTTTTTCTTCTACTTTTTCTTCCCCTTTGGTGAGTGCACAAATGTCATATAGTTATATTTAGATGGCCATTAAATGTGTTTTTTTTAGTTGCGTTGTCTCCTGTGTATTATTACTTTGGGGTCCTTTCTCTGACTGAATCCTATTTTTGAGATCAAATAACATGAAAAGCTTTCAGTTGTGGCAGTGATAGACGTGGAAAAACCTCTCTGCAACCCGTTTTTCTTATTTCCAGCTGTCACTTTCATCTTAACTTTAATATCTAATTTTCTCCTCTTTTTTACCCCTTCCTTCCTCGTTTTCCTTGAACATTTTCCTTTTTGACTTTTTTTTTGTCTTTTCAGCTTTACTCTTCATTCTCCATGGAATTTAAGGAAGAATCAATATCAACACACAGCCATACTGTACCTTTATCGTAAATGCTAAGTGTTTTCTTCTTTCATGAAGACAGCCAGCACCATGTTTTTATCCTTTAACACTGACTGTGTTGCTCCACAAAAAACTAATAAAAGTCACAAATAAACCAAGAGCACCACTGAAAAATAAGGAGATTGCACAACGTTAAAGGATATGCTGCCGGGCAGGACACAAGTGGACGAAAACAAAGCGGTAGCTCCATTATGACATTTCAAAGGACATCCTTGCAAGGACAAATTTCAGTATTAAAGTATTAGAGCTTCAAGGCAAGAAGTCTTCACCTCACTGGGGTCACTTTGCTTAGAAAAATGTGTCTGAAGACATTTTATACACAAAATAAAGCCTTGTTTTATTGAATTTCCAGTCTATAATGTACCTTTTTCAAGGAAGTATTAAAATGTTCACATACACTGAACAAAACAAAAATGTAAATGTAGCACTTTTGTTTTCGCTCACATTTTTCATGAGTTAAAATAAAAGATGCACACAATTTTATGTATTATGTTAAACCAAGAGTACCATCTAGTGGGCTCAGAAAATAAAGAAAGCAAAGCTTTATTTGGCCATCACCAGACAGTGTCCCATGCTGATGTCATCTATGTCCTTAAGATGCAGAACCCAGCTGGTTTTGATTTTAGCTATTGGTTATAATTTACACCTGGCAAACAAAATAGATGTCAGCAGTTAGAGTACCAAGTTTTGCAGTAAAATGCTACCTTAAAGAGTATCGTATGACCAACCGAGGAATTGCAACATCTTCCCAATTAGAGGTTGACCCATTTTAATGCTCTTCTGCCCACAAACATGCTAACTCTGTGTTGACACATGGGTGCCCAACATTGGCAGTTGTAGCCAAAAAAAACGTTCCAAAAATAATGGCACCAAAATTGACTTGAGATCCTCCTGATACTGGAGCCGTGTTCACCCACGGACTCACTTATCACTGGTAGAGTTTCCATTTCACAACATTTTTGCTTAACACCTGAAGTAGTTATGTGCGAATGGCCAAAGATGACAGCTGTTTGCAAGATGCCACAGCCAGCATGCCTAGCACCATTGAAGGTACAAAAGTATCTTTTTCCACACTCTAAAAACTCAGTTCTAACCTCACTGATGCTAGAATGCAGGCCTATCTACCACCTCAGTCAGCGCGTTTACATGCACAGCAGTAAGGTGTGGTCTATGGTCTTACCCCAGTTAAGTGAATAACCAGGTTATGCAAGTACATACATGACAGTACATAAAGGAGGACAGGAGTAACTATACCTCCGGTACAGTAGATGGAGCTCTGCCAATGCACAATGCTTTTTCTTTTGGTTGACCTATTTCAAAATTACACAGACCAATCACAAAAGTAGTAAAATTTAACAACGTAATGTTTAATTTACATATTATTGTCAAAGCAACGTAATGTTTAATTTACATATTGACAAAGCATAGGCAGCACAGTGTTCCCGACAGATTCAATTCAATTTTATTTACAGTATAAATTAATAAGTTATCTCAAGACACTTTATAGATAGAGTAGGTCTAGAACACACTATGATTTTTCAAAGACCCAACAATTCTAGTAACACAAGAGTAAACATTTAGTGCGACAGTGGCGAGGAAAAACTCCCTTTTAGGAAGAAACCTCGGACCGACCCAGGGTCTTGATGGGGCCGGTTGGGGGTGTAATGATGACTGACAACTTGTCTGGCTCATTATAACATTATCTGTAACCAGTGTCTGGTGAAATTAGTAGGCTAACTTTATTTGCTAACATTAATTTTAGCTACAGAGGGGACTGCTCGGTTCCTTCACTTTTCTGAGACACTGAATATAGTATAACAGTAATAACTGAAAACATGAAACTTCCTTTAACTTTAATCAGTCATATCAATCTAATGCAAACATGCATGCATTGATTATTTTTTAGAACCCTTTGTAATGCAGTCCCAGTATCTACAATGTATATGCTGTGGATAAGCATTATTATATCACTGTATCAGAGATCATATTCTGGAATTGTGTTCCATAAAAGCACTTCCCAGTATGTTGAATCTCTGTGGACAATAGACTTTTGACAATAGCACTTGAAACATTTACAGAGCAGATTTGAGCCACTTCCAAAATAGATTTCATTTTTTTAAAGATCATTTGTGTCCATTTTAGGCCTTTTTTTATAGGACAGCTGAAGACATGAAAGGGATAAGAGAGGGGGAATGACATGTAGCAAAGGACCGCAGGTCGGAGTAGAAACAACTGCGTTGAGGAGTAAACCTCCCTATGGGCATGCGCTCTCCTCGGCTTTTTCAAACAAAATAGTGCAGGGCATTTTCCACTGTGGGCTTTGGAAAGTCCATCTTGTATCTCTTGTGGGGACTAAAGTACATGTCCTCCTATTTGAAACCTTTGGTTTACATTGACATGAATTACTTTCGCTTGTTGTTTTTGTTTTCAGGGTTTTCTGTAAACCAATTTCAGAAGTCTTGTATTCTAAAAGAAAACTGTAGTCTATTATAACTTGGGTATTAATTCTGTAACCCTGGGCAATGCTTCTCATGAAATAATACCATTGTACTCACCAAAATAATAACTACATCGCTAAAACAATGTCACAAAGGGCAAGAATCATTAGCAGCAGGAGTAAAACAAGCAGGAGTAGGACGTAAACAAACCCCCAGGTCTATTTATTTATTTTTTATCAATGGAGAATGAATGTTGCCAACATTTAAAAATATATGAATGACTTGATAAATAAATGAATATGCTTTTAAATATAGTCATTCTTCGTCAATTGCTTAAATGTGACTTAATCCGTTTTACTTTGCTTCTTTATTTAACATTGTATTTTACTTTCCAATGTCATTTGTCATGCCTTTTATTAAATTATTATTTTACAGTAAATGTATCTATGTTTTTTGTAGTTATTTTTAAATGTTTTTATGTGTTTATTTATTTAGTTCTGTATTATTTTCTTTTTATATCCCATAACTTATTTATTTCTGTTTTATTTTCTTTATACATTATTTGCATTCTATTTCATTATGCAAATAAGTGCACTTTCATTCATTCAAAGGGCCCTATCTTGCACCCGGCGCAGTTGTTATTTTGACAGCGCATTAGTAAAATTAATGCAAAATTAAGAAATTTGAATTTAAAAATGAAAATATTACGGGCAAATCCCCCGTCATGAGAGCAATGTGCCAAGGTACAAATGTGCCCGGCTGTTAAAGGGAATGGGAGATGACACTCTGATTGGTTTAATGCATGTTACGCCCAAAACACACCTATTAATTAAGACACGATGTACAACCCTTTTGAACCATGCGACTGGCGCACAGACCTTTTTTTCTGCCGTCAAAATAGATAAAAAGTGGATATGGACATGCCCGTCCGCTTAGATCATTAAAAATAGGGCCCAAAGTGTGTCATGATGTCAACTTTGTTTCAGTGATCCGGATTATTTAAAAAAAAAATTTGAATCTTTTTTCCTATGATAGAAGCAAATTATTTTCTTCTGGGAAAAAGGTATCTCAAATACTCAAAAGTAAAGCATTCCAATAGACCTGTGTCTCTTGGCCCATATAATAATAAAACATCCAAGCTTCATCAAACCAGCGCAGCATGGAAGATGGATTGGTGTGGAAAGATTTTTAGTTTATTTCAAGAAATTCACTGCCAATTCACAGGTATCCAGAAAGAGAGCCATACTAACCATCGGATAGCAAGCTGAGAAATTCCCTTCGGAGCAAGAAATTCACACTCACACATTTACTCTTGATTGCCCACAGTCATCCATGCGAGAGCAAACACACTCTACACAAACTACACAAACTACACACACACGCACATTGCATTTGTTCCTCCGGGGGCATCATGGAGCTAAAGGTATTGGGGAAACACACACATACACACTGGGGGAGTGTGTATGTGTGTGTTTCCCCAATACCTACACCTACACTAACTCCAGTGGTACCTCTAGACTGTGGGAGAGGCTGTCTGACAAGCTGCCACTTCACTGAGGAGTTCACTTGTGTCACATCTGGCTGGGTGTTAGGGGTGGCGAGGGCTTTTCAGCGGTTGTTAATTTGTCTTGAGAGCAGCTCATTAAAGGTGCACTATGAGTCCTGCATGGTCACTTCTGTTTACGTTCCAAGTTCATTTCAAACAAAACAGAGCAAGCTCGCCCCTCCCCGCATGTTTCCGTAACTGTCATGAATAACTGACTAATTGTCACTAACCCCCACACCCCCTCCCCCAACAATTTTGCCGGTAATTGGTTGGAGTGGTTTGTTGTATTTTGGTGCCCAGCCTGTGCCTCTAGTGTTTGTTTGACATCTATGACCCCTGTGTTGTCCCCTGAGACTTTTTCACAGTGTGCATGTCCACTGTGAGAGATATAATCTAAAAGAAAAAAAATCCAGAAATCACAATGTATGATTTTTTTAACTATTTATTTGTATGATACAGCTGCAAATAAGTATTTGAACACTTGAGAAAATCAATGTTAATATTTGGTACAGTAGCCTTTGTTTGCAATTACAGAGGTCAAACGTTTCCTGTAGTTTTTCACCAGGTTTGCACACACTGCAGAAGGGATTTTGGCCCACTCCTCCACACAGATCTTCTCTAGATCAGTTGTGTTTCTGGGCTGTCGCTGAGAAACACGGAGTTTGAGCTCCCTCCAAAGATTCTCTATTGGTTTAGGTCTGGAGACTGGCTAGCCCACGCCAGAACCTTGATTTGCTTCTTCCAGAGCCACTCCTTGGTTATCCTGGCTGTGTGCTTCGGGTCATTGTCATGTTGGAAGACCCAGCCTCGACCCATCTTCAATGCTCTAACTGAGGGAAGGAGGTTGTTCCCCAAAATCTCGCAATATATGGCCCCGGTCCTCCTCTCCTTAATACATTGCAGTCGCCCTGTCCCATGTGCAGAAAAACACCCCCAAAGCATGATGCTACCACCCCCATGCTTCACAGTAGGGATGGTCTTCTTGGGATGGTACTCATCATTCTTCTTCCTCCAAACACGGTTAGTGGAATTAGGACCAAAAAGTTCTATTTTGGTCTCATCTGACCACATGACTTTCTCCCATGACTCCTCTGGATCATCCAAATGGTCATTGGCAAAATTAAGATGGGCCTTGACATGTGCTGGTTTAAGCAGGGGAACCTTCCGTGCCATGCATGATTTCAAACCATGACGTCTTAGTGTATTACCAACAGTAATCTTGGAAACGGTGGTCCCAGCTCTTTTCAGGTCATTGACCAGCTCCTCCCGTGTAGTTCTGGGCTGATTTCTCACCTTTCTTAGGATCATTGAGACCCCACGAGGTGAGATCTTGCATGGAGCCCCAGTCCGAGGGAGATTGAAAGTCATGTTTAACTTCTTCCATTTTCTAATGATTGCTCCGACAGTGGACCTTTTTTCACCAAGCTGCTTGGCAATTTCCCCGTAGCACTTTCCAGCCTTGTGGAGGTGGACAATTTTGTCTCTAGTGTCTTTGGACAGCTCTTTGGTCTTGGCCATGTTAGTAGTTGGATTCTTACTGATTGTATGGAGTGAACAGGTGTCTTTATGCAGCTAACGACCTCAAACAGGTGCATCTAATTTAGGTTAATAAATGGAGTGGAGGTGGACATTTTGAAGGCAGACTAACAGGTCTTTGAGGGTCAGAATTGTAGCTGATAGACAGGTGTTCAAATACTTATTTGCAGTTGTATCATACAAATAGTTAAAAAATCATACATTGTGATTTCTGGATTTTTGTTTTTAGATTATGTCTCTCACAGTGGACATGCACCTACGATGACAATTTCAGACCCCTCCATGATTTCTAAGTGGGAGAACTTGCAAAATAGCAGGGTGTTCAAATACTTATTTTCCTCACTGTATGTGCAGGTAGACACAGTGAACTTAACTAAAGTAGACCATTAAAGCTGGACAACTGTAGAAGCTTTTAGCAAGACACTAAAAGCTAAAAAGTAGGAGCTCTTCTCATACCTTCCAGCAGTGTATCCAGTTAATCTGTCAGAAATACTAAATGGCCACTTCTTTTGCTATGATCAGACCAAATAAGACACGAAGGGCACTGGATTCACTTGAGAAGTGGGGGCGCCTAGTACAATTTGCAGCCACCTCACTAATGGCTAAAACTATAAACCAGCACAATAATCACAGACACAGTACAAACTAGCACTAACAAAAATTAACATTTGTATTTTCTGACATAAAATAGCAAAGTTAACACAATATTAAGTCTAGTACTGCATGATGCGAAACGTGGGCTATCACTACACTATCTGGCTAGAGCGGTTCTGTGCATCCAGCAACAATTGCATCCTGTGAGCCCGCTTTCAGCACAGCTGTGCAGAATAATATGAGAGTTTATCGGTATCTGTATCTGTTTATCTTCTTTTAACCGTGTTACAATAATGGGGGATTCAGGGATTTGTGAAAAAAGGGAAGTTGGGAGGCGAATATCCCTTTTGCCCACCTACTTACTGCACCCTTGTGTGGTTTTATTTCTGGTTGTTGTCATATGCGTTTTTCTAAATATGATCTATGAGCTAATTTAGTGGACAAATAAAGCATCATGAAGCTGCGTGAAGCATGTCCTTTATTTTCTGAGCCCACAAGATGGCGCTCTCTGGTCTCTGGCTTAAAGTAAAAGAAAATCCTGAGCCTGAAACTTATTTTTTGGAGGGGGGTGATGTGATGTTACTTTGTCTATGTTGATTATTTTATTAGTTGCTTCATGTACATTTATTAAAAACTTTGCATTGTTTAATTTTCATTACAGCTAGACGTCTAAACTGTGAGAAAACATGGTCAGTCAGTGAAGGTGCAGTTGCAGCGTTAGCTGTCGCTGCAGGTAACAAACTCGTAGAACAGAGTGCTTGGACCAAAGCTGATAAGCACTTCCTTACCACTGCTGCCATATAGTGACTATCTTCCTTCCCTCAGTTTGAGGCACCAGGTGCTACACACCTAACAGCTTCCTGTCTCCACCCTTTTCCTTTGTCCTCTTCTTCATGCACAGTGCCATTAGTTTTTTTTTTTTTTATATTTTTATTGTAAATAGTGCATACAATACTTAGTCACAGACACAATTTACCCATATGCATATGTACACGGACACATACATACATATAAACAAAAATAATAACAAAAAAATGTTTTTTTAAAATGCTCTGAAAAGAATGTAGGAGAAAATATTTAAGTCAAATCAGAGTACCGTGTAACAAACAATGAACAACCCCCCACCCACGCCCCACTCAGCTCACCACGACTGACACAAATATAGTGCCATTAGTTTTTAACTCTTTTCTCAACCAAAGCTGTATCTACATACTCCAAGTTTGATAAACTTTGCGAAGAGCTGTCCTACTTTGCATCTGATTGGCTAGAACTTGTTTAATTGGTAGGTGGAAGTTTGATGATTGGTTAAATCCAGTGCATAAAAAAAATATCAAACAGCATGCAAGTTCCCAAATATGTTTTTATTTTATTTTTTTCCTCATGACCACATGCCAGAAATCCGGCACGGTGCCAGAATACTTTAAGCCCTGTGTTCAACAGAGGGTTGAAAGCACACTGAGTTTCCATTCCTTGAGCCTTTTTCTTTAAACAAAGAGTGCCATGGTTGGTTTGAATCTGCTCAGACCTGCACTGAACATTTGTGGGGTTGTGGAAGGAATCTTTACTGTCAGGTCTTATTCTTCAGCACATGATCACTCGCTGTCTGCAGTTATTTTAAAGATGTCTGAGTACAGCTGTGTAAGTGCAACCTAGTGTGCTAGCCTTGTGTCCATATGAACTGGCGAAATGAATCACGTTCACTTTTGAAGACTTGATAAGTGTGTCACTGTGCTCTATAAAAGAAAACTGGCCACTAAATAACTCAGTGTCATTACGTGTATGATAGAGCTGCAAATAAGTATTTGAACACCTGTCTATCAGCTAGAATTCTGACCCTCAAAGACCTGTTATTCTGCCTTCAAAATGTCCACCTCCACTCCATTCATTATCCTAAATTAGATGTACCTGTTTGAGGTTGTTAGCTGCATAAAGACACCTGTCCACCCCATACAATCAGTAAGAATCCAACTACTAAAGGGCTACGGGGAAATTGCCAAGCAGCTTGGTGAAAAAAGGTCCACTGTTGGAGCAATCATTAGAAAATGGAAGAAGCTAAACATGACTTTCAATCTCCCTCGGACTGGGGCTCTATGCAAGATCTCACCTCGTGGGGTCTCAATGATCCTAAGAAAGGTGAGAAATCAGCCCAGAACTACACGGGAAGCATGGGGGTGGTAGTGTCATGCTTTGGGGGTGTTTTTCAGGCTGGGTCTTCCAACATGACAATGACCCGAAGCACACAGCCAGGATAACCAAGGAGTGGCTCTGTAAGAAGCATATCAAGTTTCTGGCGTGGCCTAGCCAGTCTCCAGACCAAAACCCAAAAGAGAATCTTTGGAGGGAGCTCAAACTCCGTGTTTCTCAGCGACAGCCCAGAAACCTGACTGATCTAGAGAAGATCTGTGTGGAGGAGTGGGCCAAAATCCCTTCTGCAGTGTGTGCAAACCTGGTGAAAAACTACAGGAAATGTTTGACCTTTTTGGTTGCAAACAAAGGCTACTGTCCCAAATATTAACATTGATTTTCTCAGGTGTTCAAATACTTATTTGCAGCTGTATCATACAAGTAAATAGTTAAAAAATCATACATTGTGATTTCTGGATGTTTTTTTTAGATTATGTCTCTCACAGTGGACATGCACCTATGATGACAATTTCAGACCCCTCCATGATTTCTAAGTGGGTGTTCAAATACTTATTTTCCTCACTGTAGTTAGGGGTTAAACCGTTTTGCGAGGTATAATGCTGTCGAAAGCTTTTGTCCAGTTGTATGATTTTCCAAGCTTTTTGCCATTTTGTCCACAGTAGGACGTCTGAGAAATGATTCTGAAGTGTAAGGAGGCTGAACGTTTTTAACACACCTCTTCTTTATTCTCAATGGGAATGTTTGAGGACATTTCAAGCACAGTACAGTATGTTAAAAGGTCAGTTTACAAGTTTTTAAGATTTTCTTGCCTGCACCCCAAGACAAATTTTGTTCAGAGTATTACCCGCAAATTCCACAGGATGCAGAACGGCTGCAGGCTCGGCCGTCCGTCAATACACACCAGGTCCGGATCTGTGGCGGAACGGCTGCGGCCATGACTGACAGCTGATGTCTCGAGGACCCACGAGATCTGGCAAATTCATGTAGAAGAGAACCACAAAACCAACAACAGTTTGTTTCCATCCAGAGGAGTAGAGAGGAAACAACTCTGTGCTGTGTTTTGAAGGTATAGTTCAGGGAAATATGAATAATATTTATGTGCTTGACTTCCTGTCCGGCTGTGTGCTGAGTTGCTACTGAGCTCTGCTTTGTCCAGCTAAAATAGAAGCTCTGTGTATCTGCTCTGGAGGTGTGGGGATCGCCGGAGCTGGGACGGAGTTGGGACGCAGCCGTTCCACGGCCTATGGAAGTACACACGTTGATTTTAATGGAAACCACAGTACTCCGCAGCTGTTCCAGAGCGGATTAGAAACCTGAATTGTGAATAACTTTCCTCCCATTGCATGCACAACCTCTGCTGGAAAAGCATCAGGGTTTAGGTAGATGCTCAAATATCCACCACGTTTTCTTGCTCTGACTTGTTTTATATTTTTTTTGTCATGCCTTTGTGTGCAGCACACATGAAGCCTGTAACTGACTAGACATATGATTTACTGTAGTTAAGGAACAACTCACAGTGATGTATGACAATTAACTGTATTAACTTAAAACTGCTTTCCAAAGGATTTGACAAATGTACATCTGACTGAGGTGATATTTTGCCTCAGTGTCAGTATCTGTAATCCTTTTCCCTTGTTTATCATCTATCATCCTCCCTGCACGAATTGTTTGAATTGTTCTCCTAATGTTCGCTTTGTGGCTTATTCAAACACTCGCTGTCAATTATCAGAGATACCGTCAGAAAAGAACATGGACGTTATTTGCTTTGTGGAGCATGACCAAGGAAAATGCTCACTGAAATGTGAGGGGTTGGGATTGATGGGTAGGGCAATTATAGCTGGGCAGGTGCTGGGCTAACATTAGTCATGGTTTGAGTACAGTAAATATTGTGGCTTGACATGTAAATAATATGGACCAGACAGAGGGATGGCTGAAGCAGGATTTTATGGAAAGAAATGAGATTAATTGAATAAGAGGAGAAATAGGATTATAGAGTGAAGGGTAATAGGAGAACAGACCGTAAAGATAAATGGAATATAAGTGGATATAAAAGTTTACATTGGGTTCTGTGGAATTTTACTTTTTCACTATATATTAATAAGTAAGATGACAAAGATGACAAATATGATTACGTTATTATTTTAGTTTTTTACAATTTTATATGAAACAACCTGGTGCACTTTGAAATGAAAGAACATGACAGTAGCACCTGAAGTGATGAAGTGATTTGCATCCATGCATCAACAGTATTTTGCAGATATTTACCTTTTCCTTGCTCTGTTTATTTGCTCACTGCCAGACTGTGGTTGCTAGGACACTGTGATGCAACTGCAAAGCCTCCATAGCGGTCTTCTCAATAAATAACTTGGTGGAGTGTGTGTCTACAGCCAGCCATCTACTGTGCTGTGTCATGTCTTTGCTGTGGCTGTTTGGAGAGAAGTGTGAACTGTCACATCCACACGCTGCCCACTCAGGCAGAGAACACTGCTGTCATGTCGTTTCAGCTGGAGGAAAGGGGATACACACTGTATAGGTGTGTGCGTGTGTCCTATAGTGGATGGATGTGGTTGAGACACTCTGGTGTCAGAAATGTTGGACTGTATTATTATACCTTCAAAGTGCTGTCCAACTGCAATTCTGATAACAGATGTGGTGCTGCCTTTGCCCTTCATCTGTCTCAATGATTCATAAATGGCAGTGTGTGTGCATCTTTTTTACCCCCTTGTTGTGTCATTCCTCTTTTGCCTCTCTCTTTTCTGGTATATTTTATTTTCCTTGTAAAAAAAATAGAAATCTTCTAGATGTTGGTATTTGTCAATGAAAACTATTAAGAAAAATATTAAAATTCCTTTTTCCCATGACAAAAACAAGACAACAAAGCAAATATAGTAACCTTTGTTAACAGAAATAATGAAGTAATTAATAAGGTACCAAGTTTTACAGCAGAGATAAAATGCTCCTAAAATCAGGAGAAAGAAGAAAAAGAAACAAAAAATCTAAACAACAGGGTACACAATCGCACAATCAGACATTTCCCTGTTTTTCCAGTTTTACTTTCATACAATATTAGACTGTTGTGTTCCACCCCCAGCTGTTATCCAATTATTTGCTTTTCAAAAAGAGTTGAAACTTGCACTAAAACAAAATCCTAATCCTATTCGCGTCTGTGTTTGGAGGCAGCAGGCATCTCATTTTCACTGCGCTCATTAGAAGGAATAATTTTGGCTTTGTAAAAGTAAATTTAAGTTGATCACAGCCGTATTTATCCTCCTTCACCTCGGAGTCATACAG
This sequence comes from Etheostoma perlongum, assembly GCA_026937815.1. Lineage (NCBI taxonomy): Eukaryota > Metazoa > Chordata > Actinopteri > Perciformes > Percidae > Etheostoma > Etheostoma perlongum. The sequence continues at coordinate 1,025,262 of CM049380.1, forward strand.
AGACTCACAGAAGTAGAACACAGCTGTAATGAACCAATTAATTAATCAGTTAAAAACATGATAGACTTTAATTGGATCTTTGAAGTTTACTTTTTCCTTTGTCACACAGCCTTTAATGTCACAACATGTCCGCTTGCTGGGAGCTGATAGATGCATTTGTATCCCAGCAAAGACAAAACTAACTAATCAAAGATAAGTACATAAAATAGTAAGGGCAATACAACTGCAGCTTTATGGTCTAATCCCCTCCCTTTTTATCCCCCTCTATCGGATTGATTCGTTTGGGTTCATGCACTTGAAACTCATGATATAAAACTTAAAAAAACACAACACAAGATTAAATGCATTTTTAAAGAAATGAAACGCTGCTTCTCTTCAAAACAAAAGCACTCCAGAGTCTTTCAGCTCTGTAATTCTGGCCCTGCGGCATAGTGTGCTCTCAGTGAAAAATAACCCAAGAAGAGAACACATAGTCTCAACTCAGCAGCCCAATGCATCCACATCAAGTTTTATCAAGAAAGCCCTGTACCTTCCAATCAGGTGCATTTCAGTGGCCCAAGCAAGGTATCGTACACCTCAGTATCAGAGACCTAGTCAAAGTTAATTGGGATCCATTATTGAATAAATTCTCTTGTGATGTTAATAGATGGGCGACGCTCAATCTCTCAATAGCTGGAAAGGTCAATGTTGTTTGTAATCCCAAAATGAATTATCCAATCTCTTCCCCTGAACGTTTGTCATATTTTAAATGGTTTGAGAAGATAATTTATATGGAATGGTAAAAAACTACAAAATTACAAAGACTGATGTTTTGTGTTGTTAGTCACAAAAAATAAGGCCATGTACAATATTCTGTAAATGAAGAGCATTTTGCAATATTCTTTATGTTTGTCTAATACTAACAACTTCCAAGAAGCATTGTATTTTCATCAGTATTACAACTGTAGTTGTTCTGAATCTGCACCACAGACGGTAAATAAAAATGGCGGCGTGTCTCCACTTTCTGACACTGTAGCCAAAACATCATGAATATGAATGCTGCAATCTTGTGCTGGTGACATCATTTTGAGCCAGAGTCTGTGCCGTAGTGATTGCAGTGTGGAGTATCCCACCAATGACTCAATCAGAAGAACAATCACAGCTGTCAATCATGGTGTTACACTCCCTTTTTATTGCCTCAAACAACTAATTAAAACAAAAAATATCAGAAACATGTACACTAAATGCATCAGTGTGATAATAACTACTTGAAATGGTTGTAGCCAATCACCAGGGGGTTTTGGCTTCACGTTTGGGTAGTGATGGCCAAATAATTAATTATTAAATAATTTGGCATGTTACTCACCTAGCACTCAGATGTTATTTGAGGCTTCAAGTTTCTTAATAATTATTTTTTTTTTAAATATGTTGTGATTGCCCTGGACTGAGTGTCGATCTTGACTGGCGTGATGTATGGTCTAACATTCCAGAAGTGTCACACAATCCAAACCATCAGCTGATTCACTACAACTTCATGCATAGGACATATCTCACCCCAGTGAAAATGCAACACATGAAAATAATTACCAGCCCTTTATGCACTTTCTGCCAAATTAAAGCTCAAGGTACATATCTTCACATGTTCTGGGTGCTATCCTGTTGGTCAGTGCTGGTACAATATTGCATCCAAAATTTCCGCCTTGATTAATGTAACTGTGCCTGTAACCCCCCAATTTCCACCGGATGCGTAATTGCTGCGTATACGCTCCGGAACGGCGTCGGGGTCATTAAACCCAATGTGTGTATTTCCACGGACGACGGAACAGCTGTGTCCTGACTCCGTCCCCAGCGCAGATACGCAAAGCTTCTATTTTTGCCGGATGCCAGAGAGCTCCGCAGCAATTCAACACTTAGCAGATGCGGGACAGCAAGTCGAGCACAGAAACAAAATAAAACCCGGTTAATTTTCAAAGTAAAATAGAGCGTGTTCACGGCGGATCATATTTCCCTGCACTACACCTTACAAACGCAGCACAGAGTTGTTTCCTCTCTATTCCTCTGGACGGAAACAAAATGTTGTTGTTCTTGTGGTTCTATTCTACATGAATTTGCGAGATCTCGAGGGTCCTCAATACAACTGTCAGTCATGGCCGCAGCCGTTCCACAACAAATCTGGACCTGGTGTGTATTGACGGAAGGAGGAGCACGGAGCGGTCACGCTGCGGAGCCGATCCGCAGCCGTTACACATCCGGTGGAAAATGGGGGTTACATTCAATGTTTTCATTCTGAATGATCTGTCAGCCTTTCAGCTGTCTAAAGCTCAAAAATGTGCTGTGTTTGCTGGACTTACAGCTGCTAAGAGGATAATTGCAACCTGTTGGAAACCACCTCATGACTTATCTGTTCGTACGTGGATCCTTTCCTTTTTCGGATGTCACATACATAGAACTCTCAATGGCTCATACGGGTAAAGCCCGGGGAAGCCTGGAGACTTGGCACAGCATTGCTGAGTCCTTAAAGTCAATGCTGTTTTCTTTTGTTTGTGTGTGTGAATTGGTCCCTTGTTTTGTGTCTGTCTGTGTGTGTGTGTGTCTGTTTGTGTCTGTCTGTTTCACATTGTTTTATCTCCCTCCCTCCCATTTTTACTCTGTTTATGTGGCCCTGGGACACGTTCCTATGTCCCAGCGTGTTGTTTGTAACTGTTTGTGAATATTATGTTTACTATATTATGTTTTCGGAATATAAAAAAAACAAAACAATTATCACAGAAAAAGTTAAAACTTTATTCCAATGTTCTAATAATAATATGAAGCTGATACAATCCTGCAGAAAAGTTCTGAAATAAGGTAGTAGAGACAGTTATGCTGGTAATTAACATGGTGCATTGAGTCACCTCTGTGATGTCCAAATTAAGCTTTGTCAAGCTTTTATTTTGTGTAAATATAGATTATGGTTCACAAACATTATTACAAATTCAACTAATTGTTCATGAAGCTTCATTTGGACATCACTTCTCTGTAACACTCTTGTTCCAGTGAAATTGTGCTGGTTGATAATTTAAAAACGAGAAAGAGGAGCTGGTGTTGTTAAGGGTCCCATGGCATGAACATTTCACTTCATGAAATTTTTTAACATTAATGTTAGTTCCTCCAGCCTGCCTATGGTCCCCCAGTTGCAAAAAATTGGGATAGGTGTAAATTGAGCCCTCGGTATCGTGCTCTGCGTTTGAGAAAATGAAAGCTCAGATTGGCCTATGAGGTCATAATATGCAAGGTTATCTCCCCTTTCTCTGCTTTGTCTGCCCAGAAAATTTGGCCCACCCATGAGAGAGAGACATCATGGCTTTCAAACGAGCAAAGTGGCAGTTGGTCAAGGCCAGACCCCCAGCCTCCACCTTGCCCTTGGAGCAGGGGAGTGTGATGATACCATTTGTGCCCGCTGAGCGTAATCTACCCCTCCTGTGTTATGATTAACATTTTATTTTATTTTATTTTATTTTACCACTACAAGTCACGTTTCTTTTAAACATTCGGTAACATAATATTAGATATATTATGTTATTATATTTCAAATCTTGCTATAGCTTTTCAACATTACCAACCCTGTTTTTAAAGTGGTCTGATAAAATGTGTATTACAAATATGTTAATTCATGGCAGTGACATCATCTCTGTAATCACTCGTATGATATATTTCCATGCATACAGACAGAATCTCGTCTCCTCTCACACAGTCAGTGGGCTTTAATTAATAAATAATAAGGATTACTCTCCAGTCTGTTGGATCTATATATATAATAAAACCACCATTAGACCTTGTGCTGTATGACATCATAGACCATTTGTATACCCTCAAAATATGAAACGTAAAAGAAATACAGTACAAACACTCCAATTACACATTTGCTCATGCATGATTACAGCCACTCATGGGGACGTAAATGTCTTAAATGTTACATAAGCATCAATATAGTGTTAAATATGGCATGTGATGGTTAATCATTGAGTGTTTTTTAATGCATGTGATAAAACATGATTACACTTGTAACCAAGTATAGATGTGCTCTCTTATCATAACACACCCCTACATGTGGACACAGTTAATGAAATAGCCTGGATTGTAGCATCTATACTGGATACAATGTAGGAAAGGTAACATACTGAAAAGATATGATCAATGTTAAAGTCAAAGCCACTGTGTGTATGTTTTTTTAAGTGACAATTCAAATTATTCTAATGGAATTTGTTTTTAACTTTAAGGAAATCTGACAATCCCAAAAAAGCGCCATCTAGTGGGCACAGAAAATAAAGAAAATGGTTCACAATGCTTTATGAAGCTTCATTTGTCCATCCATAATAAAAGAATACAAATGTGAAAAAAAATGCTTAAACTTAACTTAAACTTGTCACCGACAGCTGTATAGTCAGATAACATCTACAAAACATTGGGCAGTGATCAGTAAACAGCTGATCCTACAGAAAGGACTCATCACCATGTGGTGAGGCTTGTATAATTCCATTAGTAGAAACATTATGCAAAGTGCCACAAAGCTAGAAGTAAACACAGTAATGGCTTGCATCAGCACAGGTTACACTTTGTTAGTGAACTATAGATTACTACTTTCAAGGTTAATCATTTGGCTTTCAAATCACTGGAATAGACTGAACTGACAAATTATAGATGTGCATTAGTGTTTCCTGAAAGACCAGCTGATTATCATAAAGACAGCAAATGAGTAATAATGCTATCTCTATCATGTATTTATGCAAATATGCTGGGCTTATGATTATGATAGCCAAGTGCCACATACATTTTGACAAATGTTGATCATAAAAATGAATTCATAAAAGCAAGAACACAGCCAGCATCTGGTACTGTAATTCAAGTTCTGTATTTGTCAGTTGTATTCTTGCTTTTATGAATAAATCGTTTTTCCTTGGGTCACCTTTCTTATGGTTATGTGTCCACTTTGGCGTTTTATTTGTCCTGTGCTTATTAACACCATTGTTCCTTCAATATTCAACCCATAGACCTTTTGACAGGCTAATCATTAGTCTCATGACTTGTAATCAGTACTATTTAAAAACACTTGTCAATTCTACTCAATCATATGTCTTATAAAAAATAAGACATATCAAAGTTTATTGAAGCAGTGAAATGTGCCCTTTAGAGAAAATGGGAAATACTGAGAACATTAATGCTTATGGGGCTTGAAATGTTAGTGTTTCATTTATGCTTTTTTTTTAGCAGGGGGGGCAGGTCTGTCCAAACAGCAACCCCCCCCACACACACACACACACACACACACTTGTTTTGACACTTTGTTTAAACACAAATACATTTATTCACCTCTATTCACACACAGTGGATAGAGGTGTCAGTTGTGTCATGATGTAAATGATCACATACAATCTAGTCATCATGGCACAATTAAGGCAAAAGGACCGCAGGGTTAGCTAATGTTAACTTTTCCCAGACAACGGAGTTGGTTTTGCCTTTTTTGCTCACCAAACGGTGCTGTGGCTGCCCTCCTTCTGCCATCTTTACTCGCGCTGAGTTTTTAAATTCCAGTGGATACACACAAGACTCTGTTTTCCACCTGATTCCCTGCCCTCTTGTCACCTGCCTCTCGTTACCTAGTTACCTTGTGTATATAATGTCTGTGCTCCCCTTGTCTCTTGTTAGATCCTTGTGTCTTGACTACGTGGTTGCTTCTACGTTCCTGCCTTGTTCCTGATATTCCCTCGTGAGTTTTCCCTGGTGTGGTTTTCCCTGTTTTTGGTATTGCCTTCCCCCGTGCTTGTTTTTGGATTTTGGATGTTGCCTTTTGTTCCCTGTGTTTGTTTGGACTGTGCTAATAAAGCCCTTTTTTAAAGCTACTATCTGCCTGCTCCTCTGCTTTTGGGTCCTCCTTCACCTCCCGTAACACTTTCCGCAGTACGCGGCTAATTTCCAACATAGCGTTCAGTTTTTACATCCGAATAAAGTGTTTCCAATTATCTGGCTAAATTGTTGGTTTGATATTGGGGCGTCTGTGGCTCAGTGGTAGTGCCGTCACCTACCAATTGGAAGGTTTTTGGTTTGGTTCAATGACACTTCGTCCCATGTTGGCAGCCACAGTGTGTGAATTGTTCATATGGAATGTAAAATCACTTTGAGTAGTCATTGAGACGAGAAAAGGGCTATATAAGAACCGGCCATTTACATTTTATTACAACCCGTCTGGTGGTTTGACTCTTTATTTCTTGCCCCATATAAGATCCCAGCAATTAAACTGGTGAGTACAAAACTTTTATAGCTGATATAAAAAATGAGCAAAGCTACAAAAACAAAACTCACGTTTTGATAAACTAGTATGGCCATCTACCCCAGTTAAAACTGTCTGTTGGTGGCTTGTAGAATGCATTAAAATGTGATAGGGCTACAATATCAACCTGGAAAGATGGAGTAAGAAAAAAAAGATCTCATTCTCACCAAACTCCTTTCCCCCCTCTCTATGTGTTCCTCTGTTTCTCCCTCTGAAACATATCGCTCCCTCTGCTTATTTTTACATCTATCTAAGATGTTCATCACGGGACCAACTAATCTTTCACAATGGTCCAAACAGTGAGAAATGTCAGTATAAAAATCCTTGTTTCAAAAAAACATGAATAGATGTCATGTGACTCAATTTTTTTACAAAGTATTTAGAATTTCAAGACTGTATACTTGTTTTTTCCCCTTTGTGAGTCAGGGCCGTTTGGCAATGTCAGTATAACCCATGAAACAGTATGAGACATGGCAACGCATTAGTATGGAAATAAAAGACCTACAGAAGAGGTGTAAATTTTATTAGTGCCACTGTCAGGATCAGGGCTATGGAGCGAGTCCATCAAAGAGATAATATAAGAATTCTGTGCAGTGCCATGCTTGCATCAGTGCATGTAATACTACCAGGCATGAGATTTAGAAGAAAAGTCAAAATACAGTTTAGGGTTTACCTGGTTATCAATAAATCCAACATAGGTTTGTCATAGAGATTAAAATTGTATTAGAACTGGATCTGGGCAGTCATAAGAAATCATTTTTTGAGCTAATTCTCCTCCGTTAACATCTAAAAGGCACCCACGCTTTCTACCTTGCTACATAGGGGGAAAAAAGCAGAAGGTCATTATTTGTCAAAACATAGTGAGTTGCCTAGTGAAGGCAGGCTTTAAGGATTTCATGTAGACAAAAGCACATTTGTTTTGTCCCTTAATGTGATATTTTAAGATTTGGCAAATACATCCCTCAGAACAAGGAGTTTCTGAATGTCTTTTCAGACACATATTCACATAATATGCTCCCACGCAACACTCATAAAGTGTCCTTTAGGAGTCCTAAGCCACAGACACTAAGGAACCAGTCATAAGCTGAAATGAGTGACTCCCTGTTGTTTGCAACAGTGTGTGTCAAAAAAACGACTGACTTGTGATATGATGTATAATGGTAATGTTCAGCCTGGAAACATCACATAGCCAAATGCCTAAAAGCAGCCTGAATTTGACCTCCACAATCTAAATGAAATGGTAACACACCAAAAAGACGACTAAAGCAGTGGCGACAGTGGGAATACAATTGAACACAAACTGCAGGATACCAGTGCTTTGTAGTGATGTCCAAATGAAGCTTCATGAAGCTGAAGTGAGCAGCTGCGATGTTGAAAACATGCTGTTCCAGTAAATAGGCAACACAAGAAGCACACTGTCAGAACATAGTGGAAAGTGGATTATATACAATAACATTATATACAGCAAATTACTTAGATTTACCTAAAGTTCCTAGGAAATCTTCCACTGTATAAAATAAATACAGCGGCTGAAATCCTGTGTTTTGAGCACCTGCGTTCATCACTGTCAATAATGCCAGGTGTCCCGACTACACCATCGACTGACTGTGCCATTTAGGGATCAGATTTGAGGAAGCTGATTTGCTAAATTAATGTTGCTATGTGCAGATCTTATGTCGGCAATTGCAAGTGCTGCTGCACTGACTTGTCAATGTTTCTGTTGCTCCAGAAGATATATTGAGAGCGAGGAATCAACAGAAATGGTATTGTGCATTTTAAACACACACAAAAACATTTAAAATAAGTAATTATTGTATAAAAACATTTATTTTTGTGCCCTAGCACCCTCCATTGGCCAGCTTCTACTGGACTAAAGAATCCCCTTTAGACTTTCCTCAAGGGGAAATTCTTTGTCACAAACATTGTACGTCATGGACACATTGTGCTTACAGAGAAACAAAAGTACAAACATAACAGAATGACACGCAGAGAAACAACACACACAGATAACACAGACAAAGTGTCACTGATTTATCTCGGTCTATTGTTTAGGGCTGCTATGGCTGCAGGCACCAGGTTTCTGCCATAATGAGCTCTCTTACACCTTTGGGTCTGTACTGTAAAATTGAGATCTGAGAGTGTGGGTGTGGTAAGACAGACAAGATTTGAATGGTAACCACTGCAATGTTGTATTTTAAAGTGTGTACTTTAATGTATCCACAGCTGCAGTCACATGTATTGTTCCTGTATGGCACAAAGGACAATAGATGATCAGGCTTAAGAGACGAGCGAGGGCTGATCGCGTTTCCATCATCAAAATACAAAAGTTAAGCAGCTTTTGTGTCACAGAATTCATTTTAGAACCAAAGTCCATGTTGGTGAAATTCTCTTGAAATGTGCCCCGTACACGTTATTATTTATCCATTTTCTGACACTTAGCAAGGTTATGGTGGCAGCAGGCCACGGAATTTGCGTTTTTGGGGAATGTTACATGCTTTAATTATTTCTTGACAAACAACAGCCACAAAACGGGTTTAGGTATATGTCTCAGTACTGGCAAAATGGTAAACCTGGCAAACTCTAGCAAAGACAGCAAACACTTTAGCCAAGTAGTCCACAATGTAGAACACAGACCTGCACTGCCTTAAAATTATTACAGCAGTTACACTGATTAAGAATCCAAAGGAAGTATGTGAACAGGAATGACAAAATCCAACCTTTATACAGCCTCACAAGTGAAGCTTTTTGAAAGCTGGTTTTTCCAAATCATGTTTCGTTAAAGCTGTCTTTTCATCACTTTTAAATTGTCATTGATACATTTGGGATTTATGGTTCACATAGAGTGCCAAACACATGATCAGCTGTCTCTGTGTCACATGGGTGAAATAAAGTTGGCAATGCAAATGTAGCGTGTCACTTGAGAGACTGAGGGAGATGAAGAGAGGGAGATAGATTATTTGAGCCGACAGGCTTTCATGTCATATGCTTTTTTCATCAAGTGAACGATCAACCCCCCCCCCCAACACACACACACAAACATCACAGTCAACTGCCTGATTGCCTAAGCCCATATGGTTTAAGGCCCCTACCAACCTCAATATCCATGTAAATCTGCATAAGCCCAAGGTAATGAAAGAACAACATGGATATGGCACGACTCTCAAGAGCCCTGTGCTAAGATGTCACAAACACAGACAAAAGAGAGAGAAATAAATAGGCAGTGCTTTTTCGAAAAGTTAATGATTGGGCTACATTACCCTGAGTGTATTTGTGTGTATCTCAGTGAGGTGTGTGGACATACAAACTGAAAGCCAGTTGTCTTTACTTAAGGTCCCTAAGCTTTAGCATTAAAAAACACAGGATGGGTTTATAGTATTTGATATATGGCATAATTAGCAGTGACTCATCTAATCTTTTGTTCTTAGGAATGATTTGCATCACCACCAACACAAAAATTTAAGTTGAAGTGGAATTTACAAGGGGTTTGAAAATTCAAGTGGGGTAAACAGGCGGGTGGTTTACCATTTAATTTGCAGAAAACAGAGAAGAGAGCACTTTACACACCAGGTTGGAATAAACCTTTATGAATTCATGTTATGCTCCAGTCTAGGGTTGACTAGGAAACATAAAAAAGGCCATAATATCCTGGGAGTCACTATTCCGGGAACCACACGCAAGCTTATGCTATATGCTGACGATATTTTAATGATCATTACAAACCCAGGCAAGTCTCTTCCTGCATTGTTCGAAATTATGAAATCTTTCTCTAGCTTCTCAGGTTATGGAGCAAATTGGGCGAAATCTGAAGCTCTCCCCCTCGACGACATATAACCCAAAAACATTATTTCAAGCCGGATTATTACAGTGGCCCCCTAAAGAAATTAAGTCTCTGGAAATATTATGTCCCAAGCAATTAGACAAAATAGTGCAATGTAATTTTGAACCGCTCCTAGAAAGAAATCCATAGGTAGCCAGTGAATTACCTACTGTAGATGGTGGTCGGCGTGCCAACGAGGCTTGAAGATTTGCACATGGAGATTCAGAGGAGATGTAAGAGTTGAAAGTGAAAAGTAGCTACATTTTCTAAATTGTCCGCTTACAGTGCCAACGAGAGCACAATATTTCGGGGGTACGCAATAGCTATTCAACTTTGGAAGTTATTGATGATCTCAGAAACAACGATAGACGACACAATCTAATCACAACGTCAATGCTTGTGCATTTGTTATTCAAATACTCTGGAAGTCTACTTATTAAGAGTATGCGTTCCCCTTTTGAGTATAAAACACGTTCCTGAGACTGTAGATGTCAGGAATAACCATTGAATCACAACTTCCATTCATGTGCTTGTGCCAGTGTTAAACCACCTGCAAGTCACAGTATTTTCTGCATCAGTTGTGTTTTTTTGGTTTTAAAACTCCTGCCCCGTGTGAGGGTTGAACTCACGACCTTCAGATTATGAGACTAACGCGCTGCCTACTGTGCCAACGAGGCTATAAACGCTGGTGCAATGGTTGGGAAAATTTCAGAAAAACTAATAATCGGGTCTTCAATCTCAATAAAAACAATGTATCTGGAAGCCTATGTACTCAAACAAAGGGTAAAATCGACCCTAGAGGCTTTGTCATGACCCCATAAAAAGGCCATGAAAAAAGGCTGTGTGCAAAGGTTGAAGGAAACGCAAGAATATGACTACAACAAAAGAAATTATAATTCTATGATAATCATAGTCAGTTTAGTCAGTGGTGAATGTGTATGGATGGATGAGTGTGAGGTATGGTGTCAGCAATTTATGCTGGACAGTGTAAAACTAACAAAGATGAGCAGGAGAGGTGCTGGACTGAGAGCACCTCTAGGGCAATCACAGATGCACAACCAATAATAAAACACTACTGAGTGAATGCGTTCAGAAAATGACGAACATTGTTCAGAAAGCTTAATAAAGTTTCATTTGACAATAACTATTGACCACCTGAACCTGGTAAAAGGTATGAGGTACTCAAGCATAGCTAGCCAGTGAGTTACCTACTGTAGGTGGTGGTAAGCAATAAGTATTCAACTTCGCAAGTAATTGTTGATCTCAGAAACAACAATAGACAAGTTTTGGGCAGACATTTCTAAAGTGGGTGAAGCAGTTCAAGCAGTTCAAGCAGCCGTACAAACTAATTGCATCATTTCTTCACATTTCAAGCTCGGTCATGGGACCTGAACAGGCTGCTCTCTCCCCATTATTTTTTTGTTAAGGATTGGAGCCATTGGCTGCAGCAATTTGTAAAGACCCTAATATCCCGGGAGTCACTATTCCGGGAACCACACGCAAGCTTATGCTATATGCTGACGATATTTTAATGATCATTACAAACCCAGGCAAGTCTCTTCCTGCATTGTTCGAAATTATGAAATCTTTCTCTAGCTTCTCAGGTTATGGAGCAAATTGGGCAAAATCTGAAGCTCTCCCCCTCGACGACATATAACCCAAAAACATTATTTCAAGCCAGATTATTACAGTGGCCCCTAAAGAAATTAAGTCTCTGGAAATATTATGTCCCAAGCAATTAGACAAAATAGTGCAATGTAATTTTGAACCGCTCCTAGAAAGAAATCCATAGGTAGCCAGTGAATTACCTACTGTAGATGGTGGTCGGCGTGCCAACGAGGCTTGAAAATTTGCACATGGTGATTCAGAGGAGATGTAAGAGTTGAAAGTGAAAAGTAGCTACATTTTCTAAATTGTCCGCTTACAGTTCCAACGAGAGCACAATATTACGGGGATACGCAATAGCTATTCAACTTTGGAAGTTATTGCTGATATCAGAAACAACAATAGACGACACAATCTTATCACAACGTCAATGCTTGTGCCTTTGTTATTCAAATACTCTGGAAGTCTACTTATTAAGAGTATGCGTTCCCCTTTGAGTATAAAACACCTTCCTGAGACTGTAGATGTCAGGAATAACCATGGAATCACAACTTCCATTCATGTGCTTGTCCCAGTGTTCAACCACCTGCAAGTCACAGTATTTTCTGCATCAGTTGTGTTTTTTGGTTTTAAAACACCTGCCCCGTGTGAGGGTTGAACTCATGGGACCTTCAGATTATGAGACTGACGCGCTGCCTTCTGCGCCAACGAGGCTACAAAAAGCTGGTGCAATGGTTGGGAAAATTTCAGAAAAACTAACAATCGGGTCTTCAATCTCAATAAAACAATGTATCTGGAAGAATATGTACTCAAACAAAGGCTAAAATCGACCCTAGAGGCTTTGTCATGACCCCATAAAAAGGCCATGACAAAAGGTCGTGTGCATTAAGGTTGAAGGAAACGCAAGAATATGAACTCACGACCTTCAGATTATGAGACTGACACGCTGCCTACTGCGCCAACGAGGCTATAAAAGCTGGTGCAATGTTTGGGAAAACCAAAGGAAAAATTAACAATTGGGTCTTCAATCTCAATAAAAACAATGTATCTGGAAGCCTATGTACTCAAACAAAGGGTAAAAATCGAAGAGGCTTTGTCATGACCTCATAAAAAGGCCATGACAATAGGCCGTGTGCAAAGGTTGAAGGAAACGCAAGAATATGAGCTCACGACCTTCAGATCATGAGACTGCGCTGCCTACTGCGCCAACGAGGCTATAAAAGCTGGTGCAATGGTTGGGAAAATTTCAGAAAAACTAACAATTGGGTCTTCAATCTCAATAAAAAAAATGTATCTGAAGCCTATGTACTCAAACAAAGGGTAAAATCGATCCTAGAGGCTTTGTCATGACCCCATAAAAGGCCATGACAAAAAGGCCGTGTGCAAGGTTGAAGGAAACGCAAGAATATGACTACAACAAAAGAAATTATAATTCTATGATGATCATAGTCAGTTTAGTCAGTGGTGAATGTGTATGGATGGATGAGTGTGAGGTATGGTGTCAGCGATTTATGCTGGACAGTGTAAAACTAACAAAGATGAGCAGGAGAGGTGCTGGACTGAGAGCACCTCTAGGGCAATCACAAATGCACAACCAATAATAAAAGACTACTGAGTGAATGCTCAGAAAATGACGAACATTGTTCAGAAAGCTTAATAAAGTTTCATTTGACAATAACTATTGACCACCTGAACCTGGTAAAAGGTATGAGGTACTCAAGCATAGCTAGCCAGTGAGTTACCTACTGTAGGTGGTGGTAAGCAATAAGTATTCAACTTTGCAAGTAATTGTTGATCTCAGAAACAACAATAGACAAGTTTTGGGCAGACATTTCTAAAGTGGGTGAAACTGTTATATAATGAGCTTCAAGCAGCCGTACAAACTAATTGCATAATTTCTTCTTCACATTTCAAACTCGGTCATGGGACCTGAACAGGCTCCTCTCTCTCCCCATTATCTTTTTTGTTTAGGATTGGAGCCATTGGTTGCAGCAATTTGTAAAGACCCTAATATCCCGGGAGTCACTATTCCGGGAACCACACGCAAGCTTATGCTATATGCTGACGATATTTTAATGATCATTACAAACCCAGGCAAGTCTCTTCCTGCATTGTTCGAAATTATGAAATCTTTCTCTAGCTTCTCAGGTTATGGAGCAAATTGGGCAAAATCTGAAGCTCTCCCCTCAACGACATATAACCCAAAAACATTATTTCAAGCCGGATTATTACAGTGGCCCCTAAAGAAATTAAGTCTCTGGAAATATTATGTCCCAAGCAATTAGACAAAATAGTGCAATGTAATTTTGAACCGCTCCTAGAAAGAAATCCATAGGTAGCCAGTGAATTACCTACTGTAGATGGTGGTCGGCGTGCCAACGAGGCTTGAAAATTTGCACATGGTGATTCAGAGGAGATGTAAGAGTTGAAAGTCAAAAGTAGCTACATTTTCTAAATTGTCCGCTTACAGTGCCAACGAGAGCAAATATTACGGGGTAAATAGCTATTCAACTTTGGAAGTTATTGCTGATATCAGAAACAACAATAGATCTGGAACAATCTTATCACAACGTCAATGCTTGTGCCTTTGTTATTCAAATACTCTGAAGTCTACTTATTAAGAGTATGCGTTCCCCTTTGAGTATAAAACACCTTCCTGAGACTGTAGATGTCAGGAATAACCATGGAATCACAACTTCCATTCATGTGCTTGTGCCAGTGTTCAACCACCTGCAAGTCACAGTATTTTCTGCATCAGTTGTGTCTTTTTTTTTTGGTTTTAAAACACCTGCCCCATGTGTGAGGGTTGAACTCACGACCTTCAGATTATGAGACTGACGCGCTGCTTACTGCGCCAACGAGGCTACAAAAGCTGGTGCAATGGTTGGGAAAATTTCAGAAAAATTAACAATTGGGTCTTCAATCTCAATAAAAACAATGTATCTGGAAGCCTATGTACTCAAACAAAGGGTAAAATCGACCTTAGAGGCTTTGTCATGACCCCATAAAAAGGCCATGACAAAAGGCCGTGTGCAAAGGTTGAAGGAAACGCAAGAATATGAACTCACGACCTTCAGATTATGAGACTGACACGCTGCCTACTGCGCCAACGAGGCTATAAAAGCTGGTGCAATGGTTGGGAAAATTTCAGAAAAACTAACAATTGGGTCTTCAATCTCAATAAAAACAATGTATCTGGAAGCCTATGTACTCAAACAAAGGGTAAAATCGACCCTAGAGGCTTTGTCATGACCCCATAAAAAAGGCCATGACAAAAGGCCGTGTGCAAAGGTTGAAGGAAACGCAAGAATATGACTACAACAAAAGAAATTATAATTCTATGATGATCATAGTCAGTTTAGTCAGTGGTGAATGTGTATGGATGGATGAGTGTGAGGTATGGTGTCAGTGAGGTATGGTGTCAGCGATTTATGCTGGACAGTGTAAAACTAACAAAGATGAGCAGGAGAGGTGCTGGACTGAGAGCACCTCTAGGGCAATCACAAATGCACAACCAATAATAAAAGACTACTGAGTGAATGTTCAGAAAATGACGAACATTGTTCAGAAAGCTTAATAAAGTTTCATTTGACAATAACTATTGACCACCTGAACCTGGTAAAAGGTATGAGGTACTCAAGCATAGCTAGCCAGTGAGTTACCTACTGTAGGTGGTGGTAAGCAATAAGTATTCAACTTTGCAAGTAATTGTTGATCTCAGAAACAACAATAGACAAGTTTTGGGCAGACATTTCTAAAGTGGGTGAAACTGTTATATAATGAGCTTCAAGCAGCCGTATAAACTAATTGCATAATTTCTTCACATTTCAAGCTGGTCATGGGACCTGAACAGGCTCCTCTCTCTCCCCATTATCTTTTGTTTAGGATTGGAGCCATTGGTTGCAGCAATTTGTAAAGACCCTAATATCCCGGGAGTCACTATTCCGGGAACCACACGCAAGCTTATGCTATATGCTGACGATATTTTAATGATCATTACAAACCCAGGCAAGTCTCTTCCTGCATTGTTCGAAATTATGAAATCTTTCTCTAGCTTCTCAGGTTATGGAGCAAATTGGGGAGAAATCTGAAGCTCTCCCTCGACGACATATAACCCAAAAACATTATTTCAAGCCGGATTATTACAGTGGCCCCTAAAGAAATTAAGTCTCTGGAAATATTATGTCCCAAGCAATTAGACAAAATAGTGCAATGTAATTTTGAACCGCTCCTAGAAAGAAATCCATAGGTAGCCAGTGAATTACCAACTGTAGATGGTGGTCGGCGTGCCAACGAGGCTTGAAGATTTGCACATGGAGATTCAGAGGAGATGTAAGAGTTGAAAGTCAAAAGTAGCTACATTTTCTAAATTGTCCGCTTACAGTGCCAACGAGAGCACAATATTACGGGGATACGCAATAGCTATTCAACTTTGGAAGTTATTGATGATCTCAGAAACAACAATAGACAAGTTTTGGGCAGACATTTCTAAAGTGGGTGAAACTGTTATATAATGAGCTTCAAGCAGCCGTACAAACTAATTGCATAATTTCTTCACATTTCAAACTCGGTCATGGGACCTGAACAGGCTCCTCTCTCTCCCCATTATCTTTTTTTGTTTAGGATTGGAGCCATTGGTTGCAGCAATTTGTAAAGACCCTAATATCCCGGGAGTCACTATTCCGGGAACCACACGCAAGCTTATGCTATATGCTGACGATATTTTAATGATCATTACAAACCCAGGCAAGTCTCTTCCTGCATTGTTCGAAATTATGAAATCTTTCTCTAGCTTCTCAGGTTATGGAGCAAATTGGGCAAAATCTGAAGCTCTCCCTCGACGACATATAACCCAAAAACATTATTTCAAGCCGGATTATTACAGTGGCCCCTAAAGAAATTAAGTCTCTGGAAATATTATGTCCCAAGCAATTAGACAAAATAGTGCAATGTAATTTTGAACCGCTCCTAGAAAGAAATCCATAGGTAGCCAGTGAATTACCTACTGTAGATGGTGGTCGGCGTGCCAACGAGGCTTGAAAAATTTGCACATGGTGATTCAGAGGAGATGTAAGAGTTGAAAGTGAAAAGTAGCTACATTTTCTAAATTGTCCGCTTACAGTGCCAACGAGAGCACAATATTACGGGGTACGCAATAGCTATTCAACTTTGGAAGTTATTGCTGATCTCAGAAACAACGATAGACGACACAATCTTATCACAACGTCAATGCTTGTGCCTTTGTTATTCAAATACTCTGGAAGTCTACTTATTAAGAGTATGCGTTCCCCTTTTGAGTATAAAACACCTTCCTGAGACTGTAGATGTCAGGAATAACCATGGAATCACAACTTCCATTCATGTGCTTGTCCCAGTGTTCAACCACCTGCAAGTCACAGTATTTTCTGCATCAGTTGTGTTTTTTGGTTTTAAAAACACCTGCCCGGTGAGGGTTGAACTCACGACCTTCAGATTATGAGACTGGCGCGCTGCCTTCTGCCAACGAGGCTAAAAAACTGGTGCAATGGTTGGGAAAATTTTTAAAAAAACTAACAATGGGTCTTCAATCTCAATAAAAACAATGTATCTGGAAGAATATGTACTCAAACAAAGGCTAAAATCGACCCTAGACTTTGTCATGACCCCATAAAAGGCCATGACAAAAGGCCATGTGCAAAGGTTGAAGGAAACGCAAGAATATGAACTCACGACCTTCAGATTATGAGACTGACACGCTGCCTACTGCGCCAACGAGGCTATAAAAGCTGGTGCAATGGTTGGGAAAATTTCAGAAAAACTAACAATTGGGTCTTCAATCTCAATAAAAACAATGTATCTGGAAGAATATGTACTCAAACAAAGGCTAAAATCGACCCTAGAGGCTTTGTCATGACCCCCCAAAAAGCCATGACAAAAGGCCATGTCAAAGGTTGAAGGAAACGCAAGAATATGAACTCACGACCTTCAGATTATGAGACTGACACGCTGCCTACTGCGCCAACGAGGCTATAAAAGCTGGTGAAGGAAAAATTAACAATTGGGTCTTCAATCTCAATAAAAAAAACAATGTATCTGGAAGCCTATGTACTCAAACAAAGGGTAAAATCGACTAGAGGCTTTGTCATGACCTCATAAAAAGGCCATGACAATAGGCCGTGTGCAAAGGTTGAAGGAAACGCAAGAATATGAGCTCACGACCTTCAGATCATGAGACTGACGCGCTGCCTACTGCGCCAACGAGGCTATAAAAGCTGGTGCAATGGTTGGGAAAATTTCAGAAAAACTAACAATTGGGTCTTCAATCTCAATAAAAAAAATGTATCTGGAAGCCTATGTACTCAAACAAAGGGTAAAATCGACCCTAGAGGCTTTGTCATGACCCCAAAAAGGCCATGACAAAAGGCCGTGTGCAAAGGTTGAAGGAAACGCAAGAATATGACTACAACAAAAGAAATTATAATTCTATGATGATCATAGTCAGTTTAGTCAGTGGTGAATGTGTATGGATGGATGAGTGTGAGGTATGGTGTCAGCGATTTATGCTGGACAGTGTAAAACTAACAAAGATGAGCAGGAGAGGTGCTGGACTGAGAGCACCTCTAGGGCAATCACAAATGCACAACCAATAATAAAAGACTACTGAGTGAATGTGTTCAGAAAATGATGAACATTGTTCAGAAAGCTTAATAAAGTTTCATTTGACAATAACTATTGACCACCTGAACCTGGTAAAAGGTATGAGGTACTCAAGCATAGCTAGCCAGTGAGTTACCTACTGTAGGTGGTGGTAAGCAATAAGTATTCAACTTTGCAAGTAATTGTTGATCTCAGAAACAACAATAGACAAGTTTTGGGCAGACATTTCTAAAGTGGGTGAAACTGTTATATAATGAGCTTCAAGCAGCCGCATAAACTAATTGCATAATTTCTTCACATTTCAAGCTCGGTCATGGGACCTGAACAGGCCTCTCTCTCCCCATTATCTTTTTGTTTAGGATTGGAGCCATTGGTTGCAGCAATTTGTAAAGACCCTAATATCCCGGGAGTCACTATTCCGGGAACCACACGCAAGCTTATGCTATATGCTGACGATATTTTAATGATCATTACAAACCCAGGCAAGTCTCTTCCTGCATTGTTCGAAATTATGAAATCTTTCTCTAGCTTCTCAGGTTATGGAGCAAATTGGGAGAAATCTGAAGCTCTCCCCTCGACGACATATAACCCAAAAACATTATTTCAAGCCGGATTATTACAGTGGCCCCTAAAGAAATTAAGTCTCTGGAAATATTATGTCCCAAGCAATTAGACAAAATAGTGCAATGTAATTTTGAACCGCTCCTAGAAAGAAATCCATAGGTAGCCAGTGAATTACCTACTGTAGATGGTGGTCGGCGTGCCAACGAGGCTTGAAGATTTGCACATGGAGATTCAGAGGAGATGTAAGAGTTGAAAGTCAAAAGTAGCTACATTTTCTAAATTGTCCGATTACAGTGCCAACGAGAGCACAATATTACGGGGATACGCAATAGCTATTCAACTTTGGAAGTTATTGATGATCTCAGAAACAACAATAGACAAGTTTTGGGCAGACATTTCTAAAGTGGGTGAAACTGTTATATAATGAGCTTCAAGCAGCCGCACAAACTAATTGCATAATTTCTTCACATTTCAAACTCGGTCATGGGACCTGAACAGGCCTCTCTCCCCATTATCTTTTTTGTTTAGGATTGGAGCCATTGGTTGCAGCAATTTGTAAAGACCCTAATATCCCGGGAGTCACTATTCCGGGAACCACACGCAAGCTTATGCTATATGCTGACGATATTTTAATGATCATTACAAACCCAGGCAAGTCTCTTCCTGCATTGTTCGAAATTATGAAATCTTTTCTAGCTTCTCAGGTTATGGAGCAAATTGGGCAAAATCTGAAGCTCTCCCTCGACGACATATAACCCAAAAACATTATTTCAAGCCGGATTATTACAGTGGCCCCTAAAGAAATTAAGTCTCTGGAAATATTATGTCCCAAGCAATTAGACAAAATAGTGCAATGTAATTTTGAACCGCTCCTAGAAAGAAATCCATAGGTAGCCAGTGAATTACCTACTGTAGATGGTGGTCGGAATGCCAACGAGGCTTGAAAATTTGCACATGGTGATTCAGAGGAGATGTAAGAGTTGAAAGTGAAAAGTAGCTACATTTTCTAAATTGTCCGCTTACAGTGCCAACGAGAGCACAATATTACGGGGGTACGCAATAGCTATTCAACTTTGGAAGTTATTGCTGATCTCAGAAACAACGATA
Source organism: Etheostoma perlongum (assembly GCA_026937815.1). Taxonomy (NCBI): domain Eukaryota; kingdom Metazoa; phylum Chordata; class Actinopteri; order Perciformes; family Percidae; genus Etheostoma; species Etheostoma perlongum. The sequence continues at coordinate 1,045,277 of CM049380.1, forward strand.
GACGACACAATCTTATCACAACGCCAATGCTTGTGCCTTTGTTATTCAAATACTCTGAAGTGTACTTATTAAGAGTATGCTCCCCTTTGAGTATAAAAACACCTTCCTGAGACTGTAGATGTCAGGAATAACCATGGAATCACAACTTCCATTCATGTGCTTGTCCCAGTGTTCAACCACCTGCAAGTCACAGTATTTTCTGCATCAGTTGTGTTTTTTGGTTTTAAACACCTGCCCCCGACCTTCTCAGATTATGAGTGAGGGCCTTCTGAACTCAAAAACAATGGTTGGGAAAATTTCAGATTATGAGACTGAATATGTACTGCCTAGACTGTCATGACCCCATAAAAATGACAAAAGGCCATGTGCAAATATAAAAGCTGGGCAATGGTTGGTACAATAGGTCGCTGAAAATTTCTGCGCCCAACGAGGCTAAAAAAAATCTCAATAAAACAAATCTGGAAGCCTTGTATCAAACAAATAAAAACCTAGAGGCTTTGTCATGTATCATAAAAGGCCATGACAAAGGCCGTGGTGCAAAGGTTGAAGGAAATCAAGAAATGAGCTCACCCCTTCAGATCAGGAGACTGGCTGCTGCCTACTGCGCCAACGAGGCCTGGTGCAATGGTTGGGAAAATTTCAGAAAACTAACAATTGGGTCTTCAATCTCAATAAAAAAATGTATTGGAAGCCATGTACTCAAACAAAAAACTTGAGGCTTTGTCATGACCCCATAAAAAGGCCATTGTTGCAAAGGTTGAAGGAAACGCAAGAATATGACTACAACAAAAGAAATTATAATTCTATGATGATCATAGTCAGTTTAGTCAGTGGTGAATGTGTATGGATGGATGAGTGTGAGGTATGGTGTCAGTGATTTATGCTGGACAGTGTAAAACTAACAAAGATGAGCAGGAGAGGTGCTGGACTGAGAGCACCTCTAGGGCAATCACAAATGCACAACCAATAATAAAAGACTACTGAGTGAATGCGTTCAGAAAATGACGAACATTGTTCAGAAAGCTTAATAAAGTTTCATTTGACAATAACTATTGACCACCTGAACCTGGTAAAAGGTATGAGGTACTCAAGCATAGCTAGCCAGTGAGTTACCTACTGTAGGTGGTGGTAAGCAATAAGTATTCAACTTTGCAAGTAATTGTTGATCTCAGAAACAACAATAGACAAGTTTTGGGCAGACATTTCTAAAGTGGGTGAAACTGTTATATAATGAGCTTCAAGCAGCCATAAACTAATTGCATAATTTCTTCACATTTCAAGCTCGGTCATGGGACCTGAACAGGCTCCTCTCTCTCCCCATTATCTTTTTGTTTAGGATTGGAGCCATTGGTTGCAGCAATTTGTAAAGACCCTAATATCCCGGGAGTCACTATTCCGGGAACCACACGCAAGCTTATGCTATATGCTGACGATATTTTAATGATCATTACAAACCCAGGCAAGTCTCTTCCTGCATTGTTCGAAATTATGAAATCTTTCTCTAGCTTCTCAGGTTATGGAGCAAATTGGGAGAAATCTGAAGCTCTCCCCAACGACATATAACCCAAAAACATTATTTCAAGCCAGATTATTACAGTGGCCCCTAAAGAAATTAAGTCTCTGGAAATATTATGTCCCAAGCAATTAGACAAAATAGTGCAATGTAATTTTGAACCGCTCCTAGAAAGAAATCCATAGGTAGCCAGTGAATTACCAACTGTAGATGGTGGTCGGCGTACAACGAGGCTTGAAGATTTGCACATGGAGATTCAGAGGAGATGTAAGAGTTGAAAGTCAAAAGTAGCTACATTTTCTAAATTGTCCGCTTACATTGCCATCGAGAGCACAATATTACGGGATACGCAATAGCTATTCAACTTTGGAAGTTATTGATGATCTCAGAAACAACAATAGACAAGTTTTGGGCAGACATTTCTAAAGTGGGTGAAACTGTTATATAATGAGCTTCAAGCAGCCGCATAAACTAATTGCATAATTTCTTCACATTTCAAACTCGGTCATGGGACCTGAACAGGCTCCTCTCTCTCCCCATTATCTTTTTGTTTAGGATTGGAGCCATTGGTTGCAGCAATTTGTAAAGACCCTAATATCCCGGAGTCACTATTCCGGGAACCACACGCAAGCTTATGCTATATGCTGACGATATTTTAATGATCATTACAAACCCAGGCAAGTCTCTTCCTGCATTGTTCGAAATTATGAAATCTTTCTCTAGCTTCTCAGGTTATGGAGCAAATTGGGCAAAATCTGAACTCTCCCTCGACGACATATAACCCAAAAACATTATTTCAAGCCGGATTATTACAGTGGCCCCTAAAGAAATTAAGTCTCTGGAAATATTATGTCCCAAGCAATTAGACAAAATAGTGCAATGTAATTTTGAACCGCTCCTAGAAAGAAATCCATAGGTAGCCAGTGAATTACCTACTGTAGATGGTGGTCGGCGTGCCAACGAGGCTTGAAAATTTGCACATGGTGATTCAGAGGAGATGTAAGAGTTGAAAGTGAAAAGTAGCTACATTTTCTAAATTGTCCGCTTACAGTGCCAACGAGCACAATATTGCAATGGGGGTACGCAATAGCTATTCAACTTTGGAAGTTATTGCTGATCTCAGAAAAACAACGATAGACGACACAATCTTATCACAACGTCAATGCTTGTGCCTTTGTTATTCAAATACTCTGGAAGTCTACTTATTAAGAGTATGCGTTCCCCTTTGAGTATAAAACACCTTCCTGAGACTGTAGATGTCAGGAATAACCATGGAATCACAACTTCCATTCATGTGCTTGTCCCAGTGTTCAACCACCTGCAAGTCACAGTATTTTCTGCATCAGTTGTGTTTTTTTGGTTTTAAAACACCTGCCCCGTGTGAGGGTTGAACTCAAGACCTTCAGATTATGAGACTGACGCGCTGCCTACTGCGCCAACGAGGCTATAAAAACTGGTGCAATGGTTGGGAAAATTTCAGAAAAACTAACAATCGGGTCTTCAATCTCAATAAAAACAATGTATCTGGAAGAATATGTACTCAAACAAAGGCTAAAATCGACCTTAGAGGCTTTGTCATGACCCCATAAAAAAGGCCATGACAAAAGGCCATGTGCAAAGGTTGAAGGAAACGCAAGAATATGAACTCACGACCTTCAGATTATGAGACTGACACGCTGCCTACTGCGCCAACGAGGCTATAAAAAGCTGGTGCAATGGTTGGGAAAATTTTGGAAAAATTAACAATTGGGTCTTCAATCTCAATAAAAACAATGTATCTGAAGCCTATGTACTCAAACAAAGGGTAAAAAATCGACCCTAGAGGCTTTGTCATGACCTCATAAAAGGCCATGACAATAGGTCGTGTGCAAAGGTTGAAGGAAACGCAAGAATATGAGCTCACGACCTTCAGATCATGAGACTGACGCGCTGCCTAGATGTGCGCCAACGAGGCTATAAAAGCTGGTGCAATGGTTGGGAAAATTTCAGAAAAACTAACAATTGGGTCTTCTTCAATCTCAAAAAAAATGTATCTGGAAGCCTATGTACTCAAACAAAGGGTAAAATCGACTTAGAGGCTTTGTCATGACCCCCATAAAAAGGCCATGACAAAAGGCCGTGGTGCAAAGGTTGAAGGAAACGCAAGAATATGACTACAACAAAAGAAATTATAATTCTATGATGATCATAGTCAGTTTAGTCAGTGGTGAATGTGTATGGATGGATGAGTGTGAGGTATGGTGTCAGCGATTTATGCTGGACAGTGTAAAACTAACAAAGATGAGCAGGAGAGGTGCTGGACTGAGAGCACCTCTAGGGCAATCACAAATGCACAACCAATAATAAAAAGACTACTGAGTGAATGTTCAGAAAATGACGAACATTGTTCAGAAAGCTTAATAAAGTTTCATTTGACAATAACTATTGACCACCTGAACCTGGTAAAAGGTATGAGGTACTCAAGCATAGCTAGCCAGTGAGTTACCTACTGTAGGTGGTGGTAAGCAATAAGTATTCAACTTTGCAAGTAATTGTTGATCTCAGAAACAACAATAGACAAGTTTTGGGCAGACATTTCTAAAGTGGGTGAAACTGTTATATAATGAGCTTCAAGCAGCCGCATACAAACTAATTGCATAATTTCTTCACATTTCAAGCTCGGTCATGGGACCTGAACAGGCCTCCTCTCTCTCCCATTATCTTTTTGTTTAGGATTGGAGCCATTGGTTGCAGCAATTTGTAAAGACCCTAATATCCCGGGAGTCACTATTCCGGGAACCACACGCAAGCTTATGCTATATGCTGACGATATTTTAATGATCATTACAAACCCAGGCAAGTCTCTTCCTGCATTGTTCGAAATTATGAAATCTTTTTCTAGCTTCTCAGGTTATGGAGCAAATTGGGAGAAATCTGAAGCTCTCCCTCGACGACATATAACCCAAAAACATTATTTCAAGCCGATTATTACAGTGGCCCCTAAAGAAATTAAGTCTCTGGAAATATTATGTCCCAAGCAATTAGACAAAATAGTGCAATGTAATTTTGAACCGCTCCTAGAAAGAAATCCATAGGTAGCCAGTGAATTACCAACTGTAGATGGTGGTCGGCGTAACGAGGCTTGAAGATTTGCACATGGAGATTCAGAGGAGATGTAAGAGTTGAAAGTCAAAAGTAGCTACATTTTCTAAATTGTCCGCTTACAGTGCCATCGAGAGCACAATATTACGGGGATACGCAATAGCTATTCAACTTTGGAAGTTATTGATGATCTCAGAAACAACAATAGACAAGTTTTGGGCAGACATTTCTAAAGTGGGTGAAACTGTTATATAATGAGCTTCAAGCAGCCGTACAAACTAATTGCATAATTTCTTCACATTTCAAACTCGGTCATGGGACCTGAACAGGCTCCTCTCTCCCCATTATCTTTTTTGTTTAGGATTGGAGCCATTGGTTGCAGCAATTTGTAAAGACCCTAATATCGGGAGTCACTATTCGGGAACCACACGCAAGCTTATGCTATATGCTGACGATATTTTAATGATCATTACAAACCCAGGCAAGTCTCTTCCTGCATTGTTCGAAATTATGAAATCTTTCTCTAGCTTCTCAGGTTATGGAGCAAATTGGGCAAAATCTGAAGCTCTCCCTCGACGACATATAACCCAAAAACATTATTTCAAGCCGGATTATTACAGTGGCCCCTAAAGAAATTAAGTCTCTGGAAATATTATGTCCCAAGCAATTAGACAAAATAGTGCAATGTAATTTTGAACCGCTCCTAGAAAGAAATCCATAGGTAGCCAGTGAATTACCTACTGTAGATGGTGGTCGGCGTGCCAACGAGGCTTGAAAATTTGCACATGGTGATTCAGAGGAGATGTAAGAGTTGAAAGTGAAAAGTAGCTACATTTTCTAAATTGTCCGCTTACAGTGCCAACGAGAGCACAATATTACGGGGTACGCTTAATAGCTATTCAACTTTGGAAGTTATTGCTGATCTCAGAAACAACGATAGACGACACAATCTTATCACAACGTCAATGCTTGTGCCTTTGTTATTCAAATACTCTGGAAGTCTACTTATTAAGAGTATGCGTTCCCCTTTGAGTATAAAACACCTTCCTGAGACTGTAGATGTCAGGAATAACCATGGAATCACAACTTCCATTCATGTGCTTGTCCCAGTGTTCAACCACCTGCAAGTCACAGTATTTTCTGCATCAGTTGTGTTTTTGGTTTTAAAACACCTGCCCGTGTGAGGGTTGAACTCACGACCTTCAGATTATGAGACTGGCGTCTGCCTCTGCGCCAACGAGGCTACAAAAACTGGTGCAATGGTTGGGAAAATTTCAGAAAAACTAACAATCGGGTCTTCAATCTCAATAAAAACAATGTATCTGGAAGAATATGTACTCAAACAAAGGCTAAAATCGACCCTAGAGGCTTTGTCATGACCCCATAAAAAGGCCATGACAAAAGGCCATGTGCAAAGGTTGAAGGAAACGCAAGAATATGAACTCACGACCTTCAGATTATGAGACTGACACGCTGCCTACTGCGCCAACGAGGCTATAAAAGCTGGTGCAATGGTTGGGAAAATTTGGAAAAATTAACAATTGGGTCTTCAATCTCAATAAAAACAATGTATCTGGAAGCCTATGTACTCAAACAAAGGGTAAAATCGACCCTAGAGGCTTTGTCATGACCTCATAAAAAGGCCATGACAAAAGGCCGTGTGCAAAGGTTGAAGGAAACGCAAGAATATGAGCTCACGACCTTCAGATCATGAGACTGACGCGCTGCCTACTGCGCCAACGAGGCTATAAAAGCTGGTGCAATGGTTGGGGAAAATTTCAGAAAAACTAACAATTGGGTCTTCAATCTCAATAAAAAAAAATGTATCTGGAAGCCTATGTACTCAAACAAAGGGTAAAATCGACCCTAGAGGCTTTGTCATGACCCATAAAAGGCCATGACAAAAGGCCGTGTGCAAAGGTTGAAGGAAACGCAAGAATATGACTACAACAAAAGAAATTATAATTCTATGATGATCATAGTCAGTTTAGTCAGTGGTGAATGTGTATGGATGGATGAGTGTGAGGTATGGTGTCAGCGATTTATGCTGGACAGTGTAAAACTAACAAAGATGAGCAGGAGAGGTGCTGGACTGAGAGCACCTCTAGGGCAATCACAAATGCACAACCAATAATAAAAGACTACTGAGTGAATGCGTTCAGAAAATGACGAACATTGTTCAGAAAGCTTAATAAAGTTTCATTTGACAATAACTATTGACCACCTGAACCTGGTAAAAGGTATGAGGTACTCAAGCATAGCTAGCCAGTGAGTTACCTACTGTAGGTGGTGGTAAGCAATAAGTATTCAACTTTGCAAGTAATTGTTGATCTCAGAAACAACAATAGACAAGTTTTGGGCAGACATTTCTAAAGTGGGTGAAACTGTTATATAATGAGCTTCAAGCAGCCGTACAAACTAATTGCATAATTTCTTCACATTTCAAGCTCGGTCATGGGACCTGAACAGGCTCCTCTCTCTCTCCCCATTATCTTTTTGTTTAGGATTGGAGCCATTGGTTGCAGCAATTTGTAAAGACCCTAATATCCCGGGAGTCACTATTCCGGGAACCACACGCAAGCTTATGCTATATGCTGACGATATTTTAATGATCATTACAAACCCAGGCAAGTCTCTTCCTGCATTGTTCGAAATTATGAAATCTTTCTCTAGCTTCTCAGGTTATGGAGCAAATTGGGCGAAATCTGAAGCTCTCCCCTCGACGACATATAACCCAAAAACATTATTTCAAGCCGAATTATTACAGTGGCCCCTAAAGAAATTAAGTCTCTGGAAATATTATGTCCCAAGCAATTAGACAAAATAGTGCAATGTAATTTTGAACCGCTCCTAGAAAGAAATCCATAGGTAGCCAGTGAATTACCAACTGTAGATGGTGGTCGGCGTGCCAACGAGGCTTGAAGATTTGCACATGGAGATTCAGAGGAGATGTAAGAGTTGAAAGTCAAAAGTAGCTACATTTTCTAAATTGTCCGCTTACATTGCCATCGAGAGCACAAATATTACGGGGATACGCAATAGCTATTCAACTTTGGAAGTTATTGATGATCTCAGAAACAACAATAGACAAGTTTTGGGCAGACATTTCTAAAGTGGGTGAAACTGTTATATAATGAGCTTCAAGCAGCCGTACAAACTAATTGCATAATTTCTTCACATTTCAAACTCGGTCATGGGACCTGAACAGGCTCCTCTCTCTCCCCATTATCTTTTTGTTTAGGATTGGAGCCATTGGTTGCAGCAATTTGTAAAGACCCTAATATCCCGGGAGTCACTATTCCGGGAACCACACGCAAGCTTATGCTATATGCTGACGATATTTTAATGATCATTACAAACCCAGGCAAGTCTCTTCCTGCATTGTTCGAAATTATGAAATCTTTCTCTAGCTTCTCAGGTTATGGAGCAAATTGGGCGAAATCTGAAGCTCTCCCCTCGACGACATATAACCCAAAAACATTATTTCAAGCCGAATTATTACAGTGGCCCCTAAAGAAATTAAGTCTCTGGAAATATTATGTCCCAAGCAATTAGACAAAATAGTGCAATGTAATTTTGAACCGCTCCTAGAAAGAAATCCATAGGTAGCCAGTGAATTACCTACTGTAGATGGTGGTCGGCGTGCCAACGAGGCTTGAAAATTTGCACATGGTGATTCAGAGGAGATGTAAGAGTTGAAAGTGAAAAGTAGCTACATTTTCTAAATTGTCCGCTTACAGTGCCAACGAGAGCACAATATTACGGGGGTACGCAATAGCTATTCAACTTTGGAAGTTATTGCTGATCTCAGAAACAACGATAGACGACACAATCTTATCACAACGTCAATGCTTGTGCCTTTGTTATTCAAATACTCTGGAAGTCTACTTATTAAGAGTATCGTTCCCCTTTGAGTATAAACACCTTCCTGAGACTGTAGATGTCAGGAATAACCATGGAATCACAACTTCCATTCATGTGCTTGTCCCAGTGTTCAACCACCTGCAAGTCACAGTATTTTCTGCATCAGTTGTGTTTTTTGGTTTTAAAACACCTGCCCCGTGTGGGTTGAACTCACGACCTTCAGATTATGAGACTGACGCGCTGCCTTCTGCGCCAACGAGGCTACAAAAACTGGTGCAATGGTTGGGAAAATTTCAGAAAAACTAACAATCGGGTCTTCAATCTCAATAAAAACAATGTATCTGGAAGAATATGTACTCAAACAAAGGCTAAAATCGACCCTAGAGGCTTTGTCATGACCCCATAAAAAAGGCCATGACAAAAGGCCATGTGCAAAGGTTGAAGGAAACGCAAGAATATGAACTCACGACCTTCAGATTATGAGACTGACACGCTGCCTACTGCGCCAACGAGGCTATAAAAGCTGGTGCAATGGTTGGGAAAATTTTGGAAAAATTAACAATTGGGTCTTCAATCTCAATAAAAACAATGTATCTGGAAGCCTATGTACTCAAACAAAGGGTAAAATCGACCCTAGAGGCTTTGTCATGACCTCATAAAAAGGCCATGACAATAGGCCGTGTGCAAAGGTTGAAGGAAACGCAAGAATATGAGCTCACGACCTTCAGATCATGAGACTGACGCGCTGCCTACTGCGCCAACGAGGCTATAAAAGCTGGTGCAATGGTTGGGAAAATTTCAGAAAAACTAACAATTGGGTCTTCAATCTCAAAAAAAAAATGTATCTGGAAGCCTATGTACTCAAACAAAGGGTAAAATCGACTTAGAGGCTTTGTCATGACCCCATAAAAAGGCCATGACAAAAGGCCGTGTGCAAAGGTTGAAGGAAACGCAAGAATATGACTACAACAAAAGAAATTATAATTCTATGATGATCATAGTCAGTTTAGTCAGTGGTGAATGTGTATGGATGGATGAGTGTGAGGTATGGTGTCAGCGATTTATGCTGGACAGTGTAAAACTAACAAAGATGAGCAGGAGAGGTGCTGGACTGAGAGCACCTCTAGGGCAATCACAAATGCACAACCAATAATAAAGACTACTGAGTGAATGCGTTCAGAAAATGACGAACATTGTTCAGAAAGCTTAATAAAGTTTCATTTGACAATAACTATTGACCACCTGAACCTGGTAAAAGGTATGAGGTACTCAAGCATAGCTAGCCAGTGAGTTACCTACTGTAGGTGGTGGTAAGCAATAAGTATTCAACTTTGCAAGTAATTGTTGATCTCAGAAACAACAATAGACAAGTTTTGGGCAGACATTTCTAAAGTGGGTGAAACTGTTATATAATGAGCTTCAAGCAGCCGTACAAACTAATTGCATAATTTCTTCACATTTCAAACTCGGTCATGGGACCTGAACAGGCTCCTCTCTCTCTCCCCATTATCTTTTTGTTTAGGATTGGAGCCATTGGTTGCAGCAATTTGTAAAGACCCTAATATCCCGGGAGTCACTATTCCGGGAACCACACGCAAGCTTATGCTATATGCTGACGATATTTTAATGATCATTACAAACCCAGGCAAGTCTCTTCCTGCATTGTTCGAAATTATGAAATCTTTCTCTAGCTTCTCAGGTTATGGAGCAAATTGGGCAAAATCTGAAGCTCTCCCTCGACGACATATAACCCAAAAACATTATTTCAAGCCGGATTATTACAGTGGCCCCTAAAGAAATTAAGTCTCTGGAAATATTATGTCCCAAGCAATTAGACAAAATAGTGCAATGTAATTTTGAACCGCTCCTAGAAAGAAATCCATAGGTAGCCAGTGAATTACCTACTGTAGATGGTGGTCGGCGTGCCAACGAGGCTTGAAAATTTGCACATGGTGATTCAGAGGAGATGTAAGAGTTGAAAGTGAAAAGTAGCTACATTTTCTAAATTGTCCGCTTACAGTGCCAACGAGAGCACAATATTACGGGGGTACGCAATAGCTATTCAACTTTGGAAGTTATTGCTGATCTCAGAAACAACGATAGACGACACAATCTTATCACAACGTCAATGCTTGTGCCTTTGTTATTCAAATACTCTGGAAGTCTACTTATTAAGAGTATGCGTTCCCCTTTGAGTATAAAACACCTTCCTGAGACTGTAGATGTCAGGAATAACCATGGAATCACAACTTCCATTCATGTGCTTGTCCCAGTGTTCAACCACCTGCAAGTCACAGTATTTTCTGCATCAGTTGTGTTTTTTTGGTTTTAAAACACCTGCCCCGTGTGAGGGTTGAACTCACGACCTTCAGATTATGAGACTGACGCGCTGCCTTCTGCGCCAACGAGGCTACAAAAGCTGGTGCAATGGTTGGGAAAATTTCAGAAAAACTAACAATCGGGTCTTCAATCTCAATAAAAACAATGTATCTGGAAGAATATGTACTCAAACAAAGGCTAAAATCGACCCTAGAGGCTTTGTCATGACCCCATAAAAAGGCCATGACAAAAGGCCATGTGCAAAGGTTGAAGGAAACGCAAGAATATGAACTCACGACCTTCAGATTATGAGACTGACACGCTGCCTACTGCGCCAACGAGGCTATAAAAGCTGGTGCAATGGTTGGGAAAATTTGGAAAAATTAACAATTGGGTCTTCAATCTCAATAAAAACAATGTATCTGGAAGCCTATGTACTCAAACAAAGGGTAAAATCGACCCTAGAGGCTTTGTCATGACCTCATAAAAAGGCCATGACAATAGGCCGTGTGCAAAGGTTGAAGGAAACGCAAGAATATGAGCTCACGACCTTCAGATCATGAGACTGACGCGCTGCCTACTGCGCCAACGAGGCTATAAAAGCTGGTGCAATGGTTGGGAAAATTTCAGAAAAACTAACAATTGGGTCTTCAATCTCAATAAAAAAAAATGTATCTGGAAGCCTATGTACTCAAACAAAGGGTAAAATCGACCCTAGAGGCTTTGTCATGACCCCATAAAAAGGCCATGACAAAAGGCCGTGTGCAAAGGTTGAAGGAAACGCAAGAATATGACTACAACAAAAGAAATTATAATTCTATGATGATCATAGTCAGTTTAGTCAGTGGTGAATGTGTATGGATGGATGAGTGTGAGGTATGGTGTCAGCGATTTATGCTGGACAGTGTAAAACTAACAAAGATGAGCAGGAGAGGTGCTGGACTGAGAGCACCTCTAGGGCAATCACAAATGCACAACCAATAATAAAAGACTACTGAGTGAATGTGTTCAGAAAATGATGAACATTGTTCAGAAAGCTTAATAAAGTTTCATTTGACAATAACTATTGACCACCTGAACCTGGTAAAAGGTATGAGGTACTCAAGCATAGCTAGCCAGTGAGTTACCTACTGTAGGTGGTGGTAAGCAATAAGTATTCAACTTTGCAAGTAATTGTTGATCTCAGAAACAACAATAGACAAGTTTTGGGCAGACATTTCTAAAGTGGGTGAAACTGTTATATAATGAGCTTCAAGCAGCACAAACTAATTGCATAATTTCTTCACATTTCAAGCTCGGTCATGGGACCTGAACAGGCTCTCTCTCTCCCCATTATCTTTTTTGTTTAGGATTGGAGCCATTGGTTGCAGCAATTTGTAAAGACCCTAATATCCCGGGAGTCACTATTCCGGGAACCACACGCAAGCTTATGCTATATGCTGACGATATTTTAATGATCATTACAAACCCAGGCAAGTCTCTTCCTGCATTGTTCGAAATTATGAAATCTTTCTCTAGCTTCTCAGGTTATGGAGCAAATTGGGAGAAATCTGAAGCTCTCCCCTCGACGACATATAACCCAAAAACATTATTTCAAGCCGGATTATTACAGTGGCCCCTAAAGAAATTAAGTCTCTGGAAATATTATGTCCCAAGCAATTAGACAAAATAGTGCAATGTAATTTTGAACCGCTCCTAGAAAGAAATCCATAGGTAGCCAGTGAATTACCTACTGTAGATGGTGGTCGGCGTGCCAACGAGGCTTGAAAATTTGCACATGGTGATTCAGAGGAGATGTAAGAGTTGAAAGTGAAAAGTAGCTACATTTTCTAAATTGTCCGCTTACAGTGCCAACGAGAGCACAATATTACGGGGGGTACGCAATAGCTATTCAACTTTGGAAGTTATTGCTGATCTCAGAAACAACGATAGACGACACAATCTTATCACAACGTCAATGCTTGTGCCTTTGTTATTCAAATACTCTGGAAGTCTACTTATTAAGAGTATGCGTTCCCCTTTGAGTATAAAACACCTTCCTGAGACTGTAGATGTCAGGAATAACCATGGAATCACAACTTCCATTCATGTGCTTGTCCCAGTGTTCAACCACCTGCAAGTCACAGTATTTTCTGCATCAGTTGTGTTTTTTGGTTTTAAAACACCTGCCCCGTGTGAGGGTTGAACTCACGACCTTCAGATTATGAGACTGACGCTGCTGCCTTCTGCGCCAACGAGGCTACAAAAAGCTGGTGCAATGGTTGGGAAAATTTCAGAAAAACTAACAATCGGGTCTTCAATCTCAATAAAAACAATGTATCTGGAAGAATATGTACTCAAACAAAGGCTAAAATCGACCCTAGAGGCTTTGTCATGACCCCATAAAAAGGCCATGACAAAAGGCCATGTGCAAAGGTTGAAGGAAACGCAAGAATATGAACTCACGACCTTCAGATTATGAGACTGACACGCTGCCTACTGCGCCAACGAGGCTATAAAAGCTGGTGCAATGGTTGGGAAAATTTTGGAAAAATTAACAATTGGGTCTTCAATCTCAATAAAAACAATGTATCTGGAAGCCTATGTACTCAAACAAAGGGTAAAATCGACCCTAGAGGCTTTGTCATGACCTCATAAAAAGGCCATGACAATAGGCCGTGCAAAGGTTGAAGGAAACGCAAGAATATGAGCTCACGACCTTCAGATCATGAGACTGACGCGCTGCCTACTGCGCCAACGAGGCTATAAAAGCTGGTGCAATGGTTGGGAAAATTTCAGAAAAACTAACAATTGGGTCTTCAATCTCAATAAAAAAAATGTATCTGGAAGCCTATGTACTCAAACAAAGGGTAAAATCGACCCTAGAGGCTTTGTCATGACCCCATAAAAAGGCCATGACAAAAGGCCGTGTGCAAAGGTTGAAGGAAACGCAAGAATATGACTACAACAAAAGAAATTATAATTCTATGATGATCATAGTCAGTTTAGTCAGTGGTGAATGTGTATGGATGGATGAGTGTGAGGTATGGTGTCAGCGATTTATGCTGGACAGTGTAAAACTAACAAAGATGAGCAGGAGAGGTGCTGGACTGAGAGCACCTCTAGGGCAATCACAAATGCACAACCAATAATAAAAGACTACTGAGTGAATGTGTTCAGAAAATGATGAACATTGTTCAGAAAGCTTAATAAAGTTTCATTTGACAATAACTATTGACCACCTGAACCTGGTAAAAGGTATGAGGTACTCAAGCATAGCTAGCCAGTGAGTTACCTACTGTAGGTGGTGGTAAGCAATAAGTATTCAACTTTGCAAGTAATTGTTGATCTCAGAAACAACAATAGACAAGTTTTGGGCAGACATTTCTAAAGTGGGTGAAACTGTTATATAATGAGCTTCAAGCAGCCGTACAAACTAATTGCATAATTTCTTCACATTTCAAGCTCGGTCATGGGACCTGAACAGGCTCTCTCTCTCTCCCCATTATCTTTTTTGTTTAGGATTGGAGCCATTGGTTGCAGCAATTTGTAAAGACCCTAATATCCCGGGAGTCACTATTCCGGGAACCACACGCAAGCTTATGCTATATGCTGACGATATTTTAATGATCATTACAAACCCAGGCAAGTCTCTTCCTGCATTGTTCGAAATTATGAAATCTTTCTCTAGCTTCTCAGGTTATGGAGCAAATTGGGCGAAATCTGAAGCTCTCCCCTCGACGACATATAACCCAAAAACATTATTTCAAGCCAGATTATTACAGTGGCCCCTAAAGAAATTAAGTCTCTGGAAATATTATGTCCCAAGCAATTAGACAAAATAGTGCAATGTAATTTTGAACCGCTCCTAGAAAGAAATCCATAGGTAGCCAGTGAATTACCAACTGTAGATGGTGGTCGGCGTGCCAACGAGGCTTGAAGATTTGCACATGGAGATTCAGAGGAGATGTAAGAGTTGAAAGTCAAAAGTAGCTACATTTTCTAAATTGTCCGATTACAGTGCCATCGAGAGCACAATATTACGGGATACGCAATAGCTATTCAACTTTGGAAGTTATTGATGATCTCAGAAACAACAATAGACAAGTTTTGGGCAGACATTTCTAAAGTGGGTGAAACTGTTATATAATGAGCTTCAAGCAGCCGTACAAACTAATTGCATAATTTCTTCACATTTCAAACTCGGTCATGGGACCTGAACAGGCTCCTCTCTCTCCCCATTATCTTTTTGTTTAGGATTGGAGCCATTGGTTGCAGCAATTTGTAAAGACCCTAATATCCCGGGAGTCACTATTCCGGGAACCACACGCAAGCTTATGCTATATGCTGACGATATTTTAATGATCATTACAAACCCAGGCAAGTCTCTTCCTGCATTGTTCGAAATTATGAAATCTTTCTCTAGCTTCTCAGGTTATGGAGCAAATTGGGCAAAATCTGAAGCTCTCCCTCGACGACATATAACCCAAAAACATTATTTCAAGCCGGATTATTACAGTGGCCCCTAAAGAAATTAAGTCTCTGGAAATATTATGTCCCAAGCAATTAGACAAAATAGTGCAATGTAATTTTGAACCGCTCCTAGAAAGAAATCCATAGGTAGCCAGTGAATTACCTACTGTAGATGGTGGTCGGCGTGCCAACGAGGCTTGAAAATTTGCACATGGTGATTCAGAGGAGATGTAAGAGTTGAAAGTGAAAAGTAGCTACATTTTCTAAATTGTCCGCTTACAGTGCCAACGAGCACAATATTACGGGGTACGCAATAGCTATTCAACTTTGGAAGTTATTGCTGATCTCAGAAACAACGATAGACGACACAATCTTATCACAACGTCAATGCTTGTGCCTTTGTTATTCAAATACTCTGGAAGTCTACTTATTAAGAGTATGCGTTCCCCTTTTGAGTATAAAACACCTTCCTGAGACTGTAGATGTCAGGAATAACCATGGAATCACAACTTCCATTCATGTGCTTGTCCCAGTGTTCAACCACCTGCAAGTCACAGTATTTTCTGCATCAGTTGTGTTTTTTGGTTTTAAAACACCTGCCCGTGTGAGGGTTGAACTCACGACCTTCAGATTATGAGACTGACGCGCTTTCTTCTGCGCCAACGATGCCACAAAAACTGGTGCAATGGTTGGGAAAATTTCAGAAAAACTAACAATCGGGTCTTCAATCTCAATAAAAACAATGTATCTGGAAGAATATGTACTCAAACAAAGGCTAAAATCGACCCTAGAGGCTTTGTCATGACCCCATAAAAAGGCCATGACAAAAGGCCATGTGCAAAGGTTGAAGGAAACGCAAGAATATGAACTCACGACCTTCAGATTATGAGACTGACACGCTGCCTACTGCGCCAACGAGGCTATAAAAGCTGGTGCAATGGTTGGGAAAATTTTGAAAAATTAACAATTGGGTCTTCAATCTCAATAAAAACAATGTATCTGGAAGCCTATGTACTCAAACAAAGGGTAAAATCGTTAGAGGCTTTGTCATGACCTCATAAAAGGCCATGACAATAGGCCGTGTGCAAAGGTTGAAGGAAACGTTAAGAATATGAGCTCACGACCTTCAGATCATGAGACTCTGCCTACTGCGCCAACGAGGCTATAAAAGCTGGTGCAATGGTTGGGAAAATTTCAGAAAAACTAACAATTGGGTCTTCAATCTCAATAAAAAAAAATGTATCTGGAAGCCTATGTACTCAAACAAAGGGTAAAATCGACCCTAGAGGCTTTGTCATGACCCCATAAAAAGGCCATGACAAAAGGCCGTGTGCAAAGGTTGAAGGAAACGCAAGAATATGACTACAACAAAAGAAATTATAATTCTATGATGATCATAGTCAGTTTAGTCAGTGGTGAATGTGTATGGATGGATGAGTGTGAGGTATGGTGTCAGCGATTTATGCTGGACAGTGTAAAACTAACAAAGATGAGCAGGAGAGGTGCTGGACTGAGAGCACCTCTAGGGCAATCACAAATGCACAACCAATAATAAAAGACTACTGAGTGAATGCGTTCAGAAAATGACGAACATTGTTCAGAAAGCTTAATAAAGTTTCATTTGACAATAACTATTGACCACCTGAACCTGGTAAAAGGTATGAGGTACTCAAGCATAGCTAGCCAGTGAGTTACCTACTGTAGGTGGTGGTAAGCAATAAGTATTCAACTTTGCAAGTAATTGTTGATCTCAGAAACAACAATAGACAAGTTTTGGGCAGACATTTCTAAAGTGGGTGAAACTGTTATATAATGAGCTTCAAGCAGCCGTACAAACTAATTGCATAATTTCTTCACATTTCAAGCTCGGTCATGGGACCTGAACAGGCTCCTCTCTCTCCCCATTATCTTTTTGTTTAGGATTGGAGCCATTGGTTGCAGCAATTTGTAAAGACCCTAATATCCCGGGAGTCACTATTCCGGGAACCACACGCAAGCTTATGCTATATGCTGACGATATTTTAATGATCATTACAAACCCAGGCAAGTCTCTTCCTGCATTGTTCGAAATTATGAAATCTTTCTCTAGCTTCTCAGGTTATGGAGCAAATTGGGAGAAATCTGAAGCTCTCCCCTCGACGACATATAACCCAAAAACATTATTTCAAGCCAGATTATTACAGTGGCCCCTAAAGAAATTAAGTCTCTGGAAATATTATGTCCCAAGCAATTAGACAAAATAGTGCAATGTAATTTTGAACCGCTCCTAGAAAGAAATCCATAGGTAGCCAGTGAATTACCAACTGTAGATGGTGGTCGGCGTGCCAACGAGGCTTGAAGATTTGCACATGGAGATTCAGAGGAGATGTAAGAGTTGAAAGTCAAAAGTAGCTACATTTTCTAAATTGTCCGCTTACAGTGCCAACGAGAGCACAATATTACGGGGGTACGCAATAGCTATTCAACTTTGGAAGTTATTGCTGATCTCAGAAACAACGATAGACGACACAATCTTATCACAACGTCAATGCTTGTGCCTTTGTTATTCAAATACTCTGGAAGTCTACTTATTAAGAGTATGCGTTCCCCTTTTGAGTATAAAACACCTTCCTGAGACTGTAGATGTCAGGAATAACCATGGAATCACAACTTCCATTCATGTGCTTGTCCCAGTGTTCAACCACCTGCAAGTCACAGTATTTTCTGCATCAGTTGTGTTTTTTTGGTTTTAAAACACCTGCCCCGTGTGAGGGTTGAACTCACGACCTTCAGATTATGAGACTGACGCGCTGCCTACTGCGCCAACGAGGCTACAAAAGCTGGTGCAATGGTTGGGAAAATTTCAGAAAAACTAACAATCGGGTCTTCAATCTCAATAAAAACAATGTATCTGGAAGCCTATGTACTCAAACAAAGGGTAAAATCGACCCTAGAGGCTTTGTCATGACCTCATAAAAAGGCCATGACAAAAGGCCGTGTGCAAAGGTTGAAGGAAACGCAAGAATATGACTACAACAAAAGAAATTATAATTCTATGATGATCATAGTCAGTTTAGTCAGTGGTGAATGTGTATGGATGGATGAGTGTGAGGTATGGTGTCAGCGATTTATGCTGGACAGTGTAAAACTAACAAAGATGAGCAGGAGAGGTGCTGGACTGAGAGCACCTCTAGGGCAATCACAAATGCACAACCAATAATAAAAGACTACTGAGTGAATGCGTTCAGAAAATGACGAACATTGTTCAGAAAGCTTAATAAAGTTTCATTTGACAATAACTATTGACCACCTGAACCTGGTAAAAGGTATGAGGTACTCAAGCATAGCTAGCCAGTGAGTTACCTACTGTAGGTGGTGGTAAGCAATAAGTATTCAACTTTGCAAGTAATTGTTGATCTCAGAAACAACAATAGACAAGTTTTGGGCAGACATTTCTAAAGTGGGTGAAACTGTTATATAATGAGCTTCAAGCAGCCGTACAAACTAATTGCATAATTTCTTCACATTTCAAGCTCGGTCATGGGACCTGAACAGGCTCCTCTCTCTCCCCATTATCTTTTTGTTTAGGATTGGAGCCATTGGTTGCAGCAATTTGTAAAGACCCTAATATCCCGGGAGTCACTATTCCGGGAACCACACGCAAGCTTATGCTATATGCTGACGATATTTTAATGATCATTACAAACCCAGGCAAGTCTCTTCCTGCATTGTTCGAAATTATGAAATCTTTCTCTAGCTTCTCAGGTTATGGAGCAAATTGGGAAAATCTGAAGCTCTCCCTCGACGACATATAACCCAAAAACATTATTTCAAGCCGGATTATTACAGTGGCCCCTAGACAAAAAGAAATTAAGTCTCTGGAAATATTATGTCCCAAGCAATTAGACAAAATAGTGCAATGTAATTTTGAACCGCTCCTAGAAAGAAATCCATAGGTAGCCAGTGAATTACCTACTGTAGATGGTGGTCGGCGTGCCAACGAGGCTTGAAAATTTGCACATGGAGATTCAGAGGAGATGTAAGAGTTGAAAGTCAAAAAGTAGCTACATTTTCTAAATTGTCCGTTTACAGTGCCAACGAGAGCACAATATTCAAGCCGGGGGTACGCAATAGCTATTCAACTTTGGAAGTTATTGCTGATCTCAGAAACAACGATAGACATGGTGATTCGACACAATCTTATCACAACGTCAATGCTTGTGCCTTTGTTATTCAAATACTCTGGAAGTCTACTTATTAAGAGTATGCGTTCCCCTTTGAGTATGGGAAAAACACCTTCCTGAGACTGTAGATGTCAGGAATAACCATGGAATCACAACTTCCATTCATGTGCTTGTGCCAGTGTTCAACCACCTGCAAGTCACAGTATTTTCTGCATCAGTTGTGTTTTTTGGTTTTAAAAACCTGCCCGTGTGAGGGTTGAACTCACGACCTTCAGATTATGAGACTGACGCTGCCTTACTGCGCCAACGAGGCTACAAAAGCTGGTGCAATGGTTGGGAAAATTTTTCAGAAAAACTAACAATCGGGTCTTCAATCTCAATAAAAACAATGTTTCTGGAAGCATATGTACTCAAACAAAGGCTAAAATCGACCCTAGAGGCTTTGTCATGACCCCATAAAAGGCCATGACAAAAGGCCATGTGCAAAGGTTGAAGGAAACGCAAGAATATGAACTCACGACCTTCAGATTATGAGACTGACACGCTGCCTACTGCGCCAACGAGGCTATAAAAGCTGGTGCAATGGTTGGGAAAATTTCAGAAAAACTAACAATTGGGTCTTCAATCTCAATAAAAAAAATGTATCTGGAAGCCTATGTACTCAAACAAAGGGTAAAATCGACCCTAGAGGCTTTGTCATGACCCCATAAAAAGGCCATGACAAAAGGCCGTGTGCAAAGGTTGAAGGAAACGCAAGAATATGACTACAACAAAAGAAATTATAATTCTATGATGATCATAGTCAGTTTAGTCAGTGGTGAATGTGTATGGATGGATGAGTGTGAGGTATGGTGTCAGCGATTTATGCTGGACAGTGTAAAACTAACAAAGATGAGCAGGAGAGGTGCTGGACTGAGAGCACCTCTAGGGCAATCACAAATGCACAACCAATAATAAAAGACTACTGAGTGAATGTGTTCAGAAAATGATGAACATTGTTCAGAAAGCTTAATAAAGTTTCATTTGACAATAACTATTGACCACCTGAACCTGGTAAAAGGTATGAGGTACTCAAGCATAGCTAGCCAGTGAGTTACCTACTGTAGGTGGTGGTAAGCAATAAGTATTCAACTTTGCAAGTAATTGTTGATCTCAGAAACAACAATAGACAAGTTTTGGGCAGACATTTCTAAAGTGGGTGAAACTGTTATATAATGAGCTTCAAGCAGCCGTACAAACTAATTGCATAATTTCTTCACATTTCAAGCTCGGTCATGGGACCTGAACAGGCTCCTCTCTCCCATTATCTTTTTGTTTAGGATTGGAGCCATTGGTTGCAGCAATTTGTAAAGACCCTAATATCCGGGAGTCACTATTCCGGGAACCACACGCAAGCTTATGCTATATGCTGACGATATTTTAATGATCATTACAAACCCAGGCAAGTCTCTTCCTGCATTGTTCGAAATTATGAAATCTTTCTCTAGCTTCTCAGGTTATGGAGCAAATTGGGCAAAATCTGAAGCTCTCCCCTCGACGACATATAACCCAAAAACATTATTTCAAGCCGGATTATTACAGTGGCCCCTAAAGAAATTAAGTCTCTGGAAATATTATGTCCCAAGCAATTAGACAAAATAGTGCAATGTAATTTTGAACCGCTCCTAGAAAGAAATCCATAGGTAGCCAGTGAATTACCTACTGTAGATGGTGGTCGGCGTGCCAACGAGGCTTGAAAATTTGCACATGGTGATTCAGAGGAGATGTAAGAGTTGAAAGTGAAAAGTAGCTACATTTTCTAAATTGTCCGCTTACAGTGCCAACGAGAGCACAATATTACGGGGGTACGCAATAGCTATTCAACTTTGGAAGTTATTGCTGATCTCAGAAACAACGATAGACGACACAATCTTATCACAACGTCAATGCTTGTGCCTTTGTTATTCAAATACTCTGGAAGTCTACTTATTAAGAGTATGCGTTCCCCTTTGAGTATAAAACACCTTCCTGAGACTGTAGATGTCAGGAATAACCATGGAATCACAACTTCCATTCATGTGCTTGTCCCAGTGTTCAACCACCTGCAAGTCACAGTATTTTCTGCATCAGTTGTGTTTTTTGGTTTTAAAACACCTGCCCCGTGTGAGGGTTGAACTCACGACCTTCAGATTATGAGAACGCTGCCTTCTGCGCCAACGAGGCTACAAAAAACTGGTGCAATGGTTGGGAAAATTTCAGAAAAACTAACAATCGGGTCTTCAATCTCAATAAAAACAATGTATCTGGAAGAATATGTACTCAAACAAAGGCTAAAATCGACCCTAGAGGCTTTGTCATGACCCCATAAAAAGGCCATGACAAAAGGCCATGTGCAAAGGTTGAAGGAAACGCAAGAATATGAACTCACGACCTTCAGATTATGAGACTGACACGCTGCCTACTGCGCCAACGAGGCTATAAAAGCTGGTGCAATGGTTGGGAAAATTTTGGAAAAATTAACAATTGGGTCTTCAATCTCAATAAAAACAATGTATCTGGAAGCCTATGTACTCAAACAAAGGGTAAAATCGACCCTAGAGGCTTTGTCATGACCTCATAAAAGGCCATGACAAAGGCCTGCAAAGGTTGAAGGAAACGCAAGAATATGAGCTCACGACCTTCAGATCATGAGACTGACGCGCTGCCTACTGCGCCAACGAGGCTATAAAAGCTGGTGCAATGGTTGGGAAAATTTCAGAAAAACTAACAATTGGGTCTTCAATCTCAATAAAAAAAATGTATCTGGAAGCCTATGTACTCAAACAAAGGGTAAAATCGACCCTAGAGGCTTTGTCATGACCCCATAAAAGGCCATGACAAAAGGCCGTGTGCAAAGGTTGAAGGAAACGCAAGAATATGACTACAACAAAAGAAATTATAATTCTATGATGATCATAGTCAGTTTAGTCAGTGGTGAATGTGTATGGATGGATGAGTGTGAGGTATGGTGTCAGCGATTTATGCTGGACAGTGTAAAACTAACAAAGATGAGCAGGAGAGGTGCTGGACTGAGAGCACCTCTAGGGCAATCACAAATGCACAACCAATAATAAAAGACTACTGAGTGAATGCGTTCAGAAAATGACGAACATTGTTCAGAAAGCTTAATAAAGTTTCATTTGACAATAACTATTGACCACCTGAACCTGGTAAAAGGTATGAGGTACTCAAGCATAGCTAGCCAGTGAGTTACCTACTGTAGGTGGTGGTAAGCAATAAGTATTCAACTTTGCAAGTAATTGTTGATCTCAGAAACAACAATAGACAAGTTTTGGGCAGACATTTCTAAAGTGGGTGAAACTGTTATATAATGAGCTTCAAGCAGCCGTACAAACTAATTGCATAATTTCTTCACATTTCAAGCTCGGTCATGGGACCTGAACAGGCTCCTCTCTCTCCCCATTATCTTTTTGTTTAGGATTGGAGCCATTGGTTGCAGCAATTTGTAAAGACCCTAATATCCCGGGAGTCACTATTCCGGGAACCACACGCAAGCTTATGCTATATGCTGACGATATTTTAATGATCATTACAAACCCAGGCAAGTCTCTTCCTGCATTGTTCGAAATTATGAAATCTTTCTCTAGCTTCTCAGGTTATGGAGCAAATTGGGCGAAATCTGAAGCTCTCCCCCTCGACGACATATAACCCAAAAACATTATTTCAAGCAGATTATTACAGTGGCCCCTAAAGAAATTAAGTCTCTGGAAATATTATGTCCCAAGCAATTAGACAAAATAGTGCAATGTAATTTTGAACCGCTCCTAGAAAGAAATCCATAGGTAGCCAGTGAATTACCTACTGTAGATGGTGGTCGGCGTGCCAACGAGGCTTGAAGATTTGCACATGGAGATTCAGAGGAGATGTAAGAGTTGAAAGTCAAAAGTAGCTACATTTTCTAAATTGTCCGCTTACATTGCCATCGAGAGCACAATATTACGGGGATACGCAATAGCTATTCAACTTTGGAAGTTATTGATGATCTCAGAAACAACAATAGACAAGTTTTGGGCAGACATTTCTAAAGTGGGTGAAACTGTTATATAATGAGCTTCAAGCAGCCGTACAAACTAATTGCATAATTTCTTCACATTTCAAACTCGGTCATGGGACCTGAACAGGCTCCTCTCTCTCCCCATTATCTTTTTGTTTAGGATTGGAGCCATTGGTTGCAGCAATTTGTAAAGACCCTAATATCCCGGGAGTCACTATTCGGGAACCACACGCAAGCTTATGCTATATGCTGACGATATTTTAATGATCATTACAAACCCAGGCAAGTCTCTTCCTGCATTGTTCGAAATTATGAAATCTTTCTCTAGCTTCTCAGGTTATGGAGCAAATTGGGCAAAATCTGAAGCTCTCCCTCGACGACATATAACCCAAAAACATTATTTCAAGCCGGATTATTACAGTGGCCCCTAAAGAAATTAAGTCTCTGGAAATATTATGTCCCAAGCAATTAGACAAAATAGTGCAATGTAATTTTGAACCGCTCCTAGAAAGAAATCCATAGGTAGCCAGTGAATTACCTACTGTAGATGGTGGTCGGCGTGCCAACGAGGCTTGAAAATTTGCACATGGTGATTCAGAGGAGATGTAAGAGTTGAAAGTGAAAAGTAGCTACATTTTCTAAATTGTCCGCTTACAGTGCCAACGAGAGCACAATATTACGGGGTACGCAATAGCTATTCAACTTTGGAAGTTATTGCTGATCTCAGAAACAACGATAGACGACACAATCTTATCACAACGTCAATGCTTGTGCCTTTGTTATTCAAATACTCTGGAAGTCTACTTATTAAGAGTATGCGTTCCCCTTTGAGTATAAAACACCTTCCTGAGACTGTAGATGTCAGGAATAACCATGGAATCACAACTTCCATTCATGTGCTTGTCCCAGTGTTCAACCACCTGCAAGTCACAGTATTTTCTGCATCAGTTGTGTTTTTTGGTTTTAAAACACCTGCCCCGTGTGAGGGTTGAACTCACGACCTTCAGATTATGAGACTGACGCGCTGCCTTCTGCCAACGAGGCTACAAAAAGCTGGTGCAATGGTTGGGAAAATTTCAGAAAAACTAACAATCGGGTCTTCAATCTCAATAAAAACAATGTATCTGGAAGAATATGTACTCAAACAAAGGCTAAAATCGACCCTAGAGGCTTTGTCATGACCCCATAAAAAGGCCATGACAAAAATGTGCAAAGGTTGAAGGAAACGCAAGAATATGAACTCACGACCTTCAGATTATGAGACTGACACGCTGCCTACTGCGCCAACGAGGCTATAAAAGCTGGTGCAATGGTTGGGAAAATTTGAAAAATTAACAATTGGGTCTTCAATCTCAATAAAAACAATGTATCTGGAAGCCTATGTACTCAAACAAAGGGTAAAATCGACCCTAGAGGCTTTGTCATGACCTCATAAAAAGGCCATGACAATAGGGTGCAAAGGTTGAAGGAAAGCAAGAATATCACGACCTTCAGATCATGAGACTGACGCGCTGCCTACTGCGCCAACGAGGCTATAAAAGCTGGTGCAATGGTTGGGAAAATTTCAGAAAAACTAACAATTGGGTCTTCAATCTCAATAAAAAAATGTATCTGGAAGCCTATGTACTCAAACAAAGGGTAAAATCGACCCTAGAGGCTTTGTCATGACCCCATAAAAAGGCCATGACAAAAGGCTCGTCAAGCCTATGCAAAGGTTGAAGGAAACATGCAAGAATATGACTACAACAAAAAGAAATTATAATTCTATGATGATCATAGTCAGTTTAGTCAGTGGTGAATGTGTATGGATGGATGAGTGTGAGGTATGGTGTCAGTGATTTATGCTGGACAGTGTAAAACTAACAAAGATGAGCAGGAGAGGTGCTGGACTGAGAGCACCTCTAGGGCAATCACAAATGCACAACCAATAATAAAAGACTACTGAGTGAATGCGTTCAGAAAATGACGAACATTGTTCAGAAAGCTTAATAAAGTTTCATTTGACAATAACTATTGACCACCTGAACCTGGTAAAAGGTATGAGGTACTCAAGCATAGCTAGCCAGTGAGTTACCTACTGTAGGTGGTGGTAAGCAATAAGTATTCAACTTGCAAGTAATTGTTGATCTCAGAAACAACAATAGACAAGTTTTGGGCAGACATTTCTAAAGTGGGTGAAACTGTTATATAATGAGCTTCAAGCAGCCGTACAAACTAATTGCATAATTTCTTCACATTTCAAACTCGGTCATGGGACCTGAACAGGCTCCTCTCTCCCCATTATCTTTTTGTTTAGGATTGGAGCCATTGGTTGCAGCAATTTGTAAAGACCCTAATATCCCGGGAGTCACTATTCCGGGAACCACACGCAAGCTTATGCTATATGCTGACGATATTTTAATGATCATTACAAACCCAGGCAAGTCTCTTCCTGCATTGTTCGAAATTATGAAATCTTTCTCTAGCTTCTCAGGTTATGGAGCAAATTGGGCAAAATCTGAAGCTCTCCCCTCGACGACATATAACCCAAAAACATTATTTCAAGCCGGATTATTACAGTGGCCCCTAAAGAAATTAAGTCTCTGGAAATATTATGTCCCAAGCAATTAGACAAAATAGAATGTAATTTTGAACCGCTCCTAGAAAGAAATCCATAGGTAGCCAGTGAATTACCTACTGTAGATGGTGGTCGGCGTGCCAACGAGGCTTGAAAATTTGCACATGGTGATTCAGAGGAGATGTAAGAGTTGAAAGTGAAAAGTAGCTACATTTTCTAAATTGTCCGCTTACAGTGCCAACGAGAGCACAATATTACGGGGGTACGCAATAGCTATTCAACTTTGGAAGTTATTGCTGATCTCAGAAACAACAATAGACGACACAATCTTATCACAACGTCAATGCTTGTGCCTTTGTTATTCAAATACTCTGAAGTCTACTTATTAAGAGTATGCGTTCCCCTTTGAGTATAAAACACCTTCCTGAGACTGTAGATGTCAGGAATAACCATGGAATCACAACTTCCATTCATGTGCTTGTCCCAGTGTTCAACCACCTGCAAGTCACAGTATTTTCTGCATCAGTTGTGTTTTTTGGTTTTAAAACACCTGCCCCGCAAATTGGGTCTTCAATCTCAAAACCTATTGAGGGTTGAACTCACGACCTTCAGATTATGAGACTGACGCGCTGCCTTCTGCGCCAACGAGGCTACAAAAACTGGTGCAATGGTTGGGAAAATTTCAGAAAAACTAACAATCGGGTCTTCAATCTCAATAAAAACAATGTATCTGGAAGAATATGTACTCAAACAAAGGCTGAAAAAAATCGACCCTAGAGGCTTTGTCATGACCCCATAAAAAGGCCATGACAAAAAGGCCATGTGCAAAGGTTGAAGGAAACTATTCAAGAAATGAACTCGACCAAGAATATGAACTCACGACCTTCAAGATTATGAAAAAGACTTGGTCTTCAATCTCAAAAACAATGTATCTGCCTAGTTTTATTTGCTTGTCCAAAGTGTTAAAAACCCTGAGCTTTTCTACCTCATAAAAAATGTATTGAAAAACACCTGCCCCAAGACATGAGACCTTCAGATTATGAGACTGACGCGCTGCCTACTGCGCCAACGAGGCTATAAAAGCTGGTGCAATGGTTGGGAAAATTTCAAAAAATTAACAATTGGGTCTTCAATCTCAATAAAAACAATGTATCTGGAAGCCTATGTACTCAAACAAAGGGTAAAATCGACCCTAGAGGCTTTTGTCATGACCTCATGAAGGAAAAAAGGCCATGACAAAGGCCCAACGAGGTAAAAGCAAATGGTTGGGAAAATTTTGAAGGTCTTCAAATAAAAACAATGTATCTGGAAGAATATGTACTCAAACAAAGGGTAAAATCGACCTTTTCAGATCATGACAAAAGCTGCCTACTGCGCAAAGGTTGAAGGAAACGCAAGAATATGAGCTGACCTTCAGATCAAGAGACTGACGCGCTGCCTACTGCGCCAACGAGGCTATAAAAGCTGGTGCAATGGTTGGGAAAATTTCAGAAAAACTAACAATTGGGTCTTCAATCTCAATAAAAAAATGTATCTGGAAGCCTATGTACTCAAACAAAGGGTAAAATCGACCCTAGAGGCTTTGTCATGACCCCATAAAAAGGCCATGACAAAAGGCCGTGCAAAGGTTGAAGGAAACGCAAGAATATGACTACAACAAAAGAAATTATAATTCTATGATGATCATAGTCAGTTTAGTCAGTGGTGAATGTGTATGGATGGATGAGTGTGAGGTATGGTGTCAGCGATTTATGCTGGACAGTGTAAAACTAACAAAGATGAGCAGGAGAGGTGCTGGACTGAGAGCACCTCTAGGGCAATCACAAATGCACAACCAATAATAAAAGACTACTGAGTGAATGCGTTCAGAAAATGACGAACATTGTTCAGAAAGCTTAATAAAGTTTCATTTGACAATAACTATTGACCACCTGAACCTGGTAAAAGGTATGAGGTACTCAAGCATAGCTAGCCAGTGAGTTACCTACTGTAGGTGGTGGTAAGCAATAAGTATTCAACTTTGCAAGTAATTGTTGATCTCAGAAACAACAATAGACAAGTTTTGGGCAGACATTTCTAAAGTGGGTGAAACTGTTATATAATGAGCTTCAAGCAGCCGTATACAAACTAATTGCATAATTTCTTCACATTTCAAGCTCGGTCATGGGACCTGAACAGGCTCCTCTCTCTCCCCATTATCTTTTTGTTTAGGATTGGAGCCATTGGTTGCAGCAATTTGTAAAGACCCTAATATCCCGGGAGTCACTATTCCGGGAACCACACGCAAGCTTATGCTATATGCTGACGATATTTTAATGATCATTACAAACCCAGGCAAGTCTCTTCCTGCATTGTTCGAAATTATGAAATCTTTCTCTAGCTTCTCAGGTTATGGAGCAAATTGGGCGAAATCTGAAGCTCTCCCCGACGACATATAACCCAAAAACATTATTTCAAGCCAGATTATTACAGTGGCCCCTAAAGAAATTAAGTCTCTGGAAATATTATGTCCCAAGCAATTAGACAAAATAGTGCAATGTAATTTTGAACCGCTCCTAGAAAGAAATCCATAGGTAGCCAGTGAATTACCAACTGTAGATGGTGGTCGGCGTGCCAACGAGGCTTGAAGATTTGCACATGGAGATTCAGAGGAGATGTAAGAGTTGAAAGTCAAAAGTAGCTACATTTTCTAAATTGTCCGCTTACATTGCCATCGAGAGCACAATATTACGGGGATACGCAATAGCTATTCAACTTTGGAAGTTATTGATGATCTCAGAAACAACAATAGACAAGTTTTGGGCAGACATTTCTAAAGTGGGTGAAACTGTTATATAATGAGCTTCAAGCAGCCGTACAAACTAATTGCATAATTTCTTCACATTTCAAACTCGGTCATGGGACCTGAACAGGCTCCTCTCTCTCCCCATTATCTTTTTGTTTAGGATTGGAGCCATTGGTTGCAGCAATTTGTAAAGACCCTAATATCCCGGGAGTCACTATTCCGGGAACCACACGCAAGCTTATGCTATATGCTGACGATATTTTAATGATCATTACAAACCCAGGCAAGTCTCTTCCTGCATTGTTCGAAATTATGAAATCTTTCTCTAGCTTCTCAGGTTATGGAGCAAATTGGGCAAAATCTGAAGCTCTCCCCTCGACGACATATAACCCAAAAACATTATTTCAAGCCGGATTATTACAGTGGCCCCTAAAGAAATTAAGTCTCTGGAAATATTATGTCCCAAGCAATTAGACAAAATAGTGCAATGTAATTTTGAACCGCTCCTAGAAAGAAATCCATAGGTAGCCAGTGAATTACCTACTGTAGATGGTGGTCGGCGTGCCAACGAGGCTTGAAAATTTGCACATGGTGATTCAGAGGAGATGTAAGAGTTGAAAGTGAAAAGTAGCTACATTTTCTAAATTGTCCGCTTACAGTGCCAACGAGAGCACAATATTACGGGGGTACGCAATAGCTATTCAACTTTGGAAGTTATTGCTGATCTCAGAAACAACGATAGACGACACAATCTTATCACAACGTCAATGCTTGTGCCTTTGTTATTCAAATACTCTGGAAGTCTACTTATTAAGAGTATGCGTTCCCCTTTTGAGTATAAAACACCTTCCTGAGACTGTAGATGTCAGGAATAACCATGGAATCACAACTTCCATTCATGTGCTTGTCCCAGTGTTCAACCACCTGCAAGTCACAGTATTTTCTGCATCAGTTGTGTTTTTTTGGTTTTAAAACACCTGCCCCGTGTGAGGGTTGAACTCACGACCTTCAGATTATGAGACTGACGCGCTGCCTTCTGCGCCAACGAGGCTACAAAAAAGCTGGTGCAATGGTTGGGAAAATTTCAGAAAAACTAACAATCGGGTCTTCAATCTCAATAAAAACAATGTATCTGGAAGAATATGTACTCAAACAAAGGCTAAAATCGACCCTAGAGGCTTTGTCATGACCCCATAAAAAGGCCATGACAAAAGGCCATGTGCAAAGGTTGAAGGAAACGCAAGAATATGAACTCACGACCTTCAGATTATGAGACTGACACGCTGCCTACTGCGCCAACGAGGCTATAAAAGCTGGTGCAATGGTTGGGAAAATTTTGGAAAAATTAACAATTGGGTCTTCAATCTCAATAAAAACAATGTATCTGGAAGCCTATGTACTCAAACAAAGGGTAAAATCGACCCTAGAGGCTTTGTCATGACCTCATAAAAAGGCCATGACAATAGGCCGTGTGCAAAGGTTGAAGGAAACGCAAGAATATGAGCTCACGACCTTCAGATCATGAGACTGACGCGCTGCCTACTGCGCCAACGAGGCTATAAAAGCTGGTGCAATGGTTGGGAAAATTTCAGAAAAACTAACAATTGGGTCTTCAATCTCAATAAAAAAAATGTATCTGGAAGCCTATGTACTCAAACAAAGGGTAAAATCGACCCTAGAGGCTTTGTCATGACCCCATAAAAAGGCCATGACAAAAGGCCGTGTGCAAAGGTTGAAGGAAACGCAAGAATATGACTACAACAAAAGAAATTATAATTCTATGATGATCATAGTCAGTTTAGTCAGTGGTGAATGTGTATGGATGGATGAGTGTGAGGTATGGTGTCAGCGATTTATGCTGGACAGTGTAAAACTAACAAAGATGAGCAGGAGAGGTGCTGGACTGAGAGCACCTCTAGGGCAATCACAAATGCACAACCAATAATAAAAGACTACTGAGTGAATGTGTTCAGAAAATGACGAACATTGTTCAGAAAGCTTAATAAAGTTTCATTTGACAATAACTATTGACCACCTGAACCTGGTAAAAGGTATGAGGTACTCAAGCATAGCTAGCCAGTGAGTTACCTACTGTAGGTGGTGGTAAGCAATAAGTATTCAACTTTGCAAGTAATTGTTGATCTCAGAAACAACAATAGACAAGTTTTGGGCAGACATTTCTAAAGTGGGTGAAACTGTTATATAATGAGCTTCAAGCAGCCGTACAAACTAATTGCATAATTTCTTCACATTTCAAGCTCGGTCATGGGACCTGAACAGGCTCCTCTCTCTCCCCATTATCTTTTTGTTTAGGATTGGAGCCATTGGTTGCAGCAATTTGTAAAGACCCTAATATCCCGGGAGTCACTATTCCGGGAACCACACGCAAGCTTATGCTATATGCTGACGATATTTTAATGATCATTACAAACCCAGGCAAGTCTCTTCCTGCATTGTTCGAAATTATGAAATCTTTTCTCTAGCTTCTCAGGTTATGGAGCAAATTGGGCGAAATCTGAAGCTCTCCCCTCGACGACATATAACCCAAAAACATTATTTCAAGCCAGATTATTACAGTGGCCCCTAAAGAAATTAAGTCTCTGGAAATATTATGTCCCAAGCAATTAGACAAAATAGTGCAATGTAATTTTGAACCGCTCCTAGAAAGAAATCCATAGGTAGCCAGTGAATTACCAACTGTAGATGGTGGTCGGCGTGCCAACGAGGCTTGAAGATTTGCACATGGAGATTCAGAGGAGATGTAAGAGTTGAAAGTCAAAAGTAGCTACATTTTCTAAATTGTCCGCTTACATTGCCATCGAGAGCACAATATTACGGGGATACGCAATAGCTATTCAACTTTGGAAGTTATTGATGATCTCAGAAACAACAATAGACAAGTTTTGGGCAGACATTTCTAAAGTGGGTGAAACTGTTATATAATGAGCTTCAAGCAGCCGTACAAACTAATTGCATAATTTCTTCACATTTCAAACTCGGTCATGGGACCTGAACAGGCTCCTCTCTCTCCCCATTATCTTTTTGTTTAGGATTGGAGCCATTGGTTGCAGCAATTTGTAAAGACCCTAATATCCGGGAGTCACTATTCCGGGAACCACACGCAAGCTTATGCTATATGCTGACGATATTTTAATGATCATTACAAACCCAGGCAAGTCTCTTCCTGCATTGTTCGAAATTATGAAATCTTTCTCTAGCTTCTCAGGTTATGGAGCAAATTGGGCAAAATCTGAAGCTCTCCCCTCGACGACATATAACCCAAAAACATTATTTCAAGCCGGATTATTACAGTGGCCCCTAAAGAAATTAAGTCTCTGGAAATATTATGTCCCAAGCAATTAGACAAAATAGTGCAATGTAATTTTGAACCGCTCCTAGAAAGAAATCCATAGGTAGCCAGTGAATTACCTACTGTAGATGGTGGTCGGCGTGCCAACGAGGCTTGAAAAATTTGCACATGGTGATTCAGAGGAGATGTAAGAGTTGAAAGTGAAAAGTAGCTACATTTTCTAAATTGTCCGCTTACAGTGCCAACGAGAGCACAATATTACGGGGGTACGCAATAGCTATTCAACTTTGGAAGTTATTGCTGATCTCAGAAACAACAATAGACGACACAATCTTATCACAACGTCAATGCTTGTGCCTTTGTTATTCAAATACTCTGGAAGTCTACTTATTAAGAGTATGCGTTCCCCTTTTGAGTATAAAACACCTTCCTGAGACTGTAGATGTCAGGAATAACCATGGAATCACAACTTCCATTCATGTGCTTGTCCCAGTGTTCAACCACCTGCAAGTCACAGTATTTTCTGCATCAGTTGTTTTTTTGGTTTTAAAACACCTGCCCCGTGTGAGGGTTGAACTCACGACCTTCAGATTATGAGACTGACGCTGCCTTCTGCGCCAACGAGGCTACAAAAACTGGTGCAATGGTTGGGAAAATTTCAGAAAAACTAACAATCGGGTCTTCAATCTCAATAAAAACAATGTATCTGGAAGAATATGTACTCAAACAAAGGCTAAAATCGACCCTAGAGGCTTTGTCATGACCCCATAAAAAGGCCATGACAAAAGGCCATGTGCAAAGGTTGAAGGAAACGCAAGAATATGAACTCACGACCTTCAGATTATGAGACTGACACGCTGCCTACTGCGCCAACGAGGCTATAAAAGCTGGTGCAATGGTTGGGAAAATTTGGAAAAATTAACAATTGGGTCTTCAATCTCAATAAAAACAGTCTGGAAGCCTATGTACTCAAACAAAGGGTAAAATCGACCCTAGAGGCTTTGTCATGACCTCATAAAAAGGCCATGACAATAGGCCGTGTGCAAAGGTTGAAGGAAACGCAAGAATATGAGCTCACGACCTTCAGATCATGAGACTGCGCTGCCTACTGCGCCAACGAGGCTATAAAAGCTGGTGCAATGGTTGGGAAAATTTCAGAAAAACTAACAATTGGGTCTTCAATCTCAATAAAAAAAATGTATCTGGAAGCCTATGTACTCAAACAAAGGGTAAAATCGACCCTAGAGGCTTTGTCATGACCCCATAAAAAGGCCATGACAAAAGGCCGTGTGCAAAGGTTGAAGGAAACGCAAGAATATGACTACAACAAAAGAAATTATAATTCTATGATGATCATAGTCAGTTTAGTCAGTGGTGAATGTGTATGGATGGATGAGTGTGAGGTATGGTGTCAGCGATTTATGCTGGACAGTGTAAAACTAACAAAGATGAGCAGGGAGGTGCTGGACTGAGAGCACCTCTAGGGCAATCACAAATGCACAACCAATAATAAAAGACTACTGAGTGAATGCGTTCAGAAAATGACGAACATTGTTCAGAAAGCTTAATAAAGTTTCATTTGACAATAACTATTGACCACCTGAACCTGGTAAAAGGTATGAGGTACTCAAGCATAGCTAGCCAGTGAGTTACCTACTGTAGGTGGTGGTAAGCAATAAGTATTCAACTTTGCAAGTAATTGTTGATCTCAGAAACAACAATAGACAAGTTTTGGGCAGACATTTCTAAAGTGGGTGAAACTGTTATATAATGAGCTTCAAGCAGCCGTACAAACTAATTGCATAATTTCTTCACATTTCAAACTCGGTCATGGGACCTGAACAGGCTCCTCTCTCTCCCCATTATCTTTTTGTTTAGGATTGGAGCCATTGGTTGCAGCAATTTGTAAAGACCCTAATATCCCGGGAGTCACTATTCCGGGAACCACACGCAAGCTTATGCTATATGCTGACGATATTTTAATGATCATTACAAACCCAGGCAAGTCTCTTCCTGCATTGTTCGAAATTATGAAATCTTTCTCTAGCTTCTCAGGTTATGGAGCAAATTGGGAGAAATCTGAAGCTCTCCCCTCGACGACATATAACCCAAAAACATTATTTCAAGCCGAATTATTACAGTGGCCCCTAAAGAAATTAAGTCTCTGGAAATATTATGTCCCAAGCAATTAGACAAAATAGTGCAATGTAATTTTGAAACGCTCCTAGAAAGAAATCCATAGGTAGCCAGTGAATTACCAACTGTAGATGGTGGTCGGCGTGCCAACGAGGCTTGAAGATTTGCACATGGAGATTCAGAGGAGATGTAAGAGTTGAAAGTCAAAAGTAGCTACATTTTCTAAATTGTCCGCTTACAGTGCCAACGAGAGCACAATATTACGGGGATACGCAATAGCTATTCAACTTTGGAAGTTATTGATGATCTCAGAAACAACAATAGACAAATTTTGGGCAGACATTTCTAAAGTGGGTGAAACTGTTATATAATGAGCTTCAAGCAGCCGTACAAACTAATTGCATAATTTCTTCACATTTCAAACTCGGTCATGGGACCTGAACAGGCTCCTCTCTCTCCCCATTATCTTTTTGTTTAGGATTGGAGCCATTGGTTGCAGCAATTTGTAAAGACCCTAATATCCCGGGAGTCACTATTCCGGGAACCACACGCAAGCTTATGCTATATGCTGACGATATTTTAATGATCATTACAAACCCAGGCAAGTCTCTTCCTGCATTGTTCGAAATTATGAAATCTTTCTCTAGCTTCTCAGGTTATGGAGCAAATTGGGCAAAATCTGAAGCTCTCCCCTCGACGACATATAACCCAAAAACATTATTTCAAGCCGGATTATTACAGTGGCCCCTAAAGAAATTAAGTCTCTGGAAATATTATGTCCCAAGCAATTAGACAAAATAGTGCAATGTAATTTTGAACCGCTCCTAGAAAGAAATCCATAGGTAGCCAGTGAATTACCTACTGTAGATGGTGGTTTGGGCGTGCCAACGAGGCTTGAAAATTTGCACATGGTGATTCAGAGGAGATGTAAGAGTTGAAAGTGAAAAGTAGCTACATTTTCTAAATTGTCCGCTTACAGTGCCAACGAGAGCACAATATTACGGGGGTACGCAATAGCTATTCAACTTTGGAAGTTATTGCTGATCTCAGAAACAACGATAGACGACACAATCTTATCACAACGTCAATGCTTGTGCCTTTGTTATTCAAATACTCTGGAAGTCTACTTATTAAAGTATGTTCCCCTTTGAGTATAAAACACCTTCCTGAGACTGTAGATGTCAGGAATAACCATGGAATCACAACTTCCATTCATGTGCTTGTCCCAGTGTTCAACCACCTGCAAGTCACAGTATTTTCTGCATCAGTTGTGTTTTTTTGGTTTTAAAACACCTGCCCCGTGTGAGGGTTGAACTCACGACCTTCAGATTATGAGACTGACGCGCTGCCTTCTGCGCCAACGAGGCTACAAAAACTGGTGCAATGGTTGGGAAAATTTCAGAAAAACTAACAATCGGGTCTTCAATCTCAATAAAACAATGTATCTGGAAGAATATGTACTCAAACAAAGGCTAAAATCGACCCTAGAGGCTTTGTCATGACCCCATAAAAAGGCCATGACAAAAGGCCATGTGCAAAGGTTGAAGGAAACGCAAGAATATGAACTCACGACCTTCAGATTATGAGACTGACACGCTGCCTACTGCGCCAACGAGGCTATAAAAGCTGGTGCAATGGTTGGGAAAATTTTGGAAAAATTAACAATTGGGTCTTCAATCTCAATAAAAACAATGTATCTGGAAGCCTATGTACTCAAACAAAGGGTAAAATCGACCCTAGAGGCTTTGTCATGACCTCATAAAAAGGCCATGACAATAGGCCGTGTGCAAAGGTTGAAGGAAACGCAAGAATATGAGCTCACGACCTTCAGATCATGAGACTGACGCGCTGCCTACTGCGCCAACGAGGCTATAAAAGCTGGTGCAATGGTTGGGAAAATTTCAGAAAAACTAACAATTGGGTCTTCAATCTCAATAAAAAAAATGTATCTGGAAGCCTATGTACTCAAACAAAGGGTAAAATCGACCCTAGAGGCTTTGTCATGACCCCATAAAAAGGCCATGACAAAAGGCCGTGTGCAAAGGTTGAAGGAAACGCAAGAATATGACTACAACAAAAGAAATTATAATTCTATGATGATCATAGTCAGTTTAGTCAGTGGTGAATGTGTATGGATGGATGAGTGTGAGGTATGGTGTCAGCGATTTATGCTGGACAGTGTAAAACTAACAAAGATGAGCAGGAGAGGTGCTGGACTGAGAGCACCTCTAGGGCAATCACAAATGCACAACCAATAATAAAAGACTACTGAGTGAATGTTCAGAAAATGACGAACATTGTTCAGAAAGCTTAATAAAGTTTCATTTGACAATAACTATTGACCACCTGAACCTGGTAAAAGGTATGAGGTACTCAAGCATAGCTAGCCAGTGAGTTACCTACTGTAGGTGGTGGTAAGCAATAAGTATTCAACTTTGCAAGTAATTGTTGATCTCAGAAACAACAATAGACAAGTTTTGGGCAGACATTTCTAAAGTGGGTGAAACTGTTATATAATGAGCTTCAAGCAGCCGTACAAACTAATTGCATAATTTCTTCACATTTCAAGCTCGGTCATGGGACCTGAACAGGCTCCTCTCTCTCCCCATTATCTTTTTGTTTAGGATTGGAGCCATTGGTTGCAGCAATTTGTAAAGACCCTAATATCCCGGGAGTCACTATTCCGGGAACCACACGCAAGCTTATGCTATATGCTGACGATATTTTAATGATCATTACAAACCCAGGCAAGTCTCTTCCTGCATTGTTCGAAATTATGAAATCTTTCTCTAGCTTCTCAGGTTATGGAGCAAATTGGGCGAAATCTGAAGCTCTCCCTCGACGACATATAACCCAAAAACATTATTTCAAGCCAGATTATTACAGTGGCCCCTAAAGAAATTAAGTCTCTGGAAATATTATGTCCCAAGCAATTAGACAAAATAGTGCAATGTAATTTTGAACCGCTCCTAGAAAGAAATCCATAGGTAGCCAGTGAATTACCAACTGTAGATGGTGGTCGGCGTGCCAACGAGGCTTGAAGATTTGCACATGGAGATTCAGAGGAGATGTAAGAGTTGAAAGTCAAAAGTAGCTACATTTTCTAAATTGTCCGCTTACATTGCCATCGAGAGCACAATATTAGGGGATACGCAATAGCTATTCAACTTTGGAAGTTATTGATGATCTCAGAAACAACAATAGACAAGTTTTGGGCAGACATTTCTAAAGTGGGTGAAACTGTTATATAATGAGCTTCAAGCAGCCGTACAAACTAATTGCATAATTTCTTCACATTTCAAACTCGGTCATGGGACCTGAACAGGCTCCTCTCTCTCCCCATTATCTTTTTGTTTAGGATTGGAGCCATTGGTTGCAGCAATTTGTAAAGACCCTAATATCCCGGGAGTCACTATTCGGGAACCACACGCAAGCTTATGCTATATGCTGACGATATTTTAATGATCATTACAAACCCAGGCAAGTCTCTTCCTGCATTGTTCGAAATTATGAAATCTTTCTCTAGCTTCTCAGGTTATGGAGCAAATTGGGAAAATCTGAAGCTCTCCCTCGACGACATATAACCCAAAAACATTATTTCAAGCCGGATTATTACAGTGGCCCCTAAAGAAATTAAGTCTCTGGAAATATTATGTCCCAAGCAATTAGACAAAATAGTGCAATGTAATTTTGAACCGCTCCTAGAAAGAAATCCATAGGTAGCCAGTGAATTACCTACTGTAGATGGTGGTCGGCGTGCCAACGAGGCTTGAAAATTTGCACATGGTGATTCAGAGGAGATGTAAGAGTTGAAAGTGAAAAGTAGCTACATTTTCTAAATTGTCCGCTTACAGTGCCAACGAGAGCACAATATTACGGGGTACGCAATAGCTATTCAACTTTGGAAGTTATTGCTGATCTCAGAAACAACAATAGACGACACAATCTTATCACAACGTCAATGCTTGTGCCTTTGTTATTCAAATACTCTGGAAGTCTACTTATTAAGAGTATGCGTTCCCCTTTTGAGTATAAAACACCTTCCTGAGACTGTAGATGTCAGGAATAACCATGGAATCACAACTTCCATTCATGTGCTTGTCCCAGTGTTCAACCACCTGCAAGTCACAGTATTTTCTGCATCAGTTGTGTTTTTTGGTTTTAAAACACCTGCCCGTGTGAGGGTTGAACTCACAACCTTCAGATTATGAGACTGACGCGCTGCCTTCTGCGCCAACGAGGCTACAAAAGCTGGTGCAATGGTTGGGAAAATTTCAGAAAAACTAACAATCGGGTCTTCAATCTCAATAAAAACAATGTATCTGGAAGAATATGTACTCAAACAAAGGCTAAAATCGACCCTAGAGGCTTTGTCATGACCCCATAAAAAGGCCATGACAAAAGGCCGTGTGCAAAGGTTGAAGGAAACGCAAGAATATGAACTCACGACCTTCAGATTATGAGACTGACACGCTGCCTACTGCGCCAACGAGGCTATAAAAGCTGGTGCAATGGTTGGGAAAATTTCGGAAAAATTAACAATTGGGTCTTCAATCTCAATAAAAACAATGTATCTGGAAGCCTATGTACTCAAACAAAGGGTAAAATCGACCCTAGAGGCTTTGTCATGACCTCATAAAAAGGCCATGACAAAGGCCGTGTGCAAAGGTTGAAGGAAACGCAAGAATATGAGCTCACGACCTTCAGATCATGAGACTGAATGCTGCCTACTGCGCCAACGAGGCTATAAAAGCTGGTGCAATGGTTGGGAAAATTTCAGAAAAACTAACAATTGGGTCTTCAATCTCAATAAAAAAATGTATCTGGAAGCCTATGTACTCAAACAAAGGGTAAAATCGACCCTAGAGGCTTTGTCATGACCTCATAAAAAGGCCATGACAAAAGGCCGTGTGCAAAGGTTGAAGGAAACGCAAGAATATGACTACAACAAAAGAAATTATAATTCTATGATGATCATAGTCAGTTTAGTCAGTGGTGAATGTGTATGGATGGATGAGTGTGAGGTATGGTGTCAGCGATTTATGCTGGACAGTGTAAAACTAACAAAGATGAGCAGGAGAGGTGCTGGACTGAGAGCACCTCTAGGGCAATCACAAATGCACAACCAATAATAAAAGACTACTGAGTGAATGTGTTCAGAAAATGATGAACATTGTTCAGAAAGCTTAATAAAGTTTCATTTGACAATAACTATTGACCACCTGAACCTGGTAAAAGGTATGAGGTACTCAAGCATAGCTAGCCAGTGAGTTACCTACTGTAGGTGGTGGTAAGCAATAAGTATTCAACTTTGCAAGTAATTGTTGATCTCAGAAACAACAATAGACAAGTTTTGGGCAGACATTTCTAAAGTGGGTGAAACTGTTATATAATGAGCTTCAAGCAGCCGTACAAACTAATTGCATAATTTCTTCACATTTCAAGCTCGGTCATGGGACCTGAACAGGCTCCTCTCTCTCCCCATTATCTTTTTGTTTAGGATTGGAGCCATTGGTTGCAGCAATTTGTAAAGACCCTAATATCCCGGGAGTCACTATTCCGGGAACCACACGCAAGCTTATGCTATATGCTGACGATATTTTAATGATCATTACAAACCCAGGCAAGTCTCTTCCTGCATTGTTCGAAATTATGAAATCTTTCTCTAGCTTCTCAGGTTATGGAGCAAATTGGGAGAAATCTGAAGCTCTCCCTCGACGACATATAACCCAAAAACATTATTTCAAGCCAGATTATTACAGTGGCCCCTAAAGAAATTAAGTCTCTGGAAATATTATGTCCCAAGCAATTAGACAAAATAGTGCAATGTAATTTTGAACCGCTCCTAGAAAGAAATCCATAGGTAGCCAGTGAATTACCTACTGTAGATGGTGGTCGGCGTGCCAACGAGGCTTGAAGATTTGCACATGGAGATTCAGAGGAGATGTAAGAGTTGAAAGTCAAAAGTAGCTACATTTTCTAAATTGTCCGCTTACATTGCCATCGAGAGCACAATATTGGGGGATACGCAATAGCTATTCAACTTTGGAAGTTATTGATGATCTCAGAAACAACAATAGACAAGTTTTGGGCAGACATTTCTAAAGTGGGTGAAACTGTTATATAATGAGCTTCAAGCAGCCGTACAAACTAATTGCATAATTTCTTCACATTTCAAACTCGGTCATGGGACCTGAACAGGCCTCTCTCTCCCCATTATCTTTTTGTTTAGGATTGGAGCCATTGGTTGCAGCAATTTGTAAAGACCCTAATATCCGGGAGTCACTATTTTGGGGAACCACACGCAAGCTTATGCTATATGCTGACGATATTTTAATGATCATTACAAACCCAGGCAAGTCTCTTCCTGCATTGTTCGAAAATTATGAAATCTTTCTCTAGCTTCTCAGGTTATGGAGCAAATTGGGCAAAATCTGAAGCTCTCCCTCGACGACATATAACCCAAAAACATTATTTCAAGCCGGATTATTACAGTGGCCCCTAAAGAAATTAAGTCTCTGGAAATATTATGTCCCAAGCAATTAGACAAAATAGTGCAATGTAATTTTGAACCGCTCCTAGAAAGAAATCCATAGGTAG
The DNA here is from genome assembly GCA_026937815.1 of Etheostoma perlongum. NCBI lineage: Eukaryota > Metazoa > Chordata > Actinopteri > Perciformes > Percidae > Etheostoma > Etheostoma perlongum. The sequence continues at coordinate 1,086,090 of CM049380.1, forward strand.
CCAGTGAATTACCTACTGTAGATGGTGGTCGGCGTGCCAACGAGGCTTGAAAATTTGCACATGGTGATTCAGAGGAGATGTAAGAGTTGAAAGTGAAAAGTAGCTACATTTTCTAAATTGTCCGCTTACAGTGCCAACGAGAGCACAATATTACGGGGGTACGCAATAGCTATTCAACTTTGGAAGTTATTGCTGATCTCAGAAACAACGATAGACGACACAATCTTATCACAACGTCAATGCTTGTGCCTTTGTTATTCAAATACTCTGGAAGTCTACTTATTAAGAGTATGCGTTCCCCTTTTGAGTATAAAACACCTTCCTGAGACTGTAGATGTCAGGAATAACCATGGAATCACAACTTCCATTCATGTGCTTGTGCCAGTGTTCAACCACCTGCAAGTCACAGTATTTTCTGCATCAGTTGTGTTTTTTTTGTTTTAAAACACATGCCTCGTGTGAGGGTTGAACTCACGACCTTCAGATTATGAGACTGACGCGCTGCCTTCTGCGCCAACGAGGCTACAAAAGCTGGTCCAATGGTTGGGAAAATTTCAGAAAAACTAACAATCGGGTCTTCAATCTCAATAAAAACAATGTATCTGGAAGCCTATGTACTCAAACAAAGGGTAAAATCGACCCTAGAGGCTTTGTCATGACCTCATAAAAAGGCCATGACAAAAGGCCGTGTGCAAAGGTTGAAGGAAACGCAAGAATATGAGCTCACGACCTTCAGATCATGAGACTGACGCGCTGCCTACTGCGCCAACGAGGCTATAAAAGCTGGTGCAATGGTTGGGAAAATTTCAGAAAAACTAACAATTGGGTCTTCAATCTCAATAAAAACAATGTATCTGGAAGCCTATGTACTCAAACAAAGGGTAAAATCGACCCTAGAGGCTTTGTCATGACCCCATAAAAAGGCCATGACAAAAGGCCGTGTGCAAAGGTTGAAGGAAACGCAAGAATATGACTACAACAAAAGAAATTATAATTCTATGATGATCATAGTCAGTTTAGTCAGTGGTGAATGTGTATGGATGGATGAGTGTGAGGTATGGTGTCAGCGATTTATGCTGGACAGTGTAAAACTAACAAAGATGAGCAGGAGAGGTGCTGGACTGAGAGCACCTCTAGGGCAATCACAAATGCACAACCAATAATAAAAGACTACTGAGTGAATGTGTTCAGAAAATGATGAACATTGTTCAGAAAGCTTAATAAAGTTTCATTTGACAATAACTATTGACCACCTGAACCTGGTAAAAGGTATGAGGTACTCAAAGCATAGCTAGCCAGTGAGTTACCTACTGTAGGTGGTGGTAAGCAATAAGTATTCAACTTTGCAAGTAATTGTTGATCTCAGAAACAACAATAGACAAGTTTTGGGCAGACATTTCTAAAGTGGGTGAAACTGTTATATAATGAGCTTCAAGCAGCCGTACAAACTAATTGCATAATTTCTTCACATTTCAAGCTCGGTCATGGGACCTGAACAGGCTCCTCTCTCTCCCCATTATCTTTTTGTTTAGGATTGGAGCCATTGGTTGCAGCAATTTGTAAAGACCCTAATATCCCGGGAGTCACTATTCCGGGAACCACACGCAAGCTTATGCTATATGCTGACGATATTTTAATGATCATTACAAACCCAGGCAAGTCTCTTCCTGCATTGTTCGAAATTATGAAATCTTTCTCTAGCTTCTCAGGTTATGGAGCAAATTGGGAGAAATCTGAAGCTCTCCCCTCGACGACATATAACCCAAAAACATTATTTCAAGCCAGATTATTACAGTGGCCCCTAAAGAAATTAAGTCTCTGGAAATATTATGTCCCAAGCAATTAGACAAAATAGTGCAATGTAATTTTGAACCGCTCCTAGAAAGAAATCCATAGGTAGCCAGTGAATTACCTACTGTAGATGGTGGTCGGCGTGCCAACGAGGCTTGAAAATTTGCACATGGTGATTCAGAGGAGATGTAAGAGTTGAAAGTGAAAAGTAGCTACATTTTCTAAATTGTCCGCTTACAGTGCCAACGAGAGCACAATATTACGGGGGTACGCAATAGCTATTCAACTTTGGAAGTTATTGCTGATCTCAGAAACAACAATAGACAAGTTTTGACACAATCTTATCACAACGTCAATGCTTGTGCCTTTGTTATTCAAATACTCTGGAAGTCTACTTATTAAGAGTATGCGTTCCCCTTTGTAAAGTATAAAACACCTTCCTGAGACTGTAGATGTCAGGAATAACCATGGAATCACAACTTCCATTCATGTGCTTGTCCCAGTGTTCAACCACCTGCAAGTCACAGTATTTTCTGCATCAGTTGTGAAATTTTTTTGGTTTTAAAACAATTGCAAAATGTGCAAGTAATTTTGAACTCACGACCTTCAGATTATGAGACTGACGCGCTGCCTTCTGCGAAAACGAGGCTATTCAAAAGCTGGTGCAATGGTTGGGAAAAAAATTTCAGAAAAACTAACAATCGGGTCTTCAATCTCAATAAAAACAATGTATCTGGAAGAATATGTACTCAAACAAAGGCTCAAAAAATCGACCCTAGAGGCTTTGTCATGACCCCATGAGAAAAGGCCATGACAAAAGGCGTGTGCAGTGTTCAACCAAAGGTATTTTTGAAGGTTTTAAAAACTGCCCAAGAATATGAACTCACGACCTTCAGATTATGAGACTGACACGCTGCCTACTGCGCCAACGAGGCTATAAAAGCTGGTGCAATGGTTGGGAAAATTTCGGAAAAATTAACAATTGGGTCTTCAATCTCAATAAAAACAATGTATCTGGAAGCCTATGTACTCAAACAAAGGGTAAAATCGACCCTAGAGGCTTTGTCATGACCTCATAAAAAGGCCATGACAATAGGCCGTGTGCAAAGGTTGAAGGAAACGCAAGAATATGAGCTCACGACCTTCAGATCATGAGACTGACGCGCTGCCTACTGCGCCAACGAGGCTATAAAAGCTGGTGCAATGGTTGGGAAAATTTCAGAAAAACTAACAATTGGGTCTTCAATCTCAATAAAAAAAATGTATCTGGAAGCCTATGTACTCAAACAAAGGGTAAAATCGACCCTAGAGGCTTTGTCATGACCCCATAAAAAGGCCATGACAAAAGGCCGTGTGCAAAGGTTGAAGGAAACGCAAGAATATGACTACAACAAAAGAAATTATAATTCTATGATGATCATAGTCAGTTTAGTCAGTGGTGAATGTGTATGGATGGATGAGTGTGAGGTATGGTGTCAGCGATTTATGCTGGACAGTGTAAAACTAACAAAGATGAGCAGGAGAGGTGCTGGACTGAGAGCACCTCTAGGGCAATCACAAATGCACAACCAATAATAAAAGACTACTGAGTGAATGCGTTCAGAAAATGACGAACATTGTTCAGAAAGCTTAATAAAGTTTCATTTGACAATAACTATTGACCACCTGAACCTGGTAAAAGGTATGAGGTACTCAAGCATAGCTAGCCAGTGAGTTACCTACTGTAGGTGGTGGTAAGCAATAAGTATTCAACTTTGCAAGTAATTGTTGATCTCAGAAACAACAATAGACAAGTTTTGGGCAGACATTTCTAAAGTGGGTGAAACTGTTATATAATGAGCTTCAAGCAGCCGTACAAACTAATTGCATAATTTCTTCACATTTCAAGCTCGGTCATGGGACCTGAACAGCTCCTCTCTCTCCCCATTATCTTTTTGTTTAGGATTGGAGCCATTGGTTGCAGCAATTTGTAAAGACCCTAATATCCCGGGAGTCACTATTCCGGGAACCACACGCAAGCTTATGCTATATGCTGACGATATTTTAATGATCATTACAAACCCAGGCAAGTCTCTTCCTGCATTGTTCGAAATTATGAAATCTTTCTCTAGCTTCTCAGGTTATGGAGCAAATTGGGTGAAATCTGAAGCTCTCCCTCGACGACATATAACCCAAAAACATTATTTCAAGCCAGATTATTACAGTGGCCCCTAAAGAAATTAAGTCTCTGGAAATATTATGTCCCAAGCAATTAGACAAAATAGTGCAATGTAATTTTGAACCGCTCCTAGAAAGAAATCCATAGGTAGCCAGTGAATTACCTACTGTAGATGGTGGTCGGCGTGCCAACGAGGCTTGAAGATTTGCATGGAGATTCAGAGGAGATGTAAGAGTTGAAAGTCAAAAGTAGCTACATTTTCTAAATTGTCCGCTTACATTGCCATCGAGAGCACAATATTACGGGGATACGCAATAGCTATTCAACTTTGGAAGTTATTGATGATCTCAAAAACAACAATAGACAAGTTTTGGGCAGACATTTCTAAAGTGGGTGAAACTGTTATATAATGAGCTTCAAGCAGCCGTACAAACTAATTGCATAATTTCTTCACATTTCAAACTCGGTCATGGGACCTGAACAGGCTCCTCTCTCTCCCCATTATCTTTTTGTTTAGGATTGGAGCCATTGGTTGCAGCAATTTGTAAAGACCCTAATATCCCGGGAGTCACTATTCGGGAACCACACGCAAGCTTATGCTATATGCTGACGATATTTTAATGATCATTACAAACCCAGGCAAGTCTCTTCCTGCATTGTTCGAAATTATGAAATCTTTCTCTAGCTTCTCAGGTTATGGAGCAAATTGGGCAAAATCTGAAGCTCTCCCCTCAACGACATATAACCCAAAAAACATTATTTCAAGCCGGATTATTACAGTGGCCCCTAAAGAAATTAAGTCTCTGGAAATATTATGTCCCAAGCAATTAGACAAAATAGTGCAATGTAATTTTGAACCGCTCCTAGAAAGAAATCCATAGGTAGCCAGTGAATTACCTACTGTAGATGGTGGTCGGCGTGCCAACGAGGCTTGAAAATTTGCACATGGTGATTCAGAGGAGATGTAAGAGTTGAAAGTGAAAAGTAGCTACATTTTCTAAATTGTCCGCTTACAGTGCCAACGAGAGCACAATATTACGGGGTACGCAATAGCTATTCAACTTTGGAAGTTATTGCTGATCTCAGAAACAACGATAGACACAATCTTATCACAACGTCAATGCTTGTGCCTTTGTTATTCAAATACTCTGGAAGTCTACTTATTAAGAGTATGCGTTCCCCTTTTTTGAGTATAAAACACCTTCCTGAGACTGTAGATGTCAGGAATAACCATGGAATCACAACTTCCATTCATGTGCTTGTCCCAGTGTTCAACCACCTGCAAGTCACAGTATTTTCTGCATCAGTTGTGTTTTTTGGTTTTAAAACACCTGCCCCGTGTGAGGGTTGAACTCACGACCTTCAGATTATGAGACTGACGCTGCCTTCTGCGCCAACGAGGCTACAAAAAGCTGGTCCAATGGTTGGGAAAATTTCAGAAAAACTAACAATCGGGTCTTCAATCTCAATAAAAACAATGTATCTGGAAGAATATGTACTCAAACAAAGGCTAAAATCGACCCTAGAGGCTTTGTCATGACCCCATAAAAAGGCCATGACAAAAGGCCGTGTGCAAAGGTTGAAGGAAACGCAAGAATATGAACTCACGACCTTCAGATTATGAGACTGACACGCTGCCTACTGCGCCAACGAGGCTATAAAAGCTGGTGCAATGGTTGGGAAAATTTCGGAAAAATTAACAATTGGGTCTTCAATCTCAATAAAAACAATGTATCTGGAAGCATATGTACTCAAACAAAGGCTAAAATCGACCCTAGAGGCTTTGTCATGACCCCATAAAAAGGCCATGTGCAAAGGTTGAAGGAAACGCAAGAATATGAGCGCACGACCTTCAGATCATGAGACTGACGCGCTGCCTACTGCGCCAACGAGGCTATAAAAGCTGGTGCAATGGTTGGGAAAATTTCAGAAAAAACTAACAATTGGGTCTTCAATCTCAATAAAAAACAATGTATCTGGAAGCCTATGTACTCAAACAAAGGGTAAAAATCGACCCTAGAGGCTTTGTCATGACCCCCAATAAAAAAAGGCCATGACAAAAGGCCGTGTGTAAACGGTTGAAGGAAATGCAAGAATATGACTACAACAAAAGAAATTATAATTCTATGATGATCATAGTCAGTTTAGTCAGTGGTGAATGTGTATGGATGGATGAGTTTGAGGTATGGTGTCAGCGATTTATGCTGGACAGTGTAAAACTAACAAAGATGAGCAGGAGAGGTGCTGGACTGAGAGCACCTCTAGGGCAATCACAAATGCACAACCAATAATAAAAGACTACTGAGTGAATGCGTTCAGAAAATGACGAACATTGTTCAGAAAGCTTAATAAAGTTTCATTTGACAATAACTATTGACTACCTGAACCTGGTAAAAGGTATGAGGTACTCAAGCATAGCTAGCCAGTGAGTTACCTACTGTAGGTGGTGGTAAGCAATAAGTATTCAACTTTGCAAGTAATTGTTGATCTCAGAAACAACAATAGACAAGTTTTGGGCAGACATTTCTAAAGTGGGTGAAACTGTTATATAATGAGCTTCAAGCAGCCGTATAAACTAATTGCATCATTTATTCACATTTCAAGCTTGGTCATGGTACCTGAACAGGCTCCTCTCTCTCCCCATTATCTTTTTGTTTCGGATTGGAGCCATTGGTTGCAGCAATTTGTAAAGACCCTAATATCCCGGGAGTCACTATTCCGGGAACCACACGCAAGCTTATGCTATATGCTGACGATATTTTAATGATCATTACAAACCCAGGCAAGTCTCTTCCTGCATTGTTCGAAATTATGAAATCTTTCTCTAGCTTCTCAGATTATGGAGCAAATTGGGAGAAATCTGAAGCTCTCCCCTCGACGACATATAAACCAAAAACATTATTTCAAGCCGGATTATTACAGTGGCCCCTATAGAAATTAAGTCTCTGGAAATATTATGTCCCAAGCAATTAGACAAAATAGTGCAATGTAATTTTGAACCGCTCCTAGAAAGAAATCCATAGGTAGCCAGTGAATTACCAACTGTAGATGGTGGTCGGCGTGCCAACGAGGCTTGAAGATTTGCACATGGAGATTCAGAGGAGATGTAAGAGTTGAAAGTCAAAAGTAGCTACATTTTCTAAATTGTCCGCTTACAGTGCCAACGAGAGCACAATATTACGGGGGTACGCAATAGCTATTCAACTTTGGAAGTTATTGCTGATCTCAGAAACAACGATAGACGACACAATCTTATCACAACGTCAATGCTTGTGCCTTTGTTATTCAAATACTCTGGAAGTCTACTTATTAAGAGTATGCGTTCCCCTTTTGAGTATAAAACACCTTCCTGAGACTGTAGATGTCAGGAATAACCATGGAATCACAACTTCCATTCATGTGCTTGTGCCAGTGTTCAACCACCTGCAAGTCACAGTATTTTCTGCATCAGTTGTGTTTTTTTGGTTTTAAAACACATGCCTCGTGTGAGGGTTGAACTCACGACCTTCAGATTATGAGACTGACGCGCTGCCTACTGCGCCAACGAGGCTACAAAAGCTGGTGCAATGGTTGGGAAAATTTCGGAAAAATTAACAATTGGGTCTTCAATCTCAATAAAAACAATGTATCTGGAAGCATATGTACTCAAACAAAGGCAAAAATCGACCCTAGAGGCTTTGTCATGACCCCATAAAAAGGCCATGACAAAAGGCCGTGTAAAGGTTGAAGGAAACGCAAGAATATGAACTCATGACCTTCAGAGATTATGAGACTGACACGCTGCCTACTGCGCCAACGAGGCTATAAAAGCTGGTGCAATGGTTGGGAAAATTTCGGAAAAATTAACAATTGGGTCTTCAATCTCAATAAAAACAATGTATCTGGAAGCCTATGTACTCAAACAAAGGGTAAAATCGACCCTAGAGGCTTTGTCATGACCTCATAAAAAGGCCATGACAAAAGGCCGTGTGCAAAGGTTGAAGGAAACGCAAGAATATGACTACAACAAAAGAAATTATAATTCTATGATGATCATAGTCAGTTTAGTCAGTGGTGAATGTGTATGGATGGATGAGTGTGAGGTATGGTGTCAGCGATTTATGCTGGACAGTGTAAAACTAACAAAGATGAGCAGGAGAGGTGCTGGACTGAGAGCACCTCTAGGGCAATCACAAATGCACAACCAATAATAAAAGACTACTGAGTGAATGCGTTCAGAAAATGACGAACATTGTTCAGAAAGCTTAATAAAGGTTTCATTTGACAATAACTATTGACCACCTGAACCTGGTAAAAGGTATGAGGTACTCAAGCATAGCTAGCCAGTGAGTTACCTACTGTAGGTGGTGGTAAGCAATAAGTATTCAACTTTGCAAGTAATTGTTGATCTCAGAAACAACAATAGACAAGTTTTGGGCAGACATTTCTAAAGTGGGTGAAACTGTTATATAATGAGCTTCAAGCAGCCGTATAAACTAATTGCATCATTTATTCACATTTCAAGCTTGGTCATGGTACCTGAACAGGCTCCTCTCTCTCCCATTATCTTTTTTGTTTAGGATTGGAGCCATTGGTTGCAGCAATTTGTAAAGACCCTAATATCCCGGGAGTCACTATTCCGGGAACCACACGCAAGCTTATGCTATATGCTGACGATATTTTAATGATCATTACAAACCCAGGCAAGTCTCTTCCTGCATTGTTCGAAATTATGAAATCTTTCTCTAGCTTCTCAGGTTATGGAGCAAATTGGGAGAAATCTGAAGCTCTCCCTCGACGACATATAAACCAAAACATTATTTCAAGCCGGATTATTACAGTGGCCCCTAAAGAAATTAAGTCTCTGGAAATATTATGTCCCAAGCAATTAGACAAAATAGTGCAATGTAATTTTGAACCGCTCCTAGAAAGAAATCCATAGGTAGCCAGTGAATTACCAACTGTAGATGGTGGTCGGCGTGCCAACGAGGCTTGAAGATTTGCACATGGAGATTCAGAGGAGATGTAAGAGTTGAAAGTCAAAAGTAGCTACATTTTCTAAATTGTCCGCTTACATTGCCATCGAGAGCACAATATTACGGGGATACGCAATAGCTATTCAACTTTGGAAGTTATTGATGATCTCAGAAACAACAATAGACAAGTTTTGGGCAGACATTTCTAAAGTGGGTGAAACTGTTATATAATGAGCTTCAAGCAGCCGTACAAACTAATTGCATAATTTCTTCACATTTCAAACTCGGTCATGGGACCTGAACAGGCTCCTCTCTCTCCCCATTATCTTTTTGTTTAGGATTGGAGCCATTGGTTGCAGCAATTTGTAAAGACCCTAATATCCCGGGAGTCACTATTCCGGGAACCACACGCAAGCTTATGCTATATGCTGACGATATTTTAATGATCATTACAAACCCAGGCAAGTCTCTTCCTGCATTGTTCGAAATTATGAAATCTTTCTCTAGCTTCTCAGGTTATGGAGCAAATTGGGCAAAATCTGAAGCTCTCCCCACGACATATAACCCAAAAACATTATTTCAAGCCAGATTATTACAGTGGCCCCTAAAGAAATTAAGTCTCTGGAAATATTATGTCCCAAGCAATTAGACAAAATAGTGCAATGTAATTTTGAACCGCTCCTAGAAAGAAATCCATAGGTAGCCAGTGAATTACCTACTGTAGATGGTGGTCGGCGTGCCAACGAGGCTTGAAGATTTGCACATGGAGATTCAGAGGAGATGTAAGAGTTGAAAGTCAAAAGCGATTTATGCTATGTAAAACTAACAAAGATGCTACATTTTCTAAATTTGTCCGCTTACAGTGCCATCGAGAGCACAATATTACGGGATACGCAATAGCTATTCAACTTTGGAAGTTATTGATGATCTCAGAAACAACAATAGACAAGTTTTGGGCAGACATTTCTAAAGTGGGTGAAACTGTTATATAATGAGCTTCAAGCAGCCGTACAAACTAATTGCATAATTTCTTCACATTTCAAGCTCGGTCATGGGACCTGAACAGGCTCCTCTCTCTCCCCATTATCTTTTTTGTTTAGATTGGAGCCATTGGTTGCAGCAATTTGTAAAGACCCTAATATCCCTGAGTCACTATTCCGGGAACCACACATGGAAGCTTATGCTATATGCTGACGATATTTTAATGATCATTACAAACCCAGGCAAGTCTCTTCCTGCATTGTTCGAAATTATGAAATCTTTTCTAGCTTCTCAGGTTATGGAGCAAATTGGGCAAAATCTGAAGCTCTCCCCTCGACGACATATAACCCAAAAACATTATTTCAAGCCGGATTATTACAGTGGCCCCTAAAGAAATTAAGTCTCTGGAAATATTATGTCCCAAGCAATTAGACAAAATAGTGCAATGTAATTTTGAACCGCTCCTAGAAAGAAATCCATAGGTAGCCAGTGAATTACCTACTGTAGATGGTGGTCGGCGTGCCAACGAGGCTTGAAAATTTGCACATGGTGATTCAGAGGAGATGTAAGAGTTGAAAGTGAAAAGTAGCTACATTTTCTAAATTGTCCGCTTACAGTGCCAACGAGAGCACAATATTACGGGGGTACGCAATAGCTATTCAACTTTGGAAGTTATTGCTGATCTCAGAAACAACGATAGACGACACAATCATATCACAACGTCAATGCTTGTGCCTTTGTTATTCAAATACTCTGGAAGTCTACTTATTAAGAGTATGCGTTCCCCTTTTGAGTATAAAACACCTTCCTGAGAAAAAATGTCAGGAATAACCATGGAATCACAACTTCCATTCATGTGTGTTTTTGTTTTAAAACACTGCCAGTGTTCAACCACCTGCAAGTCACAGTATTTTCTGCATCAGTTGTGAAAATTTTTTTTTTTGGTTTCAAACAAAAAACACCTGCCAAGTGTGAGGGTTGAACTCACGACCTTCAGATTATGAGACTGACGCGCTGCCTACTGCGCCAACGAGGCTACAAAAGCTGGTGCAATGGTTGGGAAAATTTCAGAAAAACTAACAATCGGGTCTTCAATCTCAATAAAAACAATGTATCTGGAAGCATATGTACTCAAACAAAGGGTAAAATCGACCCTAGAGGCTTTGTCATGACCCCATAAAAAGGCCATGACAAAAGGCCGTGTGCAAAGGTTGAAGGAAACGCAAGAATATGACTACAACAAAAGAAATTATAATTCTATGATGATCATAGTCAGTTTAGTCAGTGGTGAATGTGTATGGATGGATGAGTGTGAGGTATGGTGTCAGCGATTTATGCTGGACAGTGTAAAACTAACAAAGATGAGCAGGAGAGGTGCTGGACTGAGAGCACCTCTAGGGCAATCACAAATGCACAACCAATAATAAAAGACTACTGAGTGAATGCGTTCAGAAAATGACGAACATTGTTCAGAAAGCTTAATAAAGTTTCATTTGACAATAACTATTGACCACCTGAACCTGGTAAAAGGTATGAGGTACTCAAGCATAGCTAGCCAGTGAGTTACCTACTGTAGGTGGTGGTAAGCAATAAGTATTCAACTTTGCAAGTAATTGTTGATCTCAGAAACAACAATAGACAAGTTTTGGGCAGACATTTCTAAAGTGGGTGAAACTGTTATATAATGAGCTTCAAGCAGCCGTATAAACTAATTGCATCATTTATTCACATTTCAAGCTTGGTCATGGTACCTGAACAGGCTCCTCTCTCTCCCCATTATCTTTTTTGTTTCGGATTGGAGCCATTGGTTGCAGCAATTTGTAAAGACCCTAATATCCCGGGAGTCACTATTCGGGAACCACACGCAAGCTTATGCTATATGCTGACGATATTTTAATGATCATTACAAACCCAGGCAAGTCTCTTCCTGCATTGTTCGAAATTATGAAATCTTTCTCTAGCTTCTCAGGTTATGGAGAAAATTGGGAGAAATCTGAAGCTCCCTCGACGACATATAACCCAAAAACATTATTTCAAGCCGGATTATTACAGTGGCCCCTAAAGAAATTAAGTCTCTGGAAATATTATGTCCCAAGCAATTAGACAAAATAGTGCAATGTAATTTTGAACCGCTCCTAGAAAGAAATCCATAGGTAGCCAGTGAATTACCAACTGTAGATGGTGGTCGGCGTGCCAACGAGGCTTGAAAATTTGCACATGGAGATTCAGAGGAGATGTAAGAGTTGAAAGTGAAAAGTAGCTACATTTTCTAAATTGTCCGCTAGATTACATTGCCAAAGAGCATTGTCCGCCTACAGTGCCAACGGGCGCACAATATTACGGGGTACGCAATAGCTATTCAACTTTGGAAGTTATTGATGATCTCAGAAACAAACGACACAATCTTAGACAAGCGTCAATGCTTGTGCCTTTGTTATTCAAATACTCTGGAAGTCTACTTATTAAGAGAGCTTCCCCTTTGAGTATAAAAACCTTCCTGAGACTGTAGATGTCAGGAATAACCATGGAATCACAACATCCATTCATGTGCTTGTGCCAGTGTTCAACCACCTGCAAGTCACAGTATTTTCTGCAGCAGTTGTGTTTTTTGGTTTTAAAACACCTGGTGTGAGGGTTGAAATCACGACCTTCAGATTATGAGACTGGAACCGACTGCCTACTGCGACCAACGAGGCTATAAAAGCTGGTGCAATGGTTGGGAAAATTTCGGAAAAACTAACAATCGGGTCTTCAATCTCAATAAAAACAATGTATCTGGAAGCCTATGTACTCAAACAAAGGCTAAAATCGACCCTAGAGGCTTTGTCATGACCCCATAGGCTTTGTCATGACCCCATAAAAGGCCATGAAAAAAGGCCGTGTGCAAAGGTTGAAGGAAACGCAAGAATATGACTACAACAAAAGAAATTATAATTCTATGATAATCATAGTCAGTTTAGTCAGTGGTGAATGTGTATGGATGGATGAGTGTGAGGTATGGTGTCAGCAATTTATGCTGGACAGTGTAAAACTAACAAAGATGAGCAGGAGAGGTGCTGGACTGAGAGCACCTCTAGGGCAATCACAGATGCACAACCAATAATAAAAACACTACTGAGTGAATGCGTTCAGAAAAATGAACATTGTTCAGAAAGCTTAATAAAGTTTCATTTGACAATAACTATTGACCACCTGAACCTGGTAAAAGGTATGAGGTACTCAAGCATAGCTAGCCAGTGAGTTACCTACTGTAGGTGGTGGTAAGCAATAAGTATTCAACTTCGCAAGTAATTGTTGATCTCAGAAACAACAATAGACAAGTTTTGGGCAGACATTTCTAAAGTGGGTGAAGCAGTTCAAGCAGTTCAAGCAGCCGTACAAACTAATTGCATCATTTCTTCACATTTCAAGCTCGGTCATGGGACCTGAACAGGCTGCTCTCTCCCCATTATTTTTTTGTTAAGGATTGGAGCCATTGGCTGCAGCAATTTGTAAAGACCCTAATATCCCGGGAGTCACTATTCCGGGAACCACACGCAAGCTTATGCTATATGCTGACGATATTTTAATGATCATTACAAACCCAGGCAAGTCTCTTCCTGCATTGTTCGAAATTATGAAATCTTTCTCTAGCTTCTCAGGTTATGGAGCAAATTGGGCGAAATCTGAAGCTCTCCCCTCAACGTCATATAACCCAAAAACATTATTTCAAGCCGGAGTATTACAGTGGCCCCTAAAGAAATTAAGTCTCTGGAAATATTATGTCCTAAGCAATTAGACAAAATAGTGCAATGTAATTTTGAACCGCTCCTAGAAAGAAATCCATAGGTAGCCAGTGAATTACCTACTGTAGATGGTGGTCGGCGTGCCAACAAGGCTTGAAAATTTGCACATGGAGATTCAGAGGAGATGTAAGAGTTTAAAGTGAAAAGTAGCTACATTTTCTAAATTGTCCGCTTACAGTGCCAACGAGAGCACAATATTACGGGGGTACGCAATAGCTATTCAACTTTGGAAGTTATTGCTAATCTCAGAAACAACGATAGACGACACAATCTTATCACAATGTCAATGCTTGTGCCTTTGTTATTCAAATACTCTGGAAGTCTACTTATTAAGAGTATGCATTCCCCTTTTGAGTATAAAACACCTTCCTGAGACTGTAGGTGTCAGGAATAACCATGGAATCACAACTTCCATTCATGTGCTTGTGCCAGTGTTCAACCACCTGCAAGTCACAGTATTTTCTGCATCAGTTGTGTTGTTTTGGTTTTAAAACACCTGCCCCGTGTGAGGGTTGAACTCACAACCTTCAGATTATGAGACTGACGCGCTGCCTTCTGCGCCAACGAGGCTATAAAAGCTGGTGCAATGGTTGGGAAAATTTCGGAAAAACTAACAATCGGGTCTTCAATCTCAATAAAAACAATGTATCTGGAAGCCTATGTACTCAAACAAAGGCTAAAATCGACCCTAGAGGCTTTGTCATGACCCAATAAAAAGGCCATGACAAAAGGCCGTGTGCAAAGGTTGAAGGAAACGCAAGAATATGACTACAACAAAAGAAATTATAATTCTATGCTGATCATTGTCAGTTTAGTCAGTGGTGAATGTGTATGGATGGATGAGTGTGAGGTATGGTGTCAGCAATTTATGCTGGACAGTGTAAAACTAACAAAGATGAGCAGGAGAGGTGCTGGACTGAGAGCACCTCTAGGGCAATCACAGATGCACAACCAATAATAAAACACTACTGAGTGAATGCGTTCAGAAAATGACGAACATTGTTCAGAAAGCTTAATAAAGTTTCATTTGACAATAACTATTGACCACATGAACCTGGTAAAAGGTATGATATACTCAAGCATAGCTAGCCTATGACTTACCTACTGTAGGTGGTGGTAAGCAATAAGTATTCAACTTCGCAAGTTATTGTTGATCTCAGAAACAACAATAGACAATGAGCTTCAAGCAGCCGTACAAACTAATTGCATCATTTCTTCACATTTCAAGCTCGGTCATGGGACCTGAACAGGCTCCTCTCTCTCCCCATTATTTTTTAGTTTAGGATTGGAGCCATTGGCTGCAGCAATTTGTAAATACCTCTCCTAGAAAGAAATCCATAGGTAGCCAGTGAATTACCTACTGTAGATGGTGGTCGGCGTGCCAACGAGTCTTGAAAATTTGCACATGGTGATTCAGAGGAGATGTAAGAGATGAAAGTGTAACTACCTTTTCTAACTTGTCCGCCTACAGGGCCAACAAGAGCTCTTCTCTATAACTATTCAACTTCGCAAGTTATCGTAGATCTTAGAAACAACGATAGACGACACCATCTTATCACAACGTCCATGCTTGTGCCTTTGTTATACAAATCTTCTGGAACTCTACTTGTTAAGAGTATGCATTCCCGTTTTCCCTATTGATTTTAAAACTCCGGCCTGAGATTGTTGATCTCACAAATAACATAACAAAAAAAAACTAGTACTTTGTGGGGGTGCATTTGCAGGAAAACAACAGTAAACATTAGTGCAGAAACACAGGACCTCCCTGGAAACACTTGAAAATAGTTTAACAGTTGAATTACCGATTGATGTACAGATTGATTTTCACGCAAATGTAGCCAAAGCAGCAACTTTCTGAGTAAACATCCAGTTGCAAATATGTGAAATACTTACACAAATGAAACTGGGCTAAAAAGTGTGAATACTTGCCAAGTTGCATCTTCCCCTCCAATTCTAATCCTTTGTCTTTTATTTGTAACACACACACACACACACACCAAGTGTGCCCTTTGAGAACCAGCAGTTATTTGATGTTGTAAAGATACTGATCTGTCTCTCAGGATGGTGAGACAGCAGGATGCAAAACACAGTCTGACCCTTAAATCTGTGTGTGTGGGTGTGTGTGTCTGTGTGTGTATATGTGTGTGTGGGTGGGGGGAGGGGAGTGTCTACATGTGCATGTTTGAGTGAGTGTTTAGGCTTCTGACATGGCAGTCAGTGTGTGACAGAGATGGATGTGGTGGTATTTCTGCGATCAAATCACAGTAAGGAAGAGAGAGAGAGAGAGAGAGAGAGAGAATTATTGCAGAGTTATTGGGAATATAGAATAAATGCATTAGTTTGTGTGTCCTTGGTAGCTCTATCGATTTTAACCTATTTACAAGGGCATCTTCTGCTGGTTGTTATGACAGGGAGAGGGGGCACTACAACAACCCATAGAATACATAACTCAACATTTTTGAGTAAATCCAATTACTGATCAGTACAGGAAATTATATTCATTCCATTCCATTGTGGCTTTCATCCATGGTATTTATCAGTAAAGTCATTGTAATGTATTTCAAGCACATTGTTGAACCTTATGCTTGCTTTAATGTATCTTGTGTTCTATTCCTGTTAGTGTGGACCTTCTGTATATTACTGGATATTATGGTTGTTAGGGCAAGTGGCACTCCACTTCCACTGTTGAATGTTAAAGCCAATGTGAAAATATCTTTAAAAAAAATTTATTAAATTCCGCGTTACAGATGGAACTGTCTATGTTCTTTCCTTAGCGGTGGTAAGCTAGCAAATAAGTCCACTGACAACAAAGTTATTGTTCATCTTTTGGCACAATGTTTAGTAATGACAAAGTAGTGGTCATAGAAAATGTGATCTGAGATGCACATTGTAAATGTGTTATGTATCTGGTATTGCTCTTTAACTATGTGTGATATATGTAAAGCTGAACAGACTCACAGTAGTGAAACAGATTTTATTCTGCTCCAAAGAACCATTTTGTGAGAAAAAAGGCACAACATCCTGGAATGTAATTGTAAGACATAAGATGCTTTTTTTGAAATTATTGCAAATAAGGCTAAATGTTGCTAAAAGTTGTTGATTTTCTGGAAAACCAGAACTTCACCACTCAACCAAAGTGATTTACAAATATTAGCTATACATATTGTTGTTGTGTACTGTATACTGTATGTTTCAGGTATCTATTGTGGTGGCAGTAGCTCAGTCCGGAGGGTCAGAGTGTGGATTGGTATTTCAGGCCTTTGTGTAGTGATTTCTAACAAAAGAGAGTGTAAATTGTAATCAATAAACAGTATTATGGGAATGTGGCTCTTTCAGATAAATTTGAGGAGTGCCTATGGTTAGCATTTTCCACATTTAATCGTGTCATGCAGTGTGGGATTCGCACTGGTCTGGTCTTGGTCTTGACTTGGTCTCAACCCGTCAAAGTCTTGGTCTTGTCTTATGTTGGAATTTAAAATGTTATATGTGTTTAAACACTGTGTGTGAGTTGCAATATAGATTATACATTTAAGCCAAAAGGCAAAAGCATTATTTCAAGATAAAAAAGACATGTTGGTCATGCATTAAGTTGTTTTGCAATACTCCTTTTCTCTAAGATAAGGTGGTCTGGTACATTCCGTTATAATCCAGCCTCTCCTAAATGTGTTGGAAGTAAAATTGATTGTTAGGGACGCTTCCTGAGTCTGGTTTCAGTCACATTCCAACTGAAAAGATAACGAAATAAGCACACATCACATCACTGTGACCTGGAGACCCCACCCTTTGTGAATAAAACTAGGGGTGCAAGAGCCAAAGAGCCAGACAAATTTGGGGGAGAGTTGTGTCAGCTTGACTCTGTATCTGTCTCTAGAATATTCTACTTAATAAAAAGGATTCACACATCAACATCTGAGATCTGACTACTAATTGACTGAACCCTGAGACCGGAGCTGGATTTAGGTCCAACACTTAGTCTTGATAAACTCTGGTCTGGTGTTGGTTTAGGTGAGCTTGACTTCAACACTGCTTGGGCCTGTTGCACGAAAGTAGAATAAAGATATCCAAGATAAGTGAAAAAGCGTGTGATCCGCTCATCTCGGCTTAATCAGTTACACATTTGCTGAGGCAGGATGAACAGGTGAAGCTATGTCAAGCCAGGTGTAAATAGCTGGGATAAGTGCACGTTCACGGCTTTCTTAAATAGACCACGGTATCGATCACAGATTTACTGATGCAGGAATGGAGAAGACGCATGCGGCATATGTTTCACCCAATGAGAAGCAGCTTCTAATAGAAAGTAACGAGGAGGTGAAGAATATGCAGAAAGGGAAATACAGCTCAAACAGAGAGAAAAAGCCCAACAGACTATAGCGGACCGACTGAATGCGTAAGTATGTAAAAATCTCTACTTAGCTGGCTAGTAACTCCACTTTTCTTTTCTTTTTACAAAGTTGTAGGCTACACTGGGTTTTAATTGCTTTAAATATACTAGTTTCATGTTTCTGTTTTTGTGTGATAAATGTGCTGTTTTATCGGAAAGTGTCTTTGAGTAGCCTACCATGTAAAGCACAATATACAGTGAGGAAAATAAGTATTTGAACACCCTGCTATTTTGCAAGTTCTCCCACTTAGAAATCATTGAGTGGTCTGAAATTGTCATCGTAGGTGCATGTCCACTGTGAGAGACATAATCTAAAAAAATTTTTTTTTAACTATTTATTTGTATGATACAGCTGCAAATAAGTATTTGAACACCTATCAGCTAGAATTCTGACACTCAAAGACCTGTTAGTCTGCCTTCAAAATGTCCACCTCCACTCCATTTATTATCCTAAATTAGATGTACCTGTTTGAGGTTGTTAGCTGTCCACCCCATACAATTAGTAAGAATTCAACTACTAACATGGCCAAGACCAAAGAGCTGTCAAAAGGCACTAGAGACAAAATTGTACACCTCCACAAGGCTGGAAAGGGCTTGGTGAAAAAAGGTTCACTGTTGGAGCAATCATTAGAAAATGTAAGAAGCTAAACATGACTGTCAATCTCCCTCAGAGTGGGGCTCCATGCAAGATCTCACCTCGTGGGGTCTCAATGATCCTAAGAAAGGTGAGAAATCAGCCCAGAACTACACAGGACAAACTGGTCAATGATCTGAAAAGCGCTGGGACAACCGTTTCCAAGGTTACTGGTGGTAATACACTAAGACGTCATGGTTTGAAATCATGCATGGCACAGAAGGTTACCCTGCTTAAACCAGCACATGTTAAGGCCCGTCTTAAGTTTGCCAATGACCATTTGGATGATCCAGAGGAGTCATGGGAGAAAGTCATGTGGTCAGATGAGACCAAAATAGAACTTTTTGGTCATAGTTCCCCTAACCGTGTTTGGAGGAAGAAGAATGATGAGTACCATCCCAAGAACGCCATCCCTACTGTGAAGCATGGGAGTGGTAGCATCATGCTTTGGGGGTGTTTTTCTGCACATGGGACAGGGTGACTGCACTGTATTAAGGAGGGGATGGCTGGGGGCATGTATTACAAGATTTTGGGGAACAACCTCCTTCCCTCAGTTAGAGCATTGAAGATGGGTCGAGGCTGGGTCTTCCAACATGACAATGACCCGAAGCACACAGACAGGATAACCAAGGAGTGGCTCTGTAAGAAGCATATCAAGGTTCTGGCGTGGCCTAGCCAGTCTCCAGACCTAAAGCCTTTGGAGGGAGCTCAAACTCCGTGTTTCTCAGCGACAGCCCAGAAACCTGACAGATCTAGAGAATATCTGTGTGGAAGAGTGGGCCAAAATCCCTTCTGCAGTGTGTGCAAACCTGGTAAAAAACTACAGGAAACGTTTGACCTCTGGAATTGCAAACAAAGGCTACTGTACCAAATATTGACATTGATTTTCTCAGGTGTTCAAATACTTATTTGCAGCTGTATTATACAAATAAATAGTTAAAAAAAATCATACATTGTGATTTCTGGAATTTTTTCTTTTAGATTATGTCTCTCACAGTGGTCATGCACCTACAATGACAATTTCAGACCCCTCAATGATTTTTAAGTGGGAGAACTTATTTTCCTCACTGTAAATAAAATGTATTATTTAGCCTACTTTTCCTTAAAAGTGAGCAGAGGGAATTAATGTTCCTCGGGAAATGGACCCTAAGGACTCAAGACTTAATTTCAAATCTTTACTCACAAAGCGAGAACATGTTTTACAACCATATGCACACATTTCTATAAGCTGTTTAATTCTAAATATCTCTGTACAGTTAATGTTCATACAAAACAATCAGAAAGGGACAACAACTAAAAAAATAAGTAGGCTACTGTAAGTGACTTCAATGCACGCTGTGAGCATATATGTAAAAAAATATTCCTGTTTTTTTTATTCTTCTGACAGTGACAGCACCAAAAATAAAAAGATGAAGAAGCATTGTGGTGTTCCGAGTGTGATGAATGTAAACTACACTTTATAGGACACGTTATTGGTCCAGGGATGTGAGACTTTTTGAGAAGGTTATGAAACCAATGTAAGCTATAATAAAAAACATTAGGCCTACATATTAAGGAGTAACACAAACTATCCTTTATTAGAGAAGGACAAGCAACAAGAACCTGAAGCTGCATAGCCGCGCTGCTCATCTCTACTTTTACAGAGAGAGTGGACACTAATGTGATGCACAGGTGCCGGCAGGCAGCGGCAACCAGGCAGCGGCCACCGGCCAACGGGCAACGGCTACCGAGCAGCAGCTACCGGGCAGAGGCCAACAGGCAACGGCCGCACACCAGGCAGCCTTGACACACTACCGTCCCAACGGGAAAAGTCCAGACTCTCCCAATTGCTGCTCCGCATCTGGGTGCCTGTGCAACCATTTCTAACCATCTAAACAACTGTTACAGTAGGGTTTAAATCAAACTCTTGACAATAATAGTGACAAATAATGCATGTTAATAAAAATAAAGCAGAACACATGCAGAAGACAACGGAATAACTGTTAAACACGTTTATTTTGGATCAGACGGCAGCTGATTTGACACATGAGACTCCAGGATTAATGTTAGCCCGGCTGTTAGCCCGGCTGTTACCCCGCTCTGGACCAGGCTAGCCGCAAAGAATAAATCTCCATGGTTACTTGGCTGGGTTTAATTCAATCTGGTTTCGTGCAACCGAGTCAAAGCTAAATTCATCCAGGATAACTTGAATATTGAGACTACTAGTTAAGTGCTGTATCAACTTCAATTCAGGCAGCACAAACTCTAGTGCTGATCTGGACTGGGGACAAAGCTTAGTAGCTTTTGAGCAAGGCTTCAAATCTTTTATCTTAATTTAGACTCTTTTTGATAACAAATGATCATGTTATTAATAAACCGTTCAATACTATATCCTGTATTATCTTTCTTTGATGTGGCACTATATACAGTATGTGGAAAAATGGACATGTAAAAAAGTATTTT
The DNA here is from genome assembly GCA_026937815.1 of Etheostoma perlongum. NCBI lineage: Eukaryota > Metazoa > Chordata > Actinopteri > Perciformes > Percidae > Etheostoma > Etheostoma perlongum. The sequence continues at coordinate 1,107,217 of CM049380.1, forward strand.
AACTGTGCTTTGTAAATCTTCTGGTTGCCAATAAAAAAAGAAAAGAAATCACTTTCAGCGTGTAAAATTCAACCAACATGGAAGTGAATTTGCTTGGATCAATTTCTTTGTGTCGCATGTTATCTATGTTTTATGCATATTCCTTTGGATGCCTTAGACAGGCTGAACCTTTTTAAGAAACATCACATTGTCAGAATTGGCTTTATTTTCATTCTACGTACAGACAACAAAACTAAAAGTGCAACTCTATGGTGCAAACATAACACAAGCATTAAACTAAGAACATAGAGCAGAGAATGTGAAGATCCTAGATGGATTAAAACTAGAGTAAATAGTAAAATACTAATATTTAGTGGACTAGTAAAACAATTTGCTCGTATTGCACATTATATATTTTCTTGCCTTTGAGTTGGTAATTTAGTGTTTGGCGTAGCATCATCATTTGCTCTACGCTAAGCTGGCAGTCCTTTCACAAACTTGTTCATACTTTGCTAGCTGTGCAGCAGAACCATGCATTATTTATTTATGCACTCACCTAAAGGATTATTAGGAACACCTGTTCAATTTCTCATGAATGCAATTATCTAATCAACCAATCACATGGCAGTTGCTTCAATGCATTTAGGGGTGTGGTCCTGGTCAAAACATTAGGCTCGTTCGAGATGAGCCAGGTCTACGCAGAATCGATCACCGGCGATCGGCGCCCGTTGCATGCCGGTTAGATTTGTGTCCGACTTGATCCCGACTTGCTCTGACGTCATGCACACGTGGGCAACGATAATTTCACGAGAGCAAGGCGGCCGCAGTTCTGAGACCCAGGCGCCGCAGTTGCTTTTCACCGACTGCAAGAGCCAGGCGGACCCAGAGATTGCTGGGAAACGCAGGCTTCTCAGCTGATTTAACACCTTATTGGTTTACATTGTGATGACGTTGCATATAAACTTTTTCTAATTCTTTAATCGGAGGGATTTTAACTGGTATTTGTCTGATTTAAAGACTTATTCTGTACAAAACACACGTTGTGTGGCTGATAGTCACGTTTAAAAGTCAGAGAGACTAAATCCGTTCAGATCACTGATCATCTACAGTCTGTTGTTAATTAAAATCAGCAACAGATTTCATGTAGAACATTTTGAGAGCTACTCTGTCATAATTAAAACAACTAGAGATTGGGTACCAGCTGATACAAGGGTCTGATTATATTTTATAAAATCGGAATCGCACCACAGTGTTTTCGTCACTTCCTGTTCAGTCTGAAGGAGGCTGGAATCGGCTGGAAACTGTCCGACTTTACCGCAGCTTTTTGTCACCGCCCCCGCTGCTGCTGCCTGCTCTCGTCCACTTTACAGGCGAGGCGCAATTCATCTCGAACGAGCCTAATCTCCTGAACTCCAAACTGAATGTCAGAATGGGAAAGAAAGGTAATTTAAGCAATTTTGAAGGTGGCATGGTTGTTGGTGCCAGACTGGCCGGTCTGAGTATTTCACAATCTGCTCAGTTACTGGGATTTTCATGCATAACCATTTCTAGGGTTTACAAAGAATGGTGTGAAAAGGGAAAAACATCCAGTATGCGGCAGTCCTGTGGGCGAAAATGCCTTGTTGATGCTGGAGGTCAGAGGAGAATGGGCCAACTGATTCAAGCTGATAGAAGAGCAACTTAGACTGAAATAACCATTCGTTACAACCGAGGTATGCAGAAAAGCATTTGTGAAAGCCACAACACGCACAACCTTGAGGCGGATGGGCTACAACAACTCCACTACAAATAGGAAAAAGAGGCTACAATCTGCAAGAGCTCACCAAAATTAGACAGTTGAAGACTGGAAAAATGTTGCCTGGTCTGATGAGTCTCAATTTCAATTGAGACATTCAGATGGTAGAGTCAGAATTTGGCGTAAACAGAATGAGAACATGGATCCATCATGCCTTGTTACCACTGTGCAGGCTGGTGGTGGTGGTGGTGTAATGGTGTGGGGGATGTTTTCTTGGCACACTTTAGGTCCCTTAGTGCCAATTGGGAATTGTGTAAATGCCACGGCCTACCTGAGCATTGTTTCTGACCATGTCCATCCCTTTATGGCCACCATGTACCCATCCTCTGATGGCTACTTCCAGCAGGATAATACACCATCTCACAAAGCTCGAATCATTTCAAATTGGTTTCTTGAACATGACAATGGCCCCCAGAGTCACCAGATCTCAACCCAATAGAGCATCTTTGGGATGTGGTGGAACGGTAGCTTTGTGCCCCTGCATCCCACAAATCTCCATCAACTGCATGATGCTATCCTATCAATATGGGCCAACATTTCTAAAGAATGCTTTCAGCACCTTGTTGAATCAATGCCACGTAGAATTAAGGCAGTTCTGAAGGCAAAAGGGGGTCAAACACAGACCTAGTATGGCGTTCCTAATAATCCTATAGGTGAGTGTATTTAGTGTCCCTGTGCAAAGAGTCCAGGCCCCGCCTAGGGGGCATGACTTCCCCCAAGTTTGGGGGCCACTGGGCAAAGATATCCTTACTTTTACTAACCCTAATGCAAATCAACAAAATCTTGTGGGAGACATCCACTGTCTGATAAAATGCCCATCAGGGTTATTTTCTCAGATTTGACAAAGTTCCTCCAGAACTGGCTGAATACTCATGATGAATAAACTTAAAGTGATCGCCATGTTCCATTAAATCACTTAAAATACTAGCTCTGGCTAATGAAAGCCAGTATAATGTATTTGTAGCGTTTTTCCTCTGTACTTTAATGAATTAGTCTTGGCAGAAGATACTTAATCTGATTTAAAAGGGTAGCATTGTGAATTGAATTAAATCTTTTTTTATCGTAATTGAATTGAATCGAAAATAGTTTGGGTTAAAAACTATTTTTTCAAAAGTTTTAAAGCCCAATTTCTGAGCTGTAATTTATTAGAACAACTTCCATTTGGTGTAAACACATTAGGTCCAAGTACAATATGCTGTTTGTTTGCTCACTGAATTCATTTTAATAAATGCAGAGTGGCATGCAGGTTAGAAATGGTAATGGGAAAGAAATGTTCTCATTCTTTCACTGGATTTCCAACACTACCTCAGCTTCAATATATTTAAAACAACCTTTTGCTCCAACAAAGCCTCTCAGTTGCAAGCAATTGTATAAATAGTTAAAGGGGCAAAAAGGATAAATACTCTGGGGTTCTTAACATGAAAATACTTTTTCTTTTAACCCGTGAACCTGCATTTACTTTCAAGGAAGCGGACAAACTGTTGATTTTTTTTATCCAATACATTTTCAGCAGCACATCCACTTTGTTAACAACATATTCAGACTTACTGTAGGACTACTGTATTTTAGTGTGTGAAAGATGTTTAATTATATGTAACATCATAAAATAAAAAGGCTGAATGCTTTATATAGGTCATCATCATATAAAACATAAATGCTAAAATGATGTGAATGGAATGACAATGCTGACATCTAGTATTTTTACTGCTTTTATCACAAGATTAATGTTCTTTTTGGCCTATCAAACTTTGCAGTTTTTTCACTGCTGTTGCAACAACTAGTAACAACACTTAGTTATACTACAACACCACACCCAAACTAGATCAAATCAAATAAAAAATGTATTTATATAGCACTTTACAACTACCAGCAGGTATCCAAAGTGCTTAACAAAATAGTAAAATCACAACATACAATAGTAAGAGTGAAAATAGAAAACGGTTACAAAGAAACAAAAGAGTGAAATTGTCACACCACTGCTATGTATTAAAACCAAGACTGAACAGATATGTTTTAAGTTTGGACCTGAAAAGAGAGACATCTGTAACAGTACGTATATCAAGGGGGTAACTTGTTCCAGAGTCTTGGGGCAGCAACTGCAAAAGCCTGATCACCCCACCGTTTATACCTGGACCTTGGGACTTCTAAAACCAACTGATTTGAAGAACGCAATGACTGGTTGTGTTCCCGCACAGTTAAAATTTCAGACAAATACTCTGGGGCAAGACCGTTTAAAGCTTTAAATACAAACAATAAAATCTTAAAATCTATTCTAAAACGCACCGGGAGCCAATGCAGGGTGTAGAGAACGGGAGTGATGTGTGCACGTCTAGATGTATTTGTTAAAAAGCGAGCAGCAGCATTTTGAACAAGTTGAAGACGTGAGATGGAGGTCTGATTCAGACCAACATAGAGGGCATTACAGTAGTCCAACCTTGAACTGATAAAAGCATGAATGGCCTTTTCTAGGTCGTGCCTGCTCAGAAAAGGCTTCACTTTAGCCAGCCGGCGAAGCTGGAAAAAGCTAATTTTAACCACATTACTGATCTGCTTATCAAATTTCATGCTGCAATCAAAAGTAACCCCAAAATTTTTGACAACAGATCTTGTGCAAGATGCCAGAGCTCCCAAACTCAACGCTGGGCCATTCTGCATGCCTGGAGTCCTGAAAATAATACACTCTGTTTTACTATCGTTCAAATTAAGAAAATTGTCTGAAAGCCACAACTCAATATCAGCAATACAGCTTAGCAGGGAGTTTAGTGCAACACTGTCATTTGCTTTCATAGGCAAATAGATTTGAAATAGATAGACCTGAAACAAAACAATTGCTAGGTCTGCTGCTGGTAGCGGTCTGTCTCTGCTCTCCTCCTCCACTCTGTCTGTCCTTAATTGCAGGAGTGAAGCCTGGTGCGTGGGAGTCAGGGTTCCAGCTGCATCTCATCTACTCTAATCACCTCTGCTTCAAATACCCGGTCAACCTAACACTCTTTGTCAGAGCATAGTCAAGATGACCATGTTAGTATCGCTGCTGATGCAACCTGTTTGTACCAGTTTTTGTGATACTTACTTATAGTGATTATTCTTTATCTGCCACAGTTCCAGTTTCTGAAGTTGCTCCACCAGGTACGACTACTCACTGACCAAGTGTCTTTCCTCTCCACCCAAGTTAATGTTGCACCCCCCGTTCGGGATATACCAGCTGCCTCTCCGTGTGTTTTTGCCTGTGTGCAACTCGTATGCTGCTTTCACTTCAGAGATGCGAAAAGTGTTTGACCACCCTGTACGAGGTAAAGAGGCTGCTAAACATTTTTCTCTTTGGCAGGGATCAAGCATGGTGGCGGAGATGACAGTGGAGTTACGTACTTTTGCAACATTGAGTGGTTGGAATGATGAGGCATTGCAAGGTGTGTTCATAAATGCTTTATCGAATACTCTGAAAGATGAACAAGTGTCACATGAGGATTCTGAGACATTGGATAAACGGGTCTCTCTTGCTATCAGAGTGGATAACCGGGTTCGGGAGCGCTGCCGTGAGAAGAATGTTGGAGCTAGGTCACCTGTCTATCGCCAACCAACTCTTCTCCACCGCTTCACGACGGAGATGGCAGAGATTTCTCCAGAGACCATGAGGGGCGCGGAACCCAAAGCCATGCATGTAGGATGTGCACGAGTGTCCCCTGAGGAGCGTGCATGCCGTCTGCAGGCTCAAGCTTGTCTGTATTGTGGTGAGACTGGACATTTTGTCTCTTCCTGTTCTGTTCGTTTGGAAAAAGGACTGGCTCATCATTGATGGGAGAAGTTTTGGTGAGCCTAGCAGCTAGGTCTCCTTCGCATTCTGCTTCAGACATCCCTTCAGTACCTGACCCGGAGTTTGACTGTTGCTGCGCTCGTTGACTCTGGAACTGACAAGTTTTTTTTGGATGGAATTAGTTTGACAATTGGATATTGAGACTGTTCCTCTTGACGGTCCACCTCAAGCTAAACGTCTTAATGGACAATTGATGATGTGTGGTACTCATCAGACTGTACCTGTTTGCCTCTGTGTCTAGAAATCATCAAGACAGGATCCGATTGCTTATCATTGACTGTCCTCGGACGCCCTTAGTTCTTGGTTTTCTGTGGTTGATTAAACACAATCCACACATCGACTGGGTTACGGGTAAAAATTGTTTCTTGGAGCACGTTTTGTCACACTAACTTTTTTTTGTATTCTGCTCAAACCCCACCAGAGTCTGTGGATCTCTCTGCTCTTTCTGAAGTATATCATGATATGACATGTTTTTTTGCAAACGCAGAGCTACTGCTCTTCCTCCTCCCCGGCCATATGACTGCGCCAGTGATCTGCAGCCTGGCACCCCTTATCCCAACAGTCGTCTGTACAATCTCTCCCACCCAGTGACTGAGGCGATGGAGGTTTACATTTGGGACTCTCTGGCAGCCGGTATCATCCGTCCATCTTCATCACCGTAGGAGCGGGTTTCTTTTTTGTTAAAAAGAAGGATAAGACCCTTAGACCCTGTATTATCGTGGCTTTAACAACATCACCATCATGAAATACTCACTGGCATTAATCAGTTCTGCTTTCCCCCTCTACACGGCGCTTCTATCTTCACTAAACTGGAACTACAAAACGCATACAATCTGGTACGTATCCGGAAAGGAGATGAATGGAAGACACCCTTTAACACCTTGGGACATTTGGAATATCCGGTGATGCTGTTTGGGCTGTCTTATGCACACACTGTCTTATGTAGTTTTCCAGGCATTGATTAATGATGTCCTTCGTGACATGCTTAATCGTTAAGTTTTTGTATATTTGGATGACATCCTGATATATTCCAGATCTCTTGAGGATCATGAGCTACATGTCCACCAGGTTTTGCAATGTTTACTGGAAAATAAACTGTTTGTGAAAATGGAGAAATGTGAGTTTCATGTTTCTAACACCACTTTTTTGGGGTACATAATAGCGCGGGGGGAGCTACGGATGGACCCAGCCAAAGTCTGCGGTCAAGGAATGGCCAGCTCCCTCTACCCGTAAACCGCTGCAGCAACTCCTGGGGTTTGCCAACTTTTATAGGAGGTTCATCAAAAACTACAGCAGCATTGCTGCGCCCCTCACCGCTCTTACCTCCACCTCTCAGTCCTTCAAGTGGACTGATGGAGCTGAATCAGCATTTGAGAAGTTGACATCCTGCGCACATTCTGGTGCAGCCTAACCCAACTCGCCAGTTTGTCGTGGAGGTGGACGCATCTGACACTGGGGTAGGTGCAGTTCTCTCACAACGTGCTACTGATAATAACTTTCTCTGAAGCTTTCTCAAGCAGAGCATAACTATGATGTTGGCAATAGGGAGTTGCTTGCTGTGAAGCTGGCCCTTGAGTGTAGGCATTAGTGGGGCAGTGTGGAACATCCCTTCATCATTTGGACTGATCATAAGAATCTTGCGTACATCCAGCTGGTAACGCAACTGAATTCCGGTCAAGCCAGGTGGGCATTTTTTTTTTTTTTTTTTGGACAATTCAATTTTTCCTTTATCGTCCAGGGTTAAGCAACGTTAAGCCTGATGCCCTGTCTCGTGTTCAGCTCAAGAGACTGGTTGTAATCCTTAGCCCATTTTTCCCTCCACCTGCCACATTGCCATTATCTTACATTGAGAGGGTAGTTAGACAGGCCTGAACCCTTCAAGTTGACCCAAGTTACAGTCCTTCTAACAGCTTGTTCCAGAGTCTGTTCGCTCTTACCAGTCCTCTTGGAGTGACCCGTACCTTGGATTTTCTGCGTCAGCGGTTCTGGTGGCCTAGGATGGAAGTAGACACTCAAGCTTTAATTGCTACTTGTCCGGTATGGGCTCGCAGTAAGAACTCTACCTTGCCCAGTGCTGGTCTGCTTCGACCTCTGCCGATACCTGCCGTCCTTGGTTGCACATCACTTTGGATTTTGTCACTGGACTTTCCCCCCCTCTTCAGCAAACTCTGTCATATATTATACTGATAATTGATGATTTCTCCAAATTTGCTGTTTTTGGCCCTACCCAAACTTCCCACTGCCAGACCACTGACATCCTGATGGAACATGTGTTCTGCTCTCATGGTCTACTTACAGACATTGTCTCTGACCGGGGACCCCAATTTGTCTCCCAAGTTTGGAAAGCCTTTTTACGGCTTTGGGCATTACTGTCTTCTGGATATCATCCCCAAACCAGTAGTCAAGCCAAAAGAGGGAACCAGAAGATGGAAACTGCTGTCCGTTGTCACTGGTGCCAAGCCTGTGTCATGGAGCAACATGCTTCCCTGGGTAGAATATGCCCATAACACCCTGACTAATGCTTCCTCTGGTTTGTCCCTTTTTTTTTAGTGTTCCCTGGGCTATCATCCTCCCCTGTTTCCTTCCCAGGAGAGGGAACTGTCAGTATCCTCTGTGCAGTCTCACATGCGCCACTGTTTGTTGTTTTTTTTTTTTTAATTTATTTAACCTTTATTTATCCAGGTAAACTGTTTGAGAACCACTTCTCATTTACAAACATGACCTGGCCAAGAGGCTACAGAATAAATAGAAGCATACTGTACAACTTTACATAGCCAAACACATAGCACATATAACAAGCAACCGAATTAAAAGGAGATAAACATACTGTACAACTTTACATAGTCTAACACACGACACATAGAACAAACAGCTAAACTAAATTAAAAAAGGCAGTCAACAAAGAAAAAAAGGAATAGAGTGCTTAAATATGTGTGTATAAATATAGTTCATATTTGTCAGTAAGAGCAAGAGTCAACAATGTACTTTAGAAGGTTTTGCTTAAAAGTGGAGATTGGGATCAGAGATGTAAGTTTCAAGGTATTTTGTAGTATGTTCCAGTCATGTACTGCTGCAAAACGGAAGGCATTACGTCCAAAGGTAGAAGTAGGAGGGGTACTAAATTTAATCAAATTGCTCGATCTTGTGTGGTAGGTATTATGAACGGCATGAAAAAGAGATGACAAATAGGGAGGTGTCTTGCCCAGGATCGTCTTGTATATAAAAAGAAACCAATGATGCAGCCGCCGGGTGTAAAGGGAGGGCCATCCCACCAGATTGTACAGATCACAATGATGAGTGTGAAAGGGTGCGTTAGTGGCAAAACGGATGGCTGAGTGATAAATTGTATAAAGTTTTTTTTTTTTAGGGCTGTATTTGATGCCATTCTGTAAATAATATTGCCATAGTCCAAAATTGGCAGTACTGTCATCTTAACAAGGGTGCATTTGGTAGCATGAGTAAAGGAAGCTTGATTGCAGAAAAGAGAGGCTAGTCTAGCTTTGACTTTTGTTTGAAGGTTATTGATATGTGTATTGAATGACAGGGATGAATCCAACCAAATACCTAGATATTTATTAACGTACTCCAGAGCCATACCGTTCATGCAGGTGATTGTGGGTGGAGTCTCGTTAATCGGTTTTCGACTAAAAAGGATACATTTTGTCTTACTGGTATTAATACGGAGTTGGAGTTTGTCAAAGAACTGTTCTATATTGGTGAAGCTGAGTTTAAGACTAGAAGCCGCAGAATTGAGAGAGGAACCAACTGAGTACAAAATGGTATCATCTGCATAAAGATGAATCCGAGAGGTTCCAGCAGCTTTGGCTATATCATTGATGTAAATAAAAAAAAAAAGGGTTGGGCCCAGGATGGAGCCTTGAGGCACACCTTTAGAGACAATAAGTGGGTCTGACATAATATTTTCAATCTTCAATTGTTGGACACGGTTGGTGAGATAATTGGCAAACCAATCACAGCTAGAGGAGGACAGGCCAATACTGGAAAGCTTGTGTAAGAGGATCCTATGGTCAACAGAGTCAAAGGCCTTGTTTCAAGGTCTGGAGGAAGACTAGGATAGCGCTTGCTCGTGCATCTTCCTACATGCAGAGGTAAGCCAACCGTCACCGTTCTCAGCTCCAATTTATGCGCCTGGACAAGAGGTATGGCTTAAGTCACGTGATCTCCCACTGAGAGTGGAGTCTAAGAAGATGGCACCCTGTTTTGTCTTTCAGTAACCCCTGTGCTGTGAGACTCCAGCTCCCTGCCTCTCTACGGGTTCATCCTACTTTTCATGTTTCCCAGATTAAGCCTGTGTCTGTAAGTCCTCTGTGACCACCCTCTCGTCCCCCTCCGCCCAGGGTCGTGGGTGGGGATCCTGTCTTCACTGTTCAGTGGCTGCATGACGTTTGCCGTCGGGGCCGTGGGTTGCAGCACCTCGTTGACTGGGAGGGTTGGGTTGTGCCTGAGGAGCGCTCTTGCGTTCACCGGAGCTTCATTGTGGATCCTGCGTTGGTCGGTGATTTTTATCGTCTGCATCCTGGTCTGCCGCTGGGTGTCATCCGTGGGGGGGGGGGTACTGTTAGGTCTGCTGGTGGTAGCGCTCTCTGCTCTCCTCTGGATCCAGATTATTGGACACGGATCCTCAGAAACACTGTACCACGCATGCGCTGTACCGTGGATTCCCACTGGATTTTGGACTTGGTTTTTTTTGTTGTTGAATAAACCTGTTAAACTATCATTTTGTTTCCGTTTTGTTTGTATTTTAACCTAGTTCCACACTTAACACAATAGGCACGCCGCACACACGCCATCGGGGCTAGTGATCCGGCCAAAGAAACGTTACGTTTTGAGTGGATGGCGAGAGCGAGATGCTGAAATGGACTCTTTAAAAGTTGCCAAATATTCCATTGACAAGACCAAAGTGATCATCGCAGCATGTCCAGTCTGAAATACCATTTGATGGCCAAGAACACAGGCACTCGCCTGTCAGAGTATCGTTTATCACTCTTTGATGGACAGTGTTACATTGTGTGAGATTATTTGCTCCAAGTGAGAATGTTGTGTGAAATTGAACACTACAGTAGGCCATATGCCAATGTTTTCAATAAAAAAACATTTGCACAAAGCGAGCTGATCCACTTTTCCATGTTAAGAGCATTAACATGAGACATAATGGGACAAAAAGAAATCAAAGGAGATTTAGAATAGATATGTGTGATTATAATTGCATGTTAACTATGACATAATGCGATTAATCTAAGATTTAAGATTTTTTTAGGCATTTTCAGCCTTTATTTTTGACCGGACAGCTGAAACTATGAAGGGAGAGAGGGAATGACATGCAGCAAGTGGACGGCCGCTCTACCAACTGAGCTACTCTAACTGACCGCCCTCGGTTTAAAAAAGAAAAAAAAGTGTTTTTAATTAAATTCACAGATGCAGTCATTGGCCATGGACATCTTAAGGTTGAATCTCATTTCTCAGTCTTTTTCATTTATTTGTTTATTTGAAAAGGGGACGATGTACACTGATCAACATCGAAGCAAGTGTAAGAGTACCCAAGTTAGCCATAGGCTAATTTTCATCGGCAGTCCCCTAGCCAGATGTTATTAGGCATCCTAAAATAATCATCCTAAAATAAACAGTTATAATACAATGAAGATATTTATACAATAGAAAAAAGGTTAAAAATTACAATGTTAAATCACAACAAACAAGATAAGCAAATAAAATCTAAAATAGATGATACAGTTATTGTTGGTGGATGGGACCAGCGTCAGTGTTGATTTTCAATCATCAATTTCTTAACATTACTCTTAAATGAGTAATAGGATGGGGACTCTCTAATTAAAGGTGGTACCGAATTTCCATTGATGTGATGCTGTAAATGAAAAGACGGCCTGACTGAATGCAGATGTTTTGAGTGGGATTGTGCAGTCCCTCCTTGCTGCACCTCTAGTAACTCTGTTTGCATTTGAGTTAAAGTTGATAAGGCCAGACAGAGGAGGATGAGCTAAACTGTGCATGATTTTATAAACTAAGAAGACATTTCTGTATTTTATGAGGTTTTCCCAATTGTGCAGTTTATACTTCTTTAGAATATGGCAATGATGGTAACGAAATGGCTTTTTATCTAGAGTTTTAAGTGCCTGTTTGTATAATGATTTCATTGGTTTTAAAGCTGTAGAGTGTGCATTGGACCAACTTATGAGACCGTAGGTGATGTGGCAGAGAACCAATGAGTGGAAGTATAGCTTAGCTGCCTCAGTTTATAGGTTTCTGATATATCTGAAATTAATCCATCCACAGTCACACCGAATTTAGTCTTGCATTGCCAGACCTATCTCCACAGCGCTGTGGTCGCTGATCGTCTCGGGCCTGCCATCTTTAGACGTGAGAGGACGCTGGCGCTGTTTATTCGCCGCTTTTCCGTCTGTTATGCTATTCTTTCCTTCCTCCTGTTCTGTTGGTGTCTGTCTTCACTGTACTGTATCTGGACAGCCTTTCAGCTGGTTCCTGAAGCCGCTTGGCATCTCGCCCGGACTACTGCCCCGTCGGTTTGCCGCTAGCTGGCTGCTCGTGCTCATCCAACGCGTGGTGGCTAACTCTAGCTGCATCAGCGGCTAACCCGATTTCCTAGCCCATCTCACAGGCAAAACTCCAACCAGAAGCTGCCGTGACCGAGACCTTCATCTACTCCTGGCTTGCCGTGGATCATCTTGGCACTTACTTCAGTCATCCATCTCTACGTCCCTCGTCCACCGCTAACTGCTGCCATGCAGCTCTCAGTCTCTCAGTCCCTCTGCTTGGCATCATGCTCAAATACTCAACTCTGCAACTGGCTGAACTAATCAACTTCTCCATTCCATCCTGCATCCCAGTCATCAAACAGCTTGGACTTCTTCGACGACCCCGTTACATCCACAGAAGTTGTCGCCGCAAGTTTGTTTATCTTCACCACGGTCAATGCATTCCATCCATCTGGTCCCCGGCACGCTCTGTCGCACTTCTCCCACGTCATTGGAACGCTTCCCTCACTGTATCACATACACCAGAGCGCACCGACAGGCTGCCCAAAAAACCCGGACTGGACTACAGCGCTATTCACACTTCACCTATACCTGTTCTCCAATCATCTACAAATTCCCTCGATGTCTTTCCTCAATTGCATTACCCCCCCACACGCACTGTTAACTGGGACAACCTCAGATCTTTCCAGCCCGCCCCCATCTCACCACCCTCTCACCATGCCAATTTTGCCATCCTCAACACCCGATCAATCAACAATAAAGCCCCTGTCCTCCATGAACTAATCCTCGACAACTCACTGGACTTTCTTCTGCTCACCGAAACCTGGCAACAACCCAATGACTTCTTCTTCCTCAACCAAGCATCCCCCACTGGATACAATTACATTTGCAAACCCCGCCCCTCCCGACGTGGTGGCGGCCTCGCCGTCATTTACAGTCAGAACTTACGAATCAACGAACTCACCCTCCCCTCTGTATTTTCATTTGAATATCTCGCCTTCAAAGCTCTTTCCTCCATGACAGTTCTCATCTACCGGCCACCTAAACCAAACCCTTCCTTCCTGTCAGACTTCACAGAACTGCTCACACTAGCCTCATCTCTCTCCTCACGTCTGCTGCTACTCGGTGACTTCAACATCCATATTGACTCCCCCCACCTGCAAGCTGTCATCAGAATTCACCACTTTACTGGACAACTTCACTCTCATCCAACATGTCACATTCCCCACCCATGACAAAGGACACATCCTCGACCTGGTTTGCTCCATCAACCTGCCTGTCCTGGACCTCCATCCATGCCTCTTTCCCCTCTCTGATCATAAACTGATACGATTCATCATTCCTTCTCCAACCGCACGCCCACGCATCCTTCGAGAAATCACCTTCCGCAATCTTAAATCCATTGATCCCCACCATCTCTCTGACCTGCTCTCTTCCACTCTCCACCTGGACTCAACCCTCACCTCACCTGATGATCTCACAAACCACCTCAACTCCATCTTGTCTTCCTCTCTTAACTCTCTGGCCCCCCTCAAAACAAAAACCGTCACCTTTAACACCTCGTCACCCTGGTACACACCTGCACTCCGGAAAATGAAACAAACTGGCCGCCAACTCGAACGCCTGACCAAAAAAATCATCTCTTACAGTCCACCATGAAGCCTATAAACTCCACCTCACTGCCGACAAAGAGGCTCTCATTTCTGCCAAATCTGCCTACCTCTCCTCCATCTTCACCAACCCCTGTCATAACTCCAGAACCCTCTTCTCCACAATGAATAACCTCATCAAGCCTCGGACCAACACCCACCCTACTTCGTCTCCTGATCTCTGCAATTCATTCCTTCAGTTTTTCGCAGACAAAATTAACACCATTTATCAGTCTCTATCCCCTGCATCTGACCTCCCAGGATCTACTACAGCGCGCCTACCACGGACCCTCCTCTCCCTATCCGGCCTGACCTCCCTGATCCTCCTCCACACTGACTCCTCTCCCAGTTTGACCTGGTCACCACCCCTGATATCTCTAAACTCATCAGCTCTTCCAAACCCACTACCTGCTCACTGGACTCCCTACCTACTCCTCTCTTGAAGTTATGCCTCCCCGTCCTCTCCCCCTACCTCACTAACCTCTTCAACTCCTCTCTGTCCCTTGGAACTGTCCCCTCTGCTTTCAAAACAGCTGCTGTCACCCCAGTCCTTAAAAAACCTGGTCTGGATCCCTCTTCCCTTAATAATTACCGCCCTATATCCAACCTCCCCTTTCTGTCTAAAACCCTTGAACGTATAGTTGCCTCACAATTACAAACTCCTCTACTTGCCAATAACCAATATGAACCATTCCAATCTGGTTTTCGCCCCCTACCACAGCACAGAAACGGCTCTGCTCAAAGTCTTCAACGACTTACTCACTTCTGCTGACACCGGTTCCCTCAACATCCTTATTCTTCTTGACCTGAGTGCAGCCTTCGATACTGTGAGCCACATCTTGCTCACCAGACTCAAAGACCTTGGTATCAAAGGTACTGCACTCACCTGGCTCCGTTCCTACCTTTCTGACAGATCTCATTTCATCTCCCTTCATAACCACACCTCTGTTACTGCCTCAGTCACCCAAGGCGATCCCCAAGGCTCCGTACTCGGCCCCCTTCTTTTCATCATTTACATCCTCCCCCCTTGGTCAGATACTCCGCCATTTCAACCTGAACTTTCACTGTTATGCCGATGACACCCAGATCTACCTCAGCACCAACTCCCCCCACAATCCCCCCCTCTCCCACATCAACTCCTGTCTCAGCAAAGCCAATAACCCCACTCTCACCATTGACGGTACCATCGTCTCCCCATCTCCCTAGGCCCGCAACCTTGGTGTAATTTTTGATTCAACCCTCTCCCTTGAGCCTCATATCCGTCAAGTCATCAAAACCTCCTTCTTTCATCTTTGAAATATTGCCAAAATCAGACCCTCACTCACTCCCTCTGCTGCCGAAAGACTTATTCATGCCTTCATCTCCTCACAACTTGACTATTGCAACTCACTACTCCTCAGCATCAGCTCAACCTCCATTAAAAGGCTCCAACTGGTTCAGAACTCAGCCGCATGACTCATCACCCGCTCCACATCCTGGCACCACATCACTCCGGTTCTAAAACAGCTACACTGGCTTCCCATTTCTCACCGGATCACATACAAAATCCTGGTCCTTACCTACAAAGCCATACACCACCTTGCCCCGTCATACCTCACTGTCCTCCTCTCCCCCTACCAACCTTCACGATCGCTCAGATCCACCTCAGCCGGTCTCCTCTACGTCCCCAAGTAAAATCTCCGCAGTTTTGGGGACAGAGCCTTTTCCAGGGCAGCTCCCAGGCTCTGGAACTCCCTCCCCCATGAGATCTGCATCTCTGAGTCCCTCACCATTTTTCAGTCCCGTCTGAAGACCCATCTCTTCTGTTCTGCCTATCCTTAGTTTTAATTTTTGTATTTATTTATTTATTTTTTTTTTTTTCCACTCTGTAAAGCGCTATACAAATTCAATTTATTATTATTATTAAATTGGCCAGACTGAACTTCACTTTATTACAGACCCTCTTTATGTGGGTTTTGAAGGCAAGGTTTGAGTCTAAGTGTATTCCTAAATACTTGTATTCTGAGACAACCATTAGTCTGTGTCCTGAAATGGAAATCTCTTGCTCTGCGTCTATGCGGGAGCCTTTGGTAATGAACATACAAACTGTTTTTGAAACATTCAGTTGCAAACAACAGTCATTAAGCCAGGATGTAACCTTCACTAGCACATCTGTTAGCTTGATTGCAACCTCTTCAGCAGTCTTACCATAAGTAAAAATAACTGTATCATCAGCATACATTAAAATATCACACTTTCCACAAACAGAGGGTAGAACATTAATATATATGCTAAAAAGGGTTGGGCCAAGTTTGGATTCCTGCGGGACCCCAGTGGAAAGACCAAGTGGGTTAGATTTATGGGTACCAATTTTAACATGTTGAGAGTGGAGTGAGAGACAAGATTAACCAAGCTTGAAGATCAATTGAAATTCAGTAATTTATACAATAGGATGTTATGATTAACTGTGTCAAATGCTTTCTTTAAGTCAAGGAACACAGCCCCAACAACCCCGCCTTTATCCAGTGATGCCTTAACTTTTTCTATGTAGCTGTTTCAGTCGAGTAGTTGGCCCTGAATCCAAATTGCATTGGGTGCAGTGGAAAGGAGCTATTGTTGAGATGGTCAATGATTTGTTTGTTAATCAGTTTTTCAGATACCTTGGATACTACAGGTACAACACTGATGGGCCTATAGTTGGAAGTCAGTAGCGGGTCACCACCTTTGAATACAGGCGCCACAACAGCAGGCTTCCATAAATCTGGAAACCATCCTTGGGCCAATGAAGTATTGATTATGTGTGTTAGTGGGGTAACTATTGAAGAGCTGATCTCTTTCAGCATAAGTGTATCCATACCATAGACATCCTTAGCCCTTGAGGGTTTGAGAGATGTAACTGTTTTATAACCTCATCCTCTGATACTGGTCTTAGTGTTAGTGCTGGCTCTATAGTATTAGCTGTACATGGATTGTTTTGTTGTATTGTAAAACTTTGGGCGATAGTGTCTACTGACTCAACAAAGTACTGATACTGTGCCACATTGGTCGGACACTTCAAGATTGTGTCATCTGCTTTTAGTACGATTGGCTTAGTTCTACTAATGTTTTGACCGGTTAATTTTTGAATCTGACTCCATATGGCTTTTGAGTTACCATTTGAATTTTCAATAATTATGATGAAAAAGTCAGCTTTTGCTTTTCTCAATTCACTAGTTACTTTGTTTCTTAGCCTAACGAAGTTATGCCTATTGTGGGACATCTTTGACTTTATGGCTATTTTTAAAGCATTGTCCCGCTCCTTCATTAATTTTAGGACTTTCTCATTCACCCAGGGAAGACCCTGTTTCTTGTTTTTATATTTAATTCTAATAGAAAATTCATTAACTGTAGATTGCAATTTTTCAGTAAAGATTTGACTGGTCATTTCTAAATCATTTTCAGGAAGTAGTTCATCCCAGTTTATGTTTTTTATGGCTGCTTTGAAGTCCTGTTTGTTTTTCGGGATACCAAAAAATTCCTTATTGCCAGTGTTTGTAAACCGCCTGCAAGTGAGTTTTCTTGATATAAGCACCATATTATGATCCGATATCCCAGTTATCATATTAAATGATTTTGTAATCCTTTCTGGTCTATTACTAAATATAAGGTCGATTTGGGTACTGGTGCTATTTGTTATGCGTGTTGGACCTTTAACCAATTGAACCAGATTAAAACCATCAGTAACTTGCTTGAGCTTCCTTCTTGAGGACTTATCTTCCCAGTTTAAGTTGAAGTCACCCATTATGATTATTTCTTTCTTAAAGTTGCCATAATACCGTCTTGAGTTTTTTATAGAAGCTAATGTTTGAGGAAGGTGGTCGGTAAATGACTACAAGGGTGTAGGACATCTGAGGCGAAAGAATCATATTCAAGGCTACACATTCTAGATCACATGGATTTTGCAATTGAATCTCATTGCAACGGATGGTGTTTCTTACATATATCATAACTCCACCCCCTTTTGCATCAGTTCGGTCCCTTCGGTAAATATCATAACCCGGAACTTTTAGAGCAGCGGATGGAGAGTTATCACGAAGCCACGTTTCCGTTAAACAGAGGAAGTCCAAATTAGATTCTAGTAATATATGATTTATTTGATCACTTTGGGATTTTAAGCTCCGTATGTTTTGGTGGCCGCCTAATATGCCCTTTGGTTTTGCTTTCGGATCCCAGATAGTCCTTGAGTTGTTTACAGTTGGAAAGACTTTCCACTTCCGGTTCTTACGGATGGCTCTGTTTACTTCCCCACGCTTGTTTTTCTTGTATACGTGTTTGTCTGATGAATTCAAGCAGTGTTTATCACTCGGTTGGACACTGGATGTACTCACGAGCGTATGGTCACCGCCGGTGTTACTCGTGGGAAGCGCTGGAGATGTAACGTTACTCGTTGCAGCAAATCTCCCCGGTGCTGGTGTTTCTACCGCGGGAGAGTTAAACAGTGGATGATCCTCCATCGAGATCCGAACGGCTGTCATGTCCTCCTGTGTGTTCAGATGGCCAGAATTGGAGTGCTAGAAGAGGGTAGCGTTGAATTTAACGACGTCCACACCAGAAGAGGTCTCCTTTGGTGTGGATGGCTTTCCCTGTGGCGGGGTTAGCTGCAGACGCCCGCCAGGACTGGCCTCCTCAGGGTGCGTCAAGCTGTCAATAGGACGTCGCTGAGTACCCTCTGGATCCTGTGCTGAGGTAGAGTTGCGAGTAGAAATATCAGTCAAAGTTGCTCCATTTGTGGTTGGACCAGGACACTGATGAATGTCCCCCGACAAAAGCAAACAAATGGCTATTATCACAGCCTGACTGGTTCGTTGTTTACATGTTGTTTTTGTCCTTTTCATCCTGCAGTTGTATCGGTTTGGGGTTAAAAGAGAGAATTGCTTATATTAAAACCAATATGTATGGGCAAAAAATTGTGCTTTTAAGTATTTATGCTACAAATATGTGCCTAATTTTAAGCACTATTTTTGGTCATTTATACTAAGACCACTCACAGATTGGCACCAACTCTGACCCCTGTTGGAAACCCATAGAACAGGATCTAGCATTACCACATAGACTGGCTAACCTGCGGCTTGGACCCATAATGAGTTTTCTCCTATCAACATGGCTCACTGTTGAGAAAGAAAATAAGATCTCATGTAAATGGCATCGGAATAGCCCGCTCTTTAACAACTATTCTCTACTCACGGGTTGGGGGGTTCTTTCACATCTCCGGGTATGGAATTCTAGAGGTATACATGTTCTAGCGGATGTACACTACCGGTCAAAAGTTTGGGGTCACTTATACATTTCCATACCACTCCATTATAGACAGAATACCTGCTAATTTGGGTGGGGGACTGATCTTTAATGCAATATCTACATTGCCCATTATCAGCAACCATTCATCCAATGTTCCAAAGGCACATTCTGTGTACTAATCTGTCATTCAAAAATAAAAAAACTAGAAAAACATTGGAGAACCATTTTACTATTATGTAAGCACATAATGTAATCTGAAAACGGCTGCCCTGGTTAAAAAAGCAATGCAACTGATCTCAGCTGGCATTCTGTCTACAATGGAGTGCAATGGGAATTTCTATGTGACCCCAAACTTTTGACCGGTAGTGTATATCATGAAAATGGGCTCCGTGATTTTAATGATTTGAGACGGTCTTACCAATTGCCTGGAACATCTTTATTTCTGTATTTTCAATTACGTTCATCTATGAAAGCATGTGGAGTACCATGGGGTTCTCGGCCTACTATTCACCCTTTGCACTCTATTTTATACGGTAGCAGTCAAAACAGAGGGGTGGTCTCCCGAATATATACTTTTGTTCGGGATGCCTCTTATAAAACTCTCCCTATTTTACGTGTGTGGGCCAATGACCTACAACGTTATAACGAAAGTGACTCACTGGACTGGGATACCATTTGGTCATTGATTGGCCTTGCTTCTAAGAACCCAAATCATCAACAGATCCATTTCAATTATATCTATACGACTTACCTCACTCCCAGGAAAGGCTTTCTAATGAAGTGTTTAACTTTTCCGATCTGTACCCTCTGTGCAGATGGTTGTATAGGTTCATACATGCATATGCACTGGGAATGTAAGGATGTGAAGCTTTTCTGGGGGGAGGTTTGTGCCACTTTATCTAATTTTGTGGATGATATTGTACTGTGTTCCCCTGCTGTGCTGCTTTTGAAAGACAACTCCTCACTGAAGATGACATGTTGGAAAAAGCGTATGCTTTTAACAGGCATTGCTGCGGCTAAGAAAATGCTAGCTCTACGTTGGAAACCTCCACATACAATAACTAAGCCTCAATGGATTAACACATACATGGACGTAATTGAGATGGAGCTATCAGTGGCAAGAATGCATAGTGCCGGTCCTGATAATATCTCAGCATGGCTTTCAATGGTTGAGAAGGTTAAGAATTTACTGTAATTCAATATCTGTATTTACATTGTCGGTTTTGAGGCCTGTAATGGCCGGTAAAATTAGTTAGAGATCCAGGGTATGAGGGATTGGGCGGGCAGGGGAGGGGAGGCGAGTTTTTTCCTTTTTTTTTTTTGTTTATTGTTAAATGTGTATTTAGTTTGTTTTTGATGGTGATAAGCCGACGATGTAGTCGGAAGGACTTGTCTCTGAATTGATGACTGAAGAAAATAAAAAGTTGTTCACAAAAAAAAAGAATGAATCTTATGTACCTAAATCAAAATGTGTGATGGAGTGCTTTCTGTATTATTCTCACAGATAATGACAACAAGGCCTCCACTACCCTTGTCTTCTTCAGTGAAGCAGTTGAGAAGCATGGCTTACCACAAAGGTAAAGGTTCGTCATTAAATTGAAAACAATATATACCTTTTAAGTATGACAAACGTCACCTATAAGGGTTTGGGGAGACCATGGGACAATCATCCCCTTTCAACTGAGAGAAATCTCACTTCCAACCAATTGTGGCACATGGGACTACAGCACAACTCAGAAGAGTACAGTGAGGAGGTATGCATTTCTGAAATATGCTCAGCACAGCATGGAGTTACGGCAAAAGAAATAATTACTTCTGATCTTACAGGATTTGCACATTCCTCTGATTGACTGGGAGCGTTGTGGCCTTATACCCTCTGATCCAGACAGAGGAAATGTATATGTGTGATCGATGATCTATATAAGGATGCAGTTTTTAAGTCATATCAGGAGCTAGTGGATCAATTTCTTTAGGAGGGAAGGAGTGAATTTTGGAAATATTTACAACTATGTATGTTGCGAAGTATGTTCCCACTTAATAGAAGAATCTAATATGGTGCAAAATCTTTTTGATTTGCCAAATACAAATCATAATGCTTCAACATTTTACAAAAATATAATTGAATAACAGTGTTAGCACTGATCTTAGAATCTTAGATTAATATGGCAAAGTGATTTAGTGTGAAATAGATAAGGAGAAATGGCGTAATATAGTTTCCAAAGTTTCGCTGGGCCACTAGGGACGTTAGAAGCAAATTTACTCATTACAAAATCATACATAGATACTACTATACTCCTATGAAGCTTTACAAAATGGGCTTAGTAGAAGAAAAAAGGTGTAAGGGAGAAATTGGTACATTTTTGCATGCCTTTTGGGAATGTCCTGTAGTATTACCATTCTGGAAAGCAGTAAATTGGGAGATTGGTTGGGAAAAAGGTTACCGGAATCTCCACTGTTCTGTCTCTTGGGAAATAGCACACTTTTGCCGCAGGGAACCAACAAAGGACAGCATGCGCTAATAACCGCAAGCCTCATAACTGCTTGAGATATCAGTTCAACAACACATACTGGAGCAAATGACTCCATTAAGAGTTTAAAGTAGACATCAGCAGTTTTCAGGCAGCTTGCAATTCAATTCAATTCAATTTTATTTATAGTATCAATTCATAACAAGAGTTATCTCAAAACACTTTACAGATAGAGTAGGTCTAGACCATACTCCAGAATTTACAAGGACCCAACAGTTCTAGTTGTTTCCTCCAGAGCAACCAACAGTGCAACAGTGGCGAGGAAAAACTTCCTTTTAGGCAGAAACCTCGGACAGACCCAGGTTCTTGGTAGGCGGTGCATGACAACCGGTTGGGTTTAGAATGAAGAGTGGCAATAACAGTCGCAAAAAAAATAGTAATTTGTAGTAGTAGTTTGTGGCATAGCAGGGCACTGTGCGGCATTACAAGGCACAGCAGGACGTAGCTGGGCACCGCAGATCGTGGCAGGGAAGGGAACGTGTAGCGGGACCATGGCGACAGCTGCAACCATGATTTTGGAGCCTCCCTGATCTGAGGAAACAATTGAATACTTCAAGCTTTTTTTTAACACATGCACAGAAGTTTGTTTCAAAACTATTATTTACGGTTAAATAAAACCAACAATTTCAATGGAAATGACTATATAACCAGCTTGGTAAATGTAAACGAACAACTTTGTCAATAAAAAATGCATATAGAAAATGCATATATTCTTATTAAAAGTAAAACAAAATGAAAACTACCATGTGTATTTGTTTTTCATGAAAAGCAAAAAAGCTGCCCCCACTGGCTGAAACATCCTTTAACATTTGTGGTGTGGTCTAACAATAGCACACAGCAGAACTTACCATTGTGTTTTTAGACTTTATATCAGTCCAAACCCAGAATCATTTGTTGCAATGCAACCTTCCAGATGATCATGGAACTCTTGGTAATGGGTGTAATAACCAGGCAAGCACAGGATATGGAAGCAGGTAGAAGATGTTGGATGGTCTGCCTGCATCGCCTCCACCTTCATGTCCTGCACGGGAATTTCCCAGCCAACCCAGAATTTTACCAGCTGCTTGAGTTAGTCTTCAGTCACTTACATGGAGGCACATAACACACATGGAAGAGAGGAGAAAAAAATGTTACATCAATTAAATTATGATTTGGAGACTTGAGTTTGCAATTAATTGCTCTAAATTAGTTTAGACAAAATAGTGTAAGGGGAAAATTATATTTAAGCGTGACTTTATATGTCCTTCTGTAATATTCAGGTATAATTATTCAGATTATTCAATTACTATGCTTTTGGCGGTAGTATGACTTCATTCTTATCATTCTGTGTTTCCTTCCTGAAGCAGAATCACAGCTTTCTCTTCCTAAATTACCAGTTAAAAGTTGATGCCCTGAAGTTTGAAAAACACAGTTGTCAACTAAGTTTATCAATAAATTGCAGAGTCAGGGACATTTTCTAACTATACGTGACCAAACGACACCACGTTGTCTTTAGCAGCTAAAGATAAATGACTGATAGAAAGCTTTGAGGCATGAGGGACAGATGTAGAAAGACATAAGAAGGCTCCAACTTCTCTGTGTGTTATACTTGGTTCTTTTGCTAAGATTAGGCATGTTTCCAAAACAAGGTCTCCTCTTGCTGGGGAGAATGAGTATAAGACACTCCACATTGTTGCTGCTGTAAACTTTGTGTGACTGTTAACCATTTATATATGCAGACTGTCTTTATTTTTGTTTCAACAAAAGTCTCTTCAGAACCTCTCCTCTCTGTTGTACAGAAAACAACTATAGTAAAGGTACATACGTATTTCTTTCTAAAGCCCTTATTTCCCATCACGGCAAAAGGAGGCCACATTACAAAATTTCTTTCAACACACCTTTCAGATCACTGCGGATTTCCATGTGTTATTTTAAGTCTTCACTATTATTGTAAATGTTATTGTTTTCAACATGTTCCATAATAGCTGTAGATCCTAAATGCACACAACTGGGAATGCACAAAAATTATTTACCTGTCTCCACAAACTGACGTAGGTAGCCAGCCATTTTGCACCGGATTGCAATAGAGCATCCATCGTCATCCTCCTTTTCCTCTTCTCCAGGCCAGATGATGTTGTCTAGAACCATCTGAATGTACTATTTGAAAATTCTTAATGCATTGAACAGTATAAAAGCAAAACTAATTATTTTAGGGATACTTTGCCAATTTTAAAACAGCTATGAGCCATGTTTGTGTGCACAGTAGGTTTTGGCTTCCTCCCGTGGCGCCTGTGCAGAGTAACAAAGGTCTGGGTTAGATCCAGCTGACCTCAGCTGCTCTGCTGCGTGGGCAGCTCCATGCACTGGCGCCAAAGAGAAAAGTCAAAATATTCATTTGCACTCACTGCCATGACAGAGCAGGATTTAAATCAGCAATATATATATATATATATATATATATATATATATATATATATATATATATATATATATATATATATATATATATATATAAATAACAACATAGATTAAAATACCTGAACACTGCATTTAGCCATAGACCGACATGGGAAAACCACTGGAACCACATCTGGCCTGGCCTCCAACAGTGGCCATAACATAGTGTCCTGCAGTCCCTGGTTCAGTTGTTTCATTTGTTGGGAAGTTTGCCCTAACACCTACGTTGATATTAAAGTGAGTTTTGTATTTTTTAAGGAGGAATGTGCATAAAAACTTGGTATGGTTTAAAATAATAATTAAGCAGTAAAATACTGTACATTTCACCAGAAACATCTAAACAGTTGATGAATCAAACTCCTACCACAACAGAGAAATCCCTTTCTTTATGAACGTAACATTTTCGTTGTTTGAGCTTACTGCATTCTGTAGAAGACTGTGTAAAAGCCAGACGTGGTTGGCTTTTGTCAACACAGGAAGGTCCCAAGATAACTGGTTAACGGCAGCCCTCTGGTCCTCACTGCTTGCTTTTGATGTTATAGACAAAAAAACATTTGTAAATGCATAATAGACATCTAAGATAATTAATTAAAAAGCTAAAAAAATATTTAATTGCACTATTTTATGAATGCAAAGCTCACCTAAATTCTTCAGTTAATAGAAAAAAGCAAATTACAAAGGAAGTGGTTGATTTCAGTCTGTGATGCAATTATCAAGGCCAAGATTTTAGTAGGACCATATTAATGACTTGAGCTGTGTTGCAGATTCTTTAGTGATAGTTTTAATTGGTGTTAATGACATGGTGACATTACCTTTCCCCACATGAATTTTCATGGAGGGCCATCTCCTTAGCAGCCAACTGCTCTACACATATTTTTTCCAAAACCGGTTCATATGACACAATTAGATACATGAATATTACAGCCAAAACATGGGGCAGGGACGCAATGCTTTTTTTAACCTGCAACACAGACTCCATATATGTACTGTGTAGTTGCTGCCAGCTTCACTGCATATATATTAATGCTATGCAGTTGGTAGGTTGTGAAAGCAAAGGCTATTAACTGTTACTGAATAATTAAGTGGATAATTTTAACTAAAGGATTATAGATGGACGTGCAGCGTGATGCCCATGCGGATGTGTGGCTAGCTTGATCTATGCAGCAGTTCAGTTATAATGAGTCACCTTCACACCAGGTGTATTTCAGACATTGGGCCCCTGTTTATGGACAGACCCACCAACACTGACATCCACTTTTCACTTCTAATATCTCAAAAGTAATAACATCAGGGCCGGTACCTGTTAGATACTGTAGATTAGAATGACTGATTGGAACAAATCAGATTAACATTACCTACAATTTATATTAAGAATAGTATTGCACTCAAGCAATGAGACTTCAGTATTGATTTGAGCTTTTGTGACTTTCTTTAATTTAATTCTTAATAATTGCTTACCACACAAACACCATCTGGTTCCTGGTCTTTCTCCTGTTCTGGCACAACTTCAAAATTCTCCACAAAGAATGGGAAAAAGTATCATTATCATTATTTTTTCTACAAACATGTACTAATGTAATATACAGAACACAACCCAAATACCTGTATTATATGTTAGGAATAGGTGTAGATTATAAAGCCTTAAACAACATAAGGGAATCTATTGTTCTTTGCAACAGCATTGAATCGTATCACATACATTTTCATGACACTGACATGATTCAATGTGGAAAGGCAGCAACTGAAGAGGAACTGATGTGCCACAGGTCATGCATTCATGTTCTTGGCATATTCTGAAACTCCGGTGCATCATATGGCAAGGGGGTTGTGTCAATCTTTTCTTGAAGGGGGACAAGATAGATGATGTTCTTTCCATTGTTTGAGGAGGACTTCAATATTTTTGCTGTATAGCCCTGGGCCAAGGTAGTGGTCTTTCTTTGACAACTGCCTCTTTTGAAAGAAGAAAAGAATTAATCTAAAAAACAAACTATTAATCCATGTTTTAAACCATGAAGTACTGAACTGGTATGGAAGCTCAACTCTTTTGCCCAGTGTAAATTAGTTCACCTGCAGCTTTTTGGAGAAGCCAACTGTCACGCAAATGTCGCAATTTAGGATATATGAAGATCAAAATACATGGTTGAAAGTGTGTAATGATACCACATTCCATATGCTGGGGACTGGAATCAATCACGTCTTGCTATCACTTGTCTTGTGCTGCCTTTAATTTTTTTATTAATTTTTTCAGAGTGCTTAATGTTTTGACTTTGTAGCAGAAGTTAGGCTACTTGTTAGGTTTAAACCCTCGAGTAAAAAATACTCACGGACATAGACTTGCCTTTTTGTGCTTTGCAAAGGGGATAAATACTGAAAAAACATTCAGCAGTCTTCCAAACTCTCATCCCCTGCTATGCCGTTTTATTGAGTTAATTTACATACATGGGTGTAGTATATAGTTATTTACATAAATGTGGGTTATTATATCATTGTTTTACATAAATGTGGTTTAGTATATCATTTTATTTGCTTTACTATTGGTTGAGCTGTAGCTGGGTGTATTAGGCAAGTTTAGGTTTAACATAGTTCACTAAAGTTGAATAAAGAAACAATATGCTCCTTTTCACAGAGTCACAGCTGCATGTTTATCTTATCTTACTCTGCTGGGCCAACACTCCTGTGTCTGGCTTCCCTCGCCTCAAAGCTTTCCTTCATTTCTCAAGGTTCCACATATTCACATGCTAAGAAGACATGAAGAAGAACAGAAAAGAGCGCTTTGTCTTCTGATTGGCAATTGGCTTATCCCACCCCGTCCCCCTATGCTCTCTCACATCTTCACAGCTTCAAGTGCAAGTTTGTTTTGCACCAAATACTGTATATTGCAAGAATAGCAGCAAAAGCCAAGGTGCGCAGATTCGTCACTTTGTGATGCAATAGATCGCATTTGTCAGGTTGCAGAGACCAATTTGAGAAGTTGTGATCACCGAGTGTGGTTGTACTGGAAAAATGACAGATTTTTTTCTACAAGCTTTCAAATCATATTCTACAAGTGCTCACATCGCATCTATGCGCTCACACATTTTGCAACATATTTACCTTCATACATGACTTTAAGTTTTGTTAAATAAATGAATACATGCAAAAATAGGTGAATAAATAGGGAAAGAGTGATCCTGGAATGTTCTGTTTAAACTTCACTTTGAAGGAGAAACTCTTAGTTCAGAAGGGTGAAATTTCCGTTTGGACTCAGATCTGTGAACTGATTAAAATAAATATTCTTTGTATTAACACATTAGTCTCTTTGTTTTGTTTTTTACTGCACATGAAGCACATAGAATAAAATAAGAACAACCCAAGGTTTCTTTTCAGCACTGTAGCCAGGCTGATACAATTCATCACCATTTGCCCTCAATTTCTAACGGTTCACCTTTACACGCAGTAGCACTAGAAAGAACGACAAGACTTAGACTGCTTCTATCCTACAGACCTCCAACAATTAATGTTAAAGGTCTCTTCAGCTAAATCATCTACCTGTGTCTTAGACCCCATCCCAACGAGGCTACTTAAATATGTGTTACCCATGGTTAACACTCCGTTACTAGATATGATAAATATGTCTCTATTAATAGGTTATGTACCACGACCATTTAAAGTAGCTGTGATGAAACCTCTCCTGAAAAAACCCAACCTCAACCCTGAGGTCTTAGCAAGCTATGGACCTGTAGTAAACGTTTCCTTTCTCTCCAAGATCCTTGAGAAGTTATTTGCAGTTTTTTGCAGCAGTTTACTTGAGGACTTTCAGTTAGGATTTATAAGCATCATAGCACAGAGACGGCACTGGTGAAAATTACTAATGACCTTCTAACTGTTACAGACAAAGGACTTGTCTTACTAAATCTTTGTGCTGCATTCAACACCATTGACCATACCACCGTGTTAGAGAGACTGGAATATTTAGTTGGCAATAAAGGAATTGCAATAAGTTGGTTTTATCCGATCAATCTCAATTTGTTTAACGATAAATATTCCATGTACGCTAAAGTTAGCCATGGCGTTCCACAAGGCTCAGTGCTTGGACCAATTCTATTCTCCTTTTACATGCTTCTTCTTGGCAATATTATTAGGAAACATTCAATTAACTTACATTGTTATACGGATGACACCCAATTATATCTATCAATCAAGCCAGATGAAACCAGCCAGTTAGCTAAACTTGGAATCATACACAAATGATATAAAATCATGTATGACCTACAACTTTCTGATGTTAAATTTAGACAAAACTGAAGTTATTGTGCTTGGCCCTAAACACCTCCAAACCTCATCATCCAAAGATACAGCTACTCTGGATGGCATTGCCCTGGCCTCTAGAACTACTGTCAAAAATCTAGGAGTTATTTTTCGTCAGGATATATCCTTTAATGCCCATCTAAAAGAAACCTCAAGAACAAGTGCCAACATTGCCAGAACATCCTGTCTCAGGCTGGACTTCTAGGCTGGACTCTGTAATTTTTTATTATCAGGATTCATAATACGTCCCTTAAGACTCTCCAGCTGATCCAGAATGCTGCAGCCTGTGTTCTGAACTAAGAAAAGAGAACATATTTCTCCTGTATTAGCTTCTCTGCATTGGCTTCCTGTAAAATCCAGCATTGAATTTAAAATCCTTCTCCTGGCCTACAAAGCTCTAAATGGTCAAGCACCAGACTTAGACTTCTCTTTATTGATCCTTTTGGGATCTCCCACAAGGAAATTGAATTTCCAGCAGATTAAGACATTTGAATAGAGATAAGGTGGTATAAAAAATACAGTATAGAAAAAAACAGTTTAAAAAATAACAAGCTATAAAAAGATCTTTGTCGTAAATAAAACAAAATAAATAAAACAGTTTACAGCAGTTTGTGCCCTGGTATGTATGTAGATTATTAATTAAGTAATTGCACATTGAAAGAGTGGCGACCACTCATTCCTTCCTGTTCTGTCCTTCTTTACCCTATTTCCTCCAACCCCCGAGTGAGGAGTTGTAGAGTATAATGGCATGAGGGACTATGGAGTTCTTGAGTCTGTTCGTCCTACACTTGGCAAGGAGCAGCCCTCCACTGAACAGGTTCCTCTGGTTGCTGACGACAGTGTGCGGGGGGGGGGCTGGCATTGTCAATAATGTCCAGTGTCCTCCTCTCTGCCACCGTCACCAGTGAGTCCAGCCTTATGCCAACCACAGAGCCGGCCTGCCTGATCAGTTTATCTAGCCTGGAGGTGTCCTCCTTGGATATGCCCCCCCCGCACACCACAGTGAAGAAGAGGACACTGGTGACCACAAACTGGTAAAACATCCACAGCAAGGTTGCAGATGTTAAAAGACCGTAATATCTTTAGAAAGTACAACCTGCTTTGTGTCTTCCTGTACTGGTGGCTGGTGTGTGTTGTCCAGTCCAGTTTATTATCCAGGAACAGCCCGAGGTATTTGTATGATTGTACTGCCTCCACCTCCACTCCCTCTAGCAGGACTCGTCGCAGGCTTGGTCTGGACTTCCCAAAGTCAACGACCAGCTCCTTTGTCTTAGAGGTGTTGAGCTGTAGCCACCAGACTCCAATACCACAGTGTCAGATATGATGTCCTTCGGCATCAGTTTTTCACCTCCTGCTGTGCTGCCTTCATGGCCTCCCTTTCCCTGCTCCTGAAGGTAGCCTTTTTCTTGTTGAGGACAGCCTTGACTTGCCATGTTACCCATGGCTTGTTATTAGGGCAACAGTGGACAGTCTCCATGGGGGAGACCACGTCTGCGCAGAAGTTCAGGTAGTCCGTCAGACAATGTGTCATCCCCCTATGTCCTCACCATGTGGGTCGATCAGCACATCCCAGACTGTGGTGTTGTAACAGTCTCTCAGGGCACTTTCCATCTCAGGGGACTGCTGGCGTGAGTTGTCACCAGCTGTTTTTTGACCAAGGCAGTGTACAGTGGCTGTAGGTTAGACTTCCCCAGTGGGGAGGAGGGGAGTCATTCTGTATGCATCCCTCACAATAGTATACAGGAGATCAATTGTGCTGGTGTCTCTAGTAGGACAGTCTACAACCTGGTGAAAAATGGCCAAAGTAGAATCCAAAGATGCATGATTAAAGTCCCTCACAGACGGTGGCTGCGTCCGCTCTTGGAGGAATGTAAACACAGACGGTAATCACATGACTCAACTTCCTTGGCAGATAATATGGCCGCAGGCTAACATCTAGCAGCTCGAGGTGAAGGCAACATGAGGCTGTCTTTACAGAAACATGTCATATATGTCAACAACCGCTGGTGTAATCCAGGACGAGTCCTCCACCTTTGCTTTTTCCACTTGCTTTTGTGAACTTTATGTGGCTCTCAAAGCAGTGAAAACCCGAAGGAGCAAGTTTCCATCCGATACAAATTGGTTTAGCCAATTGGTTGAATTTGAATTGTGAGAACTGAATGTGAAGATATATAGAGAGTTGAATTTTCAGTGAGGATCAAATTTTATTAGACTTAATTTCCCAACGAATACATTAAATTTCAATTTATTTAGATTCATACTAATCCAATTCAGTTTTTCACTGCAATGATTCAAGTTTAGAAATTCAAATATAAATAATTTTAATTCAGTTTCTGGTGGTATATATTTCAGCCCATACAGTTTCTATTGATCCATTACTCCCAAATGTCACTGATCTTATCACTGTATAATAAAGTAAAGTAAAGGTAAAAGTTGCCTTTGATGATAAGAACAATTTAATTTTCCAGTGTTCCTTGTTAGTAGCTTGCTCAGGAGGTATTAACTAGATTTCAGGGTGTACTGTTTCCTTTTTGGAAGTTTTGTGCTGTACCATTTCTACATAGGGTAAAGATCAATCAGTCAATCCATTTTATTTGTGACAAGAAATCATATGCAGTCCAATTCCAGTGCAATGTTTTCCCATCAGCTCCTTTAAATTGTGCCTGATTCATAAAGCAGAATTTGGCCGTCAGATTGGAACATAGAAAGAGTCACCTGGTTAAATGATACCGGCATGGCAGGATTTAGATAACTTTTTTTTTAGAGGATAACACAGCTTCCGACATCCCGCTGGAAACACAGCTCACCGTCCGACACCTGCACACTGGATAGCAGCAGAGAAGTCGCAAGTTGGTGTTCAATTCCACCACTTTGATGTAGAGATGATGGACGCAGAGATGCTCTTTTTTACCCACATAGTCGGGATCGTAGCCATAGGTCATAACTGATAGCCATCCTCAACTTTTCCTCTGTTTACTATGATTTTTACATTTGAACATTTTGGCATATGTAGCTGGCTAGCTAGCCCAGGTTAGCAGAACCGGCAGGAGACGGCAAGTTTATTTCCTGATCCTGATAGCCACAAGTTATCACCGTCCCACGTCAACAACATAAAATAAAACTAATGTTTGTAAAATGTGAACGTGAAGATAGTAGTGATGGCCAAATAAAGCTTTTTCCTTATTTTCTGAGACCACTAGAAAGCGCTCTCTGTTCAACAAAGCACACTGAATTACAATCATGTAAGCCTTTTTCTTTAATCCAAGAGCACTAAATAAACAAATTAAAGGAATATCCTATATAAATGAGTGTAAATGTAGTAAATGTGTAATTGTTAGAATGCTCTTTCTTTGTCTTTGCCTTAGTGTGTGTGTGTTTGTGTGTGGCTCCTACCATCAGGCCTAGCAGATGTTTAGCTGCTGGTGAAGATCACTATCACCCAGCATGATAATAAGGTCATGTCAAGGAGCATGTGTATGCAGATGTCTACAAGCTGGTGTCAACCCGAGCCTTGCCAAGTGTAAAAAACTGACATTCATGCAGTCCACCGTGCACACCATGCAGACTGTTTTGAGCTCCCTTAAACAGCACTCTCTCTCTCACACACACGCACACACAAATTCACACAGAGATGTCACAACCCTTCGGGGTTGTAGATCCATATGGTAGCAATGGTAGGAGACAATTGTTGAAGAGATTTTGAAGCCT
Source organism: Etheostoma perlongum (assembly GCA_026937815.1). Taxonomy (NCBI): domain Eukaryota; kingdom Metazoa; phylum Chordata; class Actinopteri; order Perciformes; family Percidae; genus Etheostoma; species Etheostoma perlongum. The sequence goes on from CM049380.1 coordinate 1,139,196, forward strand.
TGTATTAAAATCCCTGTTTGCTTCTCCACTGTGTAACATATGCTGTACACACACAAACACACACTAAATTCAGTTAACTGTGAGAGAGAGAAAAGATTCCACTTGTGTTGGAAATTTTACAAAACAAAAAAATTGACAGCCAAATATGAAATAAGTAAAACTTCAAAATTGCAGTAGTCTGTTAATGGGACTTCGAGTTGGACTGCCACTACTGAGCATGTTATTAGAATGCAAATCGATGTTCTGAAAGGCCTTTAATTGTGAAAATTCAAAAGGACAGATTTTATAATGGTGGTGTTACTATTGTGAACATTTTCCCTTTGCTTCTGTTTTGCAGCTGGCAAGCAGTTTCAAGGGACAACGTTCCAGCAGTTACAAGAAGTAATCTTCCTTTAAGTGACCATGCAAAGTAGTTAATGTGATGTTGCACTTTAATTCTATAAATGCATTTCATCTGACAGCAATATGTATGTAGAAAATACTATACGTACTGTAGTATACAGGCTAAAGTTCCATGGAAGCCCCAAATTTTGTGAAATTCAATAAACATTTAATAAAATACATATATATATTAACATTTTTAAAACTAAGATTTTTAACTGTGTGGCATTTAGGCATGTGGACACATCAAAGGGGGCTTGAGCACCTGTCGTTTTTTTTCCTCGAAGATACACAGAGGTTTGGACATGCATTCTCATTTAGAGATGGAGGGTAGTAGGCCTGGAAGTTTTCATTCGATAAGAATAAAAATATAGAGAAGCAAAATTGACAACTACATGTAAAAAATGTGGAATTGAACCCAGATCTCTCACACCAAAGGCTTGTGTAATATCCACTGCCTCATCAACACCCTTCCTCATTTCAATAGCATGCATCTCCTCTAATAACTATCTATATCTATATTAGTTTGTTATATGCTGATAGATCTTTACATGATAGACAGCCCTCCCTCCAATGTGAAACAAAGTCCTTGTCATCATTAGTTTGTGTGTGTGTATGTGTGTTTGCGTGCATGCACATTTGTGCTTGTATGCGTACTATGTGTAAATATGATCTATTGGATAAACAAATTATGTATTCAGGCAGTATTCTGTAAGCCTGGTCCTACCAGGCTCTCATACATTTCATTTGTACAGAGTCTGACCACTCCCCATTTCTTGAAGGTGGGTATTCTGTTGAAGTTTAAAACTATTGGATCTGCCCAGAGCCACTCTGGATCTGCCATAACCAATCGTTATAGTTTTGGTTGTGACGTCAGCTTAGCATCGCTAGCATTTGACTTAGCTAACTCTTTCACCTCTAACGGAGTGCGCTGGAAAATCAGACTTTTCCCAAACCTTGTGTGGAGGAGAGCCACAACATCATGGCCAACAAAACTCAGCGAAGATTGTTCTTGGTTGGGCTTTAACTTCTAGATTTTCGTCAGCATTGCCATAATGGACCGAATGTGTACCAACACACAAGCAAGAACACATAGGCTAACTCAGATGTTAAAAGTGTTACACCGGAGTAAAAGAGTTTGAGCATAAGTTAGCCCGTTTTGTCATATTTAAGATGGACAACAAAGGGGTTGACGTCAAGAAAAAGTAGAAAACATACTATTTCCACGCGGCGTGGCATAACAAGTTTTTTTTGTTTTTTTTTATGAATGTGAAGAACAAGTATGTGTACCTTATCTGCGGGACCAGTGTGACAGTTGGCAAAAGAAGCAACATGGCCACATTACACATATAAATCCACGGTAACAAGCATGATCCTATCAAAACGATCTTCACATGCACAAAAAGACAAATAAGGAAAGAAATAGAAGAGGCCAATGTATATTCAGTTCTTATAGATGAAACAACTGATGTATCTACCAATATGAGTGGTCAATACAAAGGAATGCAGTCAAGATATACAGTGCCTTGCGAAAGTATTCGGCCCCCTTGAACTTTTCAACCTTTTGACACATTTTAGGCTTCAAACATTAAGATATAAACATTTTATTTTTTGTGAAAAATCACCAACAAGTGGGACACAATTGTGAAGTGGAACAAAATCTATTGGATATTTTAAACTTTTTTAGCAAATAAAAAACTGAAAAGTGGTGCGTGCAAAATTATTCGGCCACTTTACTTTCAGTGCAGCAAACTCACTCCAGAAGTTCAGCGAGGATCTCTGAATGATCCAATGTTGTCCTAAATGACTGATGGTGATAAATAGAATCCACCTGTGTGTGATCAAGTCTCTGTATAAATGCACCTGCTCTGTTATAGTCTCAGGGTTCTGTTGAAAGTGCAGAGAGCATCATGAAGACCAAGGAACACACCAGGCAGGTCCGTAATACTGTTGTGGAGAAGTTTAAAGCCGGATTTGGATACAAAAAGATTTCCCAAGCTTTAAACATCCCAAGGAGCACTGTGCAAGCAATCATTTTGAAATGGAAGGAGTATCAGACCACTGCAAATCTACCAAGACCTGGCCGTCCCTCTAAACTTTCAGCTCAGACAAGGAGAAGACTGATCAGAGATGCAGCCAAGAGGCCCATGATCACTCTGGATGAACTGCAGAGAACTACAGCTGAGGTGGGAGAGTCTGTCCATAGGACAACAATCAGTCATACACTGCACAAATCTGGCCTTTATGGAAGAGTGGCAAGAAGAAAGCCATTTCTCAAAGATATCCTTAAAAAGTCTAGTCTAGTTTGAAAAGAGCTGAAAACTGCTGTTCACAAACACTCTCCATCCAACCTCACTGAGCTCGAGCTGTTTTACAAGGAAGAATGGGCAAGAATGTCAGTCTCTCGATGTGCAAAACTGATAGAGACATACCCCAAGCAACTTGCAGCTGTAATCACAGCAAAAGGTGGCTCTACAAAGTATTAACGTAAGGGGGCCAAATAATTTTGCATGCACCACTTTTCAGTTTTTTATTTGCTAAAAAAGTTTAAAATATCCAATAGATTTCCTTCCACTTCACAATTGTGTCCCACTTGTTGGTGATTCTTCACAAAAAATAAAAATTTTATATCTTTATTTGAAGCCTGAAATGTGTCAAAAGGTTGAAAAGTTCAAGGGGGCCGAATACTTTCGCAAGGCACTGTACTACAGAACAATGACAAGGCTATGTAGGTACACTGGTAAGACCAATGCTTAAATTTGGTCCTAGTTGAAGCTGCAAAGTGAAGCCTCCACTTATCTTTTTCAACCTGGTACAGAAGGTCTAGCTCTACGAAAAGACACACTGCATTTGTGAAATGCCAATAGGCCCTGCATCCTGGAGAGCTGGTAATCAAATTGCAGAAGCTCTCTGACACACGTTGGGCATGCAGATAAAAAGCCCTACAGGCCCTCCTTGATTTTCTGAGTACTGTGGTCAAGGTCCTCACTGACATTACACAGCAGGAGCCTCCATATACTGCTGCTGGAGATGCCAGAATGCACCCTAAAGCCATATAGTTTCAGTTTTTGCTTTGTCTTGCTATTGTCACTCCAATCAGTAAAAGGTCAATGTACTTGCCTCTGATGCTCTACAGAACTGCAATATTGATCCAGCCACAGCATATTCTGTTGTTGATGGAGTAAGGGACACCTTGTTCAACTTCAGGCCAGAAGAACAGTTTGGAAAACTGCAAGAGTGCCACTCAAAAGGCAGAAGCAGAACTGTGGGATCAGCATTCCCACAGTTGCAGGAGGGTGCCTGTAAAGTGTAGCCAAAGTACTAATGCAGCCACAGTGAGCCACTCCTTCCAGTCAGCATATATAGAGGGAAGGTGTACTATGCATACGTAGATGTTCTTTCTCATTTACATAGAAGATTTAGAAGAGAAGGCGAGACACAGTCCAGTAAAATACTGAGTGCACTCCACAGTTGACAAAGGCCAACAACTGGATAGGCAAACATGCAGACAACGGTTTGATTACGGGCTAGTTCAAAGTTTCACTGGATGTCCCTTACTTTCCACTTTCTAAAACTCTGGTCTGATTGAGTTATGGGATTGTGCAAAATTAACCTGGAACTTCTGACCAATGTTACAGGCAAAAAGTCCAACAATGGAACTGTCCAATACGACTTTATTCTTAAATGTACTGTATATTTCTTTCAAAATGTATTTCCTTTCATTTTGCTTTCAGTTTAAGTTACAGAAAAATTGAGTGTGAATATTTTGAGAACTTACAACTTCTACCATAAAATAGATTTTGTTGTATTTTACAATAAACTTACTTAACAAAACTCAGTTAAGGGCACTTAGGGCAAAAGTAATTATCAGGAGACACCAGGAGGAGGAGGAGGAGGAGGAGGAGACCCGTTGATGCTGCTGTTGCTTCTACGTACCCCGGATCGTTGGTCTGATTTGTTGAACATTTTTTCAATTGCATACAGAATGATTTGCACTATGCCACTTGGTCACTCCTCTTGTGCAGAGAAAATATACAGAGCATACTCCCCAGACCAATGCAAAATCTATTTTTTTTAACATTATTTGTTGAGGCTTTTCCCTTTTATTTGATAGTGACATTGGATAGACAGGAAATATGAGCGATGACACGTAGCAAAGGGCCAAAGGTTGAGTTGAAATCAGGCCGCTGCAAAGGACTCCCCTACATGGGGCGCATGCTTTTACTGGGAGAACTAGAAGCTGCCCCTCAATGTTCAATATTACATTTTATTGAGTTTGGCTTGGTCTGATGATAGCCAGACTAGGGACTTGATGCACTGTGCACAAAACATGTTTCTTGCAGTGAAACGTAAGTGTTGGCATTGCACAGAAGACTGTTTAGTTTTTTCTGTTCAAAAGATTTACATTATTCTGGGCCTGATGAGTGTTTTCTTCAGTTGTATCGGAAGGCCTTTCAAGCACTTTGTGGGACTCTGCAATGGGCCAAAAACTAACCTCCATGTTCATTTCTGTTCATGAACATTTTTCTGTTATTTTAAAATGATTTAACTGATCCTCACTGATGCTCACTGAAGGACATTGCAGATATTGTAGCAATCTGAGGTCACATGTTCCAGTATGTAAACTAGTAAGTTTTAAGGGAAAATGTTCCGATTTAAAACCATGATGTCAAATGATGCATTGACTGTTAAGCCGTGATGTTTTAAATGGTCAAATGTGTCCCTTTTTAAGATTACTGTCTACACACAATACATACTTTTACTGTAATGTCTCTTTCCCAAACACATCCACCATGAAGGAGATGTTAAAAACACAAAGAGACAGCAGTGGGCTGGAAATCTTTCCAACACTGATGGAAATTATAAGAACCTATACAACAATTCTAGTGTCAACACCAACAGTGGGAGAAGTCTTTTTCCAAACACAAGTTGGAGGACAACAACTAGAGACAGCCCTGCAATGCAATCTGACGCCTAAGGCCAGTGACTAAGCTGTCGTATTTGACAAGTTGGAAGTGTGAACGGGTTGGGCCATAAGTCATAAGTCACAAAAAAGGATATTTCAGGATTGCATTTGGTCCCATCCAAGTGCATTGCCATTAGTCAATCTCACCCATCCGGGCCCCTAAAAGTTTGCAGTCAAATTGTCCCAGTTCCAGTTTTTGGAGGTAGATTGAGATGTAATGGTCTAAATTTATTTTAACATAATTTCAAGGATAATCCAGGAAAACGGACAAGACACAAGACTGCAAACCCTTGGTAATTGATTTTCATACACATATGAGAATTCATTTGCTTTAAAAAACATTTTCCTTGACAGGGTCATGAAAAGTCACATTAATTGGAAAGTAATGCACTAATGGTTCAACAGTCAGTTGCTATCATTAAGATCTCATTAGGCTTCTTATTAGTGTTTGACATTATGTTTTGCAGCATCTTAATAATGAAAATATTGATTAATTATTCAAAATATTGGAATATAAATTGGAAGTTTTTATTTTAATGAACCACTTAGCAATTTTAATTTAAAATGACAGATTGTTGTTAATGCTCTTAGACACTATACTGTGTGTGTGTGCGTGTGCGCGCGCGCTCTTTACATTGTCGCCACTAATCTCCGTAGCATCCCTTTGAGTGCTACTGAAGCAATCAAGGCTTCAAGAGTTCCCATAGAAAGTCATAAATTAATATATCTATCTCACACACACACACACACACACAGGGCTGAACATGAGCATGTACACACACTTAGATATCTTTGATTGAATCCACACGAAGATATCAATTAGTTACAAACACCCTTCAGTGCACAGCATGCAGCATGCCAATTATCATGTCATTATCATGAAGACATCAATTAACCTTAAACTCTTTGTAGTAATGCTTGTCAATGACAGTGGGAAAAGTTACCCCAAATACGGTACTCTCGGGAAAGAACTTGTTTTGGTGGAACATTTGCACCCCACAAACAATATTGAATGAAGTTGCCAGTTTATGCAAAACAGTAATCAGAATCAGCTTTATTTGCCAGGTACGAGGACACATACGAGGAATTTTTCTTGGGAGCATCTTTGCTCACAATGTGCTTACACATACAAGACAACCAAAGCAAAATATACACACAATATATACATACTCTAAACAGAAACAATATAGAGGCTTGAATGCAATGAAGAGTTCAATAAAAATTATTGAAATAAAATAAAGTGACGTGAGCTATTTAAATTGGTTGAATTAAAAGTAATTTCCTCTTACCAGTGTATCACCATTTGTATTTTGTCCACAGCAAATTGGTCCCAAAACGCCTGAGTTAGATAGTAGTGATGGCCGAATGAAGCTTCGTGAACCAGTGTCTTTATTTTCTGAGCCCACTAGATGGCGCTCTCTGTTCAACAAAGTGTTGAGAATACACTGAATTGTAATGCCTCAGGCCTTTCTCTTAAAACCAAGAGCGCCATCTGGTGGGCTCAGAACATAAAGACACTGGTTCACAAAGCTTCATTTGGCCATCAAACTTAGATAAAATGCAGTAAGTTAATGTGGCCCATGTCCTATGGGGGAGGGGATTTGAGACCTATACTGCAGCCAGCCAATAAGGGGCGATCAAGGTGTTTTGGCCTTACATCTGGACCACTGGTTTAGTCATGTAAACCAGTGGTCCCCAACCCCCCGGGCCAATTGGTAAATATTTCCATTTTATGTATTATTTGAATTATCTGAGTCTGAACAATCTTTTTTTTTTTTTTGTATCTTTTATTTTGAAAAATGACCGGATTCTCTTGGTTACGTCTTGCGTGCCAACATTGAACCCACAAGCAAGCAAAATGAATAAGAAACATGTCTTTGGAAAGTTTCTTTGCGAAGGCCCAGTGAAGCGACAGATGAAGAGCCCACTTCTAAGAAAAAGAAAGCTTTAAACAGACAATACCAGTAGTCCTACTTGAAATATGGATTTATTTCACCGGTAGGTGATTCCCACATACCAAGCCCGCTCTGCATAATATGCGGCGACCGGCTCACCAATGAGGCAATGAAGCCTTTAAAACTGCTTCACCACTTGGAGACCAAGCACCCTGGATTAAAAGACAAGCCCCTGGAGTATTTTGAAAGAAGAAAACTGAAACACAACGGACAGAAGAAATAAGTGAGGGCCACCAAATCAGTAAATGTGAATGCACTGAGAGCATTGTACTTGGTGGCTAACAGTATTGCTAAGGCTAAAAAGTCATTCACTATTGGTGAAGAATTGAACTTGCCCTCCAGTGAAGACATTTGACATGAACTGCTAGGAGAGGCTGCTGTATGTGCGATATCTTTATCAGGAAGATGTGCATGAGGATATGTTATGTGCACTTATCGTTGCCAACCAACACCACCGCTGCTGAACTGTTCAAGTCGCTGGATGGTTATATATCAGGAAAACTGAAATGGTCCTCTTGTGTCGGCATATGCACAGACGGAGCTGCTGCCATGACCGGATGGCTGTCTGGTTTAACTGCTCGGATTAAGGAAGTTGCACCTGAATGTGAATCTACACATTGTATCATTCACAGGGAAATGCTGGCAAACCGAAAAATGCCACCAGAATTAAACAACGTATTGAATGATATTGTTAAAGTTATTAACCACGTCAAAGCACATGCCCTTGACTCGCGCCTGTTTGAGCAACTTTGTGAGGAGGTGGACGCAGAGCACAGACGCCTTCTCTTAGACAGAAATAAGATGCTTATCCCGAGGGAAATCACTGGCCAGAGTGTTTGAATTACGAGAGCCGCTGCAAAGATTTCTGTTAGAAAAGAAATGAACGCTGGCAGCACATTTCATTGACGAGGAATGGGTCGCAAAACTGGCTTACCTGTGCTTAATTAACTCAATCTGTCACTTCAGTGGAAAATTACAACTGTCTTCAAGTTGGCAGATAAAGTAGATGCATTTAAAGCCAAATTGGACTTGTGGGGACGTCGCAAGAACAAAGGTATATTGGACATGTTTCAAATATTAGTGGGGATTTTGGGTGAGATTGACCCTGAGCCTTCATTCTTCCAGCTAGTGCACGATCACCTGTCTTTGCTTTTAAAGGAGTTGGAGTGCTACTTCCCTACCACAAAAGACCCACAAACTGGCAAGGAATGGATCTACGACCCATTTGTTAACAAACCAGGTGAATCTAGCATGTCTGTGCAAGAAGAAGATCAGCTGCTGGAGATCGCAAATGACGGCATCCTTAAAAGTATGTTTTACACAGCAACTCTGCCGGTGTTCTGGATTAAAGTCATGGCAGAATACCCCAAGATTGCCACCACAGTACTGAAAACCCTGTTGCCATTTCACACATCCTATTCTTGTGAAGCGGGGTTTTGTGCAGTGACAGCAACCAAAACAAAACAACGGAGTAGACTGGGCATAAGCAACCCACTTCAGGTGTCTTAGCGGGCACACCAACATGCAGAAGCCTTATCTGATGTTTCATACTGAGGAGTTTCAAAATATAATGAGCTATTGAAAATATAGTTTTTTTGCCAACTAATTGGAGGTTAATGGACAAATACGAAGCCTTATATGTTTTAATTTATTTATTGATTCATTCAGTTATATTTTTGGATATTTCTGACTTTTGCTACCTTTAGTCAGTTTCAAGGCTCCATACATACCAACCCAGTCTCAGGTCCCAGTCTCAAGTCTCTTTGTGTACAGATCACATTAATGTTGTATTTTTCGTGTGTTGCTTACGAATTTTGAAGTAATGTATTACAATGGGAAGCCTATTCCATGATCACAGAACGATTATGGTAGCGAGTAGTATTGAAAAGCCAAAAATCCTTGCAGGGATGTTGGTCGGGTTGGTGGATGGGTCAACCAACACAGGACTTTTCACCTGGGATTGTGTCCTGCGTGTGATTCTTCCTTTCCCCTTTTTTTTACTAACAACTATCCCGTTGTTGTGGCTGGTGTGTGGCGTTACATTTCCCTGTTGTTGAGTCCCCCAGAGCAGCCCACTATTTGTGAAATGGTCACGTTTGAAAAGTGTCACCTGTACACGAATAAATAAATCAAAATAACGTGCCCATTTCACAAACTGGCGTGAGACCGGGTTGTGCACAGACATATTCATCCTGGTTTCTTTTTGTGACAATTCAATTCTGTTTTATTTATAGTATCAATTCATAACAAGAGTTATCTAGAGACACTATAGAGTGTGTCTAGACCACACTCTATAATTGCAAAGACCCAACAGTTCTAGTAGTTACCTCCAGAGCAAGCAACAGTGTAACAGTGGCAAGGAAAAACTCCTTTTAGGGAGAAACCTGGGACAGACCCAGGCTCTTGGTAGGCGGTGTCTGACGACCGGTTGGGGTTGAAATGCATAGTGGCAATAACAGTCACAATAAAAGATAATGGAAAAAAATAATAGTTTGTAGTTCATGGCATAGCAGGGCACTGTGTGCCATTACAAGGCATAGCAAGGCATTGCAGGGCACCACTGAGTTTAGCAGGATGTGTAGCAGGACCACAGCAACAGCTGCAACCATGACATACTTTAAACTAATGTATTTAATTTGGAAGCATCTTTTGTGTTCACAGCATAATTCTTTCTGCCAGTTGGGCTGCGGCAGAGAAGCTGTATGGCTTTTTATTGATATTTCTTTTACTTATAACATCTAAATAAATGTTGATTAATGTACTGTTATAGTTTAAAAAATATCAAACAACAAAATCCAGCTTCCCTGGTAATAAGGCCGAAATAACAATAAACGAAATAAATGTAAACCATGATAACATTCCGTGAATAAATGTTAATTAAAACAGCGGTTATAAGGCTTAAAATACCAATAATAGCAAAGTCACACAGCTTCTCTGCAGCAGCCAGAATGGCAGACAGAATTGTGCTGTGAACACGAAAGATGCTTCACTAATTTAAAAATATGCGCTGACTAAATCACTAAAAAAACGTGATACAAGTGTCCGTACCAGTAGATCTCAATAGAATCATGTGACCATTTCACATACTGCCATGAGACTGCGTTCTACATACACAAGAGTGGTTGACATTCAAAACATAGCATCCTTGAAGATTGGATTTCACAACAACACACTTTATTTTCTGAGCATTTCTGCAATCATTCTGTAGTTTTTGATGGAAGTTTTATGCACTTGTTTCTCTGCTGGTGTCCCCATTTATTCTCTCATTTCAAAGAAACAGTCGCTCAAAGCATTGAATATAAAGCATAACGAGTTGTGCGACATGCTGTTTGATGTCATAATCTAACACACTGTGTAAATGGTTCCTCTACATGTAGGATTTCCATTAATGTGTCTCTCTAATGACTATACTTAGATTTGTCCATGTGCACATTCTATAGCTGCTATGATCTGCTCTGCATTTGCATTTTCCATTATTTCCTCTGTCTGACACTTTTAAAGTGTTACTTACTAGTCCACCATTTAAATTGCTTAAGCGCCCCAGATGGAAGCCTAAAGCAGATCCGTGCTAGTGTTGCTTGTCATGTTTTTGACTGCTATAAAATGTAGCCAGACATAACTGCTGATTGAAAAATGAAAAGCATGACAAGTTTTTTTTTCAGTGGAATTCAAGGTACAACTTGCTGTGCCTCTGTGGATGTTTTTGGACTTCCTTTTTTAATATTACAAGAGCTGAACCAGAGCCAGCTGAATTGAAACGTGTCAGCTTTTGATATAATCCTTCAAGAAATTGTGTATCCCTGCTAAATTTAACTTCTCATGTGTTAAGATTGCTACATCACATTTCATACAAGTAGACATAAGAAAATCCCTACACATTTGACTTTCGAAATATTAGATTTTTTTGTGTGCAGCATAGTATGTTGAGTATGTTCAACATACTTATTTTACATGGAACTTAGTGCTGTGGATTCCACTTGGTGACACTGGTTACTAATTAACAGCTGGCGGTGATTAAATTCCAAAAGGTGCAGCAGAAAAGGTAAGGAAGAAGACCACAATGTTTAATGGACGTAAACATTGCATAGGGATTGAAATGAACTAAATTAAGGTGTGTCAGGAAACCAATGATGTGATGCTTTTTGAGAATGTGGTTTGTCTTTATGGTTTGGCTAACTCTACAAAACCCTACGTCTGTCATGTGTTCTGAGAATTGCAAAGAAGCTTATTTTGCATTTTCCAGGGCCGATGCAGATATATAGTGTACTTACATGACTTTATTGCCAAATAAATTCTGGTACAGCGGGATAACATCCAGCAGAGTCAGTGATTCAGGTCAGTGAGAGCAGTGCTTTGAGCTCCTTAACAGCCATATTGACTTGGTCATAAAATAACCATAAATCTATAGGCATTTAATAATGAGCCTATGTCATCAGCTGACAGAGGCATATGTCTTCTTCTACGACTCAGAGAAACCAATAGGGGACGTGATGGTAAATACAATCAAAAGTATTAGGACAGTGAGCTTAAAGGGCTTTTCACACGTTGCGCCTCGTAGTTCAATTTCAATGAGAAGAGAGAGGGCAGGTAGGGAGGCGCTGTCAGTTTGACAGGCAACCCAATCCCATGAAACTGTTGCTCGTCACACACACGCCCGTCCACTGCAAGAGTTTAATTGTGTTAACCCTTGTGTTGTCTTCCCCGTCAAACACTTAACGCTTTTTCTGATATTTTTGTCACTTTTTCAATGGTGTGGGTTCTTTTTTGATGTTTTTTCCAAAGTTATTTGATATTTTTAATGTTGAGATTTTCAGTGTTTATTTTGAAGGCCCATTTTTTGTGATTAAAAAAACAGAAAATGGGTCAAATTTGACCCAAGGACAACATGATAGGGTGACCAAACGTCACCGGCTTCCGGGGACAGTCCCCAGTTTTGGTGACCTGTCCCCGGCTGGATTTGTCCCTGGTTTTCACTGTGAGTGACAGACCCAAAATTGGAATGAAAGAAAGAAAACACTGACCAAACGTAGCCGATAGTCGCCTCTAGGTGATTCTAGGATCAGACCTTTAGGGGGGCTCAGCCCCTAATGAGAACATCTCTAGGTCTAGTGTCCCCGTTTTAGGTTTTACAAAAATAAAAAAAATGACGTGTTTTGGAGGTATATACGCTTCTGAGCTGAAAATGTCTCCGGATTTTGTCTGAGAAATCTGGTCACCTTACAACATTAGGGTTAAACGTTTACCTACGCAAGTGGCGTGCAGGGCAAATCAATGAACCAGAGACGGATTCTTGCTTGTTTGTGAGTTCCCTAAAATATATACTTGTTTTCTAAACAGTTCTCAGAATATAGACAGCAGTTATTTTGGTTGTCAGAGCATCGGCACAAGACTGGATTTATCGGGTAACGTCAATTATTATTACTATACAAATTTGGCTAACTTTAGCTATCAACAATAACAGTCCGTTGTTAGTGGTTATTGACCTGCAATACAGTATATGATACCACGGTCAGGTAATCTCATTCTTTACGGTAGTATTGCACAGAATCCCCATGGTTATCACACATTGATCGCCTGGCATTTGATTGCGGAGCAATTTCCATCAAGGAGCACAGCATATCAACGCACAACGTACTATGTAAATGTGAAGCAAAAGACCCGACTGTCAGCATTTATTCAGCTCACAGTCCACAACACACTAAACTTTACTTTGTGTACAAGATTTAAGATTTATTTTTGCATTTTACAGCCAGCACACGTGCAATAATCAAAATGTTCCCTTGTTCCAGCTCACCGTGTTCCATTCCATTTTCTGAAAATGCTTTTTTATGAATGTATAAAAGTTCACCAAGGCACTTATTAAATGCCTTTCTCAGAACTCAATCATTTAATGAAAGCGCTAAATTGTAAAAAGAAAATTTAAACCCCTAACCACAGAGAAGCAATTTTATAATACTGGGACTTGGCATAGAGCATAGACAGGCAACACAGCATGGCTTGTTGATTGAAAAGTCAGCAATATGGGAAGTGTCATTGTATTTGCAAAGGAGCCAAAAAGAGAAAAATAGTCTTATGGCACCTTATTATTCAACACTTGGTCACAGCTTTTGGAATCACATGGGACAAAACTACACTTAGTCTTCTTTAACGAAATACATAGTCAAGATGTTGTTTGAGCGTATGATAGAGCGATCTGACAAAAGTCACATCCTTATTTTGTAATTCTGATTAAGACTGTTTACATTTATTTCAATGTCTGCTGATAATGACCATGTCATACATATCACTGCATACCACATGGCCCCCATAAGTTACTGGACAGACCAGAACGCTGGTAACAAAAATGATTTTATATTTCTGGGAAAAGCACACACAATGGGGTGTGGAATGTCTTTGCCCACGAAAAGGACAAAGGAGAATTCCAAAAACTACTACACACAGTCACATGAAGGGCAGCCGAATGTCTTGTAAATGTTGTGAAATTAGGTTGAGGGTAGATTTGTGGTCAGAGTAACAAAGAGGGACTTCACACACTTTTCAGTTTGATCCGGACCAAAATTACAGGTGTGAAACCTCCCCAGGACCACAGTGTGGCACAAACGGCCTAAAAAAGGTAGCCTTGGTTCGAATCAAACCATACCATGGTCCAGTTCAATTCAAGTGTGAAAGCATTTTTGTGGCTGTTCAGACTCTCGGGTCCACATGATAGAGCTTTCTGTGATTGTGCACAGCCCCCACCCTCTCCTCCACGCAGTTGCTAGTAGCCACAGAGGATTAAAATAACATGAAGAACTCTTCTAAAGAGGTAATTATCTTCACTTATTTATGCTTGCGAAAGTTTACGCACACATGCAAAAGTTGATCAAAGAGAGGACTAAAAAAAACTTTTTTGGAAATTGATCTTAATGCCTTAGTTTAAAAACAATTAGGAAAATACAACCTTTTTAAGGACACCAATTTTCTTTGTGAATAAATAATGTATTGTAAATAAATAAATGTTCTTCCTTAAAATACAGGGGGTGTAAGTTTACACACCCCTATGTTAAATTCCCATAGAGGCAGGCAGAGTTTTATTATTAAAGGCCAGTTATTTCATGGATCAGGATACTATGCATCCTGATAAGGTTCCCTTGGCATTTGGAATTAAAATAGCCCCCCCCACATCATCACATACCCTTCACCATACCTAGACATTGGCATGGTTTTATTTCAGTTAGCTTAATAGCTGGTTTGATTTGCATTAAGAGATGATCTTATGGAAAGTTCCCTTTTGCCTATCTCTAGGTATGGTGAAGAGTATGTGATGATGTGGGTTTTTTTTTTATTCCAAATGCCAAGGGAACTTTATCAGGATGCATGATCCATGAAATACAAATCTGCCTGCCTCTATGAATTTAACATAGGGGTGTGTGTAGTTACGCCCCCCCTGTATTTTAAGGAAGAACATTTATTTATTTACAATACATTATTCTTTCTATAAAGAAAATTGGTGTCCTTTAAATGTTGGATTTTCCTAAACTGTTTAAATTAAGGCATTAAGATCAATTTCCAAAAGATGTTTTTTTATTCCTCTTTTTAATCAACTTTAGCATGGGTGTGTGAACTTTCTCAAGCCGGTGTAGCCCTACTGAGAATTGAGAGTTGTGTGGAGCCAATAGTCTTAATTAGCTTTGTAGCAACTCATTTGGCAATAGCTTGAGTTTAACATAGTTACACACTAAAGCTTAAGGAATAGATAGTATTTCCCTCTGAGCAGAGAGCTATCGGCTTTCGGAGCAGAAAATGAAAGTTTACTTACGTTGTATTAAATGTACAGTGTAGATTTTGTCTCTGAATAAATACTGCAGACCCCATGTAAAGTTCCTGTGTCTTGCTGCTCAACTACACAACAAAAAAATAAATAAATGCGCAGTAGCACAGGAAGAGTGGGAGTCAGTAGAAAAAACTCTGACACCATAGAGAGGATACAAGAGGACGGGGAAGCTCGTCTACAGACAAATTTAAGTTGTGTATCACATATTTGATGTCAACAGGACGTTTGTGTCATTCAAAGTTCTTTAGTGCGCTTGCATAACTGCAGTGTGAGACCAAAACTAACAGAATCAAATATATACAATGTATATTTATAGTATAGTATACAGTGTTACAAACATGAACCTTGGCTATGGTATTTTACTTTTGAAAAGGCCCTAAAGTAGCGAAAACAATTCTTCTAAACAGTTTCCAGGCTTAATCGTAGAATAAATGCATATGCTCATACCTTTTACCACTACACCTCCACCTGCTTATCCTGTGCTGTTTTTCACTGTCAAACTGCTCCTGATGATTTCAGTCATGTGAGGACTGCTTCAAACAGAAGACCGTGAATGTGTAGCAGGTCTGCAGAGAAACGCTTGGATGTGTGTTTCTCAGAGGGATTTGTGAGAAAGCAAATTATGTATCCGACAGCTGATGTGATTTTACATGCCTTGGGAAAATCAAATCCTTGTAAAGTAAATTGTGAAATTAAGCTAAAAAGTCTTGAAGATGTTTTTTTTCAAAGGCATATCTTTTGTCCATTTAACCCACCATATAACTTAATCATTTGGCCAGGCTTTTTATTTCTTTTAACAATGACGGTTATCCAATGTTTAAAAAAGCAGACATTTATTTCAGAAGACAGCTGGCTGCCTCACATGGTGTATCTATGACAAGCAGATCAAGTAATTTTAGGGGCACAACCATTTGCTGGATCTGCCAAAACATGACATCACCCTTGTGATGAAAAGGGACACTATTTGATACTCTGCCTGTAATGGTACACCATGTCTTACTCCTATTATATTGCAACACAAAAGATACATTGGAGCAGGACAGCTGGTTGTCCAAAGAAGTTAGTGTACAAGTGATGGTCTGGACAGTTTATGTACAGGATTACAGGATTTTTTGATTTTTTTCTGTATAGGCCACACACTCAATTAAATTTTATTTATTTATATATACAAATCCCAACAAAAGTTCTCGAGACACTTTGCAGATATAGTAGGTCTAGACCACACTCTATAATTTAGAAAGCCCCAACAATATCAGTAATTTCCCCAAGAGCAAGCATTTAGTGCAACAGTGGTGGGGAAAAACACCTTTTAGGAAGAAACCTCGGACAGACCCAGGCTCTTGGTAGACGGTGTCTGACGGTGCCAGTTGGGGGTGTGATGCACAGTGGCAATAATAGTTAAAAACAAATTGCTTTAAATATTAGATCATCAAAGCAGCAGCATGAAGAGAGAAAAACAAATCAGGCTTAGGGGGAGGGTATTCCCGAGGGAAAGCGGGAGTCTGTTGTTCATAGGTCCAGTGGATTTGACCCTGCCTGACCCAAAAACTATAGCTTGCTTTTGAACACATCTGAGAGGATGGCGTGTAACCTTTGCCGCAAACACCACCCATCAGATGGAAGGGTTGTCAAAAATCCCAGTAGAAATGTTAGGCTTGTTGCAGTAAGCAGTCACCAGAACCCAAAGGCACATATGGAAGCTATTATAATTGGAAAGCAAGTACATATTTTTTGTATTCATTTTGTATTTATTATAAGGATCCCCATTAGCTGACGCCTAGATGACCAGTTAGTCTTCCCGGGGTCCAAAACAACATTTAATCAGACAATATTAAAACATTATGTGACATACAGTATACAGAAAAGAAAAGCAAATAAAGGAAAAGGAAAAATACAAAAATATCTGCTTACAAAGCTAAATAACAAGAAAAGAAAAAATTACAATTGAAATTAAATAAAAACACATACATATATATGTATATATGTATGTATGTGTGTGTGTATATATATATATATTATATATATATATATATATATATATCAGCAACCCATCTTATATATATTTATATATATATATATATACCCTTTGTTCAGAATATACACAGTGAGGAAAATAAGTATTTGAACACCCTGCAGCTATTTTGCAAGTTTTCCCACTTAGAAATCATGGAGAGGTCTGAAGCCGTACTCCACTGTATATTTTATATATATGCTTAGGGTCATTGTCTTGTGGAAAATAAGTAAATTGTCATCGTAGTCATCGTTATTTTTAGATTATGTCTCTCACAGTGGACATCCAGAAAATCCAGAAATCACAATGTTTGATTTTTTAACTATTTATTTGTATAATACAGCTGCAAATAAGTATTTGAACACCTGAGAAAATCAATGTTAATATTTGGTACAGTAGCCTTTGTGTGCAATTACAGATGTCAAACGTTTCCTGTAGTTTTTCACCAGGTTTGCACACACTGCAGAAGGGATTTTGGCCCACTGCTCCACACAGATCTTCTCTAGATTAGTCAGGTTTCTGGGCTGTCGCTGAGAAACACAGAGTTTGAGCTCCCTCCAAAGATTATCTATTGGGTTTAGGTCTGGAGACTGGCTAGGCCACGCCAGAACCTTGATATGCTTCTTCCAGAGCCACTCCTTGGTTATCCTGGCTGTGTGCTTTGGGTCATTGTCATTTTGGAAGACCCAGCCTCGACCCATCTTCAATGCTCTAACTGAGGGAAGGAGATTGTTCCCCAAAATATTGCAATACATGGCCCCGGTCATCCTCTCCTTAATACAGTGCAGTCTGTCACAGTCCCATGTGCAGAAAAACACCCCCAAAGCATGATGCTACCAACCCCATGCTTCACAGTAGGGATGGTGTTCTTGGGATGGTACTCATCATTCTTCTTCCTCCAAACAAGGTTAGTGGTTGTTGTGGTTTGGGGTTTTGCTTGGGGTTGTGTTTCTCTTTCTTTGGCCTCCTTGTGTTTTTGTCTGTATTCTCCCCTGTCTTGTGATTCCCCGGTAAGTGTCTGTTTGTTCTACTTCCCGTTTTATTTTGGTAGTGTAGTTTCCTGTCTTGTCTAGTCTTGTCTAGCTTTGCTTTGTGCCTGTCTGATTGTCCAGCCCCGCCCTAATGTGATTCACCTGACGCCTCACCTGTTCCCCATTACCTCGTTACCTCTTGTATTTAACCCCTGTGTTCCTTTTGTCTTGTGTCAGATCGTTTTGTCTGTGTGGCGTTCCTGTATCTGTGTCTCTGCTTGTTTTTTCCCCGTGTCCTGCCGTAGCATCGCCAGTCCAGTGCCTGGACCTCCCAGTGTTTTTCTGTCGAGCGTTACCCTGTGCTCGCCTTTCTGCCGGAGCTTGCCTCCTTCCAGCTCCTGGCCTTCCCTGTGCCCCTCTGTGAGTTTTTTCCCTGTGTTCTCCCACCTGGGGGTGCGCCTCCTCCCCTGGTGCCTTCGGTGGATCTGATGTTCCCGGACTACTGCCTGCACATTACCTGGTTTGGACATTCTGAGAATGCTGTGTTCTGTGCTCCCTGTGGTGTGAATTGTTTAAAATAAAGCCACAAGAACCCTTCTACTGCCTGCCGCCTTGTCTCTGCATTTGGGTCCTTCCTTCTCACCCCTTAACAAGTGGTATTATGACCCAAAAAGTTCTATTTTGGTCTCATCTGACCACATGACTTTCTCCCATGACTCCTCTGGATCATCCAAATGGGGCCTTGACATGTGCTGGTTTAAGCAGGGGAACCTTCCGTGCCATGCATGATTTCAAACCATGACGTCTTAGTGTATTACCAACAGTAACCTTAGAAACGGTGGTCCCAGCTCTTTTCAGGTCATTGACCAGCTCCTCCCGTGTAGTTCTGGGCTGATTTCTCACCTTTCTTAGGATCATTGAGACCCCACGAGGTGAGATCTTGCATGGAGCCCCAGTCCGAGGGAGAGTGACTGTCATGTTTAGCTTCTTCCATATTCTAATGATTGCTCCAACAGTGGACGTTTTTTCACCAAGCTGCTTGGCAATTTCCCCTTAGCCCTTTCCAGCCTTGTGGAGGTGTACAATTTTGTCTCTAGTGTCTTTGGACAGCTATTTGGTCTTGGCCATGTTAGTAGTTGGATTCTTACCAATTGTATATGGTGGACATGGTGTTTTTATGCAGCTAACGACCTCAAACAGATGCATCTAATTTAATAAATGGAGTGGAGGTGGACATTTTGAAGGCAGACTAACAGGTCTTTGAGGGTCAGAATTCTAGCTGATAGACAGTTGTATCATACAAATAAATAGATTTTTTTTTAGAATCTGTCTCTCGCAGTGGACATGCACCTACAATGACAATATCAGACCCCTCCATGATTTCTAAGTGGGAGAACTTGCAAAATAGCAGGGTGTTCAAATACTTATTTTCATATATAAAACATATATATCCGGACATTTGGTGACAGAGCCTTCTGTGTCAGTGCACCATCGCTCTGGAACAAGCTTCCTCTTGTTATTCGTTCTGCCTCCTCTATTATTATCTTTAAAACCCAGCTAAAAACTTACCTCTTCACTGAGGCGTATGGAGTTTAATCTCTCCTGGCCACACACACTCACCTCTTAAAACCCCCCTTGTTTGTTAAGCGTCCTTGGGTTTGTATAAATGCTATAAAAGTCAGTTGTTATTATTATTACATATATATATGTATATATATATATATATATATATATATGTATATATATATATATATATATATATATATATATATATATATATATATATATATATATATATATATATGTATGTGTATAGAATAATGGTTGCCATATATTACATGGCAACCATTAAGGTAGCTCACATTGACCACTTTTCACCACAAAATCAAAAACCTCATGATAAATAATTTAAGTGACGGTAAGATTTGACTTTATTTTAAAAACGTACCTTTTCTGTGATAGAACGGATGTTACTTGGGGTTTTATTCCACAAAGAGTACAAATAAATTAGAAAAGGTTGTATATTGAACAAGTCAAGCAACGTGGCCCTAAATGTAAGTCAATACATTTATTATTGTATTTTATTGTGCTTGATAAACTGCACAGGAAGTTTGTAGGAAGTGTTCCAAAGGAGGAACCTGTTCTCTTTCTGTGCAGGAGAGGAGGAAAATATTAAATTAATGTCACAAGTCAAGGAGTACAGCACTATCACATATTACAAATTATGTGGAATATCTAAATACATGTATTTTTGGTGACAGCACTGTTCTGCTCTCTGAGAAATCCAAGGATACAGTTAAGTGGGAAAGTTGGCTAGCTGATGGATGGATGGATTAGACGGGTTGATTATGCTAGATGAGGTCCCAGTCTACTTCACAGACAGTCTGGGACCGCTTCTCTGGCAATCGTTTAAGCTCTAAAAAGATAGAATAGATCGATGAAGTAGATGACCCTGAGCTTACATATTTTTTTGATTATTATAATTTTTTTTTTCATCATGCTGGTCAAGAATGTTGAGTTGCTTTCCCAACTTGGGTATCCTGGGGGACGTCAAGGGGCTTGCAGCCAAACAAAATAATTAAGCGGGTTCTCAACATCAGTTGTGGCCAGCAGGAGATGCAGTCCCTAGCAAGACATAGTCTGAAAGAGCAGGATTTGCTAGTAGACTGGGAAGCATTTTAGGACAAGCAATAGAGCTCAACGGTGACTGCCTACAGCCAAGTCTTCTGATTGTTGACTTAATAACTACATACTACAGATTAATAATTAATTTTGTAACAAGATTGATCAATAAGCTTCATTTCATACAGACTTCTGGCTTCTACAGCAGCATAAACCCTTTGTTTCATAATCAAGTTGCTAGTGGTAAGTCTCCCTCGGATTGTTTAGACATTATTGCTAATAATCAAAGTCCTTATGGAGAAAATGAAAGTGACTGTTTAGCCAAATGCTCCTGGACCTTAAGGTTTGTCTGAGCCTTCAAGAGTGGGGGATGTGGTTGCACTCAGAGGATTTTGTTTTACAATCCCGTATTGTAATGGAAATCATTCTTTGAGTCTGGGTAGGGGGGTGGTAACCACCAGCAACCCAGGGGTTGACATGGCAAGGGAGTGGATGTTGGTAACTGTTCAATGCTGAGTTCATGTAAATATTTTTGCAGATTTTGTGTGTTCTTTTTTCAGTCAAGACCTCTGGAAGAGTCTTTGCTGTGGCTGGTAACCACTCACTTTCAAGACCTCTAACCCAGCTCACTCAGGCAACAGATGTTGCCCTCACCGCCTCTGTTCAGACCGTCGACATTGAAAGGCTGTTCTCAGACCTCAAGTCGGTGAGGAATTGTATAGAAAAATAATAAAATGATTAAAAAAACTACACAAATTAAGATGTTTATTTTGAAGTCAATTTCATTTTTCCATTAAGACTCTAAAAAAAACTGCTAAAAAAGTGCCTGAAGGATGGTCATAGATGGACTTGACACTGACACTTTTGACATCCAAAGATTCGTCCATAGATTTTACAGGGCAACATTGCCAGGAAAGATTAATGTTTAGAAGTAAGCTGTGATACATGTACTGTAAATAATCAAATAATAATTTAACTATGGCAATGTAAATTTGAAACTAATATGCAATTCATTTTTATGTGCCAATCCCAATGCATTAACGATTAAAGATGTTGGTTTTGCTATCATAGAAGCAGAGGATAGTCTTAACATTGCAGGTGCACTCAATTTTCCCATCAAATATCAGACGTACAGAGACCAACTGCTGGCCCTGACTATATTTGGATTTGGATTGGAGAAGGGGTGAGTACTTTACATATGCAATGTCATAGGTATTGGTTAAAAAAGATAAAGAGGCAGACAAATATGCGTGTGGTGTGGTAGGGGCATCCCAAGTAACCCTACCAAACAGACGTGGAATAAAAGGACACAAACAAACATGCAGTGTGTGACAGTGTCCTTGGGTGAAAATTTGGGCTGGTGGCCAACTGTTTCAGCCCACAGAGTTGGAAGATTAGCCTAGTTTTCTCTAAAACAAAAGGATGAGGACGAGACAAGGGAAAGACTGAAGATGGATGGCTGTTAAAGTTCCCATGGCATTAAGATTTCACTTCATGAGGTTTTTTTAACATTAATGTGTGTTCCCCAGCATGCCTTTGGTCCGCAAGTGGCTAGACATGATGATAGGTGTAAACCGAGTCCTGGGTATCCTGCTCTGCCTTTAAGAAAATGAAAGCTTAGATGGGCCGTTCTGGAATCTTGCCCCTTATGAGGTCATAAGGGGCCAGGTTACCTCCCCTTTCTCTGCCCAGAGAATTTGGCCCACTCATGAGAGAGAGACATCATGACTTTCAAACAAGAAACGTGTCAGTTGGTCAAGGACACACCGCCAGCCTCCACCTTGCCCCCCCAAGAAATGTTAACAGGATCTGGCACAAGCCACTTGGTCCGGTGAACCCCTGGGCCTGTGTCTGGTATACCCTTTTTGTTCATTCAAACTTGTAAAGGCCCAGAAACAAAACTGTGTGGAACAACTAGCATGACCATAGAGACATTTTGAAATCTAGAAACGGGCTGAGAGTGGAAAATATAAATTTAAGTGTAGGCTCTGAGTAAAGTTAAAGTGCTCAAAAGGACTTATAGATTCAACTGAAGTTTAAGCACTCGCAGGTGCTTAAACTGGTGCAGGTGATGAATTGAGCTGGATGTGTCTGTTGTCGATACTTACATGTCAAGCAGAAATGTGGCTAGCTCTGAATCCGTGTTGAATCCTTTCAGAAGGCGTAGCTCCCTCCACCTCTGAAAAGCCGCTCCGATGTTGACACTCGTTTAATTTCGGGCTCGGTTTAATTCTTTCTTTTTAGCTCGCTTTTCGTCATCGGTCTTCTTCTGTTTGCCCGTCTTTGTTTTCTGAGCAGGTGTCACTCGAGAAATTGGCAGTTTTCCTGAAAAGTAGTTTCTTCGCGATTAGCACAGCTGCAGCACACGGGCAATCTTGAGCTTGGACACGGTACGCGCTGTGCGGGGGGAGGGTTATGAGCAGCGCGTACACGAGAGTGATTGACACTGCTAAAACAGTCCTCATGGCTCTGATTGGCTGTTTCCGACCGGGAGCGGTGTATTTTTGCCAGTGGCAGTAGGAGCACAGGGAGGAGCCATAGGAGCTTGATTTTTTTTCACAGATTATCTGTCTCATATTCTACTGTCAGGACATAGTGACAGTTTTATCAAATATGTAAAAAATAAATTTTTACAAAAGTTACCTACTGAACCTTTAAGACTGAAACACATGTTCAAGTTTGAACTTGCACTGAACCAGTTTAACAGTATTAATATGCAAACTTTGAATTCCCGGATGAAATCCTATTTCTGCTTAAAGCTCAAACTCAGCACAAGAGCAGACAAGCTTGTTTGCTAATGCTCACCCACATTTATTTGCAAGAAAAAAACATACAAAAATCATTATGTGCGGCTTTAAAATAAATGAAGAATCACCACCTAGAAAAGATATTGCGAAACCCCAAGTAATTCATTATCATCAACTTACACATCCATTTAACAATATATTGCTGTTCCTGGAATGTAAAGGCAATAAAAATTGCTAAGTTATTTTACACAAGCCACCTTACAGTATGTTAATTATATACAGTATATAGAGGAAGTGGAAGGCGGAGAGAAACATAGGGACATAGATATGGAGCCACAGGGCACATGGCAGCCCTTGTCAGTTCGTTATTAGGTTCATGTGGTTTAAGATAATTGCTTTATACATCAGGAGGTATGTAGTCTAATACACCTGAGGTGAAGAGCTCGGAGGGGCTTTAATATTCAAACAGATTAAAAAGCAAAAATAAAGCAGAATTACCTTGATATTTGCATGTCATTTACATAGGTGGGACAGTGCTTATGGATTTGACTTCCAGATGTACT
Organism: Etheostoma perlongum; assembly: GCA_026937815.1. Taxonomy (NCBI): domain Eukaryota; kingdom Metazoa; phylum Chordata; class Actinopteri; order Perciformes; family Percidae; genus Etheostoma; species Etheostoma perlongum. The sequence goes on from CM049380.1 coordinate 1,163,225, forward strand.
TGGATTCTGTGGTGCATGTTAATGTGTTATACGTTAATTTAAAATCAACATGGGCTGACTGACATTATATGAATAGAATAGTCCTTTAAACTAAATGACAACCTTTCACAGGACATGGTATATGGAGGAATCCTGAAGTTAAATGTAATAGCGTTTTTAAGACCCCTTCCATACATTTTAAGACCTCATCACCCCTATTTTCCAGTGCAAAAGTGGCCAATGTGAACAAAAATCTTTAAAATTGGACCAGTATGGTCGCTGTGACCAGCAGCCGCAACCCGGCCTGCAAAGTAATCCTATAGAGTAAACGCACACTATTAATTTCTGACCCCTTAAACTGCTTGTTTTCAGATTGTTGTTGTGTCTAAAACAACCACCGTAGTTGCCCTTAGGGTTATATAGCAGCGGTTGGTGGCTGCCGGTTATAGTGTTCTCACTCACTGGACCAATCAAAGATTTTTGTTTAATTTGGACACTTAGAGAGAAATATGGGAAAACAGGGTCCAGATTTTTAAAAAAATACACAATTTACCCTTTAAGGGGTGAATGCAGTATTTGGTAAAGAGCATTTTTTACCTGCTAGTCCTCATTTTAGTCAAGGTGAGTGTAAAAATTCACACTGAAAAGCAAAAGTTGCCTAAAATATGTGTCGTTGGAAACATTTGAAGTTGCAAAGAACTGTGACCGTGCAGTTGTGGGCAAACTTATTCTATTCCTATGGTCAATGCAGTGCTGAGAGTCATCATGGAGGTTCATTTGGCAAGGACTACCGAAAACGTCCCAAATATTTCCCAATTAGCTAGGTAACACCCATGTCAAAAGGAACTTTCAGGCAATTTCATGAAGCAGCAAAATGAGCCCACACAATGATTACATTCACAAAAACTGTAGCATTCAACCTCTTTGAACAAATATACATTTTGAAAACAAGCTACAAAATGAAATACCTTGGAAAATATAATTTAAGACTTTTTGAAAATGTTTAATTCCCTTAGTTTTAGCTAATTTAGATTTTTTTTTCTTTTCTTTTTTTTTTAAACCCCGCGGGCACCTTGACACCAAGGTGTCTTAATCAAGTATGCTGTTGCTGCAGCAACTGCATTTGGCTTGTAATACTGAGTGCAATACTGGCACATTAAGATGGAATCAAAAATTACATCCAGTCAAATAAAACTCAAATTAGTTTTAGCCCTGTGAATGAAGAAATATTCTCCTCCTCTCTGACAGAATGACCTCAGCTATCCTTGAAGGTGCCTGCGTCAGATCCACTTTGTTAGTTTAATCATTATAAATCTAATCCATTTTGAGGGCCGTGGTACAGTAAGATAAGATGGCAGTCTATACATGCTCTATGTGGTCTACTTTCATATATTATTAGCCTCCTGCAAAAACAAAACCTATCCCCAGTGTTAACATTTCTGGGATTTTGACCAACTGGTCTTCTTCCCTGTGTTGAAAATATTTAATTTCTGCAATGTTATGATGTGAGTACTTAACCATAACTGTTCCTGGTAAGACTTAAATTCAACAATTTTCCATTAACTGCTTGGCTTTGTGGATATATAATATTTTTGAGTGAGTTGGTCACTTGCCATGACCAAACAAATATAACTGATAGCGGAAACACTAACTTTTATAATGACATGGATACAGAAACTAATGTGGATCGCTCCAGCAGATTGGATTAGTATATTAGTAGCTGTACACCTATATGATTTAAATTTAACATTTTTAATCACAAACAAATTATACAGGTATTATCATGAATGATTTGTAGGGGTGTTACGAGACACCCAGCGCACAAGATGAGACACAAGATTGGGTTCACAAGATCAAGATGAAATTTTAACACTATTAAAAAAAAATTCAATGAAGAAATATGACGGAAGTCCTACAGTATATTCAATAAAAAGTCACAAAATCAAAACGAGCACGGCAAGGTTTTGTCACAAACTCAAATGACTGGCTTCTCTCCTGTATAACAGTTACACCGTTACTTATTCTGTATGTATGGTGGAAGAGAGAGTCTCTTTACTCAGAGAACCAAGGTTACAACATAACTAAACTTTTTCTGGCAGAGGTTGAGACCAAACGTTTTGTACTATGAAATAACACTTATTTTACTATTGTTTCATAGTGATTACGTTCTACTATCAAACACTCAACAGATGATTGTTGTGAAGATAAATGCTCTTTTTACCTCCTCTGCATTTTCTTCATTGCAGCAGCAAGGAAGTAGGCCACTCTAGTAACAATTTATGACCAGGGCCGGCCTGTGGCTTAGGCAGTATAGGCAAATGCTAAGGGCGCCAGGGGGGCGCCCGGCCTGTGCTGTACCTATAACCGTACGTTCACACCGCCACCGACTTGAGCGTCTAAAGATACCGGAAGTCATTAATTTTCAATGGAAGCCGGCTTCTCTCAGCGGCAAGGAGCGGCAAATCTGTCGGCGTCACGTTTTGGCCGTTTTGAGCGTGTTGAGCGTCAATCTGAAAGTTGAAATTTTTCAACTTTATGGTAATGAGCTATGACGCGGTTCAGCGGCAAGCAGCGGCTAACGCCAGCCGCCGATCGGAATATAGACGTCCTTCACGCTGACTGATTCCGGAGAAACATACTGTACAATGTAATCTTTTCGTTTTTACCAAAACATTTGTTCCGAGGGAAATGGAGGATCAGCTCATCATCGCCGTTGCTGGGTTTGCTATCATTTATGATATGACGTTGTTTGCGTATAGCGACCAGTTAAAAAAAACAAGGCATGGGATAAAGTAGCCGAGATAGTCGGTGTGTCCGGTGAGTTGATGATTCATAATCTTTTTAACGAGGGAAATGAGCAGTGTGCCATAGCATGGTAGTCTTCCTTGCTTGATGTGAATGGTACAATCTGTTTTGCAGATCATTTTACCCTTATTAAATGCGCAAATGCGATGATCCATAATTATCCAATGATACACATAGAGGACGAGCGCGAAATATTTACGAAAGTGAGAAGGCAATTCAGTTGCTCACAACACCGATTTGACCAATTGCGCTATACGAACGCCGCCACGTCAGAGCGGCCAAAGCGTCTGAAAGCTTCCCCGTACTTTTTGACAAGCGTCCTTGGCGGGGCGGCCAGAGCTTTTTTGCAGCTCAAGTCGGTGGCGGTGTGTACGTATAGTAACGTCACCTTAATTAAAAAAAAAAATAAGCCCGACTTCTTTTACCTGCATCTAAATCTCATAATGTCAAAGCATCCTAAACTGTCTGGTGCCCAGGGGAGGAAAAAAAGAAAAGAAGAGGAGGAAAAACGTGACAAAGACAGAGGTAATGTTACAGTAAAGGTGATGATGATAATGATATTATTTTGCTGTTGCAGAACAATGATCGATAATAGCATTAGCCGTTAGCATGACATAGTTGGCTAATCAATAAATAGCGAGCGCTATCTGTTAGATTTAACATCAGTTAATGTTATGGAAGGGCCCAGTTGTTGAAAAATAGTGATTTAAATGCCCCCCCTCTTGCCATCCTCAGGCAAATGTGTATATATTAGATTTATTAAGCAGATATTATAATGTTAATTGCATTGACATGGTTATTTTACCTTTTCCCAGGTGGTAATAGTCGTTCAAAATACTATTAATTTTTCATACTTATAAGCCTAGCTATTAGCTGTGTTATAGCTTATATTATCTTAAGTGTGTTCATCATGTTAAACTATGTTAGTGTTAAAGTGTACATCATTAATGTTACAGCAAAGTTAGCATTCCCACATGCTATAGTATATTATTCTGCAGTTTACCGATCCATTGCATTATTCTAATTAGCATTTCACTGTAATAACAATAAATTACAGTAATAATTTTTCTAATCCAAAATTTATATTGTATATTATAAACAATAGTGTACATCATGCATGCATCTCTTTTTTGTTTATATTATTTAATTTAATTTTACTTCATTCTTGAAATAATGTGTTTATTATTAGACTGGGGTCACATATTCCTCTTCTGTCTTCAGATGCAATGCTGAGGTTTCTCAGTCAAACCCCTGCAAATCATCTCACCTCAGCAGCACAACCCAGCACTGAAGTACTGAAGCAGCATCAAGTGCCCCTCCTTTTGAAGTAATTCAAGTTAAGGCAGACTAAAATAACCAGAAGAGCTATTCATAAGATCATATTTTCATGTTTTTTTTTAAATGCTTGTATTTTTTGTGCCTACTCATTTCTTTGATTTCTTACTTTGCACAGTGCCATATTTATATTGTATTTAATTTAATGTCACTTGTTTACACTTTTTTGGGAGTATTTAAATGTAATACTTTCTATAGGTTATTTATATTGTATTTACGTTAATGTCACTTGTTTAAACTTTTTTTGGTAGTATTTTAATTTAATACTTTATATAAGCTATTTATATTATATTTCAGATATTGAGTTCATTTGTTTTGTTTCTTTAATTATTTTTAAGTTTTTTTAATGTGAATATTGTTTTATGTAAATAAAAAATGTCCAAGACAAAGCTTTTTAGTTTCTTGTGAGTATATGTACACTAGCAGACATGCAAGTACTGTACAGGGGGGCGCCACCTAAAATCTTGCCTAGGGCACCAAATTGTTTAGGGCCGGGCCTGTTTATGACCATTATAGGATGAAGGGACAACATTTCTCTTTGTTTAATATCATTAAAGTTTAGTTTTTCTGTCACTCATTTTAAAAAGGGTAGAGAAAGAGAGAGGTCTATGTGACACAGCACCACAGTGTACTGCAAGCTGCAGACGTGTGTGTCTCGGCCAAGAGAGAGGGAGAGAAGGAGAGGGAGAGGGAGAGAGAAGCTGTACTCATTCTAATGCTGGGTTTTACAGGCAGCTTTTTTCTTCTTCTATCGCTCTGTAAAAGTTAACTCAGAGTCAACTTTGGAGAACGCGCCGGGGGGATCTTCTATGCTAATATTGAGGTCAAAGTCAGACTTCGTCATGCTGGCTGATGCTCTGCACTTGTGTGCTGATTCCATGAGACACTTTTTAGAGAAATCTCGTCAGGTTTTGATCTTGTGGGACGAGATCTCGTCACACCTCTAATGTAGCTCAGCGTAAATTCTTTCAGAAAGACCTAATACTTAATCACTGCTCTCTTCCTAAATCAAATCAGCGGTTGGAGGCGTTCACCTTTCTGTTAAACCGAACAGATTCAGCCACAAATTCCAAGGGCCAATCACAGCGTCACAACCCTGCTTTAAATCTGTTTCTCTCCCTGCTGCTGTCAGTTGTCATTTCAGGAAAAGCGTGCAACCCTCCACCTCCCCTTCCACCTCCAGTTATCGTCACCCAAAGGCACCCTGGCTCCTTTGGTCTGGTCTTTGGGCTCCTTCACCACCACCACCAATGTCTAGACTCCATTGGCGGGGACTGTCTTGGCTTTCATACCTCTTTTAAAAATAATTATATAATGATGGAGTCTAATTCCAAAGACTGTACATTTTATAATGCTTATGTACAATAAACCTTTGCATATCTGCAAACAAGTCTCTCCTGATTGAAATGTCTTGCAATAATAACCCACTGCTTAATCTCTAAACAGATATCTGCATATGAATGCAGGATCTGTTGTCAACGAGACAAGATGTTGGAATCAGTGTGGAGAGCATTGGTCGAAATGCAATCGTGGAACTAATCAACTATGCCACACATGCGGATACAGTATCTGATTTAGCGACGTCTCAAGAATGGCTGTGACTGCCAGATTGTCTGTATCAGAAAGTTATATAGTTTGTCAAATCAAACAAAGCACTTTGTTTGATGCATACTTAGGACATTTTGTGATGCAAAATCTGATTCATCAGAACATGGGGCTGCATAGTTGGCAAAGGTCTGTTGGTTTACCTTTTGCACTAAAATGATAAGAGCTGGCCTTTCATGTCATTTTTTCCAGGATTCAAACCTATTTTATGTCATCTGACATGAGTTTTTATCCCTGCTTTCTGTTTAACAATAGGTCCTGAATTTAATTTAAAAAATCAAAGGTCAAAAAGCCTGAGTGTACTACGACTGGTCGGTGTTAAGGAGTGAACAGAACAAAATAATTGCCTGCCCCTTTTATTATTCAGAGACAAGAGGCCGTTAGTGTTTTGACACTTGAGGAAAGCAGTTTTTTTTGTCTATTTAATAGTTTAATAGTATGAGATGCAGTCACTGCCTGGAGCTCATTCTATCCGAGCCAGTTCATGAAAGCATTCATAGAGGGATAACTGATGTCTTCCCCAATGGCAAAGAATACAAAAAAAATAACATTCAATTTTAAGTTGTAACTACAGTTTTACTAGGAAATCTCTTGTCAAGGTCCTACACCAAAAAACATTTATAGTTGAATAGCTGCTAATACAATGGCTTGAGCCAACAATGACAAGCCTTTTACTCACCACATTTAATTAAATTGGGATAGAGAGAAAAGGATTTTTTAACAGGTTGGAACAAGAAGTGTTCTTAAAATCTATTTTATGAAAGCTTTATCATGTCCTCTTGTTTCTATGAATTATTTTTTTTTTTAGACTATATTTGTCTTGTTAGTGGCAAAAAATAAAATAAGGTAATTTAATATTTTTTTCGAACAAAAATGTAGCTCAGCGTAAATTCTTTCAGGAAGACCTAACTTTTAATCAATGGTCTTTTAATAAATCAGGTTTTCAACGACTCTGTACATTTTATTATGCTGTACAAAATGAAATTGAAATGTAGCTCAGCGTAAATGCTTTCAGGTGTTGGAGGCATTCACCTTCCTGCTAAACCAATCAGAATCGTTCACGAATCCTATTCAGCTGTCGTTGCAGACCCCCTCCACCTCCAGTCATCTACTCCAGCTGACCGGTCCGGAGCCTCCTTCGGTCTGGTCTTCGAGCTCCTTTGTTGCCGCCAACGTAGATTAGATTCCATTGGGGGTCTGATGGTCTACCCCTATATACTGTAAAAACTATTAGTATAAAGATGGAGTCTAATCTCCCAAGACTATGTACATTTTATTATGCTGTACAATAAACCTTTGCATATCTGAAAAAAATGTCCCTCCTAATTGAAATGTATTCTTGGCAGTGTGGAAGTCTTTGAGACAGGATGTTGACAATCATGCAGGGAGGTACACTTAACAGAAAATATGACAGGATGGTTACAGTACTAACAAAATGTGAAGGGCTAACAAAAATGAATTTTAGATTAGATAAATATCACCTCAGTATTCCTAGAATCCCTGCTACAGTCCTGTGCATGCAAACTCAATCGCAATTTCACTCAACAAAACCAATTCATTTTACATAGAATGATTCATTTTACATTCAACTACACAATTGACATATTTTTCCATTTTTATCTGTTCCCATTTATTTGGCTAAGGCCCAGGGCCATTAACACCGACAGGCTTGAAAGTAGCCCTAGCTTGCAATAGCGTTTTGGTGGGAAAGCAGCTAATGGGCCTTGTAACTCTCCACAAAACCACATTGTTGTTTCTACGTTTTTTATTATGTATGCATTCAACAAACAACATATAATGTGGTAATTAACAGTGATGTCCAAATGAAGCTACATGAACCATTAGTTGTATTTGTTGACCCAAGTTCAGTGTGCTTTCCACCCATTGTTGAACAGAGAGCGCCATCTATTGGGCTCAGGAAATAAAGAAAATGCTTCATGAAACTTAATTTGGACATCACTAGTAATTATTTAATTATTGTGCAACAGAGGTGTTTGAGGCACATTTATTTACCTTTGGCCAAATATTTACGATTCATTATAAGGACGTATCCGCTGTTCACCTGTATCTATATGGCTTGCCAATTCATCCATAGTTGTCAAGACATGTCACTAAATACCACACATTTCAACCTCATAGTGGTGCTAGAGAAAAACCAAAGGAATCACCAAAGTCACTAAGATTCCTCCCATATGCTATATGAACCATGTCAATACAACATTCTTAAGCCAGACTAGACTGAAAAACTGCTGCATGGTGTCTTAGTGATACAGAGTTGCAAAATTACACTCTTATGAAAATACTATGAATTATTACTTGAAAGAATTATGTTGAATGCAAAGAAATTGACTTGTGCACTTGTTTGCGACTGCATTGGAAGATTTTGTCGTATAACTGGGGTGAGGTACAGCCCCCTGCAGCTCATTGTGTTTGTCTTAGTCGCTTTACGATCACATTCATTAAAGGGGTAAATTAATTTTTGCAGGGAATGTTTTTTCCGTAGGTAATTATGGAAATGGTGGTGTTTCCTGCGCATCTGCTCAACCAGTCTGTTCTCTTTGGGTCCTGACAAATTACTCTACAGGAAATGCTGAAATAGCTGAAGGGAAGCATGCATGCATACGGATATGTGAATGCATTGTACATGGGTTTGTGCAGACACACACACATGTCCAACACACAAATCTACCATGTAAAGTTTTCTCATTGTGTACTTAAAAAGGAATGGCTGTATTTTTAAACCTTTACCCTAATCTTTAAAATTTGGGCTAGTACTAAGTGAGAACGTTGTGACCGCCAGCCATGAACCGTGCTGCAATGTAATCCTATGGGCCAAATGTGCACCTTTCTTGCCAGTGAAAGGCTCAGATTGTTATTATAATGTAACATTATGGAAAGATGTTAAAGTCTTGTTCTGAAATCTTGCAAGGTAACTTGCTGGAAGATGCGAGTGGGGAGAGAGGAGATCCGGGAGGTTTGTTGTTTTAAATTATCATTGTGTTATCTAAAACATTTACAAATTCAAATTTCTGAATTGTGCAGCTAATAAACGTCATCTTTGGCTATGGTCAGGCTAAAGTTGTGGCTACAGCTACAAATGGATCCTAACACTCTGGTCCATAAGCTGTGCCTGGCACACCATCAGGTCTGCAGTGACCATTTTGAGCGCAGAGTACCACAGCCAGGTAAGGGGAGAAAAAATCCTATACCATAGCACATTTTCCTAAAGAAAAATGCTGTTCCAGACAGATCAGGTAAGTTAATGCTATTACCTAACGTTACTTTGTTGGCCTGGCATCAGTAAGTTATACGGTACGGTATGAATCCACAACAGGCCTATATCATTTTTTACACATTAATTGATCATTCATCAAATAATCTAAAACATACTGAAACTAAGGATTAAGTAGACACAAAACACTGTTAATCTTTTTTTTTTTCCACAGGGTCTAGTGAAAAGGGAGAAAGGCAGTCCTTTCACAATAACATCATGCCATCTGGCTGAAATGAATGATTGATACTGCTGCATATTCGTGCTTGCCTGATGGGAGGGACAAGAATGAGAGGGGAGAGGGAGAGCTGCAGAAAGAGGTCTCACTCTACTTCAAATTCTGGCATTATTTAAATTGTTACCTCCTGCAGCTTTAATGGGCGTACATTGACCGTTGATATTTCCTCCACAGCATTGCGTTGCTGTCCGTTTTAATTAGTTTCTTGTTTAGGTAAAAAAAGATACAACTTCCACTTCAATACACCACAACACACACTTACAGCTACACACAATCATAAATGCAAAGTACACAACAAAATACATATGTAATACCCTCTTCAGGTGAAAGACCTTTATGATTGTAGGCATGAATGAATACATTATGAATAGCATACACATACTCATAGTTTTTCAGTAAAATAAAGTCTAGAGTAATCTGTCTTTTCCTATCTCTCTCTCACTCACACACACACACACACACACACACACACAAATGCATCTGCACAAACACACAAGCACTGATGCATCACTACTGATCTAAAACCCAGTATCTTGTACTTTTGAGAATATGAGTTTTAAATTGAAGAGCCTTTACAATCACACTATGCAGCCCTGATGCTATTGACAATTATTTTTATTATTACTATTATTATTATTATTATTACTACTATATATTATGGTATTGATCAAATTTCATAAATTTAAAACTTAAAACTGTTCATTTTGTTTTCAGAAAATCCTTACATCCAATTCAATGTTCCTTTAAAAAACTGCCATACAAGTAAGATGGAACAGATGATCCTGGACAGCGAAACATGGAATTTCCAAATCCGGATAAAATTTGATCCAGATTAAATTATTTATTTAAATGGGCCCTAGGTTCTAAAGTAAGCCTACATATCACAATGTACACTGTTAACCAGCCATAATGGGGTCACCTTAAATTACAATTGTTAGAAACTACTTTTTTAAAGATAATTTTTTAGGGCATTTTCCCTTTATTACTGTTGTTAGGCTTGAAAGGGGAAGAGTGTGATGGGGGTTGACCCGCATCAAAGGGCCACATGTTTGACTTGAACCCGGGCCGCTGCAGGACTCAGCCTACGTGGGGCTGAGTTTTTGGTTGATATTTACAACTGTTTGGTGGATTATTTCATGGGGAAAAACATATATTTTCTGAAAAGTTCTGAAAAGCTAAATGTCTATTTTATCTACTTTATTATTGTATCAAATCAAGTGTGAAATATAAATACATGTATATACTACATGATAGGAATGTGAATGAAAGTTTTGAATACATATTGACGATTTGATCAAGATCATGACTAAAATGGGATTACGCTATTTAATCCGATTTCAGAATCCGATTTTTTTGTTTTGTACAACTCATTTGAAAGACTTGATCTGAATTCTCAAAGTCGAAATCTGTTCAGATTACTTCTGTACAACTTGGCCCAGATTACATAATCTATGTTTTCAGGAAAAAATCAGTTTACAGTTAAAATGCACATGGTGTGGTCCTCCCTCTCCTAACAAAAAATGCCTGTCCTTCCAGGAGCATAGGGGGCCCCACAAAAAAAAAAAAATATATATATATATATATATATATATGATGCAATGCCCTCTATGGTGCCATTCAAGTAGTGATGTTTGAATGAAGCTTCATAAAGCTTTGTGAACTATTCTTGATTTTCTGAGTCCACTAGACGTTAAAGAAAATGGCTGAAGGAATGGCAATTCAGTGTGCCATAAAGAAAATGTTTCATGAAGGTTCATTTTGGCCATCGCTACCTTCCAGTGGATGAAACATGATGCAATGTCATAGAGGCTGCCCTACATACTAGAAAACACTGGTGCTGATGCAGCTGGTGGCCCTTTTTTGCCCCTGCCCATCAGAAAGCCTAAGTCTACCACTGAAACGAGGCCATCCACTTAGAGGACTAATGTCTTCAAATTTACACTAATAAAAACTTTAACAAACAATTATATTATCACCTTGACATGATTAATGACTGTCAAAATGGCATTACGAATTGTGATTTCAGTTATATTTACTAATGAATTGTCCCATTTGTTCATTTAATGTTGATTAACTAAATTTAATACATTTCTTTATATTGTTTGCACTATTTTGCAATAAAGTCAGAAAAATGCAGGGCAGAGAGAAAACTGTAACACTGCTTACATGACTCCTCATCAAAATGTCCATTATAAACTGCCAAATCACAGCAAAATGAAAGCTGATAGAAATCATTCAAAGCTATCATTCATACTTGGCTAAATTGTCTGCAAGGCAAGGCAGCTTTATTTATATAGCACATTTCAGCAACAGGGCAATTCAAAGTGCTTTACATAAAATCAGTTACAGATAAAACACAAATCATAAGCATTAAAAACCGATAAAACACATGAATAGATAGTTAAAAACAAAATAGAAACATTAGGACACATAAAACACAAGAATAAAAGTTACAGTGCAGCATAAGAAATTTAAAGAAATGAGCAGTCATTTAAAGAAAGGCAGCATCAAAAAGAAAGGTCTTCAGCCTTGATTTAAAAGAACTGAGAGTTGCAGCGGATCTACAGGTTTCTGGGAGTTTATTCCAGATATGAGGAGCATAGAAACTGAAAGCTGCTTCACCCTGTTTAATTCTGACTCTGGGGACAGAAAGTAGACCTGTTCCAGATGACCTGAGAAGTCTGGGTGGTTCATAGTGTAGTAGCAGATCAGAAATGTATTTTGGACCTAAACCGTTAAGTGATTTATAAACTAGCAAAAGTACTTTGAAATCAATTCTTTGAGACACAGGAAGCCAGTGTAAAGACTTCAGAACTGGAGTGATGTGATCCAGTCTCCTGGTCTTAGTGAGGACTCGGGCAGCAGCGTTCTGAATCAGCTGCAGCTGTCTGATTGATTTTTTAGGGAGACCCGTAAAGACATCGTTACAGTAGTCAAGTCTATTGAAGATGAAGGCATGGACCAGTTTTTCCAAGTCCTGTTGAAACATAAGTCCTTTAACCCTTGATATATTCTTAAGGTGATAGTAGGCTGACTTTGTAATTGTCTTAATGTGGCTGTTAAAATTCAGGTCTGAGTCCATGACTACACCAAGATTTCTGGCTTTGCCTGTTGTTTTTAATATTGTTGTTTGAAGCTGAGCGCAGACTTTTAATCGTTCCTCTTTTGCTCCAAAAACAACCACCTCAGTTTTTCCTTATTTAATTTCAGAAAGTTCTGGCACATCCAGCCATTAATTTGTTCGATGCACGTAGTCAGTTGTTGTATTGGCCTATAGTCCCCTGGCGATAAGGTTATGTAAATTTGTGTCGTCCGCATAACTATGGTAACTTATTTTGTTGTTCTCCATAATCTGGGCCAGTGGGAGCATGTAGATGTTAAACAGAAGAGGCCCCAGAATAGAGCCTTGGGGAACTCTGCACGTCATATTTGTATGCTCAGATGTATAATTACCTATTGACAATTGACAATGATTTTACTTAAAAACGGAAGGTTTGATATCGGCCTATAGTTGCTCATTAGTGATGTGTCTAGATTGTTCTTTTTTAAGAGTGGTTTGATTTCTGCAGTTTTCAGGGCTTGTGGAAAGATACCTGAAAGAAGAGACAAGTTCACGATCTGTAGAAGATCAGAAGCCAAACAAGTTGAAAGATTTTTGAAAACACCCGTTGGTAGAATATCAAGGCAACAGGAGGAGGTTTTCAGATGTTGTATAATGTCCTCCAGGTTTTCATGGTTGATTATATGAAATTCTGTCATAATGGAACTAGTTTTGCTTGAACACTGCGGCAACACATATCCTGAGCTTGATATGGAGGCACTGACTGTTTGTCTAATCTTCAGAATTTTGCCTTTGAAGAAGGATGCAAAGTCATTGCAGGCCTTGGTAGATAAAAGTTCAGATGCTACTGGTACTGGAGGGTTTGTTAATCTATCGACAGTGGCAAACAAGGCACGTGAATTATTATTGTTTCTAGAGGATAATATCAGAGAAGAAGGACCTTCTTGCATTCCTTAGTTCCAAATTATAAATGCAAAGTCTCTCTTTATAGGTGTTATAATGGACCAGGAGATTTGTTTTTTGCCACTTTTGTTCAGCTTTCCTACACTCTCTTTTTTCTGTTCTCACCAATAGAACATTTCTCCATGGAGATCTTTTCTTTTTTTTTTTTTTACATTTTTTATTGATATTTGATTTTTCAAAAACAAACAAACAAGCCCTGCCATTACCAACATACAAAACAGAGAAAAAATTATCCACACACACAAACCGCATATCACATGTTACAGTGCCTTGCGAAAATATTCGGCCCCCTTGAACTTTTCAACCTTTTGACACATTTCGGGCTTCAAACATAAAGATATAAAATTTTTATTTTTTGTGAAGAATCACCAACAAGTGGGACACAATTGTGAAGTGGAACAAAATCTATTGGATATTTTAAACGTTTTTAGCAAATAAAAAACTGAAAAGTGGTGCGTGCAAAATTATTCGGCCCCTTTACTTTCAGTGCAGCAAACTCACTCCAGAAGCTCAGCGAGGATCTCTGAATGATCCAATGTTGTCCTAAATGACTGATGGTGATAAATAGAATCCACCTGTGTGTAATCAAGTCTATGTATAAATGCACCTGCTCTGTGATAGTCTCAGGGTTCTGTTGAAAGCGCAGAGAGCATCATGAAGACCAAGGAACACACTAGGCAGGTCCGTAATACTGTTGTGGAGAAGTTTAAAGCCGGGTTTAGATACAAAAAGATTTCCCAAGCTTTAAACATCCCAAGGAGCACTGTGCAAGCAATCATTTTGAAATGGAAGGAGTATCAGACCACTGCAAATCTACCAAGACCTGGCTGTCCCTCTAAACTTTCAGCTCAGACAAGTAGAAGACTGATCAGAGATGCAGCCAAGAGGCCCATGATCACTCTGGATGAACTGCAGAGAACTACAGCTGAGGTGGGAGAGTCTGTCCATAGGACAACAATCAGTCATACACTGCACAAATCTGGCCTTTATGGAAGAGTGGCAAGAAGAAAGCCATTTCTCAAAGATATCCATAAAAAAGTCTCGTCTAAAGTTTGCCACAAGCCACCTGGGAGACACACCAAACATGTGGAAGAAGGTGCTCTGGTCAGATGAAACCAAAATCAAACTTTTTGGCCACAATGCAAAACGATATGTTTGGCGTAAAAGCAACACAGCTCATCACCCTCAACACACCATCCCCACTGTCAAACATGGTGGAGGCAGCATCATGGTTTGGGCCTGCTTTTCTTCAGCAGGGACAGGGAAGATGGTTAAAATTGAGGGGAAGATGGATGCAGCCAAATACAGGACCATTCTGGATGAAAACCTGTTGGAGTCTGCAAAAGACCTGAAACTGGGACGGAGATTTATCTTCCAACAAGACAATGATCTCAAACATACAGCAAAATCTACAAAGGAATGGTTCACAAATAAACGTATCCAGGTGTTAGAATGGCCAAGTCAAAGTCCAGACCTGAATCCAATCGAGAATCTGTGGAAAGAGCTGAAAACTGCTGTTCACAAACGCTCTCCATCCAACCTCACTGAGCTTGAGCTGTTTTGCAAGGAAGAATGGGCAAGAATGTCAGTCTCTCGATGTGCAAAACTTATAGAGACATACCCCAAGCGACTTGCAGCTGTAATCGCAGCAAAAGGTGGCTCTACTAAGTATTAACGCAAGGGGGCCTAATAATTTTGCACGCACCACTTTTCAGTTTTTTTATTTGCTAAAAAAAGTTTAAAATATCCAATAGATTTCGTTCCACTTCACAATTGTGTCCCACTTGTTGGTGATTCTTCACAAAAAATAAAAATGTTATCTTTATGTTTGAAGCCTGAAATGTGTCAAAAGGTTGAAAAGTTCAAGGGGGCCGAATACTTTTGCAAGGCACTGTACGTCACACAATGTACATCACCGTTTGCGACAAAACACATCAAAAAAATGTTTTTTGATTTAAAAAAAAACACATTTTGTTGTTTCAATCAATGATTTTTGAATAAAATTTTTGAATAAAATTCAAATTAATTTATGACATAGTAAAGACAAAATGTGGTCTCCCACCCTGCAACAAGTCAGCAAGATCATCAGGAAGGTGATCAAGAAAAGGTCGCCAAACATTATAAAACAAATTGGCATTGCCCCCCACTATGGCACTGAGGCATTCCAGAGGAAAAACCTTAAATATTTCTCTGTACCACTGTGTGACCGAGGGAGGTTTTTCCTCAATCCACTGGAACAAGACACAACGCCTTGCTATAAGCAAGAGTTTACCCATTAACAACAATTGCCCTGCAGATAAAGAGAGCTTCTCCAGATGTAGATTCAGAATGAACAAAACTGGTTCTACTTTAACTGTTTTGTGGAAAATTGAACTTAGCTCCTGAGAAATATTCCTCCAATACCTGAGTATTAAGGGACATTGCCAAATACAGTGAGGTCCCCACTTCTGTCTTACACTTCCTACAGAGGGGAGAGACTTGAGGGTTGATCTTGTTTAGGAAATGAGGATTGCGCTGCAATCTATGTAATATCCTATACTGACTCTCTCTAAGTCTATTACACATAAACAGTTTCTTAGCAGATTCAAATGCACCTAACCAGGTATCAGTGTCAAGATCAACCCCCAAATCCCTTTCCCATAATTCCCTACTTTTGTTAGTATTGTCATAATTAAGAGAGTACAATTTTCCATAGAAAAGTGAGATAAATTTCTTGTTATTGGAAGCAATTGAATTAAAAGTAAGGAGGAGGTCATTAATTGGACTCCCTATTGACTGGTCTGTCGAGAGTCCAAGAGTGGACTGTACAAAATGTCTAATCTGAAGGAAACCAAAAAAGTGGTTATGTGGTATTTGATATTTATTTTGAAGTTGTGAAAATGACATAAAATCGTTTTCAAATAAATTACCCACAAATCGTAGCCCCTTTGAGTACCAAAATTTGAAAATACTATTCCCCACACCAGGAGGGAAAGCTTTATTTTGGGTTATAGGTTGTAACGCTAACAAAGGAGATCTTTTCTTACCAGAGACAACTTTGACCTTGGTGGGAGCAATGGCATCAATAACATTTGTAATTTTACAGTTGAAATTATCTACAACCTCAGTCACTGATAGCCCAGAGAGGGCGAGGGTGGAGGAGAAAAGCTGAGCAAATGTTTCAATGGTGTTTTCAGTGATATACCTTTTTCTGATTATCTTTGTTTGGACACTTTTGGGCACAGAGATAGTGCCATTAAGGAAAACACAGGAATGATCAGAGAGCGCAACGTCAGTCACCACAACCTTGGAAATGTTCAGACCCTTGGAGACAATCGGGTCAAGAGTGTGTCCCTTATTGTGCGTGGGCTCTGTCACATGCTGAGTCAGTCCATAGTTCTCAAAAACACAACACAGTTCTTTGGTCCCCCTGTCTTGGGGGTTGTCAACATGAATGTTAAAATCACCCGCAATGATTACACAATCAAAGTCAATACAGATTATAGACAGCAGTTCAGTGAAGTCATCAATGAAAGTTGCACAATATTTAGGTGGCCTGTAGTTATTTAGAAATATTGCTTGAGGGGAAGACTTTAGCTGAAGGGCCACATATTCAAAAGAACCAAAATTTCCATAACATATTTGCGTACAGTGGAATGAGTCATTAAATAAAATGGAAACTCCACCTCCTTTCTTATTCACTCTATTCTTACTCATACAACTGAAGTTAGGGGGAGTTGACTCGATGAGAACAGCAGCACTGTTATGGTCTAACCAGGTTTCAGTTAAAAACATAAAATCTAGATTGTGTTTAATAATGAAATTGTTGATTAAAAATGATTTTCCTGCCAAAGACCTTTCGTTTAGTAAGGCTAGTGTTAGTGTGTTTTCGTTTTTTGGGACAGGCTGTAGTTTCCGAGGAATGGATGCTAAATTAGCTAAGTTTGCAGTTAAGTGCTTATTCACCATTCTTTTCCTATTACCTATCACAACATAAATTGAGGAAGAAATGAATCCACAGGGCCCGGGCTTGTCTTGGAAAGAGTCATTAGTATCACTAGTCCTGCAGCCAAGGCCCGGCACATATCAGTTAATGCTTGTTGGATTTTGCACACAAGCGTCCTTATCCGTCTGGGGGGGAAGGAGTTTGCTGACCTCCTGGCAGAGGTGCTTGGCGTTTTACTTTTGCCCGGGGTTGAGCCATGGGGGTAGGAAGGGGTGTATACAGTGCCTTGCGAAAGTATTCGGCCCTCTTGAAGTTTTCAACCTTTTGACACATTTCAGGCTTCAAACAAAGATATAACATTTTTATTTTTTGTGAAGAATCACCAACAAGTGGGACACAATTGTGAAGTGGAACGAAAGCTATTTTAAACTTTTTTTAAAATTATTGGGCCCCCTTGCGTTAATACTTTGTAGAGCCACCTTTTGCTGCGATTACAGCTGCAAGTCGCTTGGGGTATGTCTCTATCAGTTTTGCACATCGAGAGACTGACATTCTTGCCCATTCTTCCTTGCAAAACAGCTCGAGCTCAGTGAGGTTGGATGGAGAGCGTTTGTGAACAGCAGTTTTCAGCTCTTTCCACAGATTCTCGATTGGATTCAGGTCTGGACTTTGACTTGGCCATTCTATCACCTGGATACATTTATTTGTGAACCATTCCTTTGTGGATTTTGCTGTATGTTTGGGATCATTGTGTTGTTGGAAGATCTCCGTCCCAGTTTCAGGTCTTTTGCAGACTCCAACAGGTTTTCATCCAGAATGGTCCTGTATTTGGCTGCATCCATCTTCCCCTCAATTTTAACCATCTTCCCTGTCCCTGCTGAAGAAAAGCAGACCCAAACCATGATGCTGCCGCCACCATGTTTGACAGTGGGGATGGTGTGTTGCTTTTACGCCAAACATATCGTTTTGCATTGTGGCCAAAAAGTTCGATTTTGGTTTCATCTGACCAGAGCACCTTCTTCCACATATTTGGTGTGTCTCCCAGGTGGCTTGTGGCAAACTTTAGATGAGACTTTTTATGGATATCTTTGAGAAATGGCTTTCTTCTTGCCACTCTTCCATAAAGGCCAGATTTGTGCAGTGTACGACTGATTGTTGTCCTATGGACAGACTCTCCCACCTCAGCTGTAGTTCTCTGCAGTTCATCCAGAGTGATCATGGGCCTCTTGGCTGCATCTCTGATCAGTCTTCTCCTTGTCTGAGCTGAAAGTTTAGAGGGACGGCCAGGTCTTGGTAGATTTGCAGTGGTCTGATACTCCTTCCATTTCAAAATGATCGCTTGCCCAATGCTCCTTGGGATGTTTAAAGCTTGGGAAATCTTTTTGTATCCAAATCCGGCTTTAAACTTCTCCACAACAGTATGACGGACCTGCCTGGTGTGTTCCTTGGTCTTCATGATGCTCTCTGGGCTTTCAACAGAACCCTGAGACTATCACAGAGCAGGTGCATTTATACAGAGACTTGATCACACACAGGTGGATTCTATTTATCACCATCAGTCATTTAAGACAATATTGGATCATTCAGAGATCCTCGCTGAACTTCTGGAGTGAGTTTGCTGCACTGAAAGTAAAGGGGCCGAATAATTTTACACGCACCACTTTTCAGTTTTTTATTTGCTAAAAAAGTTTAAAATATCCAATAGATTTCGTTCCACTTCAAAATTGTGTCCCACTTGTTGGTGATTCTTCACAAAAAATAAAATGTTTATATCTTTATGTTTGAAGCCTGAAATGTGTCAAAAGGTTGAAAACTTCAAGGGAGCCGGATACTTTTGCAAGGCACTGTAATTGATGGGAGAAATAAGGGAAAGGGTGTGTGGAGACATCAGTAGGGACAGCGATGAATCCTCATAGGGTTGGGGGTTGGTAAAGGGGTTTGAGGGGTGCTGGACGGGTGAAGAGGGAAGTGGAGGTTTTGTGTCTCTGCTCTGTGGTCTCACATGGACAAATCTTTGCACAGGTGGGGGCTGTGCTGGATCACTGCTGCACTTTGTTGTGTCTTCCTTTTGTTTTGATTTGTCTTGTCTCGTGTCCTTGGCAGAGGGAGCAGATGTGTAACGTAGAAAGTAAAGTAGATTAGAGGTGAACAGCTTTACTCCTGGCTTGTTAAGGAAAAGTCCATCTGCTTTAAAAATGTGTTTGCTTTCCCAGAAAATGTTAAAATTGTCAATGAACTGCAGAGAATGGACGGTACATTCAGTTGAAAGCCATTTGTTTAGTGCCAGCAGCCGGCTGAATCTCTCAGCTCCTCTTCTGACTGGCGGTATAGGGCCACTGATAAACACATCTGCGTTTAGGGGGGTGACTGTGTCCAGCAGTTGTAAGTCCAAGTCCAGTTTCTGCAATTCAGACTGTTGCTTTACAACATCATGTGACCCGATATGCAGTATAATGTTCTTCACAGTTGGGTGTACTGCCACAATATCTTGGATTTTTTGGGTCAAATCAGACACTGTGTCTTTGGGAAAACAGAGTATTTTGGTGTTTTTACTGTTTTTTAAATCTTTTACAGCAGAGTCACCCACAATCAGGGTTTGAGGCCCAGTTGTTAGCTTTTTACTTTTTGAATTGCCTTCAGTCCTTACCCTGCTGTGTGGCGACGAGACGCAATCCCGGTCATCAGATGTCTGTCCAACGCCCTGCAGCAGAGGAGCAAATCTGTTATCCAGTTGCACACCAGGTTGTTGGGGGGGCATTTTGTGGCTAATTTTCCCTTTTGCAGCTGTCCACGGCTGTGTCCTACTATGTACAGGGGTTGAAAAGGCGCTCTGCCCGGACGATAGTGCAGGCCAGCCGGTCATCAAATCTCAGGGCACTGTGCCCTGCCTGTTAGTCGTCCTCCCATTTCCCAGGAACATGATTTAGTCTTAGGCTTCGCACCAGAAGAGTTTCAGGGAAGACTCCCACTTGTTGATTTATTACCCGTTCCACAGCCCTCCAGTTTCTTTCTTTGTAGTTTTGTTGGTGCTAATTAGCCGTGTGTTAGCATGCTTTTGTCCATTGCTTTGGGTCCATTGTAAAGTGGTGTCATTTCCACAAGATCCGTTCACTTCCACGTTCACTTCTAATCGGTGAACCTTTGTTTCCAGAAGTGCAATCTTCTAAAGGAGTTTGTAGTAATCATCCACGGAGAAAGGAGGCATCTTGCTGCTAATTAGCTTTAGCTACAATCACTGCAGGACAGGCTTGAGCTATTGGTAGGCCACGTTCACACAGAAACATTTTCAAATAGGGCAATAGCCTACTATATCAACAAAAAATGTATAGTCCAGTGATTTATAAGTATCCCAGAGCCGCTGCTCAAAGTTTCTCTCAGAGGAAAAGTAAGATTATCAGCAGAAATATGCAAGCAGAGGCAGGAGCAAGCAGCAAAGCTTCTGCACTGTAAGAAGCAGGAAGCAATAATGGGGAGAGAGGGGAGCCTGTTCAGGTCCCATGACCGAGCTGAAATTTTGGAAAATTAAGTTACTTTACATTTTAAACTGTTACATCTCCTCTGAATTACCATCTGCAAATTTGCCAGCTTCATTGGCATGCCGACCACCACCTTCAGTAGGTAAATCACTGGCTAGCTACACTGAAAAAAATGATACTTTGAACCAACCTAAAAAAATTGCTGTGATTTGTTAGCAGCTAAATTTATTAATTTCTCTCAAACTGTATTTTTTGATTTAGCTAACACTTAATTTTCTTTATTTACTATCAATCAAAATATTTCTTCTGGCCAAGAAAAAAAAATTGTATTCACACAAAGTAAAAATGTCTATTATTGAGACTGTGAATCAATTTTTTAACTTTGATCCACCTTAAATTTTTATTTTGGCAAAACTTACTTTTTAATATAACATATTATAGTATAATTTTACTTTGGACTAAACTAATCAAAATTAAAGCTGCAATTTTGTTACAAGCAATTTTATTAACTTTACTCTAGTTACATTTCTTATCCAGTGCAAACTATTTTTTTTTAATTGTACCATAATCAATATATTTTCTTTAGTTACAAGAATAAACTTAACTTGATGTTATATAATGGCAATTTAACAATTCTTTGCTTTGTTACTATTTAACTTTTATCACGACCCAAAACTAAATTAGCTTTAAGGCTTTTGTCAGTAAATGTTAGTTGACTTACAATAAATAAAGACAGGAATATTCTCTTCAAAAGACCATCATGTTTATTGTGATTTCACTGTCTTTTTAAAATGTGCATCACCTTCTCTGTTGTTTTGAAAAAAATGACATTTTGCTGCCAGCTGGTATGCTGTTAACACATCAACTCTTGAGAAAAACAAAGACAAGTATAAAAAAAAATACTTTAAAACTTGACATGTAATAACCATTAAGCAGTATAAAAATAGTCCTAACAGTCTTAAAATTTGGTTATCCTTTAACAGCATTTCCAGGATGTATGAATGTCACATTACTTTCAACCATATCAAAAGAAAAGTCAACATTTTTGTAATATTTATCCATATTAATGTGGTATTAAAAAATGTTTTGACAACTCTGCATTATGACCTCAGATATGTGACATAATATAGGTTAACATTCCTATAACCTTGCCATCCTTGACAAAATACCCAGGATGTGTGTATCACCCCCTTTCAAATGTGAAATCAATAGAGAACAAACTAACTTCTTTGGCTCTATGTCCATAAATATGTTCTGCAGTGCATCAAACGTGTATTTGAGCTCACTTGGATAGCTCAAGTTTAGAGCATAGATGAGGCCAAACAACATGGCACATGCATGTGGGACTGATGGCAACTCATGAAGGACCTGCACACCTTCAATGAAAATCCCCATGTCATGTGGTGGCTGGCCTCATCTTCCCTGAAGACAAACACTGCCATTGTAGATCTCTCAAGTTCTGTTTGAGCTTCATACTTCTGAACAACCTGATTATAGAAAAAGACAAGACAGTTATTTTGATGAAATCAGTGTCCGATAAAAAATTGAGGTCTAGCAATAAGAAAATGTAATGACGTGCTAGCAGATACATAATGTCTCTTCCAAATATTTTTCTCAAAGCAACTTGATTTTAAAACTATTAACACATTGGTACTAGGGTTAGGTGGTGTCTACATTGAAACATTGGGATGGACGATGGCATCATCTATCTGCCCAACCCTAATTGGTACAAGTAGTATATATTATCTATCTTCATAAAGCCATAACATATGCTTTGACAAAAAAGATTCCTTTTTATGACCAGGCTTTCACTGCTCCATCTGTTCGGCTGCTGCTCTGAAGTGACAACTATTTCATAATGTAATTAAAGTACAATATTCTGTGTTCTACAAAATATAATAATAGCACAAATATAGTTATGTGGCCCGTTGGCTTGTTTATTAACAGATGTATCTGTGCCATTGATTGCTGTATCATGACTAACTTCAAACCAGGCCACAACGTACTGCAACACAACTGGATTATCTACAAACGGTTAGTGGAACACAGATAGTACGAAGGCTTACATTTTGTCCTTCTAAGGGAAACGGTTTCCCATGTGCGGACAACACATTTCCCCTGATGGACCATAAGGCTGACAAGTTCCCCATGACTGATGGCATTTCAAAGATAAAGTACTATCTCAATAAAGGCAGTTCAAATCAGTTGTTACAGCAACAGAGGGATTAACCATGGATGGTCCCAGCTAGCCCAACCTAGGCTACATATATGTGTTACTTGCGGGGGAGTACCAGCTTAATGTGGGAATAATGATGCCTGAACAGATATGGAAGATCTGGCCAAATGTACAGTACATATATGCACCAGTATTTTTATAGGACCTAAAACCATGTTTATGAACTTGAAAGTTTAAATATATGTTTCACCTTGTCTAAAGATTACATGATAAATGCAAAAGTACTTACCAGATACTCCTTGATAAGCTTGTCCACATCTTCACCAAGGTACACAATAAGGCATTTCAACAGACACTCCCTTTTTTGATTCACATCGAGACTCTAGGTGAGAGTGCAAACACACACAATGCGTTATTGAGCAGTCCAATTTTGCATCTTTATTGATGCAAATAATACACACGTGTATGTGCTATGTGTAAATTATAGTAGCTTTGATTTACAAATGAATTGGAAAAAAAGGTTACAAGGCACAATTAAACTTGTTTATAACATAAACACCGTTTCTATTTCTTCTAGTTACAATCTTTCTATTTAGAAGAAAAAACACTGTTTTTTAATGTTTTTTAACTCTGTTGTTAACGCTAGTATATTATACACACACACACAGGTCTGAAATACACACACATGCACATACACAAACACATACACAGGAGCTTGCTCAATGCCACCTTCGGCAGTGCCCAGGAAGTGAACTGGCATCTTTCCATGTATCAGTCCACGCTCCCTATTTCTGGTCAGAGCTGGACACAAACCGGCGACCCTCCGCTTTCCAGCCAAATCCTTATGGACTGAGCGACTGCCACCCCAATATATATGTGATATCAGTAATACATTTAGATATCTTGAGGAAGTTCATACCTGATCAAGAACATTCAGTGTATTACGGGTCTTCTCTCTGACATCTCCTCCTTTGTTTCTGATGATCTTTATCAGCTTGCTGTGGTGCTTGTCCAAGGAAGCCAGGAATCGGGGTTGAAGTGGAACAGTTATTCTCATAAACTCGGCATTGATCTTTAAAAAAGAAAAAGAAAAAACAACAAATGTAAATCCATTACAAGTGTGTGATATCTTGGGTTAGACAAACATGCATTTTGATTAAATTTTTCTGTCAATCTAAACATTGATTTATTTGTTGCTGCCCACTAGCTAATAAGTATAGCTAAAGTTAATGTTAAAATACAGGAAGAAATGCAATGCTACCAAGCCGACCAATTAGTTCTTTGGTGTCCAAGCCATCCCCAAAAAACTCATCAGATCTACATGAATTGCATAAATGACCTATTTTGGTTTCAAAACAGCGAATTATTCCGAAGGTGACAGGTTTGCACACCTGAAAAGTTACTTGCCTCATCCATTGTGAACAATGCAGGCCATCTCTCCTTCAGCTCTTCCACTTCTGATTCCTTTGCCAAAATGTCCGGTCTCCGCAGAGAAAAAGTCTTGTCCATTTTGGCCTTTATCACTGCACGATTGTTGTGCTTTGTTGCTTCAGTTAAAAGGGACAGTCTCTCATCTTTCAATTTGTCTGGGGTCTCCCCAGTTGGAATGTCAGGTATGTGGTTGGCCTCTCCTCTGTTAGGTCTCTTGATGTTTTTTGCTGCAAATCCATCCTCTGGAGCTTTAGACTTTAGTGAATTTGCAAGTACTTCAGAACATCCAAGGCCCTTCAGCTGAGTTCGGTAGTTGCCCATTTTTGTCTTTAGTCGCCGCTTCCACCCGTAGCAGGGGTTGTATGAGCCAGGTTCAGAGAGGCATGGGTGTTTCTTGATTAGGGCTTCAACAACGTCACTGAAGTCAGCATCTGTTGGCTAGGCATTGAACTTGAATATCTCTTCTACTAACTTTTCCAAAATATCTGACTTTGTTTTTGAACTCAGGGTCAACTTTGTGTTGTTTGACCTAAACACAGCATTTCCCTTTTCTAACTGTAGTTCAGAGTCATAAGAGAATGTTGGTATCAGAAACTCACATGGCCACATCTGGGTTCTTGTAGAGACAGAGCTAGAGGGTGTGGACAGGAGCTCTGTGTCATCTGACTGAGAAGACACTATATCATCACAGACCATGAGAGTGATAACTTGGCTACAATCATCGGTTACTGGGATGACCTTGATAGTTGCCAAATCTTCAAGTTCTGCAGTAGATGTCAAGTTAACTAGTGCATCTCCAAAGTCTCTGTCTTGGTACTGCAGTCTTAAATTGCCACTTAGCCCACACACTTTCCTGACTTCATCCATAAGCTGCTCCATTGACTCTGGAATTCCATCGGGCAGAATTAGCTTTCTGGTGTCATCAGGATTCAGAATAACCCGCAACTTGGCTGGCCTTTTGACTGCCATGTCTGCCCATCCAAAAATCTAGTCAAAACAAGACAAAACAAAACAATATTAGTTGTAGTAAAAAATTGTCAATAACTTACATTAAATTCATATTCACAAATTATTGATTAACAACTTGCTATTTGACAATTCTGGTTTACACAGTCAATATTAACTTTAGGAAATTCTGAATATTTAAGTCAAACCGCTAAGGCCATATGCTTTCTTAGTCTAATTTCTAAATAAAAAAACAACAAATGTCTTTTTCATTAGTGACATGCTTGTATGGAAAGTAGAAATTAAAATAGCCACGACTAACTTTTGCACAGTAGTCAAGCAGGCCTTTGAGGATTTATTTCATATGCAAAAGTGCTAATTCTTTTTAAGTGCAGATGCTATTTTTTCATTTGGTGTGGTATTTAGAAGCTGAGCTATTTATTTTGTGTATAGTTGTAATTTCCCCATATGGGATCAATAAAGAGTATAAAATTATACATTAAATTAAAATTATAGTTAACAGTTCTGAAATATACTGAAGCAGCCCCTGAAAAACAGATCCCAACTAACAATTATTATACACAGGATCGTATATAATCTATAGCAGGGGTCGGCAAAAACCTTCTCGCTCTTTTATTTTGGAGGCACAATAACTAAAGAGGAAGTGATTAAGTGAGTAACTGTGAGTAACTGTGAGTAACTGATCTGTTTCAGCACCAGCCGCTATCAATTTATTTATTTTAAATTTTTCTGCTATCAAAGCAATCTGGCTGTGGGCCAGATATTACTGCTGCCGACCACTGGTCTAATAGTTTAACAAGAAACTATTTAGCAAAATATATGATGCACACTACAATTTCTAAATTTCTATGAATTAAATAACGTGTTAGTGTATTACACAGATATTACAATAAAAAATATGCCCATTTTATCAGATTAGAATTACATAAGGAGTAACTAAAGGTTAAGTGGACATTCTTAGAATATAGGGTGCATTGTCAATTAAATAAGACATTTATAAAATAAAGTAGTTAAAATAAATAAGAAAATGTTTCAGTTTTAACCCTACACCCATATACAACCTTATGCGTGTATGTATCTCTTCAGAGAGATGAGGCGCTGTCCAGACACATTAAATTGCCTTCTGATTGTTAAATAGGGGTGCATGTCTGAAATAACTTCAGACTCAACCATAAACGTTACGTTACATGCAGTAAACCAACTGTGACTGTAATCATGTCGGCAGTAGAGGAGAGACGGGGGCAGGCCAACCAGCGCCAAATCTGTCAAAATAGTTGTAATCAGTAGTTACTTTATTGTTATTTTGGTTGTTTAATCCACTTACAGCCAGGAGCATGTCACTTCTTTAAACGTGTCCGCGTCGTTTCACCTTGTTCTCCGCGCTGCTGCCAGCCCGTAGCGGGGCGAGCAGCCCCGCCCTCGGTGAAACATGTCCAGACTTGCCCATTCAGCCGTACTCCAAACAGCTATTTTACAAAGTTGTTCTAAACAAAAAAAACTGGCTCCATTCACATATGGAATCTATCGAACATTACACAGACTCTGTTCCAACGGATTCGGATATGTGCCTTCTCATATAACATTAATGTTATGGCTCCTGCTGTTAATGTCTAACTTAGTTCACGATTGCGGTACATGTGAGAAAGGAGCTAACGTTATAGTTTATTCAAACACTACAGAAAAACGAGACTTATCACACTACACTTACATCACAGTCAAATAATATTAACAAAATTAACGTTGCATTTGTGAAACAGAGGCAACATTTGGCATTGCAATAGCCTGGTTTAGCTAGCTTTAGCTAACACGTGCACAAACACAGTTGTCTGTAAAGTAAGTTTTTATAAGTTTTCAAGTTATCCATTCTGCGACTAAACATAAATGCAAATTAAAACAACTTGTTTTCCGGCAAAATAACACAATTTGTAATACTGACCTTGTCTAAAAGCGATGTCCTGGGCCACGGATAGTCTTCACATTCGAAGCTGATAATGGCGGTCTGCGGACGGCAAAATCACGAGCAGGGAGCAAGCTGATGTGACGTCATGTGGTCACATGACATGAAAACCTCCAGATTGAAGTGAAAACATTATTTAAGTAAAACTGTTTCTTTAAGTTGGTCTAGCTGGTTTGTTTTTTGCTTAAAAGCAAGCTGAACAAAACAGGTTCAAACCAGAAACCATGATTTTCACTTAGTCCAATGTAAAAATGCACTTTAAATGAATGACACTGTAGTTTCACTTTTTTCAGTGTATGCATGAGTATCTCATACCTTTTACCAGGTTCAGGTGGTTAATAGTTATGGTCAAATGAAGCTTCATTAAGCTTTCTGAACAATGTTCGTCATTTTCTGAACGCATTCACTCAGTAGTGTTTTATTATTGGTTGTGCATCTGTGATTGCCCTAGAGGTGCTCTCAGTCCAGCACCTCTCCCACTCATCTTTGTTAGTTTTACACTGTCCAGCATACATTGCTGACACCATACCTCACACTCATCCATCCATACACATTCACCACTGACAAAATTGACTACCGCCATCATTGAATTTTCATTTCTTATGTTGTAGTCATATTCTTGCGTTTCCTTCAACCTTTGTCATGGGGTCATGACAAAGCATCTAGGGTCAATTTTAGCCTTTGTGTGAGTACATAGGTTTCCAGATACATTGTTTTCAATGAGATCAAAGACCAATTTGTTAGTTTTTCTGAAATTTTCCCAACCATTGCAACTGCATTCATATCCTTGGTAGTGCAGTAGGCAGCGTGTCAGTCTCAAAATCTGAAGGTTGTGAGTTCAACCCTCACACAGGGCAGGTTTTTTATAATCAATTGGGAAAAATGAGAATGCATACTCTTGATAAGTATACTTCAAAGAGATTTGCATAACACAGGCACAAGCATCGACGTTGTGAGAAGATACTATTGTCTATCGTCAACAATAACTATAAACTGTGGAACAGACATAGACTGTATATTATTGACAGTCTATGGGAATAGATTGTGCAGTGTTGTAAATTGTCGTATATCATGATTATCATCTGCACATGCGCAAACATCTTGTACATGCGTAGGACAGATCGTGCAGGCAGGACGGATCGTGTACTGACAGGCCCCTCTGAGTTTTTGTGAACTTGAATTTAAGGTTGAACTTAATTTAGGGGAATAAATATATTTTTTACTCAGTATAGTATTTCCTATTATTGTGTGCTGTAACACTAACTTGTGTTACAGCACACAATAATAATTACCTACTTTAAGAGAAAGAGAAAAACTAAGTTTTGAAGGAGAATAATTTAATTTAATTTTATATACTTTTACATTTTCAAAAGTAAATATTGGATGTTGAAAGTCATTTCAGTGCATTTATTTAAGTGGGTTAAGTAAACTGAGCCTAATAATAGTTGTTACAGATGATTTAAGGTTGCTAAAGGAACTCAAGACATTGAAAAGTGTAACTATAAAAGAGAAATAGTACTATATTACTTTAGGTATTGTTGGAATTTAAAATGTTATGTGTTTAAACACTGTGTGTGAGTTGCATTATAGATTATACATTCAAGGCAAAAGCATTATTTCAATATAAAAGAAGACATGTTGGTCATGCATTGCGTTGTTTGCAATACTCCTTTTCTCTAAGATAAGGTGGTCTGGTACATTACATTATAATCCAGACTCTCCTAAATGTGTCGCAAGTAATTGAGTGTTAGGGACGCTTCCTGAGTCTGGTTTCAGTCCCTCTTTTACAGCTCACTTATCTTTTGCTTTGCAAGTCCTGAACTGAGAGTCATAAACCTTCAGTCACATTCCAATTGAAAAGATAACAAATAAGCACACAAACACATCACATCACTGTGACCCCAAGACCCCACCCTTTGTGGATAAATCTAGGGGTGTAAGAGCCAAAGAGTCAGATAAATTTGGGGGAGAGCCGTGTTAGGTTGATCCTTTATTTGTCTCTAGAATATTCTAATATTGCTCCGGTCTAATATTCTGAGACCGGAGCAGGTTTTAGCTCCAACAGTATTCTTTATCCAA
Source organism: Etheostoma perlongum (assembly GCA_026937815.1). Classification (NCBI taxonomy): domain Eukaryota; kingdom Metazoa; phylum Chordata; class Actinopteri; order Perciformes; family Percidae; genus Etheostoma; species Etheostoma perlongum. Next base: position 1,192,492 of record CM049380.1, read on the forward strand.
CAGTATTCTTTATTGTAATTTACGTTACTGATTGAACTAACTCAGGGCCCTCCCCCTGACTAACCTGGGATAGGTCGGCTACATTCATAAAACAACATTTGCTTTTATGTTGTATGATTGAAGTGTATTTTTTCTAACCCTGAGCCTTTTATACCCCAATATCTGACTAAAATATGTATTTTATATGTACTTACATTTTTAAACAGTTGACTAACAAATGACACTTAACCCTCTATGTTTTATGGACCATATGCAAAACACATTAATTGCATCCAAAGAGATCAGATGCTTTGTACCAGATTTAGCTAATAGCTACTTTTCATTAGTGATGTCCAGAACCTTTGTGAAGCATTTTATTTATTTTCTGAGTCCAATAGATGGATGGTCTTAGTTAAAAAAGAATTCTTGAAGCACACTGAATTCTATTTCTTGAGCTGTTTTTTTAAAACCATGAGCAGCATGTAGTTAGTTCAACAAATGCAACTTATTATTCATAAAGCTTCATTTGGGCAACATTAAATTCCATCTGCCCTCCATAAGCAGGTAAACACAAACACACCAAAATGCAATAAAACAGGCCCAGTTGGCTTATTCCCTGGCCTTGTGTTTTTACTCTAGTAAAATGGTGATGATGCGATCATCCATCTGCTTTTTAACTCATACTACCAATTCTTCTCCTGCAGGTGTATTGACTGCAGCTGTCAGCTGTGGGGCTGATAAGATAATTTAGTTTAGGGTTAGTGGAAGATTGTTTTTATGTAATTATTTTGAGCAATACAATTACTTTCCAAAAGCTTCTGTTGGCCTGGTGATGCATGCATGCATGCCTACACAACTATATATACACATAGAGGAAAATAAGTATTTGAACACCCTGCTATTTTGCAAGTTCTCCCACTTAGAAATCATGGAGGGGTCTGAAATTGTCATCGTAGGTGCATGTCCACTGTGAGAGACATAATCTAAAAAGAAAATCCAGAAATCACAATGTATGATTTTTTAACTATTTATTTGTATGATACAGCTGCAAATACGTAACTTTTTTTAACTAAGACCACCCATCTATTGGACTCAGAAAATTAATAAAATGCTTCATATATAGCAGGGTGTTCAAATACATAATATTTTCCTCACTGTATATATCTCAACTGGCATTTTGAACTCCTCCACTCTCTCTGACAGGAGTGTATCCAGTCTCTTAGACCTTACCATGTACCAGAAAGTACCACAAACATCCTGTCTTTTACTGCAATTTGAAAAGTTCTATGAATTATATTTTCTTGGTGAAGCATTTGAGTCTTCTTACAGTTACACAAATAATAAGCTAAAATGTTTCAGGTCCATAAGTAACTCGTACTTTAGCCAAACCTGAAATTATTCTGCACATAGATTTATCACTCTGTATCATGGTGTTTAATCAACTTTAATTCACTACAAGATTTCTTCTGACATCCCCGTAATTGGTTTCCTGTTTGGTTGTTGTAGGAAGAATTCAATGGACATACCATTCAGTACCTCTCACAACACCTGTCTCAGCACATTACACTTAAAATTCTAATACATACCATTAGCATTGATTAAACCCAAACACACACCTCTACACTTATCAAACTCATGTTCTCTATACCATCACATTTAAGCCCAAACTCTGAAAAACTCACAATGCTAACTTTGTAGCTATTTACAGTAAAGTACATACTGATAAAGTGAGCTGTAGTGAGGGCAAAATAAATCTTTATGAAGCTTTGTGAACCATTTTGTATATTTTTTGAGCCCACTAAATGGCACTCTTTGCTCAACAAAAGGTTGAAAGCGCACTACATTTTGCCATAGCTTGAGCCTTTTTCTTTAAACCAAGACCCCCATGTAGTAGGCTCAGAAAATAAAGAAATGGTTCAAAAAGCTTCATGAAGCATTACATGGCCATCATTATGACTTTGTTATATATATTTTGTTATATATATATATATATATATATATATTGTAATAATTAATTGGAAATTAGTATTTCAATGTAGCTATTGCATTTTTATATGGAAATACAATGCATGTAATGTTCATGTGAATCCACACTATATGACAGTATATACTGTATACTGTAAAGTGAGGATGTACATATATTTCAGGATGTGGTGCGTCCTTGAGAACAATAACTTTGGATCTGAAATAAATTGTTTCAGAAATATAGCTTTTGGGAAAAAGTGATCTCGTGGCTTGCCCCTTGAGCGGGGTAAGTTTTGCCTTTGGGGAAACACGTTGGGGTAAATTGTGCCAGTGATTTCTGAAGAACATTTTAATGTTATGAACTGTAGTGCTATATGAAAGCAAATTCAATACAAAATTACTCATTTAAGCTTTAATTAGATAGTGTCACCCTATTAAACTGTTGGAATAAGTCATATTTTTAGTTTTTGGGAAAACACAAAAAACTTAAATACACAATATATGACATTTGTGAATCATTTCAGGCAAAAAGGCTTTGGCAATAGATGCTGGTTGACATACATAGAACGCTGTCTTTCAATTATGTTACATAAGAATAAAGTGACTAAGCTAATTTCTAAACGTCCAATTGTGACTTAGGCCACTTAAAAACTTAATAGAACTTCACTTTAATAACGTGCAACCTCAAAACTGAAATCAGTGTTAGCTTAATTAAACAAATGGCTGGTAGGCCTAAGCTAAACACTGATGAGGCATGCCCATCTCCTCACTTCTCCAGATTATCCCCTGTGAGTATGAAGGTCTAGATCAGGGGTCGGCAACCTTTACCAGTCAAAGAGCCATTTGGACCCGTTTCACACAGTAAAGAAAACACTAGGAGCCACAAAACCCTTTGGAAATTTCAAATGAAATAACACTGCATATAACGTTTTTTTGCCTTTGTACAATGTATAAACAAACTATACTGTGTTACAGTTAAGAAATCAATGAACGACTGCAGAGAAAATGAAATAACATTTCTGCATGCATTTTTAACTCTGAAGAAAAGACGTTGGGTTGATGGTTTAGTAAAATAGGGCTAGCACTGTCAACTTGCGCTTGAATGCCAAAACCTCCACAGCTCTTCAGGGTAAAGGACACACTGTGCGTCCTTTACTTTTTCTTCTTGTGGCCCAGTCAAGTTTACATACCGGCAGAACTGCGCTTTTTGTTCAATATCACCTTTGTCTTTAGATTCATCACAGGCAATTGAGTAGGCCACAGCTGAATTGATGTCTTTAAATTGCTTTAAATTACATTTTAGTTCAATTTTAATTATGTTTCGCATCACATTGCTAAGTTAATGTTAGCCTACATTTACGTTACCTTAGTTGAAGCAGCCAGAGGTTGTCAGCCTCCCATCTGTGTATAAATGGGTTGCACACCTTACCTACAGCTACAGCCAGTGGCGCTACAGAAGCCGTTCGTGGAACCGCAATAGTTTACTGAATTTTTATTTATTTTATTTTAATTAATTAAGTCATTATCACGAGATAACAAATTTAAAATTCCATGGCCGTTCTTGGCTTCCGTAGTTCAGACACTACAATCAAAATAGGAAAAAGGTGTTGTTGTTTTAGCCAAAATGTGCTTACCTCTCATGCCTTATGTCTCTCTTATTTGGAGGAGGAGTACAATGGATGGCTTTTCAAAATTATATGGTCAGATGACCAATTTCTTCTATGGTTTTCCAGAAACAACGGGTGGATCTACTTCCTCTCTACTCTCTACTACAGGGCTGCCAACTCTCATGCATTGACCGTGAGACACACTCATTTGACTGGTTTCACACGTTCACACGCCACACCCCCGATTTCTCACGCTGAAGTGTCAACCCGGTCGGTCAAATTTCTGAAAGATGAGTTTATCTATATATCTACCTGTTGAGCCACTCGTGATCGACTAGTTGTGCTTCCAGAGACTGTGAAGGGGGTTCAAGAGCGCTCCCTGTCTGTGGATTTTTTGAAATTGTCGCAAACTGAGAAAACATTTTTCACGAGCCATCCCAGGTGCATTTCCCCGGCTTCAGGTATGGCCTCTGAGTATTACAGACCCGTCCGTCACTTCGTGTCGACTCTCTCGCTGTAACAATAGAGGTGAGCAGCGTGGCTGGTAAGTGTAGCAACTTCAGTTCATTTTAGTGGACTCGCTCTGCTGTGGAAAATGTTACTGTAGCTCTAGTGACAAAATCTGGAAACAAAACCTATGCCATTGGGTTTCCAGGCCAGTTGTGACTGGTCCAGATGTTTGTGCCAGCACCAGGGGGGGCAGATGCTGGGAAACGTTGGGCAACTATTGTGCTTCTCTAACCTCTCTAAATGTAGCATCTCTAAATGCAACTGTAAATAATTCATTCAATGTTTCATAAAATTAACAAATAGTCTTTATAAAAACTAAATACAGTAACTGGCGCACAGAGGACGAGGGCCAAACATTACTGAGCCTTGGCACAAAGGTTAAAGGATTAGAATTTATGTAAATTATTTGATAATTAGTTACATTTCTCATTCTTTAGAATTGCAGTGGTCTTAGTTGATCCCTCAGGTAGACCAACATTAACTTAACTTTGGGTCCCTGGTCCCTTCATTGAAAACTGTGTGTGGGGTTGTCAAAAGAGATTGGGAGAAGTAAATTTGTGTGAGGTGGACCTGTTCACCACAGACCCAAATCTTCTCAGCTGTTGCTACTGACATATGCTGCTCTTTTTGTCTCTTTGTGTGGCTCATTATGTTTGGCACATTGTCTGGGTCACTTCTTATATCATAAGAAGGTAATACAATGTGTAATCAAGTGATGACTGATTAACATAAATATAAATGCTAAATGCCCTAATACCTGTTGATACTACAACAATGCAAAGGCTCTTAACCTAAGGTGACCAGATTTCTCAGACAAAATCCGGGGACATTTTCAGCTCAGAAGCGTAAATACCTCCAAAACAGATCATGTTTTTATCTTTGTAAAACTTAAAATGGGGACACAGCCCCAGGGGCATCACAAGACATAGAGCTGCACTGGGGAACAAGGGGGGTCCATGGGCCTGTCTATTTTAAAGGTGCTCTAAGCGATGTTGGGTGACATTACTTCTTGTTGACGTTCAAAGTATTTTCAAACAAAACGAGACTAGCTCGCCCCTCCCTCCCTCTCAGCCCCACCCTCTGTTTGCTCAATCTGGTGCACTTTGAAAAGAAATTCAGAGGTTAGACTTGATTTTTCTTATCTATGGATGGAAATATTTGTGCTGTAGCCTGAACTAGTTTGCACTTCAGAATTTTAACCATGCACACACAGGTGGAATTGGTTTTTCTTCATATTTTTGCATTAATGTCACTAGGAAGGATACCAGTAGAAATATATATTCATATTTGTAAGTGGGATATTTAAGTAAGTGGGATTGTCTGGAATCTGGCAATATAATAACCATTATGGTGGGATACACTGGCTAAGCCATGTACAAAATTGTCTGTTATGACATAAATAGTTTACATGAGAATACATTATAATTTTGGAGACCATGTAAAAGATTTGTTGCAATTTCAAAACCGGAGTACTCGGGACTACGCTTGTTGTACTGATGCATGTGTTAAGTGAAGAGTTTGTGAGATATTTCACAGAGTAATGGGTGTGCAGATATTTATGCATAATGTAAACATGATAACATTTCATGTAGGCCCCATTCTCATTAGGGGCTGAGCCCCCCTAAAGGTCTGATCCTAGACTCACCCCTGCTGCTACTTCACACACCCCAGATGGGAATGTTGTAATGTTTACTGAACTACATTTATCTGACGGCTTTTGCTTTATTGCTCAGGCTTGTTTCTGCAACAGCTCATTGAGTATATTATCGGATATATTAAAAACTAATGAGGAACTATTTTTCTTTGACATTGACCCAGTGACATCGCTGCAGTCGGCAGCAGAGAAAAAAGTTACAATGGAAGTTAATAGGATAATTGTCCAGCTTTTATTTACGTTCATTAAAGTGCTCGTTTTGCTACTGACAGACTCCGAATAATATAAGTGTCTGACAACATTATGGAAAGGATTTCTAAGAAGGTCAACCTTTCTGTTAAAGATTGAGATCCTTTTTTTAAACATAAAAAGTCTGCGAAATTGCGTTTGCTAAACCCACCAGACTCCATGTAAATAATCAGGGATTTTAGGATGGTAAAATACGGCTTTCTAAAACATCTCTGAGCTCCGAGCAGCACTGGCTCTGGCTGTCTTGAGGCTGCGTGTGTATTAGAGTGCGGATCGGGCCGGATTTTTCTGTCCGAGCCCGGCCCGCGTCCGACAGAGCAGTAACCGAACCCGACCCGAGCCCGACAGGCATTAAGATATTTCTGTCCGAGCCCGACACAGTTAAAATCGCATTTGTTTCTCATACTAATGACACATGTACGTTTGTTTGTGTGGAAAGCCGCTTTTATTAAGCAATTGTAGGAAGGCATTGGGAAATGTCAACAGATGAGCGCATCAATGCACAGCTGACTTTCCTTCGTTTTCAATAGTTTTAAAAACTTCTTTTTAACATCTTCCATCGTTGCGCTGCCACATGTAGCTTAATACGCACGTCTTTCGTTGTCACAGCACACAGGAAGACGGATGTTAGGGTAATATTTGGCATTTATTTTAAGCTGTTTTAAATTTAAAATGTTCAATGCCTTATCGCGCTGATGTGACCGAGCCCAACCCGAACCCAAGCATCCTTTCTAAAAATCTGTCCGAACCCGGCCCGACCCGTCGGGTACTGTCGGGTACCGTCGGGCTCGGGTCGGGTATCCATCCTCTAGTGTGTATGGGGTGCGACTATCGGCTCCGTTTGTTCAGTGTTTTCTTTCTTTCATTCCAATTTTGGGTCTGACAGTCACAGTGAAAACCGGGGACATTTCCGGGGACAGGTCACCAAAACCGGGGACGTCTGGTCACCCTATCTTAACCCTACAGTTTAGCACATATCATGTAAGGCTTGATTTCTCAATGTTTTTTGCACAAAACTCTCCAGAAAGTGCCATTTAAAGGTTTATTTTTCAAAAAATATTTTCTGGGGGAGCATACCCCCAGACCCCCCTAGGGAGCGCCCCCCATCCCCCCACACATAACAAATCCCAATTTAAACCCTGATGGATAATGAGGCTGAAAGAGCCAAAGAAATTGCTTTGTACGCAGCAAAATAGGGTTGGCCCCACCATATCTCACTCCAAGGTTTTGGGAAAAGTTGGCAGTTCTGCTACTAAACTTCTCCTTTCTAGGGAGCTACGATGCCATCGCCTGCAGTTAGCATCCCATTGAATGCCATTCATTTTGGCGCCACTTTGCCATAACTTTACATCTGAAGCGTTTCAAGACTATTTGTGCATTGTTTATTTACGAAGAAACACAACACTGTATGAAAGGCTCCATTACCTTGTAGCTAACGTTATGGCTCCGTAGCAGATGTTTTTATAAAAATAGGCTAACAATTGCGTCTGTTACTTAGCTGTAATTAGCCTGTGCCTATGTTATCTCCTAACATATACCTATCTCTCCGTCTCTGCTGATTGGGATTGATTGAGATTTCTCTTGCACAGCTACCAGAAGACTTACAACTTTCAGACAGGTTGCTCATGTCACATCTACTCATTTCCTTTATTTAACCAGGTAGTCTCATTGAGATTCAAAATCTCTTTTACAAGAGAGACCTGGCCAAGATAGCAGCCAAATTACAACACATACATAAACACCAAGTTACATTTTCAAGGGAAAAATACAAAAATACAAAATGTTAAAAGCACCATTAAAACTCTCAAGAAAAACAAGAACATGTCTCCATCACAACCTTCCTTACAATAGTTTTAAATTCATTAATAGACATAAGGGTTTCTAACTTTAATACTTTCTGTAGATTATTCCACCCCCAAGGTGCTGAATAATAGAAGGCAGTTCTTCCTAATTCGGTTGCCACTCGTGGCACGTTAAACAGCAACCACTTTGAAGAGCGTAGCTGATAGGTACCAGAGCAGACAGAGAGGAGATTACAGAGGTACAGTGGAAGTTTGCCAAGTATAGCTTTATAAATAAAGATATACCAGTGTTGTTGTCTACGAATTTTAAGTGATGTCCAACCAACTAATTCATAAAGAATGCAGTGATGGGTAAGGGACTTTGTATTTGTTATGAATCGTAGTGATGCATGGTAAACTGAATCAACATGACGCAAGATGGAAGATGCGGCATGCATGTACAATATATCTCCATAATCAATTACAGACAGAAAAGTAGCTTCCACAAGTTTCTTCTTAGCACTAAAAGTAAAAACATTTGTTTCTAAAATAAAAGCCAAGCTTTTACTTTAAGTTTCTTGACCAAAGCAATGTTCATTTGCTTCTCATTTCCATATAAAATGAAGACACTCTGTCAATTGATTTCCCATCTAAAGACAAAGGCCAGCTAATTACAGACAGAAAAGTAGCTTCCACAAGTTTCTTTAGCACTAAAAGTAAAACAAGATTTGTTTCTAAAATAAAAGCCAAGCTTTACTTTAAGTTTCTTGACCAAAGCAGTAATATGTTCATTGAAGGAGAGCTTCTCATCTATCCATATCCCCAAGTACTTGTATGAAGACACTCTGTCAATTGATTTCCCATCTAAAGACAAGAGGCCATAATTGTCAAGTAGCTGTTTTCGAGCTTTTGAGAAGACCATAAACTTTGTTTTCTGTGTATTTAAAACCAGTTTTAGACTCAGTAATGTATTTTGCAATGTCTGAAATGCAATCTGAAGTTCCTGCACTGCTGCTGCAATGGTGAAAGCCTGGGTGTAAATCACTGTATCATCAGCATATAAGTGTAATTTGGCTTGAATATCTCTGTCTAAATCATTTATAAAAATTTAATACAGAATCGGTCCTAAGATTGATCCTTGAGGGACACCTTTGGTTATCTTAAGAAAATCAGATTTATAACCTTCAGCATAAACACATTGAGTACGATCTACAAGATAATTTTCGAACCATGCAACAGCCTTTTCACTTAAACCAACTGAACGTAGTTTGGTCAGTAACAATCCATGATCAACTGAATCAAATGCCTTAGAAAGATCTACAAATAATGCAGCAGAGTGTTGCTTCTTATCTAAGGCGCTAATAATGTCATTTGTCACTAATGTAGCAGCAGTGATAGTGCTATGGCCACTTCTGAACCCTGACTGGAAATTATTGAGAATATCTTTGTCAGCTAAGTACTGTTTTAACTGTATATCCACAAGAGATTCCAAGATCTTTGACAAAACAGAGAGTTTTGATATTGGACGGTAATTATTCAGTTCTGATGAGTCTCCACCCTTATGTAGAGGGAGAACATAGGCTGCTTTCCAACTTTTAGGAATGGAGTTGGAAAGAAGACTCAAATTAAAAATATGCGCTACAGGCTCAGCAATCATATCAGCTGACACTTTCAACAGAAAGGGATCCAGATCATCTGGACCCCAGACTTTTTGAGATCAATGTCTCTGAGAGTTTTTACGAACTTCTGACACTGAAATCGGTTTAAAATGAAAGTATTCCCGATTTACATTTTCAGTTTCAGTTTCAGATGCTGACATGGCAGGACATGGGACAGATTTATTGATCAAATATGAATCCCGCCTGAATAAAGTGTTTATTAAACTGATTGACTATAACTGCTTTATCTTTTATTTTGTCTGAACCAATGGCAATCTGTTCAGGTAGGTTTGAGGTCACACGTGCACCTGACAAAGATTTAACTGATTTCCAAAACTTTAAAGGGTTGTTTAAGTTTTCTGTGACTGACGTCAAATAAAACTCAGATTTGGACTTTCTAATCATCAAAGTACACTTGTTTCTTACAGTTCTAAATGCAGTCCAATCATCAGAGGAGTTGGAAAATCTAGCTTGTGCCCACATTTTATTTCTCAAACGGATTAGCTCTGATAGGCTGTCTGAGAACCAAGGGTTGTCCTTACCACTGATCCTAAACTTTTGATTGGTACATGTTTATTTACAATGGAAATAAAATTCGAATGAAAAAATGTCCATGCCATTTCAGCATCCGAAAACAAGGAGACCCTACTGAGATCACTGTAATACAGATCATGCAGAAAAGCCTGTTGTTCAAAACTTTTAAAATGTCTTTTTAGGATGATGCGCGATTTTACCTTGGGAATTTTTGTATTTCTTACACAAGCGACTGCACAATGGTCACTGACGTCATTACAAAATACGGCCGTTGAGGTATATTTATAAACAGAATTTGTTATGATTAGATCAAGGAGAGTAGATTTTGTTTCTGCTTTGGGATTTATTCTTGTTGGTTCATTAATAAGTTGCACTAAATTTAGATCATTACACAAGTCTTTAAAACAATCAGAGTTCCCAGAAAGCCAGTCCCAATTCATATCCCCCATTAGGATAAATTCAGAGTCATTAATTTCATGTAAGATTTGGGATATAGATCGGAAAGCATCTTTTGAGGCAGATGGAGGTCTATAACACCCAACTACTGTAATATCCGAATGTTTTGAGATATTCACTTTCACGGTCAGAATTTCAAACTGTTTAGCTTTAGTTAGTGACAAGGTTACAGAGCTTACGAACTTAGATTTCACATATATGGCAACCCCACCCCCTTTGCCAACCCGATCAGTTCTATAAACTTTATAACCTTCAATAGAAATAATATCATCAGATACAGACTTTTTAAGCCAGGTTTCAGAGATAATAATGATATCAGCATTGGTTGTATTAGCCCAGATATTGATCATATCCATTTTAGGGACAAGGCTTCTAACGTTTAAATGTATAAAACCAAGGCCATGTCTGCTTTTAAAATCTGAAGGAGTGGCTAAGGATTGCAAAATATTAGGAGGACCAGGAACAGGACCAGGATTGGGCTGAACATTACCAGATAACATCAATAACAGCATAATCATACACCGCAGTTTTTGTTTGGCTGGGTAATGTTTGTCATTACCACTGTCCTCTTTAAACTGAGAAAGAGAGTAATCTGACACAATAAAATAGTCATTTAGCAGCAGTAAATTCTGGAGATACAGAGTCTTAAAGACTTGTGAACAGTTTTTTTGATTACACAGGTTAATTTTCTGGCTGTATATCTCATAATGACTTGTAGATGTAGTTGAAAGATGACCATAATTTGACTGTATTAATATACTGCTTCTCATTTTGGACATATTAAATTCATCTAGTACAGGGCTGAAATGCATAAGTATGAAGAATATAAACAAATGCATGATGTCAAATTACCAGATTTAGTTGAAGACAGCCTAAACAGGGGTGAACAGTAGCTTGGAGTCAAAAAGTCAGGGCTACAGGATGGAGGCTAGCAAGGAGGCTTCCAAGTGAATAGCTAGCAAAGCAGAACCAATAGCAGCAGGCTAGGAATAGGGCTATCAATAGCAGGCCAGCAACAGGGCATCCAGGTGGTAGCTAGCTTGTGGTACTAGCAGCAAAACATCCAGATGATGGCTAGCAAGGACAGCTAGGAGCAGGGCATCCAATTGGTGGCTACCAAGTGGGGCTTCCACAAGGCATCCAAATGGTGGCTAGCAAGGAGGGGCTACCAGCAGAAAGTTAACAAACAAAGCTACCAGTAGCAAAGCAGGACATAGGTCGCCAGCAAGCAGCAGGACAGCCGGGCCAGGAGGTGGCCAGCAAGCAGGGCTACCAGCAGCAGGCTAGCAGCAGCAATCCAGGAGGCAGCCAGCAAGCTAGCAGCAAATCCAGGAGGGCCAGCCAGGGACAGCAGGCTAGCCACATGGCAACCAGGTAGTGGCTAAAAGAAGAGCCACTAACAGCAGGCTAGCATCAGGGATACCAGTAGCAGGCTAGCAGCAAGACATGCAGGTGGTGACAAGCAGCAGGTTAACAAGCAGGGCTACCTGTAGCAGGCCACCAGCCAGGCATCCAAGTGGTTGCTAGCAAGCAGGGCTACCAGGTGGTGAATGTCCAGGTTTTTAAGTTCAAATTCAGCCTCATCCGCAATTAAAATAATCCCAGTATAGAGGAGAGTGTCTTGTTTTTCGAGAGTACACTCATTTGAGTTTAAGAGACATAAAACATCACAAGAAATACCTAAAATCCTGAGATCTCAAACACTGAGATCCACACCTCTATGTGGCTTGGCTGCCATCTTGGACATCTACGTTGTCAAGCTCAGTTGGAGGCTGCGCAGTAACGCTCAGCACTCACCGGGAAAGTGCTTTTGATATCCTTCACTGGTCTCTGTCCAGAACAAAAGGGGTCTGTTGGTCCATTCCTTTAACTGTCTATGGGCACATATCACCCCACTCTTCAATATAAAAAACTGTACATTAGTCAAAGAGGTGGCTGATCAGAAAATGTCGTTTCTGAAGGGCAACAACAAAAACACTGATGTTAATAATATAGCAACTGCTCTATGAAGGCAAGGTAATGGAAGAGGGATACATTCTTCCCTATCATGTATGTACAGTGCCTTGCGAAAGTATTCGGCCCCCTTGAACTTTTCACACATTTTTTGACACATTTCAGGCTTCAAACATAAAGATATAAAATTTTTATTTTTTGTGAAGAATCACCAACAAGTGGGACACAATTGTGAAGTGGAACGAAATCTATTGGATATTTTAAACTTTTTTAGCAAATAAACTGAAAAGTTGTGCGTGCAAAATTATTCGGCCCCTTTACTTTCAGTGCAGCAAACTCACTCCAGAAGTTCAGCGAGGATCTCTGAATGATCCAATGTTGTCCTAAATGACTGATGGTGACAAATAGAATCCACCTGTGTGTGATCAAGTCTCTGTATAAATGCACCTGCTCTGTGATAGTCTCAGGGTTCTGGTGAAAGCGCAGAGAGCATCATGAAGACCAAGGAACACACCAGGCAGGGCCGTAATACTGTTGTGGAGAAGTTTAAAGCCGGATTTGGATACAAAAAGATTTCCCAAGCTTTAAACATCCCAAGGAGCACTGTGCAGGCGATCATTTTGAAATGGAAGGAGTATCAGACCACTGCAAATCTACCAAGACCTGGCCGTCCCTCTAAACTTTCAGCTCAGACAAGGAGAAGATTGATCAGAGATGCAGCCAAGAGGCCCATGATCACTCTGGATGAACTGCAGAGAACTACAGCTGAGGTGGGAGAGTCTGTCCATAGGACAACAATCAGTCATACACTGCACAAATCTGGCCTTTATGGAAGAGTGGCAAGAAGAAAGCCATTTCTCAAAGATATCCATAAAAAGCTTGTCTAAAGTTTGCCACAAGCCACCTGGGAGACACCAAACATGTGGAAGAAGGTGCTCTGGTCAGATGAAACCAAAATCTAACTTTTTGGCCACAATGCAAAACGATATGTTTGGCGTAAAAGCAACACAGCTCATCACCCTCAACACACCATCCCCACTGTCAAACATGGTGGTGGCAGCATCATGGTTTGGGCCTGCTTTTCTTCAGCAGGGACAGGGAAGATGGTTAAAATTGAGGGGAAGATGGATGCAGCCAAATACAGGACCATTCTGGATGAAAACCTGTTGGAGTCTGCAAAAGACCTGAAACTGGGACGGAGATTTATCTTCCAACAAGACAATGATCCCAAACATACAGCAAAATCTACAAAGGAATGGTTCACAAATAAACATATCCAGGTGTTAGAATGGCCAAGTCAAAGTCCAGACCTGAATCCAATCGAGAATCTGTGGAAAGAGCTGAAAACTGCTGTTCACAAACGCTCTCCATCCAACCTCACTGTGCTCGAGCTGTTTTGCAAGGAAGAATGGGCAAGAATGTCAGTCTCTCGATGTGCAAAACTGATAGAGACATACCCCAAGCGACTTGCAGCTGTAATCGCAGCAAAAGGTGGCTCTACAAAGTATTAACGCAAGGGGGCCCAATAATTTTGCATGCACCACTTTTCAGTTTTTTATTTGCAAAAAAAGTTTAAAATATCCAATAGATTTCGTTCCACTTCACAATTGTGTCCCACTTGTTGGTGATTCTTCACAAAAAATAAATTTTTTATATCTTTGTTTGAAGCCTGAAATGTGTCAAAAGGTTGAAAAGTTCAAGGGGGCCGAATACTTTCGCAAGGCACTGAATTAGTTACTCAATTTGATGTCTTAAGTGAGGCAGAACTTCATACTACCCAACTGACATTCCTAACTATGACAGTTGATTATCACAATCAGAGCACACTGACATTTATATTTACATCCGCATGTCATAATATAAGCTAGCACTGCCACACTGTATGCTAATTATACAACCAATAAGTTACAGTACATCCATGTTAAATTGACTGAGAGAAAATAATTATTCATTCAAGAAGATGTATAACTTCAATTAGGTAGGAGAGTTGGGCTTTGGAAGCAGCAAAATGTATCAAATACAAAAGGTTTCAAATACACAAAAATAAAAAATTTTATAATTACATACAGCTAATGTTTGTTCTATTTTATTTGTACTATTAAATGTCATTTTTCAGCCCCATGTCTTGTAAATTTCTGTCTTGAAGGATGTAAATGCAATTGCTTTTGCATTGTTGATTTAAAATGAGCCGTCACACTCCATGGATGACGGCAGTGACACACCCACACATCATATGAACATGGCTTGATTATATGGCGAGCAGAATTTAGTCTTGTCAGCCATTCATATCAATAATAACTCACACATGTACTTGTACACACATCTACATCAATGCACACACAAGCATGCAAAAACCCATTTGTCACTGTGGGAGTATATATTTCATGCAGCCATACATAGACACAGACTTTAGCGCAGATACTGGAGAAGCTTTTCCTTGCTCAAACAGACACTCAAACACACACTAGCTCAGGTATTAGGTTGTATTTACTGTAGAGCAGCCAGCCAGTGTAATTCAAGTAGAATGTCCATTAGAGCAGAGAGCAGATCTTTTCACAGTATAAGTCATTGTAATTAACTCCAGCAGAACTCCCTGCAGTCACATTCATCAACGCACTGAACAGCATTTCAACTCTGAGACAAAGTGGTGCTGTAAAACCAGTATGCTTTTGCAAAGGAATGATTTCTTATTTTAAGTGCAATCTACAATCTAATTAAATGAGAACATCTCTGTGTGGTATATTACAATAACACCAGTTTGACACTATGATCTGAAGCCTCAGCGGCACTGCTGTGTGCATTTTACCATTACCATTAAAAAACAAATTACTATTATTTATTATTAGAGAGCTGCATGGTTTTAATGATTTGAAATTATGTCTGCTACATACAATGGGACAGCAGCTGGGCTGTAGAAAAGATATTGGTTCTGCATCAGCATTTTGGTATGGCATAATGTAGTAATAATAATAATAATAATAATAATAATAATAATAATACATTGAATTTGTATAGACCTTTTCAAGGACCCAACGTTGCTTTTCAAGGACCCAGAGTCTCTTTCCACGGCAAGGTAGAAAACAAAAAC
This sequence comes from Etheostoma perlongum, assembly GCA_026937815.1. Lineage (NCBI taxonomy): Eukaryota > Metazoa > Chordata > Actinopteri > Perciformes > Percidae > Etheostoma > Etheostoma perlongum. The sequence goes on from CM049380.1 coordinate 1,207,926, forward strand.
AATGGTGAGGGACTCAGAGGTGCGGATCTCTTGGGACATGGAGGTCCAGAGCCTGGGAGCTTCCCTGGCAAAGACTCTGTCCCCGGAACTGCGGAGGTTGGACTTGGGAAGGAGAGGAGACAGGGTGAGGTGGATCTGAGGAACTGTGAGGGTTGGTAGGGGGAGGGGAGGTCAGTGAGGCATGAGGGGGCAAGATGGTAGAGGGCTTTGTAGGTGAGGACCAGGATTTTGTAGGTGATCCGGTGGGAGATGGGGATCCAGTGGAGTTGTTTTAGGTCTAAAGTGATATGGTGCCAGGATTTGGTGCGGGTGATGAGTCAGGCGGCTTTCTGGACCAGTTGGAGTCGGTTGATGTTGGTAGAGCTGATGCTGAGAAAAAGTAAGTTGCAGTAGTCCAGTTGGGAGGAGATGAAGGCATGAATGAGTCTTTCAGCAGCGGGGGGTGCAAGAGAGGGTCTGATTTTGTTAATGTTGCAGAGGTGAAAGAAGGAGGTTTTAAAGACATGACGGATTGGCGCTCAAGGGAGAGATTGGAATCAAAGATCACACCAAGGTTGGGGCCCGGGGAGATGGGGAGACAATGTGGACATGAAAGCTCACCAAAATTGTCCAGTCACATCTTAGAAGGTGGGAATTTGATTAACATCACAATGTGCATATCATCTTCCTAGCTAGCTAACTCACTACATTCATTAAAGGTCTCATATCATGCTCATTTTCAGTTTCTTTCTTGTATTTTGGGTTTCTACTAGAACATATTTAAATGGTTTAAAAAAATGGTTAAAAAAAACGTGTTATTTTTTCTTACACTGTCTGAATATACCTGTTCTCACTCTGTCTGAAACGCTTCGTAAAGCTTACAAAGTTCATACAATCTAACAGATTTTTTGTTTGTACAGGTAGAAATGGAAACAATGTATTGTTTAATATTGGTTCTCTTTTTCAACAACTTTGACTTATCTAAATAAAATTTGGTCAAAATAATTACTACATTTATTGTGTAAAACTCTGAATACAGTTTTCTATCATATTGAGTGAATCCAAACAATACATTTTCCAAAAGTAATGTAAATTGAGGGTAAATATGAACAGCAATAAAATGTGATAATCTGCACCATAGTTTCTTGGTATATTGGCAAGACCAAAATAAATGTACCAGTGTTTCATTTACAGTAAGGAAAATAAGTATTTGAACACCCTGCTATATTGCAAGTTCTCCCACTTAGAAATCATGGAGGGGTCTGACATTGTCATCATAGGTGCATGTCCACTGTGAGAGACATAATAAAAAAAAAATTCCAGAAATCACAATGTATGATTTTTTATACATATATTTGAACACGTGTCTATCAGCTACAATTCTAACCCTGAAAGACCTGTTAGTCTGCCTTCAAAATGTCCACTTCCACTCCATTTATTATCCTAAATTAGATGCACCTGTTTGAGGTCGTTAGCTGCATAAAGACACCTGTCCACCCCTTACAATCAGTAAGAATCCAACTACTAACATAGCCAAGATCAAAGAGCTGTCCAAAGACACTAGAGACAAATGTGGATGATCAAAATGACCAAATGACCATTTGGATGATCCAAAGGAGTCATGGGAGAAAGTCATTTGGTCAAATAAGACCGAAACAGAACTTTTTGGTCCTAATTCCACTAAACGTGTTTGGAGGAAGAAGACAATGACCCGAAGCACACAGCCAGGATAACCAAGGAGTGGCTCTGTAAGAAGCATATCAAGGTTCTGGCGTGGCCTAGCTAGTCAACAGACCTAAACCCAATAGACCAAACCAAACCCAATAAACCCAATCTTTAGAAGGAGCTCAAACTCTGTGTTTCTCAGCGACAGCCCAAAAACCTGACTGATCTAGAGTAGATCTGTGGAGGAGTGGGCCAAAATCCCTTCTGCAGTGTGCAAACCTGGTGAAAAACTACAGGAAACGTTTGATCTCTGGAATTGCAAACAAAGGCTAATGTACCAAATGTTAACATTGATTTTATCAGGTGTTCAAATACTTATTTGCAGCTGTATCATACAAATAAATAGTTTAAAAAATCATATTTGTTATTTCTGGATTTTTTTTTTTAGATTATGTCTCTCACAGTGGACATGCACCTACGATGACAATTTCAGACCCCTCCATGATTTCTAAGTGGGAGAACTTGCAAAATAGCAGGATGTTCAAATATTATTTTCCTCACTGTATATGTTAGGAGATAACATGGCGCAGGCTAATTACTGCTAACTAACATTCTATTCAATTCAATTTTATTTAAAGTATCAATTCATAAGAGTAGACACTTTACAGATAGAGTACGTCTAGACCACATAATTTACAAGGACACAAAAATTCTAGTAATTCCCCCAAGAGCAAGCAGTGCGACAGTGCGAGGAAAAACTCCCTTTTAGGAGGAAACCTAGGACAGAGCCAGGCTCTTGTGTCTGACGGGCCGGTTGTGATGTTTGAAATGAATAGTGGCAGTCACGGTAAAAGATAATAGATGTAAAGTTATTTGCTGTCAAAGTGCCGCCAAAGTGAATGGCAGTCAATGGAATGCCAACGGCGGGTGACGGCTTACAGTTTTTCTCAGTCACTTTGGTGCATGTTTCACATCATCCCTAACATGTGCAAAATAAGTGCATTTCTCAACAATTTGTACAAACTGTTGTAGTAATACAATATGTTTCTAAAGCTAGTCAGTCACTAAAAATTCTTAGTACATCTCTCATAACTAAATATTCATGTTAAGTCATTGAGTCATTGTTCATGAACCAGGTCATCAAAATGTTTAGGCATGTTGTTGAGGTAACTGTGAACTTTGACAGTATTACCTGATGTAAACCTAGGCTACAGTTTCGATGACAGTTACTGTATTGAAAATGCAAAAGGCTGCACTTTTATAGCATATATCAATTTCAACAGTACTCTTATATGTACTCTTGTATGTGGGTTATTGATGAAAGAGACTTTGTAGGATTTTGTTTTTCACAGCTTTTACTAGTGCTACGCTATGAAAAAAAAAAAAAATTTACAGTAAGAAAAAGACAAGGGGCACAGAGGGGAAAAAAACTGTTCTAGTGCTGTCTCTACACACATTCTTGAGGGGATATTTTCCTTGCAAAAAAAACTGTTCTAGTGCTGTCTCTACACATCCAGACATCGAAATGTGTGCAGTTTATGCTTAATGTATTATGTATCACTAAAAAAAGTTGCTGTAAAGTAGTAATTTACTTACAAAGCTCTGTAGTTACGTAGTTACTTACTTATAAAGTAGGTAATAGTAATAAGTAATATATGTTTTACCTGTACATACTGGTAGCGTAGCTCCTTAACTCTGTCCGCATTCCTTTGGTCCAGCTGTTTCATACTCTGGTTTCAATGCAGCACCCGACGAGATGCTAAATGTATGGATGTTTTCAAAGACATTGTTGACTTCTATAATGGTCCTTTGTATTTCCCTGAGTCTCATGGCATTGTTAGCCTTCTCCTGTTGAGGTGTGAAAAGGCATCCTCTGCCACCGGTTTGAGGTAATCTTGCAGTGCTCTGTGGGGATAAATGCAGTGATGCCTTGCACAATTTCACATTGACAAAAACTATGCAAAAAAACATTTTACTGTAAAACATACAGCATGTAAGGTGCAGTATGCATCTGTATTGAGTATATTTCTATATGCTGTGAAATACAAGCGGACTACTGTTAATATGAAGCATTGTAGGAAGCATACTGCTTATATACAGTAACAGTGCACTGAACATTGGTGTACATACTTGTTCTCTCTTCAAAACGTTTGAACTATTAAGGACACGGTTGATCACCCAATATTTGGCTGCACCCTTGGACCCGCTTCAGCCATTGTAAGGCCATGACAACATGTCCTCTTCTGCCTCTTCCTCTGTTTTGCCTTTCACCACGCCTTTCACCTTGCTCCTCTTCTTCTTCCCTTGGCGGTTGACCCTGTTCGTTTCCTGCTCCTTTCATGCTTGACTGTTTATGACAAATAGTTTAACAATTTTGCATGTAATGGCTTATGCAAGGAACTAATACCTAGATGTTTTGAAGGGTAAGACTCTTCAACAGAGACCCATCTACTATATTCTATTCTACTATAGCTACATCTACTATGTTCAACATGACATGAGCAATTGAAAATGTGGAGAAAAGCTGACACTTGTACATTATCAATTGCAATATGTACAAAAGCAATTGCAATTTGTTCAAAGGAATAAGAAATTGCTTTAATGATGTGCACTAGATGATTTGGAATTTGTAGTATTATTAAAAATGGCACTTTTGATCTAAGAAATGCAACAAAGCAACTGAGAAAAATGCATTTATAGACCTGTTCTCCCGACAAAATTTTTGAATAATTGAATTTACAATGGTTTTCCCAACCTTTGGCTGCACCCTCCAACCAGCCTCAGCCATTGTGAGGCCATGATTGACAACATGATCCACAATCGTAGCCCTGATTTCATCAGGAATCTGCCTATGTACTTGGGCTCTTCTTCCTCTTCCCCTGTTTTGTCCCTTTCCCTTTCCTCCCTTCACCCTCACCCCTCTGACACAGAAATGGAAGGTCAGCCTCATGGAACAGTATTGTAGAAAAGGTACACACTATGTCCTGCTTGGTTCATATATGATTGTAAAGTGGGGGTTATGGGATTCAGCTTTGAGTGATTGTAGAGAAGTGGCTTATCATCAGTTGCAACTAATGCTTCTACAATTTTCTTGTTCAACTACTTCAGCATTTTGACATGACATACGCAAATGATAATGTTATAAAACAGCAGAACGCTAATAGTGATGTGAGAAATGAACCAAAGCAACTGAGAAAAACTGTAAAAACATTGTGTGCAATTAGTCTGTCTTCCTTTATGTCTGAAAAGTCTGGCAGTATGGAAGCCATGACCGATTACAAGAAGACACTTAGAGAAACTGTTTTTTCTAGTGGACCTAGGGAAGGCTGACGTCAACATAGGCAGCGCCCACATGAACCATGAAGCAGAATAACACATCAACCCACACTTACTCAACTCAAAGTGTCTTGCAATGGCATATGTACAGTATATCTTCTGCTTAGTCTACAAAAAATAATCTCCTAAACTGTGGATCCTCTCTACTGTCCTTCTTTGACTGGTATAATCTCCATATCTGTTGACCCAAACAATTTACAGTAACTTCCCAAAGGTCCAGCCTTATATTTCAGGTATACTGTATTGTCTGTGTGTGTGTGTGTGTGTGTGTGTGTTATGGACATTTGTTGTGTGCTTAAAGTCTATTATTATAATTTGTAGATGGATGGATGGCTAGATAGATAGATAGACTTTATTAATCCCAAACTGGGAAATGACTGTGTAACAGCAGCAAGTTGCAAGAACATACACACATACAGTAAATACAAGACATAAACCAAAATTAGGGAGTCAGGTGGTTCCCTAGACACAGTTTATTGAACTTCCAAATAAACTAGAGAATAATGACTGAACCTCAAAATAATTTGTTCAGGCTAATAAAAGGAGTGAAGAAAAACAATCCAATTTTTTGTAATTGGAAAAGATATCACTTTTTTTCTGCAGTCACAATAGGCTAATCACACTATTCACACTCTTAGTGGTGTTTAAATAATATTAGAACTACTGACTGCCATCTGTACCAAAGGATATTAGAAGGTTTTATGGTGCACATTAAAACACCAGGACAACCCTTGGCAGTGCTTTTGTGCCATATTGCATTATTATCCTAATAAAATGCAGCCAACAAAATATTAAAATGTCAGCTCAAAACCAAGAACATATGTAAGTACATTTTGTCTGCTAAACATAAAAAGGAAATTGCATATAATTATCAAACATTAAATTGAAAGACAGCAAATCTAAACCCACTGTTCCATACTGCTCTCCCTTCATTAATTTTAGATTCCAAAATCAGGTAGCTTTTTAAAAAAAAGTTAGTTAATACCTGCAACCGGCTGCAACCTAAGATGTCTACTCTGCAGAGAAGGAATGAGGATGGTGGCTTCTCAGTTCCCAACTTTAAACATTATTATTGGTCCTTTGTATTGAGGCCCCTCCTCACTTGGTTTAACCCAGATGTGTCTGTCTGCTAGCGTACCTTAGAAAGTGCTATGACAGAGCCTTGGTCATTCCATGACATTCTTTTTGCCAATGTTTCTTAACAAACAGTGACAGCTACGCTTTGGCCCCATTATCTCACATCTTATTAAGACTTGGAGATTGGCTGAAACATGCTGCCATATAGCTTTTAACTGGCAGACATTTTCCCCTTTATTCAATAACACAGCATTCATGATTGGTGGGAGGCTGATAACCGCTCCACATGGGAACAAAAGGGGCTTCATAGTGAGGTGGCTTGTTACTCTTTTCTGACTTGCAGTACGCATACAATCTACCACATTCCTTTTTCTTCTTTTACCTTCAATTATAATCAGCTCTCAGGGCACACGCTGTCCCCTGGCAGAGGGCTCTGCTCATCCATCCTATCCGGAAGTTATTTACTATGCAGCCTATAAACTGTGGTACGGTTTCCAGGATTTATAAGTTCTTGTTGATATCTAGCCTCTTTGGCCTTCCTTCTGGGCATGCGAGTATTGAGCTTTACTGGCATGCTTTATGGTCTTCATAAATATCATAACATTCCAGAAGTATCACGTAATCCAGACCATCAGCAGATTCACTATGATTTCATTCATTTGACATATCTCACCGCCGTAAAGATGCACCTCATTAAAGTATTTAACAGCCCTTTATGCACTTTCTGCCCAAAACAAGCACATATCTACACATGTTCTGGGAGTGGTCTCCAGTTGGTCAGTTCTGAAATGAAATTGCATCCAAAATCTCCTCCTTGTTTAATGTTACTGTGCCTGTTACTGTCAATGTTTTGACTCTGAATGATCTATCAGCCTTTCAGCTCTCTAGAACTTAAAGGCGTGCTGAATTTGCTGGACTTACAGCTGCAAACAAAATTATTTCAATCCATGCATGGATCCTTTCCTTCTTGGATATAGTTATAGTTCCATATAGTGTTTATGGAACTCTCTACGGCACTCATCCATGGTGCGCCAGGAAAGACACTTGGACACTTGGCGCAACATCACCAACTCCTTGACCTGAACCTGTGCATGAGATTGCTCCCTTGTCTTGTGTCTGTCTGTGTGTGTGTCTGTTTATGTATGTGTTGTCTTCCTCTCTCCCAGCTTTTCTCTGTGTGTGTATTTTTTTTTTGGCTCTGGGACGCATTCTAATGTCTCAGTGTATTGTTTGTAATTTTTTTGCATTGGAATATAGTGTGTATATATATATATACACACTATATTCCAATGCAAAAAAATGATCACAAAAAAAGAGTTAATACCTGCTAGTTGATTAGCACATTAATGAGCTGGACTTGTAGAGGGACTTGCTGGATCAGCCCAGAGGGAAGGAGAAAATGTTGAAGAAAGGAGAGAGGGAAGGAAGGATGGGCATGAGACAATTGATATAGAAAACTGGTCATTGTGTTGTGCATCAAGTGTAGTTACATCAGCACTGCCTCCACACAATGGATGTAACATAGTTATGTATATAATGTAGTGGTCAAACCTGTTTTTTATGTAGCATGATTGTCTGAGAAATGAAGAAATAAGGAAGGAAGGCAGTGGAAGCTTTATTCTTGGGGAAATGTTGGCTTTGACAGAACTGAGCAGCGGTGAGGGAGAGATTTTGTGGTGAAAACTGTCTCTTTTGCTAATCCCATTTCATGCCAGCTTCATCCTACTCGCCGGAATATTCTGAAAATGTACACAAAGCGCCAGCGGAGGTAGGGAGGGAGGAAGGGAAAGATGGACAGAGAAGAACGCAGAGGTAAAAAAGGAAGAAAAATAGCAAGGGAAAGACAGAAAGAAATTAAAGGATGGATGGACACATATGGAATGTGGGTACAATTGAATTTATGCTGCAGAAGTACAATCATAGAGTGGATTGGACATGGTCCACCCAATCTTACCCCTGTATTTCTGATGGGAGTGAGACAATGAGTTTAAGCCTGTCATACTCCCTGATGTTTTGGCTCCTCTATAGTTGAACCTTCACAATCTTGCGTACTGTACGTTTGATCAGGGGTACTAACAATGCTTGCATTGCCCCATCCCGTGTTTATCCTGCATTATTATGGAAGTGGGAGCCATGCAGAGATGGCAAAAGTACTCACATCCCGTATTTAAATAGAAGTACAGATATTTTTGTTAAAAAATACTCTAGTAAAAGCGGAAGTACTGATTTAACTTCTTTTCCTCAAGTAAAAGTAACAAAGTACAGGCTAGGAAATTTACTTAAAGTATAAAAGTAAAAGTAGCTTTGTGAATGACCATTTTTATGCAAAGCTACCTGGACCACATACAGTTACTAGAGTGCACGCTGAGAAACTTCAGTTGACATGGAAAAAGGGCTCTTTATATGCCGTTGGCTGTATTTTAAATGGATGTCTGCCAATAGGCCTATAACATCACTTTATGATTATTGTGACAGAGACTGGAACTCCAGGTTATTAAGATTCTGACTGAATAACAAGATTCTGTGAGAATTCATAGATCTATTTTCTCTTTTTTAATTTTCTCCTTAACATTTAAAGGAATCTACATGTATGTTCGTGTCCTCAAATATGGCTTTTAGAAAGAATAAAAGGATAAAATTTGAACAGACATTAATGAAGAAGTTCCCCAGCACATTGGCCAGGAGTCATTCTTGATGCCTATCTCCAACATCTCTCTCAGATAAGGCCGAGGATGATTAAGAATGTCTTGCTGCTTGTCTGCTGAATCTCTGTGATCTGTGTTTTCTTCAGTTTCAGTCATGTTGCCGTCCATACTACTATGTGCTAACATTAGCGCCATCAATTCGCAAAGATTTGCCGAGAATGAATGCAGAATGCCGTTGAGTCGGCTTAGCGGTGCGTTAGATAGTATAGTATATATACAGTGAGGAAAATAAGTATTTGAACACCCTGCTATTTTGCAAGTTCCCCCACTTAGAAATCATGGAGGGGTCTGAAATTGTCATCGTAGGTGCATGTCCACTGTGAGAAACATAATCTAAAATAAAATCCAGAATTCACAATGTATGATTTTTTAACTATTTATTTGTATGATACAGCTGCAAATAAGTATTTGAACACCTGTCTATCAGCTACAATTCTGACCCTCAAAGACCTGTTAGTCTGCCTTCAAAATGTCCACCTCCACTCCATTTATTATCCTAAATTAGATGCACCAGTTTGAAGTGTTTAGCTGCATAAAGACACCTGTCCACCCCATACAATCAGTAAGAATCCAACTACTAACATGTCCAAGACCAAAGAGCTGTCCAAAGACACTAGAGACAAAATTGTACACCTCCACAAGGCTGGAAAGGGCTACGGGGAAATTGCCAAGCAGCTTGGTGAAAAAAGGTCCACTGTTGGAGCAATCATTAGAAAATGGAAGATGCTAAACATGACTGTCAATCTCCCTCGGTCTGGAGCTTCACGCAAGATCTTACCTCATGGGGTCTCATTGATCCTAAGAAAGGTGATAAATAAGCCCAGAACTACACGGGAGGTGCTTGTCAATGACTGAGCTGGGACCACCATTTCCAAGGTTACTGTTGGTAATACACTAAGACGTCATGGTTTGAAATCATGCATGGCACGGAAGGTTTCCCTGCTTAAACCAGGACATGTCAAGGCCCGTCTTAAGTTTGCCAATGACCATTTGGATGATCCAGAGGAGTCATGGGAGAAAGTCATGTGGTCAGATGAGTCAAAATATAACTTTTTGGTCATAATTCCACTAACCGTGTTTGGAGGAAGAAGAATGATGAGTACCATCCCAAGAACACCGTCCCTACTGTGAAGCATGTGGTTGTAGCATCATGCTTTGGGGGTGTTTTTCTGCACATGGGACAGGGGCGACTGCACTGTATTAAGGAGAGGATGACTGGGGCCACGTATTGCGAGATTTTGGGGAACAACCTCCTTCCCTCAGTTAGAGCATTGAAGATGGGTTGAGGATGGGTTGAGGCTGGCTCTTGACCCGAAGACCCGAAGCACACAGCCAGGATAACCAAGGAGTGGCTCTGTAAGAAGCATATCAATGTTCTGGCGTGGCCTAGCCAGTCTCCAGACCTAAAGCCAATAGAGAATCTTTGGAGGGAGCTCAAACTCCGTGTTTCTCAGCGACAGCCCAGAAACCTGACAGATCTAGAGAAGATCTGTGTGGAAGAGTGGGCCAAAATCCCTTCTGCAGTGTGTGCAAACCTGGTAAAAAAACTACAGGAAACGTTTGACCTCTGGAATTGCAAACAAAGGCTACTGTACCTAATATTAACATTGATTTTCTCAGGTGTTCAAATACTTATTTGCAGCTGTTTCATACAAATAAATAGTTAAAAAATCATACATTCTGATTTCTGGATTTTTTTTTTTTTTAGATTATGTCTCTCACAGTGGACATGCACCTACAATGACAATTTCAGACCCCTTCATAATTTCTAAGTGAAAGAACTTGCAAAATAGCAGGGTGTTAAAATATTTATTTTCCTCACTGTATATACAGTGGGTAAGGAAAGTATTCAGACCCCTTTAAATTTTTCACTCTTTGTTTTGATTGCAGCCTTTTCCAAAAATCAAAAAGTTCATTTTATTTCTCAGTAATGTACACTCAGCAACCCATCTTGACAGAAAAAAACAGAAATTTAGAAAGCATATTTATTAAAAAAAAAACTGAAATATCACATGGTCATAAGTATTCAGACCCTTTGCCGTGACCCTCATATGTAACTCAGGTGCTGTCTATTTCTTCTGATCATCCTTGAGATGGTTCTACACCTTCATTGGAGTCCAGTTGTGTTTGATTATACTGATTGGACTTGATTAGGAAAGCCACACACCTGTCTATATAAGACCTTACAGCTCACAGTGCATGTCAGAGCAAATGACAATCATGAGGTCAAAGGAACTGCCTGAAGAGCTCAGAGACAGAATTGTGGCAAGGCACAGATCTGGTCAAGGTTACAAAAAAATTTCTGCTGCACTTAAGGTTCCTAAGAGCACAGTGGCCTCCATAATCCTCAAATGGAAGACGTTTGGGACGACCAGAACCCTTCCTAGAGCTGGCCGTCCGGCCAAACTGAGCTTCGGGGAGAAGAGCCTTGTGAGAAGGTGGAAGAACCCAATGGTCACTGTGGCTAAGCAGAGATGCAGTCGGGAGATGGGAGAAAGTTGTAGTAAGTCAACCATCACTGCAGCAATCCACCAGTCGGGGCTTTATGGCAGAGTGGCCGAAGGAAGCCTCTCCTCAGTGCAAGACACTTGAAACCATGGAGTTTGCTAAAAAACACCTGAAGGACTCCAAGATGGTGATAAATAAAATCCTCTGGTCTGATGAGACCAAGATAGAACTTTTTTTGGCCTTAATTCTAAGCGGTATGTGGGAAAACCAGGCACTGCTCATCACCTGTCCAATACAGTCTCAACAGTGAAGCATGGTGGTGCATCATGCTGTGGGGGTGTTTTTCAGCTGCAGGGACAGGACGACTGGTTGCAATCGAGGGAAAGATGAATGCGGCCAAGTACAGGGATATCCTGGACGAAAACCTTTTCCAGAGTGCTCTGGACCTCAGACTGGGCCGAAGGTTTACCTTCCAACAAGACAATGACCCTAAGCACACCGCTAAAATGAGTGGCTTCACAACAACTCTGTGGCTGTTCTTGAATTTTCTGGAGAGACCTGAAAATGACTGTCCACCAACGTTTACCATCAACCTGACAGAACTGGAGAGGATCTGCAAGGAGGAATGGCAGAGGATACCCAAATCAGATGTGAGAAACTTGTTGCATCTTTCCCAAAACGACTCATGGCTGTATTAGATCAAAAAGGGTGCTTCTACTAAATACTGAACAAAGGGTCTGAATACTTATGACCATGTGATATTTCAGTTTTTGTTTTTTAATAAATATGCAAAAATTTCTAAATTTCTGTTTTTTTCTGTCAAGATGGGTTGCTGAGTGTACATTACTGAGAAATAAAATGAACTTTTTTGATTTTTGGAAAAAGGCTGCAATGAATCAAAGAGTGAAAAATTTAAAGGGGTCTGAATACTTTCCGTACCCACTGTAGGACAGTATATGCCCATCCAATTAGATTGAATAGGGTATTGATGACGTGAACAATAATAATGGTAACGCCAGTAAAATTATTTGAAACCTGTTAGTGAGGACTAGATTAGGACTGACTGAATTTGCTACCTAGTGCCACCTAAACAACGCTGACGTGCTGCGGTAAGCGTACCTGACTCATTTCCGTTTCCTGTGCTTGTTTGTTGGTAGCGTGTTTGTTGGTAGTGTGTTGCTGCTCGCTAAATACCAGTTAAATTTGTTAGATTTGTCATTACAGCGGCTAACTCTCCGCTAAACACTTATTTTTATAGTAATTCTGTCTAAGCACTCACAGTTCTTTATATCTTTCAGCAACTATTCGTTAAATAATAGTTATTTTGAACGCTTGGTAGCTAACGCTACCGTACTTCAACTTAGCTGTTAGCGACCTTAGCTTAGCTGTTAGCAACTTTAGCTTAGCAGTCAGCCATGTCGTCTCCCTCTCTTACTTTCTCTTGCTCGGTGTGTGAGATGTTTAGTTACTCCTCTGCCTCCTTTAGCGGTAAGGGTATGTGTAACAAGTGTAGTTTATTTATAGACATGGAGGCGAGGCTTAGTGAGTTAGAAGTCCTGATCCGCACCATGATAGATCAGTTGTTAGTTACCGTAGCTAACCACCCCCCGGTAGTCGGTGCGGGCCGGCCTGAGCCTGAGTTAGCCTCTGGTAGCCCTCCCCCGGCAACTCCTGACCAGCCAGGAGAAGGTTCCTGGGTGACTGTTTGAAGCAGAAATAAGCTTTCAAAGCCCACAGACCACCACTAGCCTGTTCACGTTTCTAACAGATTTTCCCCACTCAGCGACACACCCGCTGAGAAACCAACTCTGGTTATCGGCAGCTCCATTTTGAGAAACGTAAAGTTAGCAAAGCCAGCCATAGTTATGTGCATCCCGGGGGCCAGAGCGGGTAACATTGAGTCTTATTTGAAACTGCTGGCTAAGGATAAACGTAAATAATGTAAGATTGTTATTCACATTGGCGTTAATGACTCCCGGTTACGCCAAACGGATGTTACTAAGAGGTTACTAATGTTGAATCGGTGTGTACATACGCAAAGTCAATGTCGGACACCGTAGTTTTCTCTGGACCCCTGCCAAATCTAACCAGTGATGACATGTATAGCCGCATGTCATCATTTCGCTGCTGGCTATCGTGGTGGTGTCCAGATAATGATGTGGGCTTTGTAGATCACTGGCAGTCTTTCTGGGGAAGACCTGGTCTGATTCGAAGAGACGGCAGTCATCCCACTTGGGATGGAGCAACTCTCATTTCTAGAAATCTTGACAAGTTTATTAGTGGACCTAATCCTTGACAATCCAGAGTTGGGACCAGGAGGCAGAGTCGCATTAACACACTTCTCTGCCCATCTATTTCAGCAGTTACCCACCCAAAACCCTACGCAGAGTCGCAGTTTAACACACTTCTCTGCTCCTCCATTCCAGGAGTTATCTAGTCAAAACCCTACGCAGAGTCGCAGTCTAACACACTTCTATGCTCCTCCATTCCAGGAGTTACCTAGTCAAAACCCCATAGTGACGGTGTCTGCGACCATTGAAATTATTTAAATCAAAGGTAAACAGAAGAGGAGCTGTGCATGAAAACCTCATAACAATTAAAACCACAAGTGCAATAGTGCAAAAGAATAGGAGAATTAAATGTGGACTCATAAACATCAGATCTCTCTCTTCCAAAGGTGTACTAGTAAATTAATTAATATCAGATTCTAATATTGATTTATTTTGTCTTACTTAGAATATGTTAGTCTACATGAATCCACCCCTCCCAGTCATTTCTATACTAACATTCCTCGAGGCACAGGCCGAGGAGGTGGTGTTCCAGCTATCTTCGATTCTAGTCTACTAATCAGCTCTAAACCTAAACTAAATTATAACTCATTTGAAAGTCTTGTTCTTAGTCTTTCACACCCAAGTTGGAAATCACTGCAACCAGTTCTATTTGTTATAGTGTACAGAGCACCTGGTCCATATTCTGAATTCTTATCTGAATTTGCAGAGTTTTTGTCAAATTTAGTCCTTAAAACGGACAAAGTTCTTATTGTAGGGGATTTTAATATTCACATGGACAATGAGAATGATAGCCTTAGTACTATGTTTATCTCTCTATTAGATTATATTGGCTTATCTCAAAGTGTTCATAAACCGTTTTAACCACACCCTCGATCTTGTTCTGGTATATGGTGTTGAAATTGAACATTTAATAGTGTTCCCACAGAATCCCTTTTTATCTGACCACTGTTTGATAACTTTTGAGTTTATACTGCTGAACTACACGCCAGTAGGCAAAAACTTCTATAAAAGATGTCTATCTGATAGTGCTGTAGCAAAATTTAAGAATGTGATTCCATCAGCTTTTAATTCATTACCAAGTCACAAAGTAACAGAGGACTCCTATGCTAATTTCAGTTCCTCCCAAATCGATCATTTTGTTGATAGTGCAGCAGGCTCACTGTGAATGACACTTGACTCTGTTGCCCCTCTAAAAAAGAAGATGATAAAACCAAGATGGTTAGCTCCATGGTATAACACTGAAACTCGCAAATTAAAGCAAATATCGCGGAAACTTGAGAAGATTTGGCGTTCCACCAAACTGGAAAATTCTTGTCTAATCTGGCAAGATAGTCTTAAAACGTATAGGAAGGCCCTCCGTAATGCCAGAGCAGCGTACTACTCTTCATTAACAGAGGAAAATAGGAACAACCCCAGGTTTCTTTTCAGCACTGTAGCCAGGCTGACGGATGGTCACAGCTTTATTGAGCCAAGTATTCCCATATCTCTTAGTAGTAACGACTTTATGAGATTCTTCAATGATAAAATTACAACTATTAGAAGCAAAATTCACCAAGACCTGCCTTTAACTGGCACTGACTTATCTCTAAACTCAGGAACCTTAGAAACAGCTGTAAAACCAGATACATGTTTAGACTGCTTTGCTTCACTTGATCTTTATCAATTTAGTTAAATTATTTCTTCATCCAAACCATCAACCTGCCTCTTAGACCCCATCCCAACTGGGCTACTTAAAGAAGTTTTACCCTTAGTCAACACTTTTCTACTAGATATAACCAATCTGACTTTATTAACAGGCTATGTACCACAGCACTTTAAAGTAGCTGTAATTAAACCTCTTCTGAAAAGCCCAACCTTAATCCAGATGTTTTAGCCAACTATAGACCTATACCCAACCTTCCATTTCTCTCTAAGATTCTTGAGAAAGCAGTCGCCAAACAGCTGTGTGACTTTCTGCATAGCAACAGCTTATTTGAGGATTTTCAGTCAGGATTTAGAGCTCATCATAGCACAGAGACAGCACTTGTGAAAATTACTAATGACTTCCTAATTGAATCAGACAAAGGACTTATCTCTGTACTGGTGTTATTAGATCTTAGTGCTGCATTTGATACCATTGACCATCATATCTTATTACAGAGATTAAAACAGATTTATCAGATCGATCTCAGTTTGTTCATGTTCATGAATCCTCCGTGCACGCCAAAGTTAGTCATGGAGTCCCACAAGGATCTGTGCTTGGTCCAATCCTGTTCACTATATACACTCACCGGCCACTTTATTAGGTACACCTGTCCAACTGCTCGTTAACACTTAATTTCTAAGCAGCCAATCACATGACCATCATATCTTATTACAGAGATTAAAACAGATTTATCAGATCGATCTCAGTTTGTTCATGTTCATGAATCCTCCGTGCACGCCAAAGTTAGTCATGGAGTCCCACAAGGATCTGTGCTCGGTCCAATCCTGTTCACTCTATATATGCTTCCTTTAGGTAATATTATCAGGAAACACTCCATAAACTTTCATTGTTATGCAGATTATATCCATCGATCAAGCTGGATGAAACTAATCAGCTAGCTAAACTTTAAATGTGCCTTCAGGATATTAAAACCTGGATGACCTGTAATTTTCTAATGTCAAACTCAGATAAAGTTATTGCTCTGGGACCCAAGCACCTCCGTGACACATTATCCAAAAAGATTGTTACTCTGGATGGCATCACCCTGGCCTCCAGCACCACTGTGAGGAATCTTGGCGATATCTTTGATCAGGACATGTCCTTTAATTCCCACATGAAGCAAATTTCAAGGATTGCCTTTTTTCACCTACGTAATATTGCAAAAATGATGCAAATATTGCAAAAATGATGCAGAAAAACTAGTACATGCATTTGTTACTTCTAGGCTGGGTTACTGCAATTCTTTATTATCAGGCTGCTCAAAAAAGTCCATAAAGACTCTTCAGCTGATCCAGAATGCTGCAGCACGTGTTCTGACAGGAACCAGGAAAAGAGATCATATCTCTCCTGTTTAAGTTTCTCTGCATTGGCTTCCTGTAAAATCCAGAATAGAATTTAAAATCCTTCTTCTCACCTACAAAGCTCTTCATGGTCAGGCACCATCTTATCTTAAAGAGCTCATAGTACCTTACAACCCTACAAGAGCACTGCGCTCCCAGAATGCAGGGTTACTTGTGGTTCCTAGAGTCTCTAAAAGTAGAATGGGAGCCAGAGCGTTCAACTATCAGGCTCCTCTAATGGTCTATAATGGTCCTTATGTTCTTTTTCACCCAGCATGTTTCCTTGGATCAGGGAGGGTCCAAAATCATGGTAGCAGCTGTCGCCATGGTCCCGCTACATGTTCTGCGATGCCCTGTTACATCCTGCTACGCTCTGCTGTGCCCTACTACGTCCTGCTGTGCCTTGTAATGCCGCACAGTGCCCTGCTATGCCATGAGCTACTACCAAGAACTACTACAAACTACTATTTTTTGTGACTGTTATTCCCACTCTTCATTCTAACCCCTAACCGGTCGCCAGACACCGCCTACCAAGAGCCTGGGTCTGTCTGAGGTTTCGGCCTAAAAGGCAGTTTTTCCTTGCCACTGTCGCACTATTGCTTGCTCTGGAGGGAACTACTAGAACTATTGGGTCCTTGTAAATTCTGGAGTGTGGTCTAGACCTACTCTATCTGTAAAGTGTCTCGAGATAACTGTTGTTATAAATTGATACTATAAATAAAATTGAATTGAATTGAATTGACTGTATTTAAAGCTGATTCTGGTTTCCTATGTCGCCCCAGGTGTGTCTGTTAAAACATGGACGGAGACAACTTCTCTCCAGCTAAGTTTCCATCCACTTGTGAATTGAATTATCTGAAGTAGGGTAAAAAAAACCTCATGTGAATAAAGCTTGGGAAACTGTTGATGCTTCATTAAGATCAAGCAACGTGCAACATAGCTAACAGGTAAAAAAAACACACACAACAAAATCACTAGCTAACTTCTTTGAAATGTGCAAGAACTATAGACCAATACAACAACGGGCTTAAATGAACTGACAACATAAGTTATATGACTTACAGTTCTCAAAGACACACACAATCTCAGCTGATTATCCACAGGACAGCTAGTCTCTTTTTCATTTCTCTCACTTTGGTCTCCGTGTGGCGGGTGTCTGCAGCATTCTCCGACATGCACTCACAATTATTCATTAATTCATTCATATTTATTATACACGAAAGTAACATTACACTACAATATAAACGGGCCTAACTCACTTTAAAAACTGGTTTTCAGCAGGTTCCTGTTCTGAAGAAACATAAAACATTGAACGTGATTACAGCACGTCGGGACAGACATTTGTACAGGACATTGATATGGACTAGACAAACTAAAACAACAATACAGTTACAAAAGGACAAAGACATTTATACAAGACATCATCCCTGATAGACAACCTTTTGGCCTTTAGATGACATAAGCTGTCAAAAGGTAATATACAGGTTTAGTGTTGGTTTAGGCCAGAGATATTCAATAGGGTCCAGGACCCCTAGGGGGCTCCTCAAAATCAATGAGGGGGGCCACAAAATTATTGTTCATTTCTGAAACTTTTTTCAAAATTTTAAAAAGTCTTAACATGAATCCAGTGGTGGAAGTTTTCACATCCTTTACTTAAGTAAAAGTACTAATACCACACTGTAAAATACTCTGTTAAAGGTAAATGTATCATCAGGAAAATGTACTTAAAGTATTAAAAGTAAAAGTACTCAATGTGTTTTGTGTCCAAAAATCTTCATTTGTAAAGTAACTAAAGCTGTTAGATGAATGTAGTGGAGTAAAAAGTGCAATATTTCTCTCTGAAATGTATCGGAGTAAAAAGTGGCACAAAAAGAAAATACTCAAGTAAAGTACAAGTACCTCAACATTTTGTACTTAAGTACAGTACAACTAAATGTACAGTAAAGTAACATTCCACCACTGCATGAATCCAACACATTATTAGCAAATATAAATCCCCACAGCTTACTGGCTTATATATAGGTAAGGTAGTGTATATTTAACAATTCATAAAAAGGGTTTCAGAAGTAAAAGCCATGTTTCTTTCTGTGTATAGATTGTGAGGTGGGGTACTGCTTCAAGATCACTTTCCAGCCCTGGTTGATTAAATGTCTCATTATTTGAAGTCAAAGGTTTAAAACTGAGTAAATAAGACCTTAACAAGAAGAGTTAATTATGTCTGACTTCCAATGTACATTTTGTGAAGACATATACACTAAAGGGGCTTCAACTTTTGCAACTGCTGACAGGCAACCCTTACAATGAGCAAAAGCTACAGATTTCTATTGTATTTCTTTGAACTGATTTTACAATCTGCAGCTTGAATGGATTGGCTTTTGGTTAATTTTGGATGAGCATGGCAACTATGGTGCTATGCTTTGTGATTTGACTTCTTCATAGCAACAGCTACCAGAGGTGGGTAGTATCGAGTTACATTTACTCCGTTACATTTACTTGAGTTTTTGAAAAAATTGTACTTCTAGGAGTAGTTTTAAATCACTATACTTTTACTTGAGTAGATTAGTGAAGAAGAAACTGTACTCTTACTCCGCTACATTAAGCTACAATGAGCTCGTTACTTTTCTTCTTACCTCTTTTGGTCACGCGTCATTGTTTTTACCCCAGCGTACCCCTCATTTTAATGTTTTATTTTGACAGAGAGAGAGAGACTTCCGCTAAAAGCTCTACCACGTGACTGTGTTTCACCAATCAAACGTCGTTGTGCAGTCTCGTCACGTGACCATACTCGATCTCAGCGGGGTCCGCGGGACATGTTAACTTGACAGTCGTAGCATAACAAATGTTAGAATCTACCGTCGGCAATGCAGACACAGACGAGGAGGAACACCCCCCTCCGGCCTCATAGTGAAAGCATGTTTACCTTTAATAAAAGTGAGAAACAGCAGCTACATTATGCGGCACTTTCTGTGTCGACCAAAACAAACGGACATTTCATCTTTCAAAAACTCAACATCTAACTTGAGAAAACATGTAGCAGTCATTTTTGTTTTTTCTGTGGATAGGTGAATGTTTGTCTTTTACACATGTTTTGAACATTTCCTATATATATATATATATATATATATAGTATCCATCAATAGTATCCATCAAATTTGATGTTTAAGTCTCTTCACTTAAGCTTTTTGTAATTAATAAATTAATTTTAATTTATTCTATTGATTGGATGAACTATAATTTGCCTAAAGATGATTATTTTGTATTGTTGTCTGTCTGATTGATGCTTGTGTTAAGAAATAAATCAGACGTTACTCAACAGTTATTCACTACTTGAGTAGTTTTTTCATCAAGGACTTTTTTACTCTTACTCAAGTAATTATTTGGATGACTACTTTTACTTTTACTTGAGTCATACTATTGTGAAGTAACAGTACTTTTACTTGATTACAATTTTTGGCTACTCTACCCACCTCTGACAGCTACAGAAGCCCATCTCCTAGTTTGCAACTCTTTAGTCATAGGCTTGGATTTCCTTCACACTTTTCTTTATCTTTCCATGAATACAGTGTCCTGTCCTTTGTTGTTGCATTCAATTTGAATACAAAAAAACACAATAAAATTAATTATCATTGCATGGAAAGACATTTGTGCTAAAGACTATGCTTGTGGAATTTGAAAGAGTGTAGTTAGCTGTTTGGATATGAACGTACATCTCTAATATGTGTTCAGTCTGAAAGTGAAACACATTTTAAAAGCTGCATAAAAAATCAAAGGGAAGAATGCATGGACAGATGCAAATGTGATGTAGGCAATTGAATCAAAGAAATGTGCAGATGTTTCAACTTGAGCAAAAAATGTGCACTTGTAATTTAGATTGAAGCCACTTAATAAACAGAGACACAAGAGAAAGGGGAACAACTGGTAAATAATAGAAAGAGGGTGCTTATGTGGTTGTTGTTTGGTACTGATGATGATCAAGGAGAGTGGCCGGGTTGTCTCGGTGTAGCGCAGGCGCACATGTACTGAGAGGTTTATGCCTCACTATCTAAATACCTTTATTTAAAGGGAAATCAATATTTGTACTTTAAAGCGTCCATATTATGCTCATTTTCAGATTCATAATTGTATTTTCAGGTTGTACCAGAATAGGTTTTCACGGTTTCATTTTCACAAAACACCATATTTTTGTTGTACTGCACATTGCTGCAGATCCTGTTTTCATCCTGTGTGTTTAGGTCTCTGTTGTCACACATGCGCAATAGCTAAGTAATCAGCTAGCTACTGTTTTTCCTACATTGGTCAGTCCAAGGCAGGATTTATTTGGGAGACTTCTTCTAGACGAGGGCCACTTGTAGAATACCTGCAGAACAGGGACATGAAAGTAGTTCTTTTGGAGATTATGGTCAACTAGTGGGAGTTGCATTGTTTTGCAATTGAAAACAAGTTAATATGCTAGTGCCAGCATGTTACGGTTAGCCACCTTGTCTGGGCTAGTGATGTAGAAAGCTATGCAGATGTTGAACAGCTCACCCGGAGACTGAAGGCAGAGGACATTCAGAAATCGTATCTCACTCAAAACAGCATGGGTAGTTTTTTTTTTTGTGTGTGGAAGCACCAGAGACACCAAAAGTGATTTTTTCATAATATGGGCTTTAAATTGAGCTGAGGGGAGGCCCATTTCTACAGCTAGTATGGACAACAGGAGTGTTAACAATGAGTGTTCATATGGCATGGAAATATAGAAAGACTTTGAATATTGTACTTTGGGTATAAATTGTTTACATTATTTAAGCTGTATGTATTTTGGTGCCAGGGACAACGGAGGCTGCTTTATTAGCATACAATCCATGTGGCAAGTCATCCCAAGACACACACACACACACACACACACACACACACACACACACACACACAGTAAGTAAAGACAGAAATACTTACAGAGCTGCTTTACCCCAAACATCTCTTCATCCCACCACACACAAACCTCATTATGATATTGTAAATGAGTTCTCTGGTTTCCTGAAGCCAATCTACAGATGTTATTTTCACCTCCATGTAAAAGACTCCACTGTAATTATACATTGTATTGTTTACCCACCTGCCCTGTGAATACACCTCAGAAGGTTGCACAAATCAGACATTGTTTATCTCAAACACACACACGCACACACACACACAAACGCACACACATACTTTGACAGGTTTATGATTAGGCTACACCCCTGGACACAAATGTGTGCAAATAAACATACTGGGAGAAAGCTACAGGTGTGATTCTTTCAGAGCATAGCAGCCCATAGATATGTTTAATACATGACAACATGTCTTGCTCATATCTATGCCACTAGCCTCTGGAAACACACAGCCACATGCTAATAAGAAGTGGCTTTAGAATATAAGGGGAAATGGCTCTCACTACACTACAAATCTGCTTTGTTCAATTAAGGCAGGACTGAACAGCTCATGTTAACAAACTGTCAGGTCAGCAAGATTTAATTCCCCTAAACCTTACACACACACACGCACGCACACACACACACAGAGGTGACTCCCTGTTAGCCTGCCCATCATGCTGCACAAAGGCCTGAACATCAGCAAGGGAGTGCAGACACACCAATGAATGTACATGCTACAGAGTGATCATCCACAATACATTAGCTCTAAAAGATGCTGAATGTGATGGTGCATGATGGGAACACATGCATTCCCAAGGCCAAAATGAGAAGCTTTGATGTTAGGTTTGGTGTGTTTTTTTTCTAGCTCTGTTGTACAGCAATTACACAGTATCATGTTGACAAAAATGATTCTGGTTAACAGAAAATATCTATGGAAAGAATCACAGTGTGTCATGCTGCTCTATACACACAATGGCTATAGTTAAGATTAGTAAACTCCATAGTAACTCAGATGCCATGCTTTTTTTTCTCTTGACAGAGAGGATAAACCAGCTGAAACGTCTTCCATGTTGCTGTGAACTTTTGAACAAAACAGCGTAAGAGAACAATTGGCCTGTAGTCACTGTCTTCACATCCCTGTTGGGTACCACTCACACACACACACACACAAACACACAAACAGGATTGAATCCACAAACGCACATGTGCACCCTTGTAATTCCAAATGGAGTTCTTGGCTCTTTGCAGTATCTCAGCAACCGTTATCTCTGCATCCACATGTTCTCTGGCTCTTTCGCTCTCGGATCATTGGCTGTCTGTCAAGTGATACCAAACCCAGTGATCACACACACACACACACACACATGCACACACAAAGATGAAGGGATCAGAGATTGCTGGAATTCTTGTTAATCTTCAGCTGTAGTCAGTCCATTTGGTCTGGTGGTGACTGATGGTGTAAGTGGCTGGGTGGACTGTGAACAGTTGGGTGTCTGCATTTGTCAGTCAGAGTGTAAACCTCCCTCAGACTGGCTTTTGATTGACTGATAAAACAAAGGGCAGCAAATTCTCCTTCAGTAAATGAATATCTGACTGGCATACCCATCAAGAGGGTCTACTGAATGGTAGGGGTTAATAGTTTTTTTTTAACTGACTAGAGAAATATTGGCTGCAATGTTTATACACTTAAAACAGCGATGCACCGCATCACACATTAACTGCATCAAGGTTGGGTTTGGACATACAGTGAGGGAAATAAGTATTTGAAACTATTTTGCAAGTTCTCCCAGAAGAAATCATGGAGGGGTCTTAAATTGTCATTGTAGGTGCAAGTCCACTGTGACATAATCTAAAAAACAAAAAATCACAATGTATGATTTTTTAACTATTTATTTGTATGATACATCTGCAAATAAGTATTTGAACACCTGTCTATCAGCTACAATTCTGACCCTCAAAGACCTGTTAGTCTGCCTTCAAAATGTCCACCTCCACTACATTTATTATCCTAAATTAGATGTACCTGTTTGAGGTCGTTAGCTGTATAAAGACACCTGTCCACCCTATACAATCAGTAATAATCCAACTACTAACATGGCCAAGAGCAAAGAGCTGTCCAAAGACACAAGAGACAAAATTGTACACCTCCACAAGATTGGAAAGGGCTACGGGGAAATTGCCAAGCAGCTTGGTGAAAAAAGGTCCACTGTTGGAGCAATCATTAGAAAAGGGAAGAAGCTAAACATGACTGTCAATCTCCCTCGGACTGGGGCTCCATGCAAGATCTCACCTTGTGGGGTCTCAATGATCCTAAGAAAGGTAAGAAATCAGCCCAGAACTACATGGGAGGAGCTGGTCAATGACCTGAAAAGAGCTGGGACCACCGTTTCCAAGGTTACTGTTGGTAATACACTAAGACTTGATGGTTTGAAATCATGCATGGCACGGAAGGTTCCCCTGCTTAAACCAGCACATGTCAAGGCCCCATTTGGATGATCCAGAGGAGTCATGGGAGAAAGTCATGTGGTCAGATGAGACCAAAATAGAACGTTTTGGTCATAATTCCACTAACCGTGTTTGGAGGAAGAAGAATGATGAGTACCATCCCAAGAACACCATCCCTACTGTGAAGCATGGGGGTGGCATCATGCTTTGGGGGTGTTTTTCTGCACATGGGACAGGGGACTGCACTGTATTAAGGAGAGGATGAACGGTACCATGTATTGCGAGATTTTGAGGTACAACCTCCTTCCCTCAGTTAGAGCACTGAAGACGGGTCGAGGCTGGGTCTTCCAACATGACAATGACCCAAAGCACACAGCCAGGATAACCAAGGAGTGGCTCTGTAAGACACATATCAAGGTTCTGGCATGGCCTAGCCAGTTTCAAGACCTAAACCCAATAGAGAATCTTTGGAGGGAGCTCAAACTCTGTGTTTCTCAGCGACAGTCCAGGAACCTGACTGATGAGAAGATCTGTGTGGAGGAGTGGGCCAAAATCCCTTCTGCAGTGTGTACAAACCTGGTGAAAATCTACAGGAAACGTTTGACCTCTGTAATTGCAATCAAATGATGTACCAAATATTAACATTGATTTTCTCAGGTGTTCAAATACTTATTTGCAGCTGTATCATACAAATAAATAGTTAAAAAAATCATACATTGTGGTTTCTGTTTTTTTTTTTTTTTAGATTATATATCACAGTGGACATGCACCTACAATGACAATTTCAGACCCCTCAATGAAGTGGGAGAACTTGCAAAATAGCAGGTTGTTCAAATACTTATTTTCCTCACTGTATAAACAGAATGCCGGTCGCGTTTTGGTTGGATTTGGTTAATACTCTCGTTCAGACAGAAATATGCAGACCGAGCCGCATCCCAAGCTCTGGTTCCACCTGCTACTAATGTCATCCTCGAATATTGACATTTAAAAGTCTAGACCCCAAATATAAGACAACCCCACATTTTCAGACGCCAATACAGTATTCTGCAGTCAGAAAACCAACCGTTCATGATTACAGACACTTAAAGATGACAGTGACAGCATCCAACAGCTGATCTGGAAGGGATAGTGAGGGGCAATCTCTGTTTGTTTGTCCGATCAAGAAACAAGAGGCTGCCATCTTGTCCATGTGGGAACAACACAATAACAACTTGGAAGCCTGTGTGAATGTCTGTCCAATATTGAGTGTCTTGGCTGCATTGTGTGTGATGACCATGCCAGTAAGCCGGATGGGGAAAGCCGAAATAGCGCAGATCAGGAAAGGCTTTGACATGATGATCTCATGGCATATACAGGACACACACACACACACACCCACACACACACAGAAACAATGCAGAATAGAATAGAAGCCAAAATGACAAGCTTTGATTGTAAAGCCAACTTTGCCGGTAACTTTCTGATTCTCCTCAAACCACTGATCATGGATGAAACCGTAAAAGACACACCTACCATACAAAGTGTATACAAATGATTAACTAAATTTGAAGTAGATACATGAATATTGATAGGCGAATGTAACCTCTCCAGACGTACAAAAAAGCCTCTTGGCAGTATATCCTAAACCCAACAGGAAGTCAGCCTTTTGAATAACTGTGAATATGCTTTCTCTCGTCATTTCCTAGCGCTGTACTTTAACAAACTCCTCCCACAGATTTATCCCAATTAACTTCAACATTTTTATGCAATCTACAGACCTTAACTATGAAAAGTTTTTTCAAGTTTGAGTTTTTGTCCAACAGCGGGGCTGTGGCATGGCTGCCATTGTCATCAACTGTAAGTGATCTAACTGTAGTCTATATCCTCGACCTTCCACTTCCAGGAATGCCCCGTTGCCGCTGGAAATTCCACAGTATGTCCTTCTGCTCAACCGGATGGCCGTTACCTTCCCCTGTCTTTGTGTCGGAATCTTTTTAACTCCGGTGGATTCATGAGGACTATGGTTAACTGCTCCCCATCTCTGCAGGGTAAATCCAGACAGCTTGCTAGACCCAATCTCCCGGTCTGATCTGAATTTTCTGTTTCACAACTAAATAAACTTTTGAACATACAAGATTCAGCAAAACAAGTTTTTTCCCGAGGCTCTGTCCAAGACAATTGTGATTGGTTTAAAGACATCTCAATAAACCAGAGCATGTTCTTCTCCAATCCATCCAATCTCCAATCCAATGCTGTGTGGACTGGCCAGACCACAGCACTGTGGAGGAAGGTTTGGCAATGCAAGACTAATCTAATTGTGACAGAAAAAGGTGTGCGTATGTAAAGTTTTGGGCCATACACCCATAAGAATGAGCAGAAAGAAACTAAAAATACAGTACAGGGTCCTGTAAAGTTAGGTACAATGTATCTGTGTTTGTCACGTTTGCAGGAGCAAACCTTTCACATCAGCAGTAGTCATTTTACTCATTGTTCACGTAAAAAATATTGATTGGAGCAGCTTCAAAGTTTTCTACAGCTCAGGTTTAACAACAAAGTGATACAAGCACCAATGTGACCTTGCGATAATCCAGTAAAAGAGAAGGTCTAGAAATCTAATTAACAGTGAGACAGTATATCTTTGAGAGAGCAAGTAATAATAGTAGAGGAGATTGTATGATTCAGAAGGATTATAGGTACTTCTTTAAAAATGAGATATCCGGTGAGAGAAGTTGGAGTTATATTAGTTGTTGAAATGTTGGACAAAAAAAACTTGGCATGCATAAATTCAGCAGAAAAAAGAAACAAATAGTCCGGTCAAGTGATAAAGTCAGAAACAGAGATATGGACACAAAGTCGTCACGCATTCAAAAGACTGAAATATAAGTGCAAACAAAATGAGATGCAAATAGGGAGGCAAAACAACAGATGAAAGGACTGAGAAGAACACATTGGACCAAATAACTACCTTCAATCTCAAAAACTTTCTCTGTACACCAAAACTTTATCACCAATGTCAGACAAAGAGACAGCAAAAAGGACATTATTCACAGAAACACAACTTTATTGACAAACTTCCACCTTTCTTTATACAGGATAGAAAGACAAGCAAATATGGAGGAAAAAGAGTGCAAGGACATCCACCACCAACAACAACTTTGATGAAACTTTCTCAGCAGTTCTGATGTCTGTTTAGGCCTGTTTATTTGAGTGCCACAGGGGAAGGAAAAAAAGAACAGAAACTAAGATAGAAGCCCCTTCTCATCTCTTTGACTCGGTGGACCCTCACTACTCTCCATGTTTCGCTCCTGCTTGGCTCCTTTGTGTTGTTTTTGTCTTTCCTCTGTTCGGACATGCATTAAGGTAGCATGTAGTCTCACATTGCCAGAAGTTACACAACACATCAATACTGGGTTACACCACACATCAAAAATGCTCTGGGTTTTTTGCATTTCTTTAAAGGGCCCATGACATGGTGCTCTTTGGATCCTTTTATATAGGCCTTAGTGGTCCCCTTTGACAACACTGAAAATTCTGTGCAAATTCATAATATAATATGCAATATTTAAAATTAATACTTTTGAGACACCAATAACTCAATTAGTGCAAGTAGTGCTCATGTAGTGCAATTTCATGACTTTAATACTATTTTCTGCATATACAAACAATATTGATCTTTTCTGTGCATCTTGTCCCCCCCTCTTTTTCTTTTTATATTTTATTCCATGTTATATACCTCTTATGTATATTCCTCTTACGTACCTTGTAGTTTGTTGACACTGGAAAGGAGTTGCTTCAATCTCGGTGCACAGGTATGGCACATGTGTTTAATGAATCCCAAAATTCAGCCTTGGTGCAGAATTACAGCCAGTCCCACAATGAGCTTTCCTTAGTATGTGCCATTTCTGAGTCTGTAGCTTTTGAGGAGGGGGGGCAAGGTGGAGGTTGGGGGTGTGGCCTTAACCAACTGCCACTTTGCTCGTTTGAAAGCCATGATGTCTCTCTCTCTAATGGTTGGGCCAAATTCTCTGGGAGGGCAAAGCAGAGAAAGGGGAGGTAACCTGGCCCCTTATGGCAGGATTTCTGATCAGCCCATCTGAGCTTTCATTTTCTTAAAGGAAGAGCAGGATACCCAGGGCTCAGTTTACACATAACACCATTTCTAACCACTGGGGGACCACAGGCAGGCTGGGGGAACTCATATTAATGTTAGGACCTTTAAACCAATCACAAGCGCTAAGCCCCAGATGCAGCAACCGTGGCTCTGCAAAATAGTGTCTGGAAGGAACTTGTTTAGGTGGAATACTGGCACCCTGCAAAAGAAAACACCACAATATTAAATTAAGTTACCTGTTCACACAAATTAAGCTCAGCGCAGATTCCATCAGGAAGACTCAGCTCAGCGTTCACTTTTCAGTAAACCAAGCAGAAATTGATGATCCAATCACAACATGAAATCCTGCTTTAAATGTCTTTTCTCCCTGTTATCAGCTTTCTTTTCAGGCAAACAAGCGACCCTCCTACTCCCCTTGCACCTCTGGGCATCGTCAACCACGCAACCTGAGTTCCTTTCCGGCAGTCAGGTCCTCCGTTCGGTCTCCGAGTTCCCTCTTCACCATCACCAGTGTCTAGGCTCCACCAGGGGGGATATGTCTGGCTTTTTTTACCCCGTTAAAATATTTTCAACGATGGAGTGTGATCCCCAAACACTCTGTACATTTTGTCTAATGCACATGTACAAGAAATCTTTGCATATCTGCAAAAAATAAAAAAGTATCTCCTGATTGAAACACTGGTTTACTTAGGTTCGGGAGCGGGGTCATGCCTCAACCACACTTCTAATCACTGTCAGGCCTACATTAGACTACTTCCACAACCTTCCACTTCTAGGATTGCTCCTTTACCACCGGAAATTCTGCCATATGTCCTTCTTTTTGACAGGATGTCCGTTACTTCTGCTTTCTTTGTGTTGTAATGGAGAAAGGCAAAATGCACCCACACACACACACAGATGTAGACATGTCAATAACAAGTAGCAGCAGTGTTTGTGACTCTTCAAGGAGATGCCATAATGTGTTGTTCCACTCGCCTTCATTTTTTCATCTCCCTCCTTTTTTTCCTCCTGTAGAGTCTGACTGTGGCCCCCAGAGTGGATATGAAACCGTCAACAACTTGTCATGCACACACGCACACAGAAACACACTCACTTGCTTACTGACTTACTTACACAAACAGGTTCACATTCATCTTCCACATCAATACAGCCAACGCAACCAGAACAATACACACATACACCCAACATGCATGAAGTCACACACTCTCTCCCTCTGTGTTATGTTTTGATGTACTTCAACAATAAAGAACACTGTTTGGAACAATGTGTCTGTTAATTTAGCCTAGGAAGAGAGCACTCTGGTCAGCTTCGTAGCGGTTTCTGCAGATAGCAGCTTAGAGAACGTTGTGGTGCTCAGTCCTAACAATTGGGCTACTGTAATGCATCAAGTTGGTGGATTGCGGGTCAGATGGGGATGGTGTGGTTTATTTATGAATAGTTTATATATAAGTATATATATTTATGATATTGGTGTGGTTTATAATATGGTGGTGCAAATTAGACCTCATAACGGGTCATGCAGGTATTACAAAGCCAAGACGTGATGTGTTATATGTAGTGTTGCTCACACAGACACGCACACGCACACGCACGCACACACACAAACACACACACATCCATCAGGATGTATGGTACAATATTAGAAGAGGAACAAATCCCCAAAAAGGCCTTAGGTTTTGAGAAACCATGTTTTTTCATTTCACTTTCACTTAATTATGTCTAGTTTTTTTTTTTTTTTTTTTTTACATGGATGGTTGTACAAAAAATTACTTTACTGCAAAATTAGTTTTCTTTTGGTTGATGTTTAGATGATCATCACCTAAAAATAAAACAAGTGAAAATGTAGGCTTCTCTAAAAGGGACAGCAACTGCCTCATCACATCTCTAGAAATGTTTATCAGAATGTCACCAATTTTGGAATGGAGGTTCACAGACGGTCCTTGCATACAATAAAGCAAAGTTGTCATTAATGTGTTTGTCCATTTTTGAAATGTATACACTTAAACACGCATGAATTATAGGCGGAAATTAAACAGGAAATTAAAAACCCAAAAGGTCCCAGACCAATCACCAAAAGATCAAAGTGCGATTTGTGAAAAAAAAAAAAAAAATCTTAACTTGAACTTCTTCACTGCATTTGCAGGAATAATTTAATATTTTTTTCTAATTTAACTCGTCAATATGTTTTACTCTAATGGACTATCTTCAACTTCCTCAACACACAGGGTCTGCAATCATGCACAACAAAATAAAACATGCAAGAATAAAATCCACCTTCAGTACCATGGGTATCGTGCCACTCACCAGGCATGCCTAAACACTTATTTATGAACTTAACCCTGCAATGGAAAATATCACAATGAAATAGCACAGGGTGGTGTCAACATAAAAAGTCTACAGTGTAAGCCTATGCATCATACTCTACTTTTATGACAAACTTCCGTCGCTTTTTCTGCTTTCCTGTGCAAGGCGCATCTACGGCATGTTGGCGTCTCTTTTAGCCACATCTCCAGGCAGTGAAGGAGGCATCGGTCAGGCCTGGTCCATTTACTGAAATGAACAGTAGGCTGTTCAGCGTGCAGAGTGCATTCTGTTTCTGCCTTCTGTATGGTTCATGGCGCAGAAACCCCTTTCACTCTTAGCTGTTGACACTGTGTGGAGACAGTGATGAGCACTTTGCGTAGATTGTTTCCTGTGATGCCATGACACTTGAATTGGTGGAATTCCCTGAGGAGTATGGGACTGGTTGGAGTGTCAAAACTTGACAGGACCATGTGAGGCTTGAGATGTTGTTCGAACAGCAGGTCTTCTGTCTGGTGACAAGTTTGTCGTCTCCATATAGGATGTGCTTGTCATTATCCGATCCAATTTGACGGATTCTAACCATAAAATAATTCCGTTGATATCCAGCCTGCGCTCAATGTTGTTGTCCACGGAACCAAAAAATCGTTCACAAAAGACCTCTTGCCTTCCGATGATCTCCGTCACTCGGATGAGACACGTTCACTCCCTTGAAAAAGATTGGAAACTTTGTAATTCCTCCTTCAGGCATCTTGCGTTCACACCATCATATGCAAGAAGGACACCTCCAGGCTGGATAAATTGATCAGGCGGGCCGGTTCCATAAGGCTGGACTCACTGGTGACAGTGGCAGAGAGGACACTGGACAAACCTCTGGACATTATTGACATTGCCAGCCACCCCCTGCACACCGTCATCAGCACCCAGAGGAGCCTGTTCAGTGGAAGGCTGCTCCTTCCCAAGTGTCGGACTAGCAGACTCAAGAACTCCTTTGTCACTCATGCCATCAGACTTTACAGCTCCTCACTCGGGGGGAGGAGGAAATAGGGCAGAGAAGACAATACATTACATACATACATAACTTTTTGACACTTTTGACTATTATATTTATGGTTAATGTCCTTTTACATCCGAATGTTCCTTATTATTGTTATTATTAATATTATTATTACTGTTATTTTTGTTTTCTCTATACTGTTTTTTACTGTATTTCTTGCAAAAACTGATGCTGGAATTTCCTTGCGTGAGTCATCTAAGTCTAAGTCTAAGTTAGAAATCTGGTGCGGGCTAATGACGTGGCATAATGGGCTGTGTTCTCTCTCCCAGTGCTTGCCCTCTGCACAGAGAAGCTGCTGTCTTTTCAGCGCTTTGTGATTAACTTGAGAAAAAAAGCACTCATATCCCCTGACCTAACAACAAGCAAGATTTGGTGTTCAAAAAAGTCTTCTTCCAAAAATGAGTTTTAAAAGGAGAAGGGGTCGTCTAACAATCAGGGTTGTCTTATATTCAAGTCAATATGGTAAATACCAAAAGCAACTTAAATGCATTTTCAATTATGACACTGGTTGTAAGCCAAGTATACATCTTGTTATAATGTAATTGCAACAATTACAGACCTGAGCCCACAAAACACTTTATTCTATTAGGGTGACCTGATGAACACCTTGTCCTCCTCCTCCAGGCTATCTAAGTTTTATTGTGTGCTTCTTTCTTTCATGTAGTGCTTCCAGCACACAGCTTGTCTTAGCCAATGGTTTTTTATGATACTTTTTCATCAGAAAATTGCAACTAGGTTGTTTGGACAGTATGTATTACTTTGTTGAAAAGCAACCTCTTGTGGCTGTATGAATATAAATGACCTCTTGCTTTGATAGTATATAGTCACAAACAGTCATAAACCTGTTGGGGAGAATGTTCAAGTTAGATCTAAACAAGGAAACTAAAAAGTGTCTTTTACTAATTTATTTTTAACTAGAAAGGCATTATTTCCCTTGTTTTGGATAGGTTGAAACTATTTTGTTGTCAACATTCCTCTATACAGGCCTTAAAGTGGTTCCTTATTTGGTTTGAACACTCTAAAGGTGGGTTCAGACAGGATGCAAGGTGAATTTCAGATATGGTGTGGATTTAGCTTGCAGGGCAGCTGGATTCTCCTGATATCACTAGACCACGCAATAAAATCCATCTTGTCAGGCTTTAGGTAATGCATTTGTGTCTGAATAGCAGTGGAATAGTAGTAAAATGCACTATTTTTCTCTGTATAACCCACTATTTTAAAGTAAAATTAATTATAGGCTTTTTCAATTTATCTTGCCTTCATTGGCCAAAACTTCTCTGCTGCCTGTGTCCTCCCCTCTCCACCCATTTGAACCTCTCTCTCTTCCTTTCATCTCCCCTCACCTCCGCCATCTTTTGTGGATTCTCAGCTTGTCTCTTCTCTTGACCTATCTTTGCTCTTTTCTTTTACCCCCTCGTGTTCACCTGCCCTGTGGCTGTCTCAATTTTGTTATCTTTTATTCTTATCTCGTCCCATTGTCCTCCTCCTATTTAAGTGATTTAATCTGGGAGTGAGTCAGTCATATTTTCAGCACTGGATTCAGGCTCCTTTGCTTCATGGGACAGGGAAAATGTGGGTGTTAACAGTGGATGAGTAACAATACTTCAGTACAGCAACTATCGACATTCCCATCAGCAAGTAACCGACCTTCCATCTGCAACTCCATTGGCGCTGCTCAGATGTCAACAACAGAAGACTGTGGTTGTATTATTGAGAATCTCAGATGAATGTGTGTAAATGCATGAATTCAAAGCCTTCTTTATTAGATGAAAACACTCCTGGATAACTGAAAGTTTTGATTTTAAATGAGACGTTGTTTGGGGTTGATGTTGAGACACAGATAAAAAGGAAGGACGTGTGAAATGCCAAAGAAATTGAGATGGACCTTCAAAATACGTAACCACCAATACTTCAAACACATGGAGCAATTAAAGAAACAAAATGGGAACACTAGAGATAAAATGATCGTCAACTGATCTGAAGGCCCTGAGCCCAAGATAAATGTTGGAGATGGCCATATAAAACAAAAAAAGACAAATTAGGGACCTATGCCAACTTTTCAAGTCCCCAGCTGAGCAATAAAACAGACAGGAGGGAAAGGGAGAGAGAAAGGGGTTTGCATTGTGTCTCTGTTCATCTGGTCTCTCCATGCCCTTAGAGCATAATCTATAAACTTGTTTATGTATATTAAAAAAGTAAATAGCGTTTTATGTTTTTGTGTTTCATCGCTGTTTAAATCTAGGCTATAATATGCCATTTAAAACATACTGTATGTCCAGTTGTCGTTCTGTATTGGCACAATTCTGGAATATTAATTGCCATATTAGCCGTCTAAAAAAAAGTCTAGCATAAACCAAGCGACAACTTGTGGGCCTGAAAAGTGAAGGCAATGCAATATCCTAAACCTACATTCTATCTAATTTCCAGCATAGGGCGACTCCACTGGCTGCTAAAAGAAGACTTTTTATTTTATAGAAGCCTATGAGAAAATGACCCTATTTCAAACATTTTCCTAACATGTTTATGGTCTTGATTGCTAGTGTCAAGTTGTTTTTAATACAGCATGATGATCATTTATTTTAAAATTGATGATAAAGTAATGAATTGCTAAGCCATAAAAGAGACTTAGCAATGCTAACCATCATTTCAATAATAAATCAATAAAATTTTGGTCATCTAAAAATGTTTTGATCAGCGTTTGGTAGCGCTAGATTGCGTTAGCGGCTAACTTAAGGGAAACCTATTTGTAACCAGTACTGTGTACTGCTGTACATGCAGATGTCCGGCGCCAGTAATCATAATACGCTTTTCAAGGACTCAAAGTTGCTTATCCAAGCCAGTGTCTAGAGAAAGTGTTTACCCACTTGCAAAAGTTGTCAAATACTGACTTGTGTTAGCAGGTGGCAAATCAGCAAGTTTTTCTTCTTAGCGTTTAGCTTAGCAGAGCGTCAGTGAAACCATACATGACACCGGCTTAACTGCGTCTTCTAGGTTTGTCAAATGAAGCTTCACAAACCAATGTCTTTATTTTCTGAGCTCACAAGATGGCGCTCTGTTCAACAAAGTGGCGCCAAAATACAAACTGTTGGCTTCAAAACAGCAGTCCATAAACCAATGGGTGACATCACTGATGCCATAGGCGTTGTTTTTACAGTCTTTGGTGTAAACTCTGACACCGACACCAGAACATCTGCAACTACGTCTACAGTATTGTTTATGCAGTTGCCATGTATGACAAAGGGGACTATTATTTAAGAAGCAGGGAGACATGTACTGTACAATGGTAACTAAATGTAAAAATGTAATGCTTTAATATGTAGTTTTTGTCAACCCCATGAGGAATTCTAAGTAATGACAACATTACTGTCTTTGCTTCCACATGAAGCAGGCCTTCAGTGATCAAGCACCACCCCCACCCCTCCTCCACGCAGTTGCTTGTAGCCAAGAAGGACAAAGAGGATTCAAAAACAAACCTCTTCAAAAGATGTAAATATCGTTACTCAAGCTACTGCGTGTGAAAGTTGGTGGACTACACCATTTTTTAAAACATAGCCATAATGGGAAATACAGAGAGAGTTGTGTTGAGCTGACTTAATTAGCTTTGAATCAACTCATTTGGCAATGGCTTAACGGACGTCCATTAATATAAAGTAGTCACACAGAATAGCTTTGATTAAATTTGTTTTCCAATGGAGATATATAGCAAATTGTTTGAAGATACTTTTACCTCCAACTTCATCAGAACACAGTTTTTTTGTCATTTTGTTGTCTTATTTTAGGTTTATTGGATAGTGAGCAACAAATGATCCAATTGATTTATTCTGGAAACTGTGATTAGAGAAATGGATTATTGGCTGGATTTTTGGGCGCATATGAAATTGGACATGCATTGTTGGCTGTTACAATGTATTTGGTGAAAGAAATATGGACTTTGGAGAATCCAGGGCATGGTGTTTACTCTTGCAGCACATCGACAACTTTGTAATTTATAAAGCCAATTAGATTTACCCGACATCACAACTCCCACCGGCTCCAATACATTTCCTACGTGTCCCCAAACCCATTGTAACTACATCTTATAAATGTTAGTTTTTTTTCTGTAGGACTCTGTGGCTGCCATAAAAGTTACAAAGGTAATTTATAAATGGCTGAAGGAATCATTTCACCGTGTTACCTCTTGCCCTCTGCCTGTTTTTGGAGCCTCCTAGCTGTGTTGCTTGTGACAAATTGGGTGATGTACTCAACAATATGGAACTGGATCGGCCATGTGCTGAGGACGGACAGAACGGACGACTGTGCTGTGGCCCTCGGGTGGACACCTGAAGGAAGAAGGAAAAGAGGCCGTCCAAAAACAACTTGGCAGCGAATGGTGGAACTGGAACGTAACGGTGCAGGCTGGAACACGTGGAACACAGCACGACGTGCAGCTGCAAACCGAACCCAGTGGAGGAGTGATGTCCAAGCCTTGTGTGCCTCCTGGCACGGAGAGAATTAACTACTAACTCAACAATAATCCCTTGTGCTTATTTACATTTTTCCATATTTATTTTATACACTGCTCTAGTTATTTTATATGGTATTTATTAGGGATGAGCGAGTACAACATTATCTGTATCTGTATCTGTTTACCACATGAATTATCTGTATCTGTACTCGGAAGTGGGCGGGATTTATCCCGGACGTGGGCGGATTTAACCCAGAAGTGGGTCAGGTTGTCTTGAAATGGGCAGGGCTTTAACCAGTATGTTATTTTAAGCATGCAATTGATATGGGTTGATCATACATTGTTATATTTATTGCTGATTAGAAAACTATTTACATGACAGCATCAGCATTGAGCTTCAGATCATAATTTTGATCATGGCAACAAACAAACTATATACAGAAAAAGTTTTGCAACAACAAATACAACACATGCAGTTGCAATTATTAAGTAAAATGTAATGAACAAGAGTTTTCAAGTAATGAACAAGAGAACTTTTATTTTTTTTATGATCAATGTGATCATTTAGTATTTATTTTTTTGGTTATTCTTTTAATTTTTTTATTTCCACACCAGGTATGAGTGTCTGTGAGTGAGTAAGAGATACAGAGAAAGAGAGAGAGAGGGGGGTGGGGGGGACTGTGTTCTACGGATCAAATAGGCCAATGCTGTTTTTCAGATCTGCATTGACTTTAATGACGACCAGTTGTTCCACATGGCTAGGGTCTAAGTTTGCACGCTTTGGACTGACCACATTTCCAGCTGTGCTAAAAACACGCTCAGACTGGACACTTGTAGGTGGACAGCTGAGATGCCGCAGTGCCAAGCGTGTAAGATTGGGCCAGCACTGGAGCTTGCTTGACCAGTATTTCACTGGGTCATCGGTAAGGCTGATGTCCCCATCTGCCAGGTAGGCCTCCACATCACCTGATGGTGAATATGTCCTCATTGGAATAGTCCATTTCTTTTTCTGCAGGAAAGACAAGACTGAATGGCTGCTGGTGGCAGATGTCTCTTCTGTGTCTTTTGCAGGTGTAGCCACATGGTCACAGAGCTCCATCCTGAGGAGTAATGTCCTCTTCACTGCCTCCACATCAACATTGTTTGGAAAACAGCTGGCCTTATATCTGGGGTCAAGGAGAGTGGCAAGCAGAAATGTGGAGTTTGCAAAAATTGGTTAAAAACGCCATCCTAGTTCTTTGCTCAGATTGGCTGCCAGTTTCTTTGCTGCTGTGCCTAATCTTTCCCTGGACTCAGCCGCAACATCTTGGCCCAGCCCCACTGTGGCATCCTGATGATCATCTCCAGCCATGAACTGATCTGATTCATCCTCAGATTCCTCACCAGCATGCAGTGACCTGATGATGGTGCAAAGGCCATGCAGGAGGGGGATGACCTCAGTGATGGAGGCGCTGTGTTTTGAGAGCGCCCGTGTGACCTACTCAAAAGGACTAAGAACAGTGAGCATGTCTCATTGCTAACCCCCACTCATTTGGATAGATGATTGTTGGAGCTTTACCCATGTTAGACTCCTGTGTCATAATCTACACAGACCTGCGCTGCTCCACCAGCCGCTGGAGCATGTAGAACGTATAGTTCCACCTTGTTTTTACATCTGTAATGAGCGTGTGCTGGGGGAGGTTCAACTGTGTTTGTAGCTCATGTAGTCTGTTGCTGGCTTTGCTTGAGCATGGCCAGATATCCTCCTGGCTTTGGAGAGAAGGGATGTCACAATCCTGTCCTTCTCCAGTGCTTTGATCACCACCAAGTGAAGCGTATGGGACAGGCAACGGATGTGCCCATATTCAGCAGTCAAAGCTTTTACCATGTTCGCTGCATTATCTGAAACAACAAACCGTATTGTGACAGACTGACCAACAGACTTTTCCCACTCTCTCATCTTTTCCTTAAGGCAGCACAGAATGTTGTTTGATGTGTGCTCAATGTCCAGAACACCAATATTTAGCAGCCCTGCTTTCCTCTGTACTGAAGCTTCCCCTACACGTTGACACCAGTGCCCAGTAAGACAGAGATATGCATGTGCGTTGTGATTGCTGGTCCAGAGATCTGTAGTGAGGTTGATGACAACTCTTTCAGCTGCATTAAGTGACTGGACCATCTCCCCTCTCATTGCCTCATACAGCTCAGGCACTACAGTTCGACTGAAATAGTGCCTCGATGGGATCTCATACTTGGGCTCTAAAAAGCCATCAAGTGTCTTGAAGCCTCTCCTCTCCACCACAGAGAAAGGTTCAAGTTTTACCAATCATCTCTGTAATTTGTTTTGACCGGGGATGGTTTGCTGAGAACCTCTGCTTTGCTGCAAATGCAGTGAGTATTGGTGAAGAGGAAGATGAATGTGAGCCCTTAGCAGCACCCAGCTGAACACCAGTGACCCAAGAAGGAAGAGGAGAGGAGGAGGAGGTGGCTGATACAGTGGGCTTTCTCATGTGATGAACATATAGCAGATGGTTATGTAGAGATGTTGTGTTGTAATGTTTTGCATCTCTACCTCTGCTTAGCTTGGACTTGGAGGGATCATTTTCAGAAACAGTGAAAAAGTTCCATACTGCAGAAGGACCTCCATCCCCAGATGCAATATTGGTCTACTGCCACTGTTTTCATTGTCACTGATTTGAGCCTCACTGTCCTTCAAGGTTAAGAAAACTCTGACCTGTGGTGCAGTGTCAGCTGAAGCACTCACTGTATCGCTCATTATTCTGTATCACTGATCATGGGGGGGGGGGGGTTGAATGTGTGTGTTTGTATCTTAATTTGTAATATTGTTTATTTATACCACAACTCCCTTTTTATAAAATACAGCAAGAAAGTTTCAGACACTCAAAAAACTGGTTTGAGCCAGCAGGCGGTTAAAAAAATAAAAAATAACAAAAAACTCCGACAGGCAGAGACTCAACGCGAGTCGCAGTCTACCAAGCACTATGTCTGAACAAACCCCAGAAATCTACTGGTTACTAAGTTTGTAATAGTTCGAACCAAAGTAAAAAACAAACCTGAAGCTGAAGAAACCCTAAATGTTAACGGAAAATACCCGCGACCCTGAGTGACTGAGGGAGTGGTAGACAGCTGCTCACTTCTCCGTGTTCTGTGTGAGAATGAGCACTGAGCAGAGCCGGCTGGACACAACAAAAGAAGGGGGAGGGGCGCTGTGACTAGCGCTGTGACTAGCCTATCACAAAACGCAGATATTTTCCGCCACCCAATGAGGAGTTTTATTCAATCCGAGTACAGATATTGACTTGCATTACTCGTATAATACTTGTACTCGGCAAAAGTGCTTTATCCGGCTCATCCCTAGTATTTATGTCACACACACACACACACACACACACACACCAACTGTTTAGTTTCAGTTAGATTTTTTAAGTTGCAGGTTTGAACAGTTGTTTTTATGGAAGCCTATTTCCGCCAGTGAACAATAAAACATTTGATGAAAACGTGTGCTTGATAATAAAAATATATCCTTGGTAAATCTAAATTATGAGATAGAAAATTATAATTATGAGATAAAAAGTCATAATTATGAGATAAGATTTGCACATGTGCCAGTCACACTGGCGCTGTCTTCAACTGGAGACGTTAGAACCTAGTTATAAGAGAATCTTTCAAAGGTCCCTGGCTTCACCCTTCTGGCCTATCCATTCAAGCAACATGCAATCCTAGCCTGGACACATAGTTCTTTAATCAAGAGCTGGTAAGTGTTATTACAGCTACAATAACCTAAATTACTAATTAGATTAGATTAGATAATACTTTATTCATCCTACAATGGGGAAATTCCCTTACAGCAGCAGTTTTCTACAGTAAAAAAACACCAACAAGCAAACAGGCAAACAACAGACAATGTGGTGTGACAAAGTACTGAATGAATGTAAAGTGGCCTTATATAAAAGGTATTGTTAAGTAAAGTTAGGTGGCCATACTACAAAGAATATTGCAATATAAGTGAATAAGTGACGTGAAACTAAATTAAATATAATTGATATTTTTAATGTTAACATTTTCGGCTTATTCTGACGGCCCATTTTTTTGTGACAAAAATAAATAAATAAATAAACGGGTCAATTTGACCCAAGGACAACATGAGGGTTAAGCACATTCTAATGCAATAATGTTACCTATTTTATACAGTAATGTTATGTGCCATACCGTTATTTTCAGTTGCAAGCGCCTCGTTTGCGTATGCCAATGTGGCACAGCTAGCATGGGTAGCATTAATAATTGCATTGATATTTCAGCTAACGTTACTTGCCGAGTCTAGAAGCACGTACAGGTGCTTGATAATGCGGGCATGAGTAACGTTGATGTTACGCAAAAAACAACCACATAGACAGTGAATCTGTTACGTCAATATGTCTCAAGACTGTTCGGTTCCAACTCAACCGACGTTCAGCAACGTATATCATTTCACTCTCCTTCTATTCCTCACACTATTGTTACCATGTTTTGTACATTAAATTACAGTTTTTGGTCATGGCATACGATATGTAAAACGGACAGTTAGACATCTAATGTCACTAATCTACGTTACAGTAGTTTAAGATTGACAGCCATCTATTTTAATACAGAAATTACACATAAGTTAACTGTTGCCATTTAATATGCATTGTATTGTTCTTATCATCTTTGCCGTATCAAAACAAAATACTACACTTAAGAATTATAGATCCTTTCCATCTTTGGTGTTTGTTTCAGTTACTAGGTTTAGTTTTTAATAACACCAGTATACAAGTAAAGCTTTACTTGTATACTGGTGAATGATAACATAAAAATCAAGTCGGTTGTCTGAAACATGTTTAGTGTTGGAGATAAATCAACAAACAACAAATGTACAGTTGTGTTCACAGTAATAACTGTTTAAAAAAATATGAATAATGCTCAAAATCTGTTTAATTCCATAATATGAATGTATTGGAGACACTGCACATTCAATTCCAAATCAAAACATGACCAAAATGTATCAAGTTTGTGTTCTAACTTTACAGAAAGTAAAGAAAAGAGAATGTCAGGCTGTATTTTCATTTTTCTTTACAAACTCAAACATTTACTGCATAAACTGAAAATGTCTCAAGGGTTTGCTTTACTTTAAATCACTGCACTAATATCAGTTGCATAACCATTATTTCTGTGAACTGCTTTGCATCTGTGTAGCATGGGGTTGACTAACTTATGGCACCTGTGAACAGGTATTCTACCCCACGATTGAACTACATTCCACAGTTCCTCTGCATTACTGTTTTTTTTCACAGAAACAGTATTTTGATCACCCAACAAGTCTTCTATTGGATTGAGGTCCGGGGATTGGGCTGGCTGCTCCATAATATCAATCTTGTTCATGTGTAACCAAGACTTTGCTCGCTTACTGGTGTGTTTTGGGTCATTGTCTTGTTGAAATTTCAAAGGCATTTCCTCTTCAGCATAAGGCAACATGACATCTTCAAGTATTTTGATGTATTGAAACTTATCCATGATCCCTGGTATGTGATAAATAGGTCCAACACCACAATATGAGAAACATCCCCATAACATAAATTTTGCACCACCATGCTTTATTGTCTTCACAGTGTACTGTGGCTTGAATTCAGCACATTGGTTGTTGTCAGACAAACTTCTCTGCGGCCCATAGACCCAAAAAGAACAATTTTGCTCTCATCAGTCCACAGAATATTGCGCCATTTTTCCTTTGACCAGTCAAAGTGTCCTTTCAGGCTTTGGATGCAATTTCAATTTAAAATTTTATAACTAATGTTTTCCACTCTCCAATAACATATAACTCTGTATGCAGCTCTATTGATATCGGTAATTGTGCATGCGTGTAGGCTATTAGCTTTAAAATGCATCGTTTCAATCATCCCAAGTCAACAGTAGTCAGCATAAAGGGAGGAGACAGGACCCAGCAAAAAACGCAGGAAATATAATCCTAAATTAAAGTTAGGTTTCACCTGGTCGGCGTCTGAGGCTGCACCTCTGCAATGTGACAGAGAGTGGGAGCAATGCCGATCACGCGTTTGTGATTGTCTGTGGAGAGTTTCCCCAGATCTCCACTAAGACTATAAAAATCCTAATCCCCTTCACCTCCACCTATTTGTGTGAGTGTGGGTTTTCCACACTGACCCTAATTAAAAAAAATACAAATCAAGGCTGCAGGTGGATTATTTCTCTATGCAGTGCCGCCCAGCATTGAACACCTCTGCGCATCAAGCCACTGTTTGTGTCATTGTTCCCACTGGCAGACTGGCTCAAATATTCTGAGTGCAGCCCAGAATGTATTTTGAAAAGTTATATGTCAATAGTTCAGGTTTACGTGCTATGCTGTCAACATGCTTCGGCAGATTTGTTACGTTTGTGCTCCGTGTAAATCTGCCTTAGTTTTTGTTTTCTACCTCTGATGTACAGCACTGACCTAAACTTTGTCTCATTCAAGGACCCAAACGGGTTTCTGTATCTGTCAGAAGGTCTGAGATCTACCGTATCAGCAGAGCAAAAGACTCAAAAAGGTTTAATTTTGACAAATCACACATAAACATTAAAAACCAAAGTTTGGAAGAACTTTGTAAATATCTGATGCTGTATATGCAGTTTATTTGTATAATTAATGCATGACCTTAGAAGTTAATAAATATTTCTTCCTTTTAGATTGATACCAGTGTCATACACCTCATGCCAGATGACCAACTAAAAGAGTATCTTCCATCTATGGTGATCGACTGGCTCTTTTTGGATACTGCAGACAGAAGGAAAAAGAACCTTGCCGTTGCAAGTTAAAGATCTTTGAGCGACTTAGAGGAAAGCACTCGAAAAACAAATGTGATCATATGCCCAAGAGAGAGCGTACAACCCCTCCAAAGAATGCTAAAAAGAATCAGAGAAAAATGAGATGGGATGGATGCATTTCAGATAATAGGAATGTGTGCAAGTACGCACCAAAAAGGGTGGGGGAACCAGAAAAGAGAGTGTCCCAAAGGACAGTAAAAAACAGAACTTGATGGAAAAGCTGCACAGTTGTTTTTTTTCAGGTGGAAAAAATTCAAAGGGAAGCCTTACTGATTTTGACATTGACTTAACTGACTTTCAGCAGAACTCGTTAGAGGATAGTGTCACAGTCGGGGAACAGTATGAAAAGACAAAGTTACGTCTTACTTACGTTTCTATTTCACAACTAAGAAGAGAGACATTGATAGTAACATAAATCTGGAGGAAGAAATCAGCACAAGAAGGTGAAAAGACACATGACATATCTACTGCCACTTTCCAGACTTTTGCAACTGACACGTCGGAGATAAATACTTCAGATGTAATTTTGTTGGAAGTGATACAGTATTTGCAAATGCAAGCAGTGAGAGTGTTTCACTTCTTTACACCACAGTCGACCCAACTGATGCATCTAGTTTGCCAGAACATGAAACATTATTTA
This sequence comes from Etheostoma perlongum, assembly GCA_026937815.1. Classification (NCBI taxonomy): domain Eukaryota; kingdom Metazoa; phylum Chordata; class Actinopteri; order Perciformes; family Percidae; genus Etheostoma; species Etheostoma perlongum. The sequence continues at coordinate 1,251,154 of CM049380.1, forward strand.
TGGGATGGAGTACTCCAGTCTTGGTGATACCTTGCCTTTGTCTTAGGAACACCCCGTGCCACCTTCCATGGATTTGTTGCAGGAACAAGCCAGTCCGAGAAAAGGAGTGAAGAAAATGATTGTTGTTTATCATGGCAAGATTCTAAGAGAACTTATTCAAGTGTTTTCTGAGGAAAGCATCATGGAGGACATTTACTTTCAAGTTATGGGATGTACTGTCAGCATTTTGGAATTACCGCTATGAGCAGTGCACAAGTGGGAAATGGCTTCAAAGTGCCATACCTACGTCATGATTTTAGGAAACAAGAATAGGAAAGTGTAGGTCGAATAATCCCACTTGGCTGACAAAAAGAGTAGTACCTTCCTGTAAAACCAGCACCTGTACGTCTGGAGCAAAATGTTTTGGGCTTTGTTGAGCGTGATCTTGTGGACAGCTTTTTCAAGTATGTGTCAGAGTCTGAGCGAGTGATCTTTGAATCTTATCGTTCAGATTTTGTTGTTGACCAAGAAGAATTATTGGAAATCATGGATAATCACAATTGCCAGAGGAAAATAACATTGTGCAAAATCTTGAAGGAGCTTGCTCACCAAATACTGATCAAGAGCTGATTCTTTAGTCCCTATGTTTGTTTTTGCCTAGCACGTCTCCTTGGATTAGGGAGACACCAATAACATGTTTGAAGCTGTCGCCGTGGTCCTACTACACGTCCTGCGATGCCCTGTTACGCCTTGCACCATGTCCTGCTGTGCCCTGTAACGCCGTGCAGTGCCCTGCTATGCCATGAACTACTACAAATTACTATTTCTTGTCACTGTTACAATATCTTTTATTGTTATTGCCACTATTCATTACAACCCCAACCGGCCCCGTCAGACACAGCCTACCAAGAGCCTGGGTCTGTCCGAGGTTTCTTCCTAAAAGGAAGTTTTTCCTTGCCACTGTTGCACTAAATGCTTGCTCTTTTGGGAATTAGTAGAATTGTTGGGTCCTTAAATCCATAAATTATAGTGTGTTCTAGACCTACTCTATCTGTAAAGGGTCTTGAGATAACTCTCGTTATGAATTGATACTATGAATAAAACTGAATTGAATTTTGCGATTGAACAGTGGAGCAACACACTTGCACCTATTAGATCAGAGCTGAAAGGAACCTACACCTGACATCACTAAAGATGGTCAGTTACTTACCTCAGTACCAAGAATGCCCAGGAGAAACAAATTGTCAAGTGTGTCAGTACATACCTTGGAGAGTCAGACACTCGGCACCTATCCTCAGATTTTGCACTGGATCAGACTTACAGGAAAGAGCATCACTGTCAGCTTCATACAAGTTCAGGGAGTTCAGAGAAGACGTGTTGCTCATTCATGTGGCTGTTACCTGCATGTTGCCAGTCAGTAATGAAAACTACCCAGATTTTTGACATTATAATAATAAAGTCTTAGAAAGCAGTGTGTGGGTAATGGACATAGTCTAAAATGCAGCCAACAGAAACCGGACTGCCATCAGAGGTTGATGTTTAGGCTTTGTAGGTTTTTCTCAGATGTTTGCCTTACTTACTGTGTGATGGAAGTACTACATCTATCTTTTTGACATTACTGAGTGCCACATTTGCTATTCATCAAACCTCCATAACGCACACACAACAACCAGCCCCACTGTTTTTTGAGAAAACACCACTATACATCAGGTTCACTCTATAATTTTGTCGATATTATGTTGTGAGCTGCACAGAAGGGTTCCAAGTGCTGTTGCAAATAAACTAAGGCTGACCACATATTTTTCCCATATTTATAATAACAGGGTATGCCATTAACGTTTTACATTTACAATTTTCTTGATACAAATTTCATTTTACCCACAATATCTTCATTTACAATATTTTTTTGTTCATAAAAACAAGTAGATCATTTTCACATTATTGGTCTGATGTTGCTACCATATATGTAATTTATTTTAATTTCACACAGCAAGCACTATTTTACTTTATTCAGGTGCTCCTATTGTTACCAAAAGACAACTGGACATGTTCAACCACTCCATACGCCAATACATGGCGTAGATTAAATTACAGTTAACATGAAGTCATATACAGTTTTGTATGACGTAATTGTTTAAATATGTGAATAAAAAATTCAGTTAATACATTTGTGGATCTTGCATTTTTAATCTGTTCTTACAAATAGTCAGTGTAAGGACAAAGTAATTTGTTGTGTGTATATATAGTATTCTGCTAGAAAGAATTGGAAATATTTAGTATCTTTAATGTTTGTAATAGCTACCATTGTACCTGCATTCAGCACAGGTGAAAACACAGTATATTTTAATTTTGACAGTTGCAATCAGTATACCAGTTTCAATTTGTCCTCAAATGTAACAGTACACAAACATTTTCTGAAATATGAAATGTGACCAACACATTCTCACTCCCATCTCGTAAAATATGGACGCTTGGTCAGGTGCCTTTGTTGTTGTTATTGAAGCGCCATATAACATGCATAAAAGTTAATTCAGCAGTGTTTAGTTCCTGTGTTGATATTTTAAGGAGTGTTTCGGGACCGTCTACAAACTACAACACAGAAAAGAGATACAAACATGTTTTCAAAAATAAACATTTGCTTATTTTTTGTGTATGTGCTGTAGTAGCAGGAGACAAGTTATAATTGAGGTACGTTTGAAGACACTACCTTATTAAATCATTATATTGATAGCCTACATATTTTTGTTGTTTCTTTTCTGTATTGTAGTTTGTAGACGGTCCCTAACCCCCAGCAATAACGGGAACGTTAAGGACACGCGGGACACAAACCCCGCTCTCCTGTGTGAAAGTCCTTTGTTTGACCCATCCACCACCCCTACCAACGTGGAATTTCCCCCTTGCTAAACCCCATCTAGATGCTGCTCTCCCTGGTACGTTCTACACACACGCCAAACGGTGCTTTTTTTGTCGCATCAGACGCTGACAGCCACTGTCCAAAGTCCCTATTTTACATGTTCGGAGTGAGAACGGGTTGGATGTGACACAGGCACAGGAACGTTAATGATCTAGATGGAGTTCATTGTTTTTCAGCTGTCTGATCAATATATAGGTTAACTGTTTCAAAAATATCATTTGTTAATTTCAGATTATACTCTGACATTAGGTTCACACAGATGCAGAACACATCTTCATCACATGGGAAGTCCCTGAACACACTCTTCAAGGCAGACTTGAACCTTCTCCAGGTCCACATGGTGCAAACAATCTCTGTCTCCATATTGTTGAGGTGCATTGGTATAATTATATCATGCAGGACAATTCTTAAATAATGCCTACTTATTTGATGCAAAGCTACTCTGAATACTGTACCTTAACGGACATATTGTTTTTGTCAAACAGAAAAAATTATGTATTCATTTTCTGCACTGAACACATGCAATGACTTAACATGGTAATTTGTGGCTTTTTTAAATATTAGTGGGCAATCCTTTATCTCGTAAGGTGGCAATTACCTGTATTTGAAGAAAGCTGCAAAGCTGGATAAAGGACTTGTCCAAGAAGTTGTCTGAGAAGTAGCCATCTTCTTTTAGTATGTCAAATTGTTCCATCCAAAATTGGACACACTTACTTCACAACATCAGCCACCGTCGTTCATTTTGTTGGTTTCCAATGCTTGGACCAAAGGTTACAGTGTCTGTTTCAGCTTGGATTTCAGTAAAATGCAAAAACAGCTGCATTTGAGCCATATGGCCATTTTCTGTTCCTAAATCAAGTCTGAGTCTGGCAGGGCACCCACCAGCATTGATCCCTGCATCCATAAAGTAGCCAGCAATGATCTTTGGGTCATTGTTTTGTAAGCTTCAAGCCACATCATGTTTCTGGAAAACCCCTCAATGCATCCAATGCAATGAATTGATTGCAATTCCAAATGGCCTAAGCTTGTCGTAGCCGCCAATGTGCTAGACATAGTTTGGACCACAGCTGTGGTAAACACGCCTTTGCAGTCTGTTTCTTAACCTCAGATCAACACCTTCACCATCCAATAACTATAGCAATATTCGTATTGTTTCTCTGTCAGTCACAATTACATGTAACCAACATTTTTGGTGCATCCATCTGTAGCCATGACAGATGTTTGCAGTTGCAGTTGAATGAAGGTTGCTACCTCAGCCACAGCAGATTTATTCTTTCTACGCCAGAGCTGCTTCTTGCTTAATATCAAGAGATATAATATTAATCAAGAGAGTGTTTGCCTTGTAAAATCCCATTTGAATCATTAAGCAAATGAAAAGTCTCTTCTGTTGTAAAGCCATTTACAACGTTTAAAGTAGTCCTCAACATACTCACAATTCATGTGTCTAACTGAATAGAAGAACCTTAGGCAAATAGCTGCTTTTTTAACTATTGAGTAAAAGTATCTCATAATTATGCCTTTTTATCTCATGACTTTTTATCTCATCATTTCGACTTTGTTTCTCATGATTATGGCTTACCAAGGATAGGAGATATTATAGATTTTTTTTATAAAGACAAGGTTTTCATCAATTTTTTTTATTTTTCACTGGCATGGCTTCCATATGTATGTTTTTCATTGTCACTTTTTCTTTTTTCTTTTGGCTAAATGTGCAGGAATGTTCAATGTGTATGAATGTTTGGGGAGGAGCCACCCAGCAGCAGGGTGTATTTATGGTAATGATTGATATCAGTAATCAGAGGTGCGAGATTACGTGTTTCACTCTGTGCTTCCGTTAGAGCAGTTGCCCACTCATAGTTCCATAACCACGGTGTGTGTCCCCCGACTCAGATCAGTTAAATAAAAACTAAACAAAAGAGGGGCTATACTTAACAACAAATTTGGAATTAACTAACACTGCAATGTTAGAACAGTATAGGAAAATTTGATCTTGACTATTAAATATTAGATATGTTTTCTAAAGCGGTACTAGTAAACAATTTGATATCAGATAATCAAATTGATCTATTCTGTTTGACCAAAACATGGCTGGGCCATGAAGAATGTGTTGTCTAAATGAAGCCACTCCTCACAGTCATATTAATACTCAAATTGGGGGGGTTGTTGCAGCCATCTTTGATTCAAGCCTGTTAATTAATCCTAAACCTAAACTAAATTATAGGTTGTTTAAAAGCCTTGTTCTTAATCTTTAACACCCACCATGGAAAACATTACAGCCAATTATATTTGTTGTTGTTAACCACGCTCCAGGTCCATATCTGAATGTTTTTTCTCGATTCTTTGAGTTTTTATCAGTTGTAGTGCTTAAATCAGACAAAGTACTTATTGTAGGTGATTTTAATATCCATGTGGACGTTGACAACGGTAGCCTTAGTATTGCTTTCAACTCACTACTAGATTCAATTGGTTTCAGTCAGAGTGTTTTAGTCACTGTTTTAACCACACCCTCAACCTTGTGCTGGCACAAGGTGGTTAACACTTTAACACTTTATTATTAGATATTATCAATGTCTTTATTAAAAGGTTATGTACCACGGTCATTTAATTAAAGTAGCTGTGATAAAACGTCTCCTGAAAAAACCCACCCTCGACCCTGAGGTCTTAGCAAACTAAATGTAAATGTGCTGTATTTATATAGTGCTTTTCTAGTCTTAACGACTACTCAAAGTGCTTACATCATACAGGATACATTCACCATTCACACACATTCATACACTGTGGCCAAGGCTGTCGTACAAGGTGCCACCTGCTCATCAGATAAACACTCACACACATTCACACTCCAATGCGCAGCATCGGGGGCAACTCAGGGTTCAGTGTCTTGCCCAAGGACACTGGATTGAACCACCAACCTTCCAATTGGCAGTCAACCGCTCTACCACTGAGCCACAGTCGCCCCAAACTATAGACCCATATCTCTTCCCTTTCTCTCCAAGATCCTTGAGAAGGTAGTTGCTAATCAGTTATGTGATTTTTTATAGAGCAATAGTTTATTTGAGTACTTTCAGTCAGGATTTAGAATGGATAATAGACGGCACTGGTGAAAATTACTAACTTGCTTGCTTCAGACTAAGGACTTGTCTCCGTACTTGTTTTACTAGATCTTAGTGTTGCATTCAACACAATTGACCATACCATCCTGTTACAGAGACTAGAACATTTAGTTGGCATTAAAGGAATCACACTAAGCTGGTTTAAGTCCTATTTCTCTGAATCTCAATTTGTTAATGTCAACGATGATGCCTCCAGGCACACTAAAGTAAGCCATGGCATTCCACAAGGCTAATTTTTTGGACCAATTCTATTCTCCTTATATATGCTTCCTCTAGGCAATACTATTAGGAAACACTCAAATAAGTTTCACTGTTATGTGGATAACACCCAGTTATACCAATCAAGCCAGACAAAACCAGTCAGTTAGCTAAACTTCATGCATGCATTAAAAATATAAAATCATGATTTTCTGATGTTAAACTCAGACAAAACTGAAGTTATTGTACTTGGCCCTAAACAACTCAGAACGTTATAATCTAACCTTATGTCCTCTAGCACTACTGTCAAAAATCTAGGAGGTAGTTTTGATCAGGATATATCCTTTAACGCCCATCTAAAAGAAACCTTAATAACAGCATTTTTTCACCATGAAACATTGCCAAAATTTTGCACATCCTCTATCAAAACAATGCTGAAAAACTAGTACATGCATTTGTTACTTCCAAGCTGGACTCCTGTAATTCCTTACTTTCAAGATGCTCAAATAAGTCCCGTAAGACCCTCCAGCTTATCCAGACGCTGCAGTGTGTGTTCTGACAAAAAAAAGAAAAGAGAACATGTTTGTCCTGTATTAGCTTCTCTGCATTGGCTTCCTGTAAAATCCAGGATTTAATTTAAAATCCTTCTCCTGATCTACAAAGCTCTAAATGGTCAAGCACTATCATCAGAATCAGAATCAGAAATACTTTATTGATCCCCGGGAAACTCTGTGTCACAGTAGCACCAGTAGTAAGAAGACAGAGATGGAGCACTGCAACAGGCAGCTTGCACGTTAGCTCATGCGCACTCTTCCCTTCAGATGCATCAGAAACAGAATCAGAATCAGCATTATAGCAAGACAGAGTATCTCAGAGCTCATAGGACCTTATTGTTCCACTAGAGCACTGTGCTCCCTGAATGCAGAGTTACCTGTGGTTCCTAGAGTCTCTAAAAGTAGAATGGGAGCCAGAGCCTTCAACTATCAGGCTCCTCTACTAAGGAACCAGCTCCCAGTCTGGTTTCAGGAGTAAACTTAAAACTCTCCTCTTTGATAAAGCTTACAGTTAGGGTGTGAGGAGTTGCAGCGTCCACCTAGACAAGCGAGGGAGGGTGTGTAAATACAAACACAGCACCCCTTCTCTGCTTCTCTTATGGCGTTTTTCCACTGCTGGTAACAGCTCGACTCGACTCGCCTTGACTCGCCTCTACTCGACTCGACGCATTCTGCGTCCGTTTTCCATTGCAGATTGAGTAACGCCTCAGCGTGGCTGGTCATCATAGCTACGCGTGATGACGTAATTTTCAACGTGATTCACAACAGCACGTCGGCTACTCGCCAATGTTTTGTTTCAAAAGAAGCTGAAGGAAGCTACAAAAATCACCGCTAAAAAAAAAAACAGGAGTTTGGGAATTCCGACGGGTCACAGTCAGTATTTACTATACGCTATATAAAGTACATGAACTTTAGCAACCATGATTACACACCAAAATATGTCTGCTGTGTACTGTTTCTGTTTCAGAGCATTAACACTTTGCAAAATCGCCGCCGCAGACCGTCGTACTTGAAAAGCTAAATAAAAACTTTTCTTTGATATATTGTCTTGTTTTTTTAAAGTAACAGTGTGCAATATTGGAAATGACATAAATCCCCTAATATATAGCCCTTAATATTGAACAGTTGGAAAGTGAGAATTGTGCAGAGAGTAGATAATCTGTCGGTGTCTGGCTAGAATTTTTTTTTTAAATGTCGCGTTTGTTCCGGACACAAACTCCGCACTCTTGTTTGCTAAAAACGCAGTGATCCGACCAACCAGTAATCTGCAAGTTTCCACGGCACCTTTTGGTATCGCCTCAACTCGCTTGGAACCTCGACTGAGGTAGTACTAAAAAAAGTACCTGGTAGCATGTCCCAGGGACTTTTTTTCGTAATGGAAAACCAAAAAAGGCGAGTAGAGTTGAGGCGAGTCGAGTAGATGCCACGCAGTGGAAAACCGCCATTAGTAGTCTTCAGACTCATCTACCAACCCTTATAGAACTGACTCAGGTCTGCCTTGCACCAGCTCTTAGTTATGTTGTAATAGTTTTAGACTGCCAGGGCAGTCACACACTGAGCTCTTCTCTCCTCTCCTTTCCACCTGTGTGCAACCGTGTCCCAGAAATGCTTGTTACTAACTTAGCTCTGGGGAGTTTATTCCCCGGAGCCCTTATGTTTTTTGTCGCCCAGCAATTTTCCTTGGAATAGGGTTGCACCTAAATCATGGTTGCAGCTGCTCCGCGTCCTGCTATGCTTTGCAGTGCCCTGCTATGTCCTGATACACCCTGTGGTGCCCTGCAATGCCCAGCTACACCATTACACTACTACAACTACATAGTTCCATTATCTTTATTGTGACTATTATTGCCATTGTTCATCACACCCCCAACCGGCACCGTCAGACGCCGCCTACCAAGAGCCTGGGTTGGTCCGAGGTTTCTCCCTAAAAGGAAGTTTTCCTCACCACCCAAGGTATCTCACTAAAAAAATTTTTTCCTCAGATAACTCTTGTTATCATCTGATACTATAAATAAAATTTACTTGAACTGAATGTCAAGCCTTATGGGTTTTCTGTGTGTAATTAATTTTCTTTCTTTCTTTATTGTGTGAATGAGTGCAAACTGTGTCTAGTTTTGTCCCAATTTTAACTAAGAAAGTTTTAAAGTTAGACATGTTCGACTGACTCACCACTGGAAGATAGTGGTTGAGTGGAATGAGAGGCCTATGAAGGCAGTGGCATTCAGCTTGTGTGTACGTGCATGTGTGTGTAACAATGCCTACATTCTTATCTTTTTTAATTAATGTGATCTCTTGGCCTCCATCTGTCCCCAAGCCAGCTGTGTGTGTGTGTTTGTGTGTGTGTGTGTGTGTGTGTGTGTGTGTACATGACTTTGACTTATCTGAAGATATCTTTTTGCTAAAATGTGAACCACTACAACCTTATCCATCCCTCTATTGATTTAGTGTCTGCCATAGTTAGCTCAACATAGCTTGGCTGACTCGAGGGAAAGTGTAGGCAAACAATTGGAAAAAGAGTTTGGACATGAAGAGTACAAGACTTTGGAACCTCTAGTTCATTCTATGAAAAGGAGGTTGTCCTGAAATATCTTGCCAAACCTTTCATTGCTTATATTTTATTGACCCAATGAATCTACTGCAGTTCTAAAAGGCAAAGGTAGATGAAGGGGTGGTGTCAGGCTCGAAAAACTGACTTAAAGAACAGTGGTGGATGCCTTAAGGCCAATGTTCCTGTAGTGTTTTTAAAACTATTTCAAGACATTCCACATGTTCTGCCTTTTTTAAACATTAAAAAGAATTGACATTGGATGAGCTGAGAACATACATGCTTCAAGCTTCTCGAGCACCATACTAAAGTGTTGAGGTTTCTTTTCAAGGATACATGTACGTGATGATGATCGTGGGTCATTTAGAGATACTTTAGCAAGATTTTGCAACAAGGTTGTATCAATTTTCAAAAATGTGTTTTTCATGTTGGTGTCATAGGCTCCATTAGCCCAGAAGCCATGCAAAGGATAAAAAGGTTTGGAAGGTAGAACTGAATTGAATCGTGAATTGTTGAACTTGCTGGTTGAAAGGTGTCTGTGTTGTCATTATGTTGGCACTGTTATGTAGCTGGAACTTTGACCTCTAGTGTAGAATTAGGCTTGGCTATTTAAAGGACTAATGTTTGTTTTTTGCTGGTTTTCCTCTCGGAACCAAGACTTTTTTTCTTCTTAATTTTGGCCATCATTCCTATCGCTAAAAAGTAGAGATGGTAAAAATTTCGGAGCCTAGTAGATGGTGCACTCGGTTTAAAGAAAATTACTTGAGGAATTGCAATTTTGTTTGCTTTCAACCCTTTGTTGAATAGAGAGAGCCATCTAGATTAGAATAGTGTGTTAGATGTTTGCAACACTAAATTATGAAGCTACCACTATTGTTTATTAGATTTTCATGAGTACTTACAAAAGGCAGTGGATACATATTCATATTAAACTATTTTTAAAATCTCCGTGTTAGTAGGAGTGATTACATACTTAATTGTTAAATACGGCAGGGTGTTTTGAGGCCGAATAAGACGTTTCTCATAAATCTCATTTTTTGGGGGCTGAAAACAGCCGTTTTGGGCTTCTGTTCAAAGCAGATGCTTCAAACAAAATGGCTTCTGATAGAGATAGATAAAGATAAGGCATGTGTGTGTGTGTCAGTGGGGTGTAAAGGTTAACAGGTGCTTGTTTACTGGATGGGAGGGGGAGTTAATGGCCTTATCACCATTGTGCAGTGGAGTGTGAAGTCTCATCACTTAGCTGCTTATTTATACATACATATTCTTAGCAATGATGCACACACTCTCACACTCAAACACACACACACACACACACACTGTGCAGTACCTAAACAGATGATCAACCTTGTGCATACAATTATTAACACACCTACACATACAGTACGTAAACAGCATTTAAATTCAACACATACTGCTCTGGTGACATTAAAACATAACTAACCAATTTAATAGCTGTTTAATATATCTGTGATTTAAACTGCTTTCCATTGCTGTCATGTTGAACCTTTTCATTTTTAAAGGGTAAAATAATTTAGAAGAAAACGCACTGCTTAAGTAATGATACTATATTTAGTAGGGAATATGAAGGTTTGAAATGTCTTCAAAATCTCATGAAATACGGAATATTGAGCATGTACTCTCAGATTGGATTATGTGTATGGGGATTGGGAATTATGTGACAATGTTGGGTGGAAAAACCTGTAGAATACAAAATATTGACATGGAGCCAGGGGAGGACTGAACTGAAAATCTGTTTCATGCAAATCCGCCAACTTGGAAGTAGAGTACTAAATCACTAGAGTATCCCTTTAAACTCAAATTGTCAAAATGTGAAGACATAATGTTTGTTTATATAACTTTGCTTGAGTGTAAGATAACAACATATTTCATTATTTTATTTGCATTGCATTGCATTGATCATGACGTAAAAAGTTTTATTCAACCCAATGCTAACCTGCTTCGTAAATCAGCTCAAATAAGTACTTGAAGCAGAGCTGCCCGGTCTGGCGGATGGGTCAAACAACACAGGACTTTCACCCAGGAGACCGGGGTTTGTGTCCCGTTCTGTTCCGACGTGTCACTAAAATGTACAATTTGTAACCCCATCAACAATCTTTTCCTCCCGTTCTTGTGCGGCATGTCAGCTACATGTACATCCTAAACAAGCTTGTCTAAATGTGATGCCAAAGGGCTAGACGTGAGACCAGAAAGCGTCAAAAAGTGACACCAAGAGTCCCAACCCAACAAGTCTATTTATGACGCTAAACGAGTCTTTGTCTCAATAACAAACGCCAAAGGCACCTGACCAAGCGTCACTTTTTGATGTGATGGGAGTGAGACTGTGTTAAAATAGTCCTACTATGCTGACTCCCATTACCGTCAGACCACACTTAAAAAACAAAAGGAAAGCCAACCCACTGCTTCATGTTATTTTAAACTAGCTGGCTACTTATCTCTACTTTATGTTTAACATAAAATTAAGCAGTAAAACAAGCAGAATACAATACAGTTTATTGCCAAATAGATGTTTCTGGAAGTCTTTTGGCCTCTTTATTCAAATGGAAAAATATTGTGCATTTGACAATTCAACTTGCAATTTTTCAATTGACAGTTTAAAAATGTTACAATGAAAGCTCAGTCATATTGCCATGTTTTTTGGTCTCTTTATTCAAATGGCAATTCAATGTGCCAGTGAAACAGCATCCCCGGTCTATAGAATTTGAATGTACTTTACATGGTCATCACACCCATTTGGTCTCTTTATTCAAATAGAAATGTAATCTTCCATAAAACATCCATTGATTATTGCATACAAAGGATTTGCTCTAGTGTTTTGGTAAATGGACAAGAAATGGCGAACAAGATTTCTTAAAAACAATCAGCGTAGGCTTTAAATAGTAATAAACCGTGTGTGTGTGTGTGTGAGAGAGAGTGAGCTGTGTCACTAGAAGCCTGTGCAGTCCAACCATGAAGGACGCAGCACCCAATACATTACAGTGGGAATTTTGCACACCCTCTAATTTAAAAAATAAAAACCATGAAATCCAGGATCAAAACAAAGCAAAAATGAAATGTGTTATGAGCAGGGGTTAACATGGCAAATATCCAAAACTGTGAATTGAAGAAGTAAATGAATATGTGAAGAATATGAATAACGTGAAGTAAATAAATATCTATTTCAGTGTTTGTTTCACCTATATTCATTCGGCACAACACGCTGCCATGTCTCCATTAATGAGGCAAGTAAATGTGGTTGGTTCACATGTCTGTAAATACAGCAAGACAGTCTACATCTACTTGTTTACAAAATTTCGAAGCAATCCATCCATTCAATAGTGGTGGACCTACTCACTGACAAATAAACAGATCCAAGAGCCAAAGCCAAGCTGCTGGCATGGCTAATAATAATAATTTTCAATAATTTGGGGTTTCACTGTAAAATGGCACATGAACATGATCTTACAAAAGTGAATGCATTGTTCTGTGCCAGAGGGATCTAAATGACACATTGACAGACAATGTACTGCTCCACTGCCCCAAAATGAAATACTGTCTACTTGCTGGTGACATACTGAATAATGCAATGGATTCAACCATTAAACTTGGTCTGAAGTAGTCAGATACCAGTTGTATCCAGAAAGGCTCAATATATAAACTACAGAAGTTCCTTAATATGGACAGAGTAAGCAGGCCAGACAGAATGAGCAGCTAGGGGACGTGGATACATCCCCTCACTCATCATTAGACTGCTTGTAATTAAGCCAATTAGCACAACGGAACAACACTGGAATACCTCAGGGAGAGATAAGGGTAAGGACACTTTAAAAACAAATACAGCCACACTGAAACACACCACTGCTTATTGTATTGTCTGGGGAAGCCCACACAGATGGTTCAGGTGCATTTATGTGCACATAAATCTATTTGATGGCTTTAAAACGTGAGGCTAATTAGTAGCTATTCAGGATGTCTCATGCGGTGGACAATTCAATAGGCACGTGGGATGTTTCACAGTGGCAGCATATTGTGCATGGTAATACATTCTATACTTACTACATAGACACCCAACCTCCCATTTTTAATTGCAAAATGGTGTGACTGGCACCATTTATTTTAGCTGTGACATCGCCATAAATCTGAGAACAGTACTAAAAACCTTTGCAATGTTAAACCTCTGATGCATTATTTCCAAGTCACTCATGTCGTTTGTCATGCACTGTTCCACATAGCCAACACTGGTCAGGTGACTATAACATAGCGGGGCATTTAGTAGCTAGCCAGGTATTAACTCATGAGTTGACAGAGACAAAAACGGAACTAAAAAGAGAGGGAAAGCATAAAAACAAAGCCTGTGTAGACATCTGTATTAAAATAAAGTAGAAGTGTATATTTTCCGTAATGAGGGCCAAAGGAAGCTTCATGAAGCTCTATGAATCAATTTCCTTATTTTCTAAGCCCACTAGATGGTGCTCCCTCTCAACAAAAGGTTGAAAGCACACTCAATTGCCATTCCTTGAGAGTTTTTCTTTATACCCCAAAGTGCCATCTAGTGGGCTCAGAAAATAAATTTAAAAACTGGTTCATGAAGCTTCAGGAAGCTTAAACCTTATACATATAAGAACAAATAATTAAAAAAGATGTGTTCTTATATGTATATTGTATCCTGTTATTTCATGTATATTCTGTATGTGTGCTGTGTGTCTGATATTTTGCTGCTGAAACACTGGAGTTTCCAATTTTTTGGGATCAATACAAATCTATCTATCTAGTCATCTTTGTACTTCCCACTTTTATTGTTGTTAATGTGACCAAATGTGTCCCTAAACCAATGTTATGGTTGTCTTTCCAGTGATATTTAGATTAGTATTTATTTACACATGATTGAATGGGTTTGGCTTTACTTGATTGGAAATAGGAAAAAGTAGTATGCATTGATCTAGTGATCTCAGACCTTACATGGTACATGCCTTGAGCTCAAAGTATGCTGAAATAGCCTCCAGTCCCACGTGACTGATGAAGACTAAGCAGGTAGAAAAAATAAAAAGAAAGAATTCAGCCTGAAGATGTTGGTTCACATCCATCTTTCTATATGTTCCCTAAATATTTTGGAAGGACCTTATTATAGCCTAATCAAAGCAGTCAAGCAGCAGGACTCAACAAACATTTACCATATAGAAAATAACTGTAATTGCAACCTGGGTTGCCTCTCATCATTAGATTGGTACATGGGTAATATTCTGGGGTGTTAAATGTTTTTCAGACCCTGACCCAGTTATGAGAAATCGTCCCACGTCTCATCATCTCGCCCTGGGAGTACGCTCATTAAAACCTATTATTATGATGATCATGAGAGGACCCAACAGCACTACTCCACAAACTATTTCTGGGTTTATGAAACAAAGTCATATCACATTTGTTTTTGTTTAATAAGCAGGCTGTTTATAATTTTAAAAAGAAAAGTAAAATGCATTTAAGTGATAGCCTTCACATTACTCTTGATCTTCCATCAGGCCAAAACATGTTTGTTTTCTTTTTTTTCTTATTTCGTATATTGGTCAACAGATTTATATAAAAATGTGTTAGAATCTTAGACCATGTGGAAACAAAGTACTAGTTTTTGACATTTAGACATAATCTAAAAAACAAAATCCATAAATCACAATGTATGATTTTTTTAACTATTTATTTGCATGACACAGCTGCAAATAAGTATTTGAACACCTGTCTATCAGCTACAATTCTGACCGTCAAAAACCAGTTAGTCTGCCTTCAAAATGTCCACCTCCACTCCATTTATTATCCTAAATTAGATGCACCTGTTTGAGGTCATTAGCTGCATAAAGACACCTGTCCAGTAAGATTCCAACTACTAACATGGCCAAGACCAAAGAGATGTCCAAAGACACTAGAGACAAAATTGTACACCTCCACAAGGCTGGAAAGGGCTACGGGGAAATTGCCTAGCAGCTTGGTGAAAAAAGGTCCACTGTTGGAGAAATCATTAGAAAATGGAAGAAGCTAAACATGACTGTCATTCTCCCTCGGACTGGGGCTCCTTGCAAGATCTCACCTCGTGGGGTCTCAATGATCCTAAAGAAAGGTGAGAAATCAGCCCAAAACTACACAGGAGGAGCTGGTCCATGACCTGAAAAGAGCTGGGACCACCATTTCCAAGGTTACTGTTGGTAATACACTAAGACGTCATGGTTTGAAATCATGCATGGCACGGAAGGTTCCCCTGCTTGAACCAGCACATGTCAAGGCCCGTCTCAAGTTTGCCAATGACCATTTGGATGATCCAGAGGAGTCATGGAAGAAAGTCATGTGGTCAGATGAGACCAAAATAGAACTTTTTGGTCATAATTCCAGTAACCGTGTTTGGAGGAAGAAGAATGATGAGTACCATCCGAAGAACACCATCCCTACTGTGAAACATGGGGGTGGTAGCTTTGGGGGTGTTTTTCTGCACATGGGACAGGGTGACTGCACTGTATTAAGGAGAGGATGATCGGGGCCATGTATTGCGAGATGTTGGGGAACAACCTCCTTCCCTCAGTTAGAGCATTGAAGATGGGTCGAGGCTGGGTCTTCCAACATGACAATGACCTGAAGCACACAGCCAGGATAACCAAGGAGTGGCTCTGTAAGAAGCATATCAAGGTTCTGGCGTTATGTAGCCAGTCTCCAGACCTAAACCCAATAGATAATCTTTGGAGGGAGCTCAAACTCCGTGTTTCTCAGCGACAGCCCAGAAACCTGACTAATCTAGAGAAGATCTGTGTGGAGGAGTGGGCCAAAATCCCTTCTGCAGTGTGTGCAAACCTGGTGAAAAACTACAGGAAACGTTTGACCTGTGTAATTGCAAACAAAGGCTACTGTACCAAATATTAACATTGGTTTTCTCAGGTGTTCAAATATTTATTTGCAGCTGTCTCATACAAATAAATAGTTTAAAAAATCATACAATGTGATTTCTGGATTCTTTTTTTTTTAGATTATGTCTCTCACAGTGGACATGCACCTACGATGACAATTTCAGATCCCTCCATGATTTTTAAGAACTTGCAAAATAGCAGAGTGTTCAAATACTTATTTTCCTCACTGTAGTAGTGGACAGTGGTCATTAATGAAGTGCTTTACATTTTGGCTCACAACTCTAACCTCTAACGGACTTATGAGGCATAGAGGTAAAGCTATTGGATACTATTTCAGTTTAGACCAATTGTCTAGTTCCAATATAGCAGATTATAGGCCCACTTTCCCCACTCCCACACATTTCATTCAACAGTCATCAGATTTAGTATTAAGTATTTGGGTGAGCCCATGCGGCCTTTCTTTTCTTTTATTTTAATTAGTTTTATTTATTTTTAAAGTGCATTTGCGAGGAAATTTAGATCACTAATGAAAAAAAAACACACATTAAGTTAGTGTTAGATTTAAGTTAGAAGAACATGCAGAGACAACTGGGGCCAGATGTATTTGGTCACCTTTAGTTGTACCTTCATAAAACATTAGCATTTACAATATGTTATTGCAAAATCTCAAAAAAATAACCTTTCAATACTAAATAAATGGGTAATTGGGTGAATATAGACAGAGCAATGCATCCATTTTTTATCACTAATGTTGCTTTCCTAAATGGCATTTTTATTTAATGAATAATCCCAACAACAAGAAAACAGCACACTATATGTGTGGTACTTAATGCTGGGCTATTTTTAATGCAGTTCATACCTCACTGCGTGCTGCCTCATGGGGAAACTAAACAGAATGAAAAGCAGCTGCTCAAGTGCGTGTTTGTCTGGCAGCAAAAGCATTTTAACAGCATCTGATAATATTCCACATTAAGATTAAAATCTGGGGGAAAAAAATGAGCATGTACTGTTCATTCAAGGCGACAAACCTTAAGGCTATGTCTTAACGTCTTCAGTGGATGTTGCATGTGTTTGAAATTGTACAGCCTGTTAAATAATGATAATCGCCCACTCTCACTAAATGCTTCAGTACACAAGTTTAGCATTGCTCCAGGTCAGAAAAAGAATATTTATCTGATTAGATTGCAATTGCAGATGTACAGGACATATGGCAGAATGGTGGCACATTGGTTAGCGCTGTGGCCTCATAGCAAGAAGGTTCTAAGTTCAAATCCAGGATGTTACAGGACTTTCTGTGTCTTCTCCCCATGTCTCTGGGTGCTCCGGTTTCCCCACCATCAGAAACACGTACTAAGCAGTGCTCTTAATCAAGGCACTTGCTCAGATCTGGACTTGGTCCATGGGTGCTGTAAATAGTTGCCCACTGCTCCCTTGAGGGATGGGTGCAGAGAATAAACCTTGCTACCTTGTATGACAAAGTATTTATTGGTGGTAGTGATGGCCAAACCAAAGATTTGTAACACATTTCCTTTTGTTTTTGAGAGGGCTCTCTCTGTTAAAGAGCGCCATCTAGCAGGCTCAGAAAATAAAGAAAATGGTTCGCAAATCTTCATTAAGCATCTGGCCATCACTACTTCTCACAAACTTCCCATTTATATTTATTTCATAGAAACATGTACAACCATAGTGCTGAAGATCTAGGACAACGGCTCTGTTGTGGAATGTGATAGCTCTAAAGAGTTTCATGTACAACTAATTTGAAGGAGTGTACCGTGCAAAGTGGGAACTATTATACCCCCCTGTGTAGTCAGTTATTACAAAGATACAACAAAGGGCGCATTTTATAGCCTAATTGCACTCATTATCAAAAGGAACAATGGGGGAATGGTGAGAGATGAACAACTGAGGAAGGAAGGGATTAAGATTGATGATAGCAGACAATGTGACTCCTCTATATTTGTTTGAAAAAGAGAGAGAGAGAGCGAGAGAAGGGAAAGGGGAAGGCAGTAGAGACAGATTACCACACAGATTTCTGGAGCAGTGCCATGCTGAGATAGGAAATGTAATTGTGTTCTTATTTTCCGCTACTACATCAATGGCAGGGCAACAGTGTATCAGGTTGCGCTGTGCAACCTCCTATGCAAACACACACACACACACAGTTGGAAGTGGGACAGAAGGTCCTCAGGGTACAGTTCAGATGTCTTCAGCCGAGGAGCTGGACAGGACTTAAAGGCATAGTTCAACATTTTATTCACACTCTATTTTAGAGAGTAACAAGAAGATAAGCAGGAGGCTAGCCTGACTCAGATGTTTGGGTTGTTTGCAATTGGTGCACTCCTTGCAGTATCAAAAAGCACTCCTTGCAGTATCAACCCCAGCACTAAACACAGTTGAATTAGCAGAACTTTCATGCATTTTTTTCACATCTACTGTCGTCTGATTCACCGTGTTCCCTCGGAAGGAATCACTTCACATTTTTTTTAAAACTTGCCCTGTTTAATCCTATAGGGTGCTAACTCTAACAGGAGGATGACACGGTGTAGGCAGCACAGATTGGTTTAATTTTTCTCTCTACTGACAGCACTCCAAACTTATTAACAACAAAGCTTTGTGTTGGAATCGACCGGAGTTCTCCTTTAATTGGGAACCATGCCAACCAGTAATTAGTATTTGATCACGCTATTAGCTATCTGTTTCTGCACCCTAGGCCTACTCGCACAATGGCATATTTACTGTTGCCACAAGATGTCGCAGATCGTTCCCTAAGGAGTGAACACATCTTCCAGCACCATATAACTCTTAAAAAAAACTCTTAAAAAGGCAGTTTTTAGTGGCTTAAAACCATACTGGAACTTTTCATGAAGCTAAAATCATAAAAAATATTGAAGTTGATTAAAAACCACTCCCTCTAAGACTTTTAATATAAAGAGAAGATTAGTACAGTAGGTCTAAAATTAGAGAGATCTGAAGGAGCCAGATTCTTATTTTTTTTTTAAAGTGGTTATATGTTTAAAAGCTGCTGGAATGGAACACAGCCTCAGCTGAGAGATGTATTAACCAAGTATAAAGTACTTGATCCAACAGTGGTTAACTAAGCGTGCAGGGATACGGTCTAGCAGGCAATTTGCAGGAGGTAGCTGTTTAACTATGTCAGAGAGAAGGGGGAATGTAACTGGCTTCAACTGCTGGAAGATAGCTGGGCATAAAGGAGGAATAGAGGGGTCCCTGGTAAAAGCAGTGGGTCTAAAAAACCAAGACCAGCTATTAATTTAAATAAAATATTTTTCACACAACAATGTGGTTGTCAGTGTCACAAGGCTTGATAAGAGTGATTAAAAAAGGGCACCTGGGTACCTAGTTTCTCTCCCCCCATCATGTCTTCAGTCATCCTATACAAATAGTAAAATCTTAAACCCTCGTGTTGTCCTCCTGCCCACTATGCAACTTTTGGTTTTTCTCTGTCCTAATTTAAAAAATACTTTTGACATTGTTTGTTATGTTTTAAGTTTTATTCTGTGCTTTTTTTATGTTTTTCTTGTTTTCCCCCAACATTTTTAAGCTTTTTCTGTAATTTCTGTCACTTCTTTCAAAGTTCTTTTATCAGTTTTTGTTCAAATGCTATACAATTGAATAAAACATCCAAATCTAATGAAAATAATGAACCAATCATTTATTTTACTTGTAAAGAGTGTTGTTGATCCATCCACATTTTTTTTGTGGACATTTTGGTTGATTGAAACCCACATTTCTGATATAGAAACTTTAAGGAAATGGGTCAAATTTGACCCGAGGACAATAGGAGGGTTAAAATAAACTTGAACCTCTGACTGTAACTGGCAGGTGGGATAAAAAATCCTCCATGACAAAAAATAGTTATAGCAGATTTAACTGTTCCCTGGTGTTTACATAATGTGTCCTGTAAAATTTCAAATGACACCTGGAGTTTGTCCTTTTTCCACTTTCTTTCAGCTTTTCTGCAGGCATGTCTGAGAGAGCGGGTAATGTCATTCAGCCACGGTTCTGTGCTTTAGTGCATGGAGCAACAGTCTAGAGTCAACTCAAGCCCAGTCACAAAGTCTGCAAAGTCCTTGAATAAAATCCTTGTTAAACTTTGGAGGTCAATACACCCTGCACATAACACAGTCACACAAAAGATTTGTCTCAAATAGCTGCAGCTCAAAGCTGGAGCAGCTGTCAAACTGAATCTCCCAACACTATAAAATGAACTTAAACACAGAAACTTGCCCTCCACCTTTACCGTGATCCAAGGGGAGCTGAGAAAGTCACATCGAGAGGAAGAAGTTCGGAGAAAGGAATTAACCATAATTAAGCCAACACATTAACAAAATCTAACTCCCATGAAGTGAATAAGTCCTTCCGGAGAAAGTCTTGTTTGCTAACAATCTAGCATTAATCAGAGCCAAGCAAAGAGTTTGATCCTCACTGGAAGCCAAAGGTGCCGCATAATCCAGCAGGAAAAGGTACGAAAAATCCACCCCACCTCTCCAGTTTCGAACCTGTGTGGAAGAAGGCAACATCAACAGGTTGGCCTCGGAAATAACCGGTGAGCCAGGGACAACGGGATGGAGCCACCGGCCTGTCATCCCCAGCGATCACCAGGCAGCAGGAATGTAACATCCATCATAAGGACACGTCACACAGGCTGACGCCAGGGTAAGCCTTGAACTTGACCAGCAAACCTCTGCGCTTTCCCCAAAGCCTGAAGCATTTCTTAAGAGGGAAAGATGACAGGTGTACGGCAGCGCAGGTACGCAGTTACGCAGGTATATCCAACAGGAAGGAAGGCTGGAGGACCAGCGGTCTCATCATGTCTTCTAGCCAATCGATCAGCAAAGACTTGAATGTTGAGAAGTGTTTGGCGATCATAAAGTAAAGCAGAGACATCTTGACAGCATGTACAGATAAATGGAGCGTTAGCAAACCGCAAACTAAGCAGACGAGACGGAGACAGATGACTTCATGTTGCTGAAACGTGTGTGAGAGCGATTGTTTCCATAGTTAATAGCAGCATTGTAGCCAGCAGGGAACAAGGATTAATTGTCCCCTTTCATTTACAAGTCATGTCTTTCATCTTTCGTTGCATTCTACCCTTACTCCCTCCTTCGGCTGTTCATCTTATCCTTCATCCGCCCTTCCTTCCCTTTCTTTCTTTGATACAGTCCTTCCTTCCTATCCTTTCTCTTCTTCTGTCATGACGTTTTAACCCTTCCTGTACTTTCCTCCATTCGGTGTTTTACCTGTTTTCCCTTTTACCTTATTTTAAATCTCCCTTACCCTTTTCTTTCATTTGTTCTTTCTTCCTTCCATCAAACCCACAAGTGACTCCTAGTTTGCTTCCTTTTTCTTTTCTTTCCTCCCCTTTTCACCAATTTAACCCACCTCCTTTTGTTTCCCATTTTCCCTCTGTCTTCTCCATGTCCTCCATTTTTCCTTATGCTTCTATGTCTGCCGTTCCTGTCTAAAGTCCTGGAAAAAGTTGTTGTAGCCCAACTCCACAATCACCTTCACAGCCATAACATATATGAAAAATTTCAATCCGGTTTTCGAGCAGCACACAGCACGGAGACAGCCCTGGTCCGTGTCGTGAATGACCTACTTATGACTGCAGACCAAGGCACACCATCTCTTCTCCTCCTACTCGACTTGTCGGCAGCCTTTGACACCATGGACCATAACATCTTGCTTCACCGTCTCCAGTCTGTGGTAGGACTTTCTGGGACCACATTAAGCTGGTTCCAGTCCTACCTCACAGGCAGGACGGAGTATGTGGCTCTAGGACGGTCCCAATCCTCACCCCACACAGTCAGCTGTGGAGTACCACAAGGGTCCGTCCTCGCTCCAACCCTTTTCACCATCTACCTACTACCCCTCGGTCAAATCATCCATAACCACAAAGTTTCATTCCACTGTTATGCAGATGATACACAACTGTACATAAAAATGGACTCCACACTCCCCTCAGCTCTGCCGTCTGCTTTTCAGGTTTGCCTGGAGGAGATAAGGGCATGAATGTCTGACAACTTCCTTCAACTAAATAGCAGCAAAACCGAAGCCATCTTGATCGGTACCCCACACCAAACCCAGTCCACCTCCCTCAGCAGTATACCCATTTTTGGTCACCACATCGCCCTGTCTACCTCTGTTACAAACCTTGGAGTCAGACTTGACTCAAATCTCACATTTGACACCCACATCCGCCACCTCTGTAAAGTCTCCTTCCTCCACCTCAAAAACATTGCCAAACTCCGTCCCTCCCTCTCCCAACCAGATGCTGAGAAGTTGATCCATGCCTTTGTCTCCTCCAGGTTGGACTACTGTAATGCCCTTCCTCGTCGGGATCCCCGGCAGGAGCCTGCAAAAGCTCCAGCATATTCAAAATTGCGCTGCCCGGGTCCTGACGAGGAGGCGCAAATATGATCATATCACTCCGGTCCTGAAATCCCTCCACTGGTTGCCCATTAAACACAGAATTCATTACAAAATCTGTCTCTTGACCCACCAATGCATACATGGATCGGCCCCTACCTACCTCAGTGAACTTCTCACCCCACACACCACTTTACGTAATCTCCGCTCCTCCATCTCCACCTACTGCCTGCACAAACCAAGGACTAAACTCGCTACTATGGGAGACAGGGCCTTCCAGGCAGTCGCCCCACGGCTCTGGAATGCCCTCCCAGAGACCCTAAGAGCCCCACAAACTGTGGAGATTTTTAAGAAGGGCCTAAAGACATTCTTATTTCAAAAGGCCTTTTAAACAGTCATTGCTTTAATTTTAGTCTTATGGTGTTTTATTATTGCTTGCTGTTTTTGTTATATTCTTGAAACTGTTTTTAACTCGTTGCTATTGTAGCACTTTGAGATTTCACTTGAAATGTAAAGGGCATTATAAATAAAATGTATTATTATTATTATTATTATCTATCATCTTCATTTGAATTCCCTTAATCATATCCAAAGTCCCCTCAAGAAATCATCTAAATCTGTCCTAATGTCAACTTGGGGTGAGCCTCCAACACAAGAGTGTTAATTAGAAACGTTTTTTTAAAACCACTTCTAATTAATAAGTAAAATGATAAGTTATTGTGAAATTGGAACAGTCCATTTGTCCATGCATTCATTCAATTATGATTCATATAACTGAACAAGGGACTCCAGTCACCCACAACCATTTACTATCAGTTTACTAATGAAACATGGCTCATTTACACAGTGGCACAAATGTGTTTCCTGATGGCCTCTGTTGTCAACCAGTTTCAATTTAAGTAGAAGTGAAAGGTAGAAAATACATACATAATGTGAATTGATAGGAAATGTTGTGTAAGAATGTGTGTGTGTGCGCGTGCGTGTGCGTGCACGCATCTAAATATGATGCTAAAGGAGACTTTTTGTCTCAATACAAATGCCAAAAGCACCTGACCAAGCATCACTTTTTGATGCGATGGGAGTGAGAATGTGTTAAAATAGTCCTACTACGCTGACTCCCATTACCGTCAAACCACACTTAAAAAACAGGAGGAAAACCAACCCACTGCGTCATGTTATTTTAAACTAGTTGGCTACGTTATGTTTAACATAAATTAAGCAGTAAAACAATCAGAATCTGAATAGTTTATTGCCCAGTAGATGTTTCTGGAAGTCTTCTGGCCTTTTTATTCAAAATGGAAAAACGTGTGTTCTGTCCTCAGATTTATTAAGAATCATTTTTATTCTAAAATGTTCTATGTAAGTTAATTAGATGTGTTCTATTATATGTATTAAAGTATACGCAGGAATAGTTTGCAGTGACCTTTATTTTGAAACGGATGACACGGTACATGTTTTATATAGTAGACATAAACATGTTATCCAAGTTGGACTTTTTATTGATTTTTCCCACGACAGCATTGGCTGTAAGTTTAGTATTTATTTCTGTCATTACTACTTGCATTATTCCTGTAGCTGTAAAGTTAGTTAACCTTTCATTTATTCATCATTGAATTCCCCGTTGTTTGTCGCGTTTCTCTGCTAGCGATGCTATGTTCTGATGTTTATGCTAGCACTATGTGTGTGAATGTCCATCCATCCATCCATCTTCATCCGCTTATCCGATATCGGGTCGCGGCGGCAGCAGCTCCAGTAAGGCACCTCAAACTTTTCTTTCCCGGGCCACATCAACCAGCTCCAACTGGGGGATCCCGAGGCGTTCCCAGGCCAGGTTGGAGATTTAATCTCTCCACCCAGTCCTGGGTCTTCCCCCAGGCCTCCTCCCAGCTGGACATGCCTGGAACACCTCCCTAGGGAGGCGCCCAGGAGGCATCCTTACCACCTGAAGAAAGCACTCCATCGGTTTCCTGCTGGCCTCATACGCCTTCTCCAGATCCACAAAACACATGTAGACTGGTTGGGCATACTCCCAGGCCCCCTCCAAAATCCTTGTGAGAGTGAAGACTCTGATCCGTTGTTCCACGGCCAGGACGGAATCCGCATTGTTCCTCTTCAATCCGAGGTTCGACTATCGGCCGAACCCTCCTTTCCAGCACCTTGGAGTAGACTTTACCAGGGAGGCTGAGAAGTGTGATACCCCTGTAATTAACACACACCCTCTGGTCCCCCTTTTTGAAGAGGGGAACCACCACCCCGATCTGCTACTCCTTAGGCACCGTCCCAGACTTCCACGCAATGTTGAAGAGGCGTGTCAACCAAGATATCCCCTCCACACCCAGAGCTTTCAGCATTTCTGGACGGATCTCATCAATCCCTGGGGCTTTTCCGCTGTGGAGTTGTTTGACTACCTCAGCGACTTCCACCAGGGAAATTGACGACAATCCCCCCATCATCCTCCAGCTCTGCCTATACCACATAGGGCGTGTCAGCTGGATTTAGGAGTTCCTCAAAGTGCTCCTTCCACCGCTCTATTACCTCCCCAGTTGAGGTCAACAATGTCCCATCCTTACTGTATACAGCTTGGATGATTACTCGCTTCCCCCTCCTGAGGTGGCGAACGGTTTTCCTGAAGCTCTTTGGTCCCGACCGAAAGTCCTTCTCCATGTCTTCTCCAAACTGCTCCCACACCCGCTGCTTTGCCTCTGTCACGGCAAAGGCTGCAGCCCTTCGGGCCCGTCGGTACCTTGCAACTGCCTCCGGAGTCCTCCGAGACAACATATCCCTGAAAGACTCCTTTTTCAGTCGGACGGCTTCCCTGACCACCGGTGTCCACCAGGGTGTTCGCAGGTTACCACCCCTTGAGGCACCTAAAACCCTAAGACCACAGCTCGCCACCGCAGCTTTAGCAATGGAAACTTTGAACATTGTCCTCTCAGGTTCAATGCCCCCAGCCTCCATAGGGATGCCCGAAAAGCTCTGCCGGAGGTGTGACTTGAAAGTCCGTCAGACAGGGGCCTCCTCCAGACGTTCCCAGTTTACCCGCACTATCCACCAGGTCTGTCCAGAGTCTTCCCCCACCCCCCTGACCCAACTCACCACCAGATGGTGATCAGTTGACAGCTCTGCCTCTCTCTTCACCCGAGTGTCCAAAACATACGGCTTCAGATCAGATGAAACGATTATAAAATCGATCATTGACCTTTGGCCTAGGGTGCTCTGGTACCATGTACACTTATGAGCCTCCCTATGTTCTAACATGGTGTTTGTGATGGACAATCCATGACTATCACAGAAGTTCCCCTGCAGAACTATGGAGTCCCCTACTGGTGTCCCATACAGGACTCCATTCAAGGTTTCCAAGAAGGCTGAATACTCCGAACTCTTGTTTGGTGCATATGCACAAACAACAGTCAGAGTTTTCCCCCCCATCACCCGCAGGCGTAGGGAGGTGACCCTCTCGTCCACCGGGGTAAACTCCAACGCAGCGGCGCTCAGCCGGGGGCTTGTGAGTATCCCCACACCCGCCCGGCGCCTCACACCATAGGCAACTCCGGAGTAGGACAGAGTCCAACCCCTATCCAGGAGTACGGTTCCAGAACCGAGACTGTGCATAGAGGTAAGCCCCACCAGCTCTAACTGGTAGCGCTCCACCTCCCGCACAATTTCCGGCTCTTTCACCCACAGAGAGGTGACATTCCACGTCCCCAGAGCCAGCCTCTGCCACCCGGGTCTGGTCTGTCGAAGCCCCTGACCTTCGCTGCCACCCATATAACAGCGCACCGGACCCCTTTGAATCCTCCAACAGGTGGTGGGCCCATGGGCTGGAGGGAGAAGTGCCACGTTGCTTCTTTGGGCTGTGCCCGACCGGGCTCTGTGGCAAACCCGGCCACCAGGCGCTCGCTCACGAGCCCACCATCTGGGCCTGGCTCCAGACGGGGGCCCCGGGCTTCTTCCCGGGTGGGGTCCCTCTATCCCTTCCTTGTTCTTCCATTAGAGTCTTTGAACCATTCTTTGTCTGGCCCCTCCCCTGAGACCTCTTTGCCATGGGAGACCCTACCAGGAGCGCAAAGGTCCAGACAACACAGCCCTCAGGTTCATAGGGACACACAAACCTCTCCCCCACGATAAGGTGATGGTTCCCGGAGAGTGTGTGAATGTATGTTACGCTATTAGCTTTACTCTGATGTTTGTGCTATCGCTATGTGTGTGAATGGGTAGTTAGCACATTGTTCATGTGTTGCATAGTTAAAGATAGCGTAGTATGCTATAGCTATTTGTAGTACAAGAGACTAAGCTTCTGTCTTTTTTTTCTGTTTAGTGTTCACTCGTTAATTTCACCTGCCTGAAGACAATAAAAGGAGCAAAGCTCGTCGTCCTGGCTTGTGAATTTGAGTTTGGCTTGCTGTTAAACTGTGTCAACGTACTGGATGTGCAGAACACATAGGGAGAACAATACATTGTGCATTTGACAATTCAATTTGCAATTTAATATAATATGCAAAGTGACAATGCAATCCAAAATATAGTTAAAAAATGTTACAATGAAAGCTCAATCAATTGCTTATCATATTGCCATGTTTTTGGTCTCTTTATTTAAATGGCAATTCAATGTGCCAGTGAAACAGCACCCCCAGTCTCCTGAATTACATTTACATGGTTACCACACCCATTTGGTCTCTTTAGTCAAATAGAAATGTAATCTTCCATAAAACATCCATAGATTATCGCATACAAATGATTTGCTTTAATGTTTTGGTGCATGGACAAGAAATGACATAAGATTTCTTTGAAACAATCAGTGTAAGCTTTAAATATTAATAAACTGTGTGTGTGTGTGTGTGTGTGTGTGTGTGTGTGTGTGTGTGTGTGTGTGTGTGTGTGTGTGTGTGTGCGTGTGCATCTTATTTAACTCAGCAGAAGTCAGAATTTGTGGCCCTAATGTTTATGTTTTTATGTGTTATATTGACAGAGTCCTGATTAACCCTTGTGTTGTCCTTCGAGTCCCAGAGACCCTCCTGTATACAATCTTATTTAGGAGTAGTGTAACATACGTATAATTGCGTAAACATAAACAAGGGTCTCCTAGACCCGAAGGGCGAGGCGTCGACTGCAGGTCACATGAAATGACCCTGGGGACCCCGAAGCACAACGCCAGGCTCATACAAAATGTAAATAAACTAAACAAGTCCATGTGACACAAAGGACTACACAAGGAATTGCAGGTTCAAATAACTGTATGCTATTAAACTTCTGAACGCAGAAAGTATCATGTGAATTGTAGTGTAGCTCTGTGATGTTCATCTGCATTGACTGCTTCTGGCGCACACACACACACACACGCACATTCACTCACACACAAAAGGTTGGTGATTTAGAAAAGCAGTTACAAAAGCTTACAAAAGCAGATTAATCTAATAATTCAGCAATCCAACAAGGCAATTCAACAAATACTATGAGTTTTACTTACAGAGAGTCAACTAGCCATGGAAACACACACACACACACACACAGATGTATTAGACACACTTGGATTCCTAATGATATGGAGGCAAGGCGCAAACACACACGCACAGTCAGTCATTATGTTTAAATGGCTTCCCAGCAGGGTATTTAAAGCCCAGCTTCACTTCTGCTAGTTTTTAATACAACATTAATCTGATGCTTTAGTCAGGGTGCCACTGTGTGGTGCGGGTTACCTTTTGGGATGATTCTGATTGTTTGGCTTTATTTTTCTTACTGTATGTGGTGGTTGTCTTTAGTTACGGTGAGTATTTGACTCTGGCATTTGTCTTTACAGCACCTGTCCATCAGTGAGGCAGTGTTATATCATTTGCTTTTTTTGTGATCAAATCTTTTTTATTTAAACAGTCAAACAAAAGTGAAAAACATTGGTCTAGATGACAACATACAGAAAAGTACACTAAACACAGAAGAAGGCTCAGTGCACCTTTTCCACAATCCTTCCTTACGTTCAAATGTTTCACTCTAAAACAAAGAGAGGAAACACAGGAAGCAGGGAGACACAACAAAAGAACAACAGCAAGAACAATGTCTGCAGTTCACAAACAAGACACACAGAAACATACACAGACAAACAGACAAACAAATAAGAGGCATTGACAGGGTGACTGGAATAAGTGGACAAATGGGACCAAAAACATGCACAAATAGAAGCAAGAAGGCTGTAGCACAAATCTACAGTATGGATTTCAAGGATTAAGTAATGCTGAGCCAAGTGTCCAAAGTCTTTCCTGGGGCTCTACCTATGCAAGCCACAGAGCACTCCATATATACGACATCTAAAAAGGAAAGGGTCCATGTACGAATAGACAAGTCATTAGGTGGTTTCCAAAGGGTTGCAATCATTCTCTTGGCCACTTAAGTCCAGCAAAAACAGCACATGTTTGAGTGTTTAGAGAGCTGAAGGGCCGACAGATAATATAGAATCAAAACATTGACAGGAACAGGTACAGTATCATTAATCAGGGCAGATATTTTGGATGCAATATTGTTCCAGAACTGACCAACAGGAGAGCAATCCCAGATCATGTCAAGATATGTACCTTGAGCTTTTAGTGGGCAGTAAGTGCTTAAAGGGATGTTAATTATTTTCATGTGATGCATTTTCACAGGGGTGAGAAAGGTCATATGAATAAAATTGTAGTGAATCAGTTGATGGTCTGGATTGTGTGATACTTCTGGAATGTTAGACCATACATCATGCCAGTCAAGATCGATACTCAGGCCTGGGCAATCGCATAGCCAGATCCTCTCAATAGGAAGGCCAGAGCAGCCAGATATCACCATAACTGATAAAGCATCAATACCATACCACAGGTTTTTGGCTGCATAGTAAATGACTTCCGGATAGGATGGATGGGCATTTTTCAATATCTTTCAAAACATTCAGAGCAACAGAATAGTTGTGCTTAACAATCTGGTTTAAGCAAGGGAAAACGTCAATGCCTAATTGTTTAAACAGCTTAACAATGGGGATGTCTGCAGAGATGGTTGAGTTGCGGGCAGAGTCATTTAAATGTAGTAATGCAGACTTTGACCAATTCATTTTAAAGCCTGATAAGATTCCATACTTGCATAATGATAAAAGGTGAGGGAGAAACCGAGGAGTTTAATAAGAATTTAAAAATAAAAATAAAAACATTATCCGCAAATAGTGAGAGGTGATATTGTGTATTACAAATGCATATTGGTGACACCATAATCTATTGGCAAATAGCTAAGCCAGAGGCTCTAGAGTAAGGAAAAAATAGTGCAGAACTTAAGGGACAGCCTTGGCTGGAAAAAAAGAGGAGGAGGCGCGTCTGGTTAAGAGTCAGGCTGAGGGGTTAGAATAAATAACTTTAATCATACCAATGAAAGTGTTACCAAAGCCCATCACCTCTCAGACTGACCATAAAAAAGACCACTCAAGTCTGTCAAAGGTTTTCATTTCGTCAAAAGAGAGAAGTGACATTGGAGTCTTACTGTGGAGAAGGCATCTAACATCATCTGCTGCTAGTCTCGTTTTTATGAATCCTGTTTGGTCAGAGTTCCCTAATTTTGACATATGGGACTACAAATGACAAATTCTTAATTGCAAGTATTTTTAAATCAGAGATAAGCATGCTCAGAGGTCGGTAGCTAGAGCACTCTGTAGGATCCTTATGTTTTTTTTCAAGAGTAAGGAGATCAAGGCTGTGTTAACATTGCGTAAAAATTTGCCCTTCTCAATAAAGAAGTTAATCATGTCAAGAAGGAATGGGCCCAGTTGTTCCCAAAAAGTTGCATACAATACCAGGGGATCCCATTAAAACCCGGTAATTTTCCCTTTTGCATATTCTGTACTGACACTCTTAGTTCTTCTACAGTGATTAATTTGTCTGAAATTAGCTGATTACTCTGCTTATAATTGGGGCAAGTTAAGCTGATTTAACCATTTAAGTAACCTCTGATTCATACAAATTTAAGTAAAATGTCTGAAAGGATGTATTTATTTCAACAGGAATATCGTATATACCTTAATCTCATGGCAAGTAGATCACTAGGTCTAGCACCCTGAAAGTAATAGCACTGTCTCTTTCTATGAATGTCAAAATGTTCTCTATCTCTTTCTTGACCGTTCTAAAGCTAATTGGTCAGTAAAATTAGATTACAATGAGTCTAATCTTGTGAATTTAGCTTTAAGGTTGGGTAGTTTAAACCTTTGGGTTTGAATTTTCAATATTTGGGTCCTGCATAGCATTGAAATCTGCACCAACATTAAAAGAACAGTCTGTTAACTTCAGCATTTGATTGGTGAGCGTACCATAGAAAGTGCCATCAAAAACATTAGGCGCATAAGCTGACACAAATGCAATTTTACTAAAACTATACTTTATTGTATGAATAACAATTCTGCCTGTATTGTCTGACCAAGAAGACTAAACTTTAAGCCGAAGATTCCGTTTGATAATAATGGCCACTCCTTTTGTTTTTGAGCTTGCAATGTCAACATTTCTCTTTTTAAGTAGGGCTAGGGTGCTGGCTCGCTTGTGAGGTGCATTCAGACCACCACAGTTCCAAACTAAAAATGTAAAGCTGTGTTCTAAATGAAAGTAGATGTGGAAAAGCAACATGCTACTGCCTTTCACTTTGTTAAAACCTAACAATAGTGCATCCAAAGTTACACAGA
The DNA here is from genome assembly GCA_026937815.1 of Etheostoma perlongum. Lineage (NCBI taxonomy): Eukaryota > Metazoa > Chordata > Actinopteri > Perciformes > Percidae > Etheostoma > Etheostoma perlongum. Next base: position 1,282,396 of record CM049380.1, read on the forward strand.
ACATGAAAGAGACAGAACAAAAACAGACGAGACAGTGACACAAAAGGGAATGGGAGAGGAGGAGGGGGAAACATAGCCAGAAGGCTAACACTCAAATGATGGTCTATGATCAAGATTTGACACAGGGGCAGCAAAAGTTACCTGGTGGCAACAGCAACTGGTTCCTCTAAATTGACTAAATGCAATAAATGCATTTCTCGTCAACAAAAACAAGGAAACAAAAAGCACAAAATTGCAAGCACATTGAAAAGGAAACTCTATCCTAGTAGTGGCTTTTCTGTAATCATATCAGATAACAATGACAAGGACACATCAAGAAATTAAGACAAACCAAGAGTCCATGTTCATCAGGCAGTTGTTTAAATCCTGATCTTCTTCCATGGTGAACACCGCAATGGAATCCAAGGTGCCAACTGTCTCCGTCGCAACAAGAGGACGGGGTGCAGCCCAGCCCATATAATCTTCAGTATCTTTAGTCCTTATCTTAGTGGAGGTGAAAGCTCTGTAATGGGAGCCTTCCATTATCTTCAGTGTTGCCAGGTAGAGCAGGAAAAAATACAGACCCTTGACTCATGCTGAGTCTATGGTTTGATAGAAGGCTTGGCGCTGCTTAACGGTGAAGTTGCTGTAGTCTAGAGGAAAATCGAATCTTCCTGTCCCCGACAACGGGCAGAGATTTCCGTGCAGCCTGCCCTTCTGTGTAGCAAATCAGCGTGCGATCAGTAGAGGTGCTCTTCTTTGGACTATCACTGTAAATTCTGCGGGCTCTCATAATCTTGATCTGCTATCTGCCATTTTCGGGAACCACTTAGTCAGGGAACCGAGTGATACTGAAGAGATTTAGAGCCTTCTAGCCCCTCTTTCAACACGACGATGCAGCTGTTGCATCTTCGGTTTCTATCTTCCATATCTGCTAGCTTCACCTCCAGCTCTTTTAGATTGTCCACGTCAGATCTGATAGAGGCTTGCAGTTCGAGATGGTAGCTGGGCATGAATAGCAGTTAGCTTCTTGTCATTGTCAATCCCCACCTGTTGAATCTGAGACTGAAGATTCTGTTTCTCCAATAATGCTTCTGCAATAGCATCCGTATCGGCGCATTGGGTTTTGTTCATGTTTACCATTTGCCTTTAAATTATGCTACTCTAATCTCCTCAGCAGGAAACCGGTGGAATGCCTTCTTCAGGTAGGGAATGAGTCCGTACCACTAGTGAAGGTGTTTAGATACCTTGGGGTCTTGTTCACAAGTGAGGGTCCATGGAGCGTGAGATTGGTCGGAGAATTGGAGCAGCAGGGGCAGCCAGAAGGCAAAGTTCTCAATCTACCGGTCAGTGTTTGTTCCTACCCTCACTTATGGTCATGACGGCTGGGTCATGTCTGAAAGAATGAGTTCCAGAGTACAAGCGGCCAAAATGGGTTTCCTTAGGACGGAGGCTGGCGCCCTTAGAGATAGGGTGAGAAGCACAGTTATCCGAGAGGAGCTCAGAGTAGAGTCGCTGCTCCTTCGCGTCGAAAGGACCCAGTTGAGGTGGTTTGGGCATCTGGTAAGGATGCCTCCAGGGCGCCTCCCTAGGGAGGTGTTCCAGGCACGTCCAGCTGGGAGGAGGCCCCGGGGAAGACCCAGGACTAGGTGGAGAGATTATATCTCTGCCAATTGGAAGGTTGGTGGTTCAATCCCTGGCTCTGCAGTCCCATTTCGAATTGCATTGGAGTGTGAATGTGTGTGAGTGTGTATCTGATGAGCGGGTGGCATCTTGTACATCAGCCTCGGCTACAGTGTATGAATGTGTGTGAATGGTGAACGTTTCCTGTATGATGTAAAAGCGCTTTGAGCAGTCTTTGAGTATACTAGAAAAGCACTATATAAATACAGCACAATTTACATTTATCTCCAACCTGGCCTGGGAATTCCTCGGGATCCTCCAGTCGGAGCTGGATGATGTGGCTCGGGAAAGGGAATTTTGGGGTCCCCTACTGGTTGTTGCCCCCACGTTCCCAATACCGGATAAGCGGATGAAGACGGATGGATGGAAGTACAAAGTGATAGAATATCGAAGTTGGAACCATATAACACAACTATTTGGCAAGGTTGGGCCAGGAGCTACACCTTAAGCCGCAATTTCTGTCGAGCCAATCACGTGATAACCTTTGCTTTGTTAATGTTTGAGACATTATATTTGGACTTTTACAGTTTTATATATTAATTATAAGAAAGAAAATTGATTGATTTTGGCTGTCTTGACTTGTCTTGACACACAATTAGGCACAAAAGAGAGAGAGAGAGACCGACAGATGGATAGACAGACGGTGATACACACACACAAACACTAAGAGAGAGAGAGACAGAGAGAGTGAGAGAGAGAGAAAGAGAGACATTTTTGTAGAGAAAAGAGGAGAGGGATTGCTTTGTGACCATCAGAGAACTACGTCTCTGGTATGACCAACCGGGCGCACAATCAAGCACGAATCTACGCTTTACTACTCTCTTAATACTACACCACCTTACAGCGCCGTTGTGTAGCTGCTGCTCTGTCTGGTGTATTCGATACAGATGCATCAGTAATTTAAATGTTGATCAAAAAGGATGAAAGCCTACTTTATTAGTATATTTTGTTAATATTCTTAGTAAACTCTATAATCATTGAAGTGCTGTGTATTGCAAAAATTAGGTAGCCTGGAAAAACCCTGATAAACTTCTCTAAAATTTGACATTTGCTCTACAAGTCTGTCTGGCTAAGAGCCCATTCAAGCCCATTCCGATTTTTCCAAATCAAGGCACCAACCGCATCCGTTAGGGCGGGCTTTACACGATGACAGGCTCTGCATACGTAATCTCCTTTATTGCTCTGATTGGTTTTAGGACTATCCAATTGCGCCCAGAGGCATTTGAGTGGCATCCATTGGTGACGCCCCTTTGGAAATGGGCTGTAAATTAACCTTCCCCAGAACCACTCTGAGTTGGTCTGGTGTTAACCAGGCTAAAAATTAGTGTAAATATGAAGAATATTTTTACTAGGACTAATTGATCTTTTACTATAAGCCTTTTCACCATGGATGTATAACCACCACAAACCTCTTAGAGGTGATAATGATATTAAATCAAATCTGGACCTTGTGAATTGGAATCAAATCGATTCGGAAAATCATTGGTGATACCCAGCCCTAATTTTCACCAGGTTGATTTTAAATGAGAGTGAAATTTTAAGAAACAACATAGGAATAAACGACAGAACTCATTTCAACACACATGCAGAGGCACAAACACACACACATACATTCATCTTCTATCACTTTGGGCACTGACACTACTTATTCTCACTTGACTGGGAAAAAAGAATATGTGTAAGTGAACATTTCTGTGTCTAACACTCATTCAGCCTTATCACAGATCATATACTACTTTAAATTGTTTTTGCTTTTACACAAGCTCTTTACTCGCCCTATTCTTGCAGCTTTCTCCATTTGTCCTGATCATTGATGCATGTGTGTGACGAAACAGATACCACGGCTTTGTCATTAGTCTGCAGTTAGGATGAGTTCTTCTAACATCTATGAAGTAATAACAGTAACAAATAACAGATCATCATCTGTGCAAGCTTATTACGACCCATATTTAGGTTTATTGTTGCTAATTATGACGGGAGTAAAGGAGGAAGTCAGGTGACATAGTATAAAGAGTGTCAAAGTCCGCGTAGGGATTTGTCATGACCCTCAGACGCCACATATGATATTAAATTAAGTTTACTGCTCACACAACACATTAACTTGATCTATTTAAATTAGCTGGATACATGGATATAATTTCAAAGTGTTCCAGTTAGATGCCGTCAACATTTTCCACGACTGAACCAAGCAGGCCTGCCTTTTGCACACCAACTTTTCATCAAAACTTGCCAGATACAGCCTGTTGCTTGCTAGCTCAAAGTTTATTGTTTTTTCCCGAATTGAACGGAGTTTGAGAACACAGAGAGAGGAAGGCATCGGACATCAAGTGGTACATTCTGCAGCGCGGGATGAGAAGAAAGAGGAAGAGGAAGGGAGAGAGGACAGTCTCGTGCGGGGCCCCGGTGTTGCTGACCACGCTGTCTGACACACAATGTTGCAGGCACACACACTGTACCTGACTGGCAGACCATAGTGTGTGCGCCTGCAACACTGTGTGTCAGACAGCGTGGTCAGCAACACTGTGGCCCAGCAGGGGTCTCTCCTCTCTCCCTTCCTCTTCACCAGCTACACCACAGACTTCAACTACCACACAGAGTCCTGCCATCTCCAGAAGTATTCTGATGACTACTGTGGTTGGATGTATCAGCGAGGGGGACGAGGCTGAGTGCAGAGCTGTGGTGGGGGACTTTGTCACATGGAGTGACCAGAATCATCTACAGCTCAACATTACCAAGAGTAAGGAGCTGGTTGTGGATCTAAGGAGAGCCAAAGCACCAGTGAGCCCTTTTTCCATCCAGGGAGTCATTGTTGACATGGAGGACTACAAATACCTGGGAGTGCACTTGGACGATAAACTGGACTGGGCCAAGAACACTCAAGCCCTCTACAGGAAGGGCCAAAAAGGGTCTATTTTCTGAGGAGGCTAAGGTCCTTCAACAGCTGCAGGATGCTGAGGATGTTTTATGAGTCTGTGGTGGCCAGTGCTATCCTGTTTGCAGTTGCATGCTGGGGCAGCAGGCTGAGGGTAGCGAACGCCAACTCAACAAACTGATCCGCAGGGGCAGTGACCTTGTGGGGGTGGAGCTGGACTCTCTGTCGGTGGTGTCAGAGAGGAGGATGCTGTCCAAACTGCATGCACTCTTGGACAATGTCTTGCACCGACTCCATGGCTTACTGCTCAATCACAGGAGCACTTTCAGTAAAAGACTCATTCTCCCAAAATGCACCACAGAGCGCCACAGGAAGTCATTCCTGCCTGTGGCCATCAAACCTTATAACTCCTCCCTCTAAGTGTCTGACACACGGACACTTAGTGAGGTTGAAACTGGACAATATTATCTGTTTTGTGCAGTAACTTTAATCCACTATTATTATTATTATTACTGTTCACCATTACAACTCCTTAATTATGTAAATACGGTACATATCCACACTCCTTATATTTCTTTATTTATATTTCTACTTAATATTTATACTATTTGTGCAACTGCAACACAAGTATTTCTGATTTCTGATCCTCAAAATGTTTTGTAGTTGATCCAGACATGTCTTGTTCATCTTCTGCCTTCCGTGTTTTCCTGGCTTTTTGATTGGCTGCCTTGCCCTGATGTGTTTTACATGTTCATCAGCCCTCATGTCACCTATCTCTCGTTACACCCCTTGTGTTTCCTTGTGTATTTAGTCTGTGTCCTCCCTTTGTTTGGTGTCAGTTTTTCATCTTCCCATTGTCAAGTTTTCCAGCCTTTTTTCCAAAGCGTCCTTGTGTTCAGTGATCCTGGTCCCTGGTCTTGTTTTTAACTGTGCACCTTTGCTGTTTTTATTTGTTTCCTGCCTGTTATTGGACTCTGTAGCCTTTGGTTATAAAATAATTTGACTGCATTAATTCTTCGTCTGCATTTTCTTCTCCTGCTGCCTGTTCTGCAATCGTGACAGGAGGAGGTCTGGGTGGATGGATGATTCAAACAAACACAGGATATCCACCCAGGAGCCTGCTCTCCGTTTCTCATGCGTGACCATAACTTGACTTATATTAATTTACTTACATAAGTACATCACACACAAAACATACTTAATTGATGTAACTTAATTGACATAACAAACTTATTTATTTTTACCCAAACCATGATCTTATTTTTGACCTAAATATTTTTTTGAAGTTCACAACGTTAACCACACATTTAAAACTGTGACCGCTTGCAACATGCAACTGTTATTGGTATTCTCCAACGTATACATATAAATTGTCGTTTTGAGAATCACTGGCAAACTGCCTATTCTGTTATTGTTAGGATATATATCAGATGCCACAATTTAATTTGGGTCTTTGTTTTTGCTTTTCTACAGAGAAATACTGCTTACCACATCTTAAACTCAGACATATTCTTTTTGCAAATATAGAGTATTTAGATTTAATCAAATACAAATGGCATTTATTTAATGTCAGTAGATCGCAATGATCTCCAAAAAATAGCACTACAATGGCTGAATTCATTACGGGGAGGCCCAATAATGAAAGCAAACTTTACAGTGTATATGTACAGCATTGATTTAAAACAATATTTCTGGCAAACAATAAAATCTCTCTTTCTCAGACATTATTGCTTTTTTCTGCCTCCGTCAATGGGTCTGCACATACACACACATCAGAGCTGAAGGCAAGAATGAAGTAATTTCTGCTTGAGTATTGTGGTTTAACCTCCTAAAATTTGTATATCTGCTGTTTCAATGCTATTAAACTCTCTAACCTTTGTTTATGCGATTGCAACTTTGATAGGATGTATGCACCATATGTTTGTGTGACCATATTCTTGCTTAGGTGTGTGTGTTTTCCTTCCCTGTCCCAACTCCTAGGTCAAAGTCGTTTGGCTTTTAAATCCATGTTGCCTTTCAGCCTCATGACCCGTGACACTCAGCTGGCCACAGCATCTACACTGGGGGAGCCAAAGTCTTCCATATTTAACCAAAGCCATCTGTTATGGAGGAAGTGTTCCCATTTAACACGTTAAGGTCATCCTGGCACATTAAAATGTCTGTGTGATAATGACGCACATACATTCGTTCACACACAAACACACACACACACACACACACACACACACACACTAAAGCAACATGTAGAGGTTAATTGGGCATGTGAGCATTTTGCTTTCTTAAAGTTTGACTCCAGGGAAGACGGTACAGATATACGGTGTAATACGGCCCAATTGAGTGTGTGTCTTCTTCATTTCTATTTCTGGCGATACTGGCTGATATGGAGCAATTACATGTACAGTGCACCACCCGTGGAAGCATTTTAAGATAGTTATCATTTATTTATAACCAGGCATACATACAGCTGTGTGTGACTTTAACTTAAGTCTCTGCTAACGTTTAATGCTTGCTGCCGACACTGTAACTCCCATTAAAACCCTTTTACCACTACCTGGAATAGTATTATGATGACTAATGCTTCCTTTTCAGTGGAAGTGCTTTCACAGGTCTGTGTAATTCATGTGGTAATGTTGCATAATGCTTGCCATTTGATAATACCTCACAATCAATAATAACCTCAAAATTAGTATAAGTGGAAATATTTAAATTGTTTTCCTCACCATCTCTTGTGCAATGTAATTACTGCGGGTCAGTGTTCAAATAACAAGGGAGCTGGGGGGGCTTAGCTCCCTCATAAGAGACTTGAGCTCCCCGCGAAGGAACAACATTTTGACTTTCAAATAAATTATAAATAACCATTAGCACTTCTAATGCTGCAATGAATGTTTTGAGAAATATATTAAAAATTAAAATGTCTTATTTATAATTTAAAGTGTATGTGCCCGAAGGTTTGTCAAAAATGGGTGTAACGTGATTTATGTGGACATTTATTTTATTTATTACAGGTTAATTTATCAGGCACAATGCAAACTAATAATGCATAAATAAATGTAAACTGGCCAGATTTAGCTGGAGGCAATTTTACATCTGCTGTCCCTGGACTGGTGGCAAGCTGTCACCCTTCCTTTAACCTAACATAACTGAACATGCACTTTAGTTGTAGGTGAATGTACTCTGATAATGCTGTTGTACACAACATGCCCAGCACCAAATGGAAGACCAACAAAGTATGCTTCTTTTGCCTGAGACATAGGAGGACAAGATAGCTTTGATGCAGAAACATGGAGAAATGTCTTGGTCTTCACTTTGGCTTCAACCAGTGACAAAACAAACAACCCCTGGTAGGAAAGTGAACTGCTCACATCCACTTTAAGGATAGGCAGTTAGCTAGTCAGTTATAGTGCGGGTGGAGGAAGGTTGGACCCAAATGCACAGAAGGCCAGGAGATGTGGTAAACTTGAATATTTAGTTGGAGAAAAGTCCATAAAACAGAAAGTGTCCACAAAAAGCAGGTAAGGTAATCTCCAAAAAAAACGAAGAAAACAAAGATGACCTGGAACCGAGGGAATACACCGAAAACAGGCAGGGAAACACATAATGAACACGCTGATGCACAAGGATGACAAGGGGAACACTTGGGCTGTGTCTCAAATCGCGCACTTCCGTTACTTACAGACAGTACACTTCACGCACTACGTACTGTCTTGCATAGTGCGTAAATTTCGACAGAGGAGTGTTGTCTCAAATCGCGCACTGCCATGTGCACTTACCGGAAATGATGATCACGCTTCATCCCTTCTTCTTCTGTAAAATTGTGAATTTTACCAAGGGGAGAGCTTTCCAGTCTGCTATTGTGTTTTGTAAAAAATAATTCCTGCTTTGTTTTTGATATTTTAACAACAATAAATGTGATGTTTTTATTTGGTCCGTGTCACGCCAGGATGACGACTGCGACACCGCCGTCATGTCACCCCCCCCCCCCCATTAGCTGAAAACAGTACACACAACTGTATTGTATATTTGTTCTTGTTAGTGCAGTCTTTAAAATTCAATAATTATACCTATTCTTTGCAGTCCACTCTAATATGTACAGTGAGGAAAATACGTATTTGAACACCCTGCTATTTTGCAAGTTCTCCCACTTAAAAATCATGGAGGGGTCTGAAATTGTCATCGTAGGTGCTTGTCCACTGTGAGAGACATAATCTAAAAAAAAAATATCCAGAAATCACAATGTATGATTTTTTAACAATTTATTTGTATGATACAGCTGCAAATAAGTATTTGAACACCTGTTTATCAGATACAATTCTGACCCTCAAAGACCTGTTAGTCTGCCTTCAAAATGTCCACCTCCACTCCA